>JARLTB010000339.1:13055000-13780000 GCA_030141615.1 Unio pictorum
TGCAGAGCAAGACCTTCCTATTAAGGACTATTTAGAGGGTATCATATACCATGTGAATCATTTAAATTCAACCAATTGCACAATAACATTTTTGACAACTGGATTTTTCCATCAGTTTCTGGACAAATTAAAAAGGAATTAACTTTTTATTCATTCCAGTCCATGTTTACTATTACAACACATGCTGATGGACCCAAAATGTGTACTTATTTTTAATTGTGCTGCAAGTCTAATGGAAGTTAGAGGTTTAGGGTCAATGAAATGGAAAGATAAGAACTTCATCAGAATGGCTACTAATCTATTTTAGACTCCCCTACCAGTGAGGATAGTTTAAATTCCACATGTTTATTAGATATTGTGGACTCAAATCAGAGTTGTAGTCATAGAAACCACCCACTTTCTAGGGCTCCTGCAATGAATAGCACTCCAACTATGACCCCTACAGAGGGACCTACTAGAGATCATAGACAGCCCTCTGCATGTTTGTGTATTACTGACCTGCTGCTGATTGTTATACAAACACTTCAGAAATAGAAACCCTTGACTTTCAGCAGACATTCACAAACCATTGGTCCTAAATCTATGTCTCTTAGTAAAAGCTTAGACACCTGAAGTATTGCCAAAAGAAAACCCAATGCAGTTTTCCAACTCTGTCACTCATTCAGCCAGAAGTAATAACGCACCATACAAACCAATATCAATGCAAAGTAAACATACTACTTTGTCTTCTATCAGCAAAGATAACATCCTCCTTATTGGTAGCTCTATTTTACATGGAATTAACAACAGAGGACTGAGGCACTGTGTTAGAAAGCATGCCATTTGAGGTGCCAAAATACAGACAATACTGGAAGATATAAAACTATATGATCTCTCAAAGTTTACAAACAAGTATTGAATATTGTACTCAATATTGGAGCCAAAAACAAGAGAATCAGTTAAGCATCATGCAGCGCTACCAAGTTCTATTCGTATGATTATAATCGAACCATCTGGAAGTGGCAAGACACAACTGCTACTTAATTTAATAACAAGATGGATGAAATGGGATAAGTTGTATTTAATAGCCCAGAGTGTAGACGATCAGAGATGTTACGAAGTGTTAAAGGATTACAACGAAAAGGCAGCTGAAATCACCGGCGAGGGTATTATTGAATTTATAACCGATATCGAGGAAACACCGAGTATTAATGATAGTCATGGAAGTATTAACAATTTGGTCGTATATGATGATGTGATGTTAGACAATCAAAAGAATCCTGCTAGGATATTTTCCAGAGGCAGACATAAAAACACCGACGTGATATATGTCACTCAACGATACACTCAAACACCAAAAGTGATCAGAGATAACTACAATATTCTTGCTGTATTCAATGGAGTTGATACACATACACTACGAAATATTCACCAGACTTTTGGTGATATGGAATATAATCTCTTTAGAAAAATTTCTTTAGTCACGCTCAGTCAATCCCACATGGATCAATTTACGTGATCCTAGATCAAGATATCGTATCGGACATGATCAAATATTCGGTTGAAACCGTTTACGATTTCAAGAATTGGTAACTCATAGCAGCAGAGGGGGTGAGTGACAACGACGTTGGCGTCCATTTTTTTCCATCTCGAAGAAGCCTTAGTTTGCCAAATGGACGCTTTTTTTTCACGATTTACGAGGAAGCCTCGGTTTGCCGAAAAGACGCCTATAAAAAGTTGTCTGATTCGCCCCCTCTGCTGCTTTCTTTATTCCATTAACATTAGTGATTAGAAGACAAAAATAAAATTTGATTGTGCCTTTTTTCATGCTTGGGTATTTGGTGAACTTCCCTTATCTTGTCATAACTGTGGCTACAAATTCATGTTGATTCATATTATTCTTCGTTACAAATCATTTTAATTCACATTCCTTTGGTAACAAAGAATGCACAAACCATTTTCCTTCATATTATGTACCCAGTTTTTGAACACAGACTCCATTTCAAAGTTAGTGTCAAATAGCCAGATTAGGGAGTTAGACTAGATCCCACCTTATATATTATTTATCTAAATCTCTATGAGGTGTGGCCATCCACTACAATATATCGAGTTGTCCTTTTCCTACATGGCTTGGATTTCTGGATGGACCATGACCAAATGGTAGTGAGGTCATTGGTGTGGGCTGTGGATATACATAGTATATTGATATTTTATAAATCAATAGGACAGGAATGGATATTTTCCAAGTTCTCTAGGGTGGTGGATAGCCATTTACTGCCTTCTGAGTCTACTGCTAATAACAGTCCATCAGATACCCTAAAGGTGTAACTGGTTTAAACTAATGTTTCCCCATGTCCTGCCTGATAGAGGCCCTTTCTGAATGCATCGCTGCCTATGAGATTGATACAGAACAGTCTGAGGTGGTATCCCTGCCTTGTTTCAACCATTTGTTATACAATAGAGCAAGAATATACCTGATTTGTCAATCAAGACCTCTTACCCAATGACTGTAGCCCAACATCAGGTCAAGGTGACTCTAAACTTATACCCAGTTTGGAACATCTTTGTGGGTCGAATTCATCATCAGATCTCTTATTGCATCCTTAACTGGATACAGTTTAGGAGCTCTAGACAAGACATTGCTAGTAGACATTCTAGAGGTAGTCTGCCTGCACTCAATATTGCAACCCCTGGTAACTGCTTATAATTGTAATGTTCATAACCATTCTTGACTCCATTAACCTATCAACATGTATGCTGAAGCAGCTCAAGTGGACATTTCTTCGGTAACCTGGGCCAACCTCGTGGCAAACACTTCATGGACGCTAGAATATTCAATGACAATTAGGATTAACTATTTCTGATTGAGTTGTTTTGATTGTTGATTATCGCATCTAATGGTCTAACTTAATTTATCTAACAGTGTCTCGAGTGAGAAGAGTCTCAAAGGTGCGGAGGATTATCATAGACTACACAGAGCGATGTTCAATGGCACGCGAAAGACCCCTCCCCCCAAAGGTAATATGTGGGAAAAAGATTGTTTTCAATGCAAGTCAAAACAACGTACGCCAGCATGATGGCTGATGCATGCTCATGACGGCGAATTATCATTTTCCTAATATTTATTGCATTATCTAGGTCTCGCCACACATCAGCTTTCACTGGCCAGTAGCAGGTTATATTAATGTGGAGCCGAAGCAGCTACGCCAGTCACTTGAGAACACGTTGGACGTCGACTATTAAACTTCTATTGCATTATACACCAGGAGAGTTTGTGTGCAAAGATCTTATCATTGGACTTGTACTCGGTAATGGCAACTGATGTTAACTTTATAGTTTCCCGCTCTTCATTGATTCACAGGCAATTCAAGTCTTTTCTACAAGAAACTGAGTGAATTTGCAGGTCTTCTATTGTACAGCAATGTTCGTTGACTTAATCGAGGTAAAGTTTTGAATAGATCGCTTCTTGTCTGGAAGCAATTAAGGTGTTTCTTGATAAAAAAGAACATTTTCCGGAATTGAATGATGAGGGATGGCTGTCGAAACTGATGCTTTTTTTACAGACATAACGACACTTTTGAAATGAGTTTAACGTGCATTTTCAAGGACAAGGTCAAACAGTAGTTGAAGGTTTTGGGTACTCTTAAGGATTTGCGTTGAAACTGCACATATTTTGCCGTGATATTAGCGACAAAACATTAAAGTACTTCCAAAATGTGAAGGCTCATTAAAATCGATTTACAGTGATTACAGATGAGCTTCAGAAGTACATTCAAACACTTAAAGTGGAGTTTGCTAAACGGAAGCCAAGACTTTCGAATTAATGAACCTATATTTTGATACCCCATCAAGCCTGACTTGCTTGATCTGACTGCTAGCCAATTAAATCTGAATCTTTTTAGGTGGATGGATATTGACGATTGTGAAATGCAGCATGTTGAAATTAAGACATCTGAATTATGGACATCATAATTTGCCGAATTGCGGAAATCTCTGGAAAGAAAATGCATAGAAAAGTCAGCTGCTATTTTTAACTGTTGGACATCCCTCCTGAAGCATTCATCTGTTTTGAAGAAAGTTGCATTTGCTCTACTTTCAGCTTTTTTCAACTTATACTTGTAAACAAATTTTTTCTTGCATGACAGTTGTTTAAAGTCCACAAAGAAGTCGCCTAACACCGGAACACTCAGAAGCCTGTGTGAAGCTGAGAGTGACCAAATATGTACCTGATATTGAGCAATTAAACAAGAGAATGCCAGGACAAGGCACACATTAATTGATACAGATTAATTACATTCAGTTGAAGTTTTCATGGTCAATTTCTTTAATTAAACACTAAAAAATAAATTCAAGATCAAATTTATTTGTTTTAATAGTAATTTTATATATACGAGGATTTATATAATATCTAAATATATGGTAGAGTAGGTAGATTTATAGGAATATAGGTTGTTGGCACGCTGGATGAATTAGAATTCCTACCATGGCACACTGTTATCTAAAGGTTGCCGACCCCTAAATAAAACTAATGACAACAACAGCGAAGTTGCTGTCGAAGATAAAGCAAGAAACATAAATTAGTTGTAAACAGTGTGATACAAAAATTAATCTCAATGTTTATTTTATAATGACATTAATACAACGACACAATAATCATTGTGCGAGCTTTAATACAGTAATGGTGTGCCAATATTCATATAATAATTCAAGACAATTGATAATAGTCTTGTTCTTACGCGTGAAAATGAGATGTTGACCTGTCTTGAGCATAGTCAAAGTTTATACGCTAGTTAAGTGCAGCGGATAATAATTGTGCATCTTTAGGAATTACTAATTGTTCGCGTACAAATCGTCGTTGAGGAGAAATAGCAACTATCTAATATATCGATTTCAATTCAACCCGTCGATCTTGCCACACCTGAAATTTTATTCGTAGTTACGCTCCAAATAGGACCAGTCGTTTTTTCTTTACCGCCTTCTAGTTAACCGCGTTCATTTAAATATCTGAAATTACCTAAATTACTGGATTTCTTAAAATAAAATATCATGTCGTTCTATTGGTATCTGTTTTTTTTTTTTGGATTGCAATAGAAGGTTTCATACAAATTGCACTAGTAACCTCATTATTTAGCTAATGTAGCTATCACACTTGATATTATTGTAACCGATTCACTAGATCTCATATCTTGTTCGTGGATTATTCCTGTACATTTTGACATCCAAAATAATTGTTCAGCGAGTGTTTGATTAAATCACTTAACAATTGCCTGATCACGATACATTGCGGTATGTCCTCGTCTGATTTTGACGCCATGTTCTTTCATTATAGATAAAGAAATTCTTTGCCACCCACCAGGATCAACGTGTAGTAGTTGAGGCCATCACAACGGGCGTCGTTTATCAATTCATTCAAAAAGAATTTAAAACTATAATATCTAATTGCAACGTCAACATCAGTTAACGCGTATTTGTACGCATATTGACGTCATCCAACTTGAATGTTATCATGACGTAAAACAAAATATTCAACTGATGAACGTCATTAGATATGCTGAATTCAAAATGTGCGTGCTTGTTTTGGTGGTGGTATATAAATTTGCTGTATTGCCCCTCGTGTTAACCTATTTGCAGCAACATAACGTGAAATTTTGCTGCATCAGCGAATTTAGTAATCCGCCCCTGTTCTAAAACTCTAATAAGATCTTAGGCTATAATAACAATAATAATCGGTTGATTAATTAGCAGCTAATAATGTTAGATTACCTTTCATATAGTTTTTTTCTGAGATATTTAAAAAAAAATATATAATGGAATTCAATGTGTGAATCAACTTGTTATCTGCAACATGTCGTTGTTGTAAATTTGGAGTTTTTTAGACGCTCATTTTGAACGTTGCATGCTTGATCAATATCTTTTATTGGATATTCTCCATTTCTTGTTTGATCTCGCTTGTGAAGTCGGATATCAAGTCGGATTCCAGGAACACAATAATTATATGCAGAAATATGTTTAAGCTGTGTATTTAGCCCCATGAGTATCTGCTGATAATTTTCCTAATGAAATAGCGAAATCACTGCCTATTTATATTTCACCTGTCAGGAAGATAAATTTATATTTGTATACCACATTTCATAGAATTGCTTGTAAGTGCACGCTTTATATTTTTGTTATTATTATTGCTAATCCATTTGTAGGAATGGATGCTCTGCATCAGATACAATATAAATTCATATTATTTGTTATATTTCTATACCAATGCATGCGATAAAGGACTTTTAATCTTCAATAAGTAAGTTAATACCAATTAATTATGGAACTATGAATAAAGAATGAAAACCAACTGGATGTGAATAAGGAATAAGTAACCAAATGTATGTAGAAAAAGTTGAATCGGGAATAAGTAAGTATTCAATCGGGAATAAGGAATAAGGAATAAGTAACCAACTTGATGTCAATAATTGGCTACAGGAGTTCATCCGTGCTGTTATGTTTGGATTGGTAGACACATCTCTGAAAAACACTGGATGCCAATAGTGTTATTACGGTATATGATTGACTCTAAAATGCTGATATCGCTGATTGTCAATGAAGCGATTATATCATATCGAGCGCAGACTGGGGTCTGGTTACCACAACCCGAAAGTCTATATAGTATAATCAGCGAAAATAGAAAACAATTCCCTGATCTCGACGAAGAATATATCTTGAAATGGTCCAAACAGATATTTGAAGTTAGAAATAAACAAGCAAAAGAGCTTAGTAGAAGAATAATTAGCAAATTCACTCAAGGTGGAAAAAATACTACAGTAAACGATATTCTTCACGGTTGATTATAGATAGCGTTGAATACGATTTTATAACCGCAGTTATAACATCTAAAGGTATATACGTCGATTGTAAAGACGCTTTCTTGTCCAATGGAACAAAATTCGGTACAATTGTTACTTATAATGACGGATACAATCTTCAGCATACGCATTTGAGGTCGTATTTGCTGGCTTATGCTTCTGGTAATTTATTTTCAATGATAAATATATTTCCTGACACCGCGTTTAGAGTCGCCACTGATTCATTGTATATAAACGTGAAACACAACGAAGCAGTGGCTGAATTCACTAATTCTGACGAGAGTTGGGGATCATGGAGAATTAAAAAGGAAATACTACGGGATTATTCCAAATCAGCAGATGTTACGATTAAAAACAATTACTTAAAAAAAATAATTAGATATCAGAATTATCTAATGCACCGTCGATATCTGATCCAATATGTAGATATAAAACCAGTTATTTAAACGGATGTGGTGGGTCAGGAAAGTCGACTCGTGCGATTGAATTATTTCGTGGTTCCAAATCAAACATGATTGTGCTAATACCAACCCACAGACTTGCAAGAGAGATGAAACAACGAGTAATTAATGCTTGTACGTATCACAGCTTCTTTCGATGGAAAGGCTACGAATGGACTCCTGATCGAATGGACAAGAAATTTATTATTGACGTCATGATTTGGGATGAAATATGCACAGTGTCGTTAGATGTATTACAAAAGTTTCTTGATTGGTTATTGCTATCGAATACAAGAGTGATAATGTGTGGCGATCACGGTCAACCACCACCATTTGTCGGTTTGTCTCCACATGATTGGCTGAAAAATTTTGTAGACTATTATAAAGAAATTAATACTGATCACAGAGCACTTGATGAACAATTACGCGAGTTCAAGAAACTAATCAGATTACAACCGGATAGAATCCAATGTGAAATAGCGCGTGAAATAATTTCGGAAACTCCATTAAATTATTTTTGGGAAGCGTGGAGACCAAACGATTTGATAGTGGCAAGTAGAAAGATAGTCAGAGACACACTTCAGATGAAGTTATTTGATTTGCATAAAGAAAATTTTGCAACACTTCCAGTGCCGTTGTGTTATAGACCCAAGGATACACGAAAACAAAATATCGAAATTGATATTCCAGTACCGTTGTGTTATAGACCCAAGGATACACGAAAACAGAATATAGAAGTTGATATTCCAGTACCGTTGTGTTATAGACCCAAGGATACACGAAAAAAAAATATCGAAATTGATATTCCTGGACAAAGTGAGAAGCAAATTCTCATGTTAAATGATATTGTGTTGGTTGATATAAATGTTGTCGAAGATGCATTAAGCACTGATAAATCCCCATGGACGCTAGGTTACGCAGCGACAATACTTTCTTCACAGGGATTGACTATATCTGATACAATTGTTTGGATTATAGATAATCACATCGAGTGGTCGAATTTAGTTTATCTTGCGGTGTCCAGAGTACGAAGAATAAATCAACTTCGAAGAGTTGTTTTAGATTATAACGACACTACAATAAGTGATATTGTCAGCGTTGACATAATCAGAAAAAAACTCTCTGGTTATAAAGAACAGGACAAAAAAGATAACAGAGAATTTGACATTGATGCCGAATTAATAATCACTCTGAAACAA
The DNA here is from genome assembly GCA_030141615.1 of Unio pictorum. Lineage (NCBI taxonomy): Eukaryota > Metazoa > Mollusca > Bivalvia > Unionida > Unionidae > Unio > Unio pictorum. The sequence goes on from JARLTB010000339.1 coordinate 13,063,467, forward strand.
CAACAGAATAATCACAGCGCGAGTTGCAATTGTATAATGAATTGGTGTTGGTCGGATAAGGACTCTCGACAATTTTCCATAGACAGAAAGAATAGCAGTATTGGTCATACCAGAGATAATAGGATGCTAACTTGTCTTGAATGCAACAGACGAAGAGGTGCTAGTTAAGACCACGCGGCGGTAATTGAGGTATCACTTGTAATTGTTCACGAATAAACCCGCGCTGAGGAGCAGTTGAATCCATCTATAGATTGCTGGTCTACCCGTGGATCGTGTTATGCTAGATATTTTATGTACGGTGACACTCCAAATAGGATCAGTAGCTCTTTTTTGCCGCCTTCGAGCTCTCCTGGTTCATATAAATATCTAACAGTGACTTTGCCGAGTATTGGTTGTTTTGAAAAATCATTTTGCGGTTTTACAGGTATATACTTTATTTTAATCGCGTTGTTAGGTTTCATATTAGTTGTTCGTGTAATCTCATTATTCAGCGCGGTAATTACGCTTGATAATCTCTTAACCCATTCACGAGATCGTTTATCCTGAATAAATTCCTTCGCGTATTGATATCCAAATAACCGCTCCGCAAGTGTCTGATTAAATCGTTCAACAATTGCCTGATCGAGATGTAATGCAATATGTCCTCGTCTGATGGTGACATTATGTTTCTTCATTGTTGATAACACTACACCCTGAAATTCCTTGCCAGGATCAACTTGTAATAGATTTGGCCAATGTAGAGGACCCCTTCGATAAATCCTTTCAAACGTAGAAGCCACTTCAGTTGATGATTTTGTTTTTAACGGCTCTGCTTGTTTGTATCGACTCACAACTATGATTAGCGTATACTTGTAGAAACCATCATGTGGCAGAAAAGTATATCAGCTTGATGAACTTCATTAGGGATGGTCACTTCAAAATGCGAGTTGTTAATTCGTTTAGGCGGTGGTAGATAAATTTGCCATATCGCCAGTTTAGATAACCAATCTGATGCGGTGGTATTTTTCACCTTTGCGGCGCTAGCGAGTTTACCAATTGCTGCTTTACCCTTCCAGTATCCTCTTGGAGAATAATAAATAGATTTCATGTAATTATTAATTACCAGCACCTAACATCAATTTACTTTTCATCGCCGATTTTACTAACCATGAAGCCAATTTTTCTTTGAAGGATTTATCAGTGATATAATTCAATGCGTGAATTAATTTCACACCTGCGATATGTCTGTGTTGCAGATTACTACTTTTATAAGCAACATCATGAGCATGATGCGCCTTATCAATAGTGTTTATTGGATTTTCACCGGGTCGGGCTTGGTTTTGATCATCAAGTCTGATATCCAGTCTAGTCCTTTAGTCCACAATAACTATATCCTGGCAGGTGTTTTTCTCCTGGCTATTTTGCTCATGGCGTTCCCGGTAATTTTACTAACTTGGCTGCAATATCACCTCCTCGTTTTTTTTTAATCATCTGCAGATTTCATAGAAACGAATCTAAAATTTTTTGTATTACATTGTACACACTTACCAGAAAGTGCTGATCTGTTATTTTTAGTTGTAATCATCGTCAAGTCATCTGTGCCAGTACGTTTCTTACATTTCACACAATATAGATCCATAATTATTTATATTATAATGGGTATGAATGTAATTGATTATTCAACAACACAAACACAACAACTCATAAACGTTTTACAAAGCTACCAGATTCTGGACCGATGATTGTTAAACCAATTGTTGGTGTATGCTTTATGACCCATAAATCCATAATAATAGTATATTATTCTGATGGAAGTAATAGTCAGACCAATTATCGGTGTACGCCTTATACCCCTCACACAATATAAATCTATAATATATTTATGTTATATGGAAACGAATGTAACTGATTATTCAGCAACACGAGAACCAGAACCCGTAAATCATCATGTCATGTTAATAAACTTTATTCGAATGATTATCATCGGACCTTCAGGGAGAGGTAAAACACAATTGTTAATTGATATGATAATGAGACATATGAAATGGGGCAAGTTGTATTTAGTATCCCAAAGTGTAGATGATCAACGATGTTACCAGGTGTTAAAAGATTACAACAAAAAGGCAACAGAAATTACCGGCGAGGATATTATTAAGTTTATAACAGATAATGAGGAAGCCCCTACCGTGGAAGACATCAATGGAAGTATTAACAATTTAGTTGTATATGATGATGTCATGTTAAACACTCAAAAGAATCCAGCTAGGATATTTTCCAGAGGTAGGCATAAAAATACTGATGTGATAAATGTCACTCAACGATACACGCAAATACCTAAAGTGATCAGATATAACTGCAATTTGTTATGTATGTTTAACGGAGTTGACATTCATAGACAACGAAATATTTGGCAAACCTGGTGCAGGGATATGGATTTTAATCAATTTAAAAATTTCTTTAGTCACGCTCAGTCAATCCCACATGGATTTGTAACTATAAATCTAATAGATCCTAAAACAAGATACCGAATCGGATTATATCAAATATTCGGTTGAAATCCTAAAAATGATTGTTAACCCCATAGTAGCAGAGGGGGTGCAACAATGACTTTGGCGTCTTCTTTTAAGATTTCGAGAAAGCCTTGGTTTGCTAAATGGATGCTATTATAAAGCATTTTCGAGGAAGCCTTGGTTTGCCAAATTGACGCTTATAAAAGTTGGTCTGTTCGCCCCCTCTGCTGCTCCCAGTTTTGATACCAATGTTTCTTTTTTACTCAGTCTGACCCCCAGTTTTGACACCAAGGCGGCTTTTGACTCTCAGTCTTGCACCCCTAGGTGATACACTGATGAAAGACACAACCTTGCAGCTGAACTTCTGGAAAAACCTACATCACTCCCTTCCACAAAGCTGCTTCAAAGTCTGTTACCACTTTTGTAACTTTTGGTTCAGTGTGAATAATACTTTTAATAACTTTTAGCACCTTTTTATAATCCTTCTTCCTTTTCCTCGACATCAATGCAAAAGTTAGAGTAACATACTTTATTTCACTATTTATTATTTGTGAAGGCATGCATATAAAATAATTGGGTAATTGGTGGTTTATCACATAGAAAGTGGCATCTGTATACCATGTTTTAACCTTTGGTAAGATTTCTAACATTTGGTGTGTATCAATCAGTAAATGGCTTCAATCTGAAGAAGTGGTTCGTTTACATGTAGTAAGTTCACAACACATTCATTGACAATTGTTTTAGCTGACATGTAGACTTCGTTGATGGCACGTTTATTTTACTTCAGAATTTATTTTATGAAATGTCATCATAAAAACATTCACAGGATGAGAATGTTCCTGGTGAATAATTGCCAGCACCTCTCTCTCTATAACTGTAGCTTTACACTTGGTGTCCCTGTTTCTCACTACATATTGCCAGTATGTGGCGGAGGCATTTTGGTGCTTAATCTGCTGTCGACTAACTTACCAATCATTCTTTCTGATGATTGAGCTATCATTTCGTAAGTTTCTGCATCATCGCCAACAGCATCCGAATTTGAAGCTACTTTGGACAGTCTTGTCTAAATATGAGGCTTTATCCTCAAGTTCCATTGGTTGCACATGTTCAAAATCAACAACAGGCTCAATGCTGTTTAAAATTGGATCAGTATTAGTCACAATAGTAGAAGATTATACTATATCCTCATGTCAGACTCCATATTATGATTATTCTCAGTGTTCAGTCTGCTGCTTGCAAAAAGGGGGATATCCAAATTTCAGATGCATTCAAATCTACAGAATTGCAATTATGGCATGTCCAGTGTAAACTGAGTTGACCCCTTACAGCCAATCTGTAGTTTTCTAATGAGATCCCAGTAGCACAAGTTCTGTGTTGCCACTTATTGCAGCCATCACATTGGTTTGAATGTTGTTTATGTGTAACATCTTTATTGTAAGTATGCAGTATTATACACCATTTGGAAATTAATAATTGGGGTGGAGTAAAAATTTAACATTTATCGATGTGTCCTTTTTACTATTCAAGTATTAAACTAATTAAATGAATATAAATGTAATGTAAAAGTTGACAGCAAGCCCCAGAGTCCAACTTGAAGAAATCATTAGCTTATGTCAACAAGCTGCCGGTTAAGTAACCTGCTTTATTATGTAATGACTTTGATAATGCCGCTGCATTTACACAGATGATGATATGAGGCCATTTTGGTTTGTTCATTTTTATATACTCAGACCATAGCAAAGCCAACACACTTAAGTGATACAGATACACCCATCATCAAACTGGAATGAAATCGACAAAGCCATAATACCGGATGCTCTATAGCAAAACACCTGTTCAGTTGTGGCATAATATTGAACATATTTCATAGGTTTATAACGCTTGATAGCTGCAAGTCAATAATATAAGCCTCGTGCAAAGAAAAATCTTGCTCAATCGGTATGCAATACAACTTGCCATTGAGAAGCTATGGGACATTATTACTTCAATAATCAAGATATATATACTGATTAGAACATGTTTAAAAAAAAAACTAAATTACCTTAAATTAACTTAGTCATTCACAAATGTGATCCAAGATAGAAAGACAACCAAATAAAATGAACACTTGATGGAGAGAGAAAAAAATTTAATTCACGGATTGGTCTAGTATGCAGAAGTTATTTTCAGCATTTGCTAACTTGCATTAACTAAATTGGGTTTCCACAAGGATGAGAAGACATTTCACAGTTATTTGCAATGAAATCATAGTATAAACATTTTAATAACAAATAATAAGACAATTTACTTAGATGTTGGTGGTGTTTTCCTGAAAACAATTGTTCCTAATTTATTTAAAAAAGGAATTACCCTCGCTGATGGTTATTGTCATCGCCAACAAGGGAGGGGGAATAGCCGAGATAATATCCCTTGGGCCTGGGCCGAACAACACTTTAATTATATAGAAGAAATTTTTTATTTCTTACCCCAGGGCGTGTTATCACTCTCTATGACTCGGGTTATTGTTTTTATGGTACGTGTATAAAAAAAATACCCTCTAATCAAAACTTAATATTTTTTTATCAACCAAACAAGTAATGCACTTAGTATATGTGATGGATTGTTATGGGTGGGGTGGGGAGCTCCCAAGATTTTATCTAAACTATTATGGAAGAATACTATTTTGTATTCTTCTCTACTATTCCTCCCACTTTCTTCTCTTCCTTCTGACTTTCTCCAAATTTCTTCTCCTTGACTTCTATACTCATTCGCAACTTTCTCCTCCTTAACTCAATTTCCTCCTTCTCCACCTTCTATGCATCTTTTCTCCACCGACAGGACTTTGGCCAGCTCTGACTGCTCTGCTAGTGTCACTTCCATCACCACCTCTTGGAGACTCTGGACTCAACTGAACAGGAATCTAACACCTTTCTTTTCCAAGATTTGTTGGTGTTCATGTTTTTTGTTATTTTGTTTTTAAATCATTTCCTGCTTTTGTTCTTGTTTCCATTATGGCTTTTATTTATCTCCTGGTAGTTGCCATCTTATTTATTTGAGGAATATTGTAATCTTGCTTGTGTATCACTTGTACCTGTTGCTGTTGTTTTGTTTATTTTTATTGTGTTTTACACCTCTTGGGTGTGTGTCCTGTTTTCCCACATTTATGGTATTTCCTGTGCTACATGCACCAGTTATACCACATCTTTACTTGAAATCCTTGCAGGTAGAACACTTTCTTAATTGTGTACAATGTTCTTTTTCTATTTCCTGTATTCTAATGCCATTCTTGTTTTTATATCCAGGGATAGTATCCATTCTTGATCTTATGACTTTGATTTAGAATTTTTGACTAAATCTTGCAACCGTAGCTTCTAATGGAATTTTCATAGGTATATCCACAATGTGTAATTCCTTTGTTCTCTTTTTGTCATAACTATGGATTCAATAATGTTAGAGTAACTGAACTAAATGCAGAAACAAACTGTAGTTAGTGATATCTGAAATGTGATCTATTTTTGGCTTCATTAGTTATATAACAAAACTAAATTATTGAATTGATACATTTAATTAATAAAGGCTATTACTATGGAAACATGACATGGTAACAATCATTTCGTATAGTTATATATAGTACAAATGGGTGCGACTTGACTATATATTAGGGTGCAACATAACATTTCTAGTGTGCGACTTAATGGGTGCAAGATGACTGTGATTCAGACACTGATCTCAATCATACAAAATAATAAAGAGTGACAGCAGAGTGCACATATTGTGTTGCTTATCTCTAATTCGCAAATCCAAGACTCCAGATAAGCTTCATATTTGTATTTTTATGCCAATACCTTAGCTTCAAAAAAATATAATTTGTAGATGTGGTCAAATTATCAAAAATATAATGTAAGCATTTATGGTTTGGCTTTGGTCCATTATAAATCATACCACACTGCTGGTTATCAAAGGTACAGTTGCTATCTAGCAGAGAATTATTTAATCACATTACACCTTACAGACTTCAAACTTTGTTCTCTATGTGCAAACAACATGCACAATACCAATTTTGTTCAAATTTGAATGTTTGGCATGTAAATTCCCCAAAAATGATGAACCTATATTCTACTTTTGTAAAATTAAGAGAAATTTGTCACTGTAGTTTTAGTCCCTTTATTTTAATTTACAAGCCGTAAGAGTTGGTATCTTGCATGTTTGTATAAAGTAAGTGTATAAATAAATCGACTTTTTTCTTTTTCCTGTATGAGCATCCGTGTCACTGCCATGTACCTGACAATGATCTTAGGCTGTCCATCTTCTAAAAATAGCATGTCTGTTACAGTGCATTAGTTGTTCATGATATTTTTTCCAAATTAAAAAAAAGGGTGGCAATAGAACAAGGAACCTTTTAAAGAATATTGTGTACAATTCATAATAGACCAGAGCCAGATATTATCTCTACTGTATGACGAGTTTCCATCAAAATCACTATGCTGTCAAGTTCCATATATCCTCCTGTGGATAGTTAAAATGATTGTGAAAATACTCAAATAGAGCCATGTAATTTGTCTATTTTGGAGTTCACAAATTCATATTTAGAGTTCTGTGCATAATAAATTATGTAGTTAGTACCAAAGTGCCAGACCTTATTGATCTATTTTAGGATAGTAAGCATTTCCCATTATTTATTCTATACTAGACTATGATAATTATACTTGATCCAGTGGTCATATTTGCCACATAGCGTTATAATAAGACATCACATGATATGTAGTAGTGTTGTTCCGTTTATCGATTATAATTAATCATCAGTTGGTTGAGCAAACCAATAAGATTATCAATTGTGAACTCCATAATCGATTATGTGTAAAGGGATACTACATTTTAGGTGTATGCAAAGCACAAAGGTTAGTAAAACTCCCAGCCACTAAAGTTGACCTGAAATTTATTAATTCCCTTCACAGCTACAAATATAAAACCATCGGATTCATAATTAGGAACATATAGTCATTATTACATGGTCAAGTTGTAAAATTGTTGAGTTATTAAATTCAAACACATTTTGTATATTTTTTCAGTTAAATTGCAACATCTTTTGTAGTATTTATAAACAATGACACACGAGAAAAACATGTCCTTCTATTCTTTAATTTATAGACACATCACATATGTACAAAAGAATTTTGGGGGATTGTAGCAGTATTTCAGTTTTCATGACTGATCAGCCATACAAGTTGCGTTCATTTAACAAAGTTCTAGAACAAAAGTAACACACAATGTAATATTATTGTCGATTTAAAGTATACATGTCATTACAAGAGATTATTCCTGTACATTTATAAACATATTGTACTCTTGATTACAGATATAAGCGTTTGACAAAAATAAAATTTGCTTTTAGCAACCGATTAATATCAATGATCAGTTGGTTAATGGGAACCGATTATCGAATATGAATTTCTGACCGATTCCCATCATTAATATATAGTGTACTATTAATCTGTTATAGCATTTTCCTATGGGAACTGCCCTCCTATGGTGTTATCTGGCTGAGTATAGTGACTGAATTGAAAGCAAACAACCATGCAGGAGAACAGTATCTTTGATAGAAAGCAATTATACAATAAATACTAGATATCCATGTACTGAGTCCAGTGTGTGAATAGAAAATTGGAGGCATCGTTCACAAAATTTTAAGATATCAGAAAGCAGTTTCACAAACTCTATTCCCTGCTCAATATGTAGCCCACATTGTTTAAGTAATGTACCTTAGCCTGTTGTAATAGAGTAAAGCATTTGTTTCTAAAATATTTTCTTTTGGTTTTTGTTTTAGTACTATCAGCAGATTGTTTGTGGCCTTGACATTGAAATGGCATGATCTGATCCATGGCTGCTAAATAAAGACAAAAGTGACAATTCCTGTGTTTCTGTAGAAGATGGCAGAGTTTCAGACACCTTATCAAAATCTTTCCTCATTCAGTGAGAAGGAGGTGGAAAATAATGATGACCACACCCACCATGATGTTGGCTGTACAGTTCTTCCCAATAGTAAAGGTACAGTATTTGAAGATGCAATGCAAATATTAAATCTTTTACCTTGTTTTTTTTATGTATCCAGTAATTGCAGTTGGGATGTATTTATTTGGACTGGTCCAATCAAATTAGTTTGTAGGCTGGTTTGAACAACTACTTGGCCTAGAGTAGTGACATTTTATTGGCATATTTTTATCCATATGTAGATGACCTCAAGGTTTCCTTGTATGCAGTGCTTTTTTGAAATTTTTCTTTAATTTGATATTGTTCTGCAGTGTACGTCTTAATCTGCTATTGTCCAGGTTATCCAAGTGTCCAGGTTATAAAAGAGATTAAGTAATTGTTAAGGAATCAGACTAAACAGGATGCCAGATCATAGTTGATAATTAGATTATGGCACCTGTTTATTAGGTGCCATTGCATTATCATCAGTACCAGGTTTTTCAAGGAATAGTGTAGGAGGCTAAATTGGAAAATTAGTTTGGGGAAGCTCAAATGGTGGAGTTATATGGACTCAATTTGATCTGTCACTCCTTGATAGGGAAATGCAAAATTTGTTTTGAATTGAAAATCTTAGCTACTTTAGTAAATAATCAAAAACTGTCAACAAAAAACGAAGGACAGTTTTGTGGAAAACGTACTCGTGTATTTATTATTGATTATTGATTTCACTTGAATATGAAGTGATTGATTTCAAAAGACATGAAATACTGAAGGTACAAATCTAACATCCAATATGTCCACCTTGGCTGCCAAGTTTTGAAACTTGTTATCACTGAGGAATATAAAGAGATGGTTTCAACGATGAGGAATTCAATGGAAGAAATGGTTTTGCCCTGCATTTATGGAAATTCTTTTGCCTTTGAAAAGCATCATAACTCAATGTTTTTTTAAAAATAAAATGTCATATACTTTCTTTGCCTTTTTCCCATCTGTTTGCTTTTAATCAGAACTTGCATGTCAGTCTTAATTCTCTTTTTTGACACAGGACAATGCCAGTTGCCAATGTACCCATCAACTAAATCTGATTGCAGGACCCCCGAGTGGCAGAGTGGTCTAAATCGCTCTGTTATGGATCACTGCCATCTCACCTGCGTGTGTTCCAGTCTCAGATTTGGCCAATGTGGGTATGTAAGAAAGCTTGCCAGTAGCATCTTGTGGATTGTGGATTGGTGATTCTTTCCTTGGATTTCCAGGGTTCTTCCTCCACCATTAATACTTGCCGCCATGTATAGCCTATCGTGAGCTGAAAAATGGCGTTAAACCCTACAACATCAACAACTACAACAAATCTGATTTGTGTGGAGTTCAGTTTTATCCATGCCTATAGTGTGAATCCTTCTCAGATATGCTCTTGACCACTCTGTAAATGTTTTCATTAATATTGCTCTTTGTCACCCCACAGGCTTATGAAATTCTACCACTTTTGTATTTTAAAAAAACAGTGACCCAATATCTGACGGGAAAACAATTATATACAATACTGGTTCTTAACTAATGTGTCACAAGCCAAAACTGTAGTGCCAATCTGTTTTAAACGGGTCACTAACATTAGCCTTAATAATTTGACATTTCATACCCAAGTGTTTTTGTTTAGAATTTGAAGAATGGAAGGTGATGGGTCTTGATGCTGACACCACAAACCTAATCTGGGTTGCCATCAGAAAGGATTAAGAACCACTGATTTGTGTGTGTGTGTGTGTGTGTGTGTGTTTACATTTGTGTCTAATTTTTCCCTTGCAGATGACATTTTGTGTAGCTCCAGTGATAGATGTTTTGAACAAAATGTGTGTGTCCATCTCCCCTTCAGTTTATCTGATATTTTCTTACTATGGTACTGGAATTTCAAAGGAATGCTTACTTTTTGTAAAATAAATCCAACCTGATGCTTTGGGAGCGACAGGTTGGACTCATGACCAAATGGGTAGAGGGTTTGAAACCTATCATCAGGTCAGCCTGGTCACCTACCATGGTGTGTACTTGGCCAAGAGACTTTACTCTTTTTGCCTTCGCACTAAATAACCTACTTGTGTTGCTGTGCCATTAAGCAACAAACCCCCAGAGTAAAGTTCTGACCTCTCAGAGTCTTTACACTACTTTTTGGGGGCCCCGAGTGGTCGAATGGTCTATCACCTCTGTCTGTGTAGGTTCGAGTCTCAGAAATTCAGGATGGAATCTGTATCCTAGTCTTAGCATCTTGTAATATTTTAGCCTTTCTCTTGAGCTCTTTAAACAATTTTACAATACTGACTTATCCATATATATTTCCATATTCAGTGTGCATTCTGTGCCTTTTCTAGACATATATCTCACATTACCAGCAACACTTAAGTCCTAGAATATTTGTTGAATTTTATATGATTTGATTTTAGCAGGCAAACATTTCTCAGAAGCAAGCTGACATAGAAGTACTCTGGTTTGGGTAACATTTTCTTTCATTCTTGAATACATTTCTATATAAATGGATGGTGTGGATTTTGTTAAGAGGAAACCATAAGTTTCCAATTGCACACTTAAACAATGTATAAACTTTATAGTGAAAATTACAAATGCCTTTATAGTTAGCAGTCAATAACTTGCTTTGCAAGAAAAAGTTGAGCATCATTTTGATGCAGTAAAGATACCTTCCAGATTAAACAAGTTTCCTACCATAGCAAAACTAAACTAGTGCTTTGAAATCTTTTTGCACTGTAAAATTCAAAATGGCACAATTAATCTTTGGCAACAGTTATTAGAAAAATAACCACACAGTCAACTCATTGGCAACCAATAGTTTGCTGGTAGGACTCCTATTTTTATCAAACTGGCAGCCCTTGACTCCTAGTTTTAAAATCCTAGCGAGACATCTGATCCATCAAAAAACGTATTATATTTAAGTTGTTGATGCAGGGAAATTATATAAAGATGTTATTACTTTCAATTTCTCTTCAGCTCACTGGAACAACATAGAGAATCTGGATGAGTTTTTTACCCGAGTGTACCAGTATCACCAGCGTCATGGATTTGCCTGTATGGTCCTTGAGAATATACTACAGTTGTTGTAAGCTTGTGAATTTTTCTACTTTGTAAATCTTGTAGTTTTTTTTATTGAGGTCTTATTTTGCTAGAAGCAAACATAGACTGTTATACATTAGTATTAGAAATAAAAGTTATATTTCAAGTCTGGTAGACTCGTTTAAAGCAATAGGTGTCATATTTTATTATCCAGGGAATTTAATAAATTTCGAATCAAATCCAATCATGTTTGAGATTCTACAAATTAAAACACTGCCTAGACTCTGTTTAATGCCCTTCGTTATACGTTGAATTCGCTTGTTTTGACGGTACCAGTTTTTGTGAATTCTTTAGGTTGTTATAAATCACAAATTTAAAGACCAAACATTGATTCTTCAGTAGAGATGTCAAAAGTTTGGGAAATTTCTACCAAGTACATCTTAATCTTAAAGACCTTTTTCAAAAGGAAGTTGTATTATGTGTGAAGCTGAACTGCTTTGTTTTAACAGCCTAACTTTAAATATCACTGTTGATTCTTAAATAGGTTATTATTAATGGTCAGTGCCCAAGTACCTTTTTTACATGTTGGCCTCTTTATTGTTCAGTGCAAATATAATGAGACTTTACAACCCATGACATTAAGTATTGATGAAAATATTATTTTTTCATGAAAACTTATTCCCACAAAAAATATGTGGTTTCACAGTATGTTGTCATCTGACGTTGCTATGTGTTAAATCTTTGTGATATACGTACACAATTTTTTATGCCTTCCACAAGACAGCATATTGTTATGATGTTATCTTTTTGCCTCATTGTACATCCATCTGTTTTCAGGGTTTTTTTTCAGTGCAAGAACTCTAGTTTTGTATCATCTTCAATTATCAAACCTTATGGATGGCCTGTACATGGAGTAAGAAAGAATCTTTTTAAATCTTAGGGTGAAAAAGTCACTGTGACTGAAAAAAGGAAAATAATTTCTGCACAATAATTTTGATTCTCCACCAATGTGGATGGTTTGTACTCAGACTAAGACAGAATCCTGCTGTGTCTTTCTTGGGAGTGTGTTGGACTCTTAAGGGTCATGGATTTCTTATCTACCGAGGCCAGTCAAGATGAGAGTAGGAAGAACAGTGTAGACTGGTGAAGTTACTCATATAATAAATTTAAATTATTGCTATTTATGAATCTTATATCTTTGCATGTTGATTATGCTGCTGATTATTATTTTTATTATTATTAGACCATTATTTTTATCGGACCACTCCGTTGGTGAACCCCGACAGATTCAAACCAAAGAATTTTTAAAAATGATACTAACAGCTGTCTCGCTAGGCACTCACCATTAAGAGGTTAGTGTTATGACTTGTTGGCCTGGTGTCAAGAAAATGTGACTGGGTGGAACATCATACTATGTGTTTGTGACATGATGTTTCAGTGATAGACATCACTCTGAACTGCCACACTGCAAATATTGTAGTGATATGACTGAATTTTTTTCAAAGCTATGTTAAAAATCCAAATCACATACACATTATTATTATTATTATTATTATTATTATTATTATTATTATTATTATTAATGAAGCTTAAATCTATGCATGATAATAGTTATGCTGCTGATTATTATTATTAGTATTATTATTATTATTATTATTATTGAAGCTTAAATCTATGCATGATAATGGTTATGCTGCTGATTATTGTTATTATTAATTATTATTATTATTCTTTCAGTTGGAAGTCTCAAATTCTTCAGTAGTAGTATTGCTTTAAGTTTATTTTTGAGCATTCTTTAAAATTATGCACTACTGAGTTTTGTGACATTGCAACTGAGGAGGTGCAAGAAAGGCCATATGGGGCACTACTGTAAATTCACAATTACATGCTGATTGGCGGCATCCTTGGCTGTGATGTTGTGACTGACATAAACATCCTTGAGTTTGACCAAGGTCTCGCTAGGATTTTAAAACTTGGAGTCCAGGACTCCAATTTTGGTATTTAAAAAAATAAAGGTCACACCAACAAATGTAGCATTCCCCTCCCAGAACATGTTGAACTTTGCAATTAGAAGAACTGTTGGTTGCCATTGATTTTAATTTCCACATTCTTTATAACAATCACATGTACAACCATGTCAGCCTATTTTGCACATCTGGTAATTCCGTACAGCCATTCATCATTAATGTAAACATTGGATTACATGTTGTTTTGGTCACACACTTTCTTATACTTGTCTAGTATCCCATCCAAACTATCAGTTCTAGCAACTTTAAGACTCTTCTGAATCTCATTCAAATCATTGTCGGTTTGCCATTTAACCCCAAAATACTTATCCAAATTTGTTGACAACGTTTTGTCCAAGTATTGATGTGCCTTGATTTTGAGGTCGAACACATTCTCCATCTCATTAGGTTGTTGAAGTTGGACTGGAAAGCTTTGAATTTGCCACGCAGCTATTTTGCACGTGTCCCAGATAACAAAATTTGCATCGAAATATGCGCAATTAAGCGTTTCCTAGATCTCTGTTGACTCATGTAGCCTAAAATATTTATAATGTGGCCCTTTACAAAAAAAGTTTGCTGACCACAGCACTAGATAGCTCACTGCCAAAATAACACTGGCCGTGGATTCACCTTGATCTCTTGCTTTTGCCATTCAAAGTGAGCACTAAATGATCATTTGGATGTGACTGTATGAGTACATTCAACAAGCATTGTGGGCTACCCCTTTAGACAGTTTTATATATCTATATCTCGGATTGCAAATTTGTTGGTGTCTCAGACCAAAAAAAAAGTTTATCATTTCCTACCTTAAATTCCATATGGCATGCTTGGGAGTCTGTTTCACGAATGGGTTGCATCCTAAACAGAGCTGTTTGGCACATCCTGGTCAAATCGATAAAGCAACAAGAAATTGGTGTTTGCAACACTCCACTTCCACCTTTCCGAAAGACCTTTAGAAAACCATGCTAAGATCTCAGCCATTTTCTTTCAACCTCTGCAATGGCCAGGTCAAGGAAATATATATAAAAAAACAACCCACCAAATACTCAAATTTCCTTCATACAAAGCTGCAGTCATCAGGGAGGCATTTTTTGGGAAGCACACTAACAGTTTGAAAGGACACAGCATGCAAAAACAGTCATACCAATTCTATACCTGTAGAAGGTCACGGTTCTCATGAATGAATATGGAGGCTGAGAGCTTTCTGGTAGTTTCTGCCCACATCAGCCTTCCTTTAACAAGAATAACACCATTTTCATGCTGACTTTGTTACGATATCCCATTGGGCAGAAGGTTTATTCTTCGTTTTTTAAATGTAAAGTCTTTGCCACAACCATCAGTGGACTGGGCAAATAGTTTCAAGGGGCCTCAGTCTTATTCAAAGTACCTCATCCATTGTTATGGTCATTTCATTTGTATGGTATGAAACCTGCACATGGGAGACATCTTGGCATACATCTATGCTACTTTGATGTAATATGGCAGACATTTCTTTAGATATTGTACTTGTGGAAATTGTAAATAAGCTTAGCACACTGCAACTGTTATGACTGCTCCATGGTGCTCAAAACATCAGCCTGAATTAGTCTACACTATCTTTTGCAGCTATTAAAATAGGGAAAACAAATTTTGCCAGACTAGACAAGACCAGTTTCAAAAAGTGCAATGAATGAATTACCAAATATATAAATATTAAAAACGTTTTCAGCTCTTTTGTGTACACTTCTTTTTTGGAAAGTGCACATCTATAGTAAGACCAAGCCCTATACTCTATATAACCCTTATTAAACCCATCAATTATGCACAAAAATAAGGGGAATTAAAGGTTTTTTTGAAAAATACCCAAAATATGTAAGGTCTTTTTTACATAGCCAGTATAACCAGTGTGGAAAGCTGGGGAAATTATTTTTCTAATTCTAAAAAATTCTAACCCTGTGCAGTACCACCTAAGCTCCTTCAATCATTTCATTTCAAAATGAACATGCTAAAAACAGTGCTAAAATCAAGGTTTTAAACACCATTCAGGAGGGAGACTTCACTATCAGTGTTGAGATGCCTATCTACATGTAACAATTAACAAAGTTTGCAGGATGTTTACTTTCAGGGAGACAGTTTACCAGAGTAGGACACTCTTTTGTGCTCAGCATCAGTACCTGTGTCTTCACTTGTCTTATAGACAGAGAAATGGCCCAATTTCGGACCACTGCCAGGTCTGGTTGCCACGTCCAGGTACCTAGATGATAGTTTTCAAAAGCACAAAGTGAGTTATATTTTGGAGCAAGACGTGATACCCTTGTTAGTTTCCATTTCAGTCTTGGATTTGTGATAAACCAGGAAAATATCTGAGATTATACCAGCTCAGCATTTAATCCAGTTTGGGTATGGAGTTAAAAACTCATAAACTCAGGAACAGGCATTGAAAATCAGTTTAATGGTGTCTTGGGTTCATTCACATGGCAGTTTCACTTGGCAGTTTCATCCTGGGAATTCCTTCTAGGTTTTGCTCAGTGCTGCATGGGATCTTATTATCATTGTTTCTATTTTAATGAGACCATCACATGATGATTTTGGAAGACCAGGACTTTGTCCCATGGACCAATTAATCACAATCTCCATGTATATGCATTACAGTTTCATTCACTTGGCTGATGTTACAGGTACAACCTCAAGAGATAATGGTTTGTACAGTGTATAGATGTGAACACAGAGCTGAGGTACACATCTTCTTCCATAATTTCAGGGGGTCATTGGAGTTTGGTTTTTGTTTGCATACATGTATCAGTATCCTTGTGATGAAAGCCATACTGACATGCCATTGGTGGCAGGGGAATCTACAGGGAAGAGGTATTCTTATTAGTCAGTTAGTTTTGCCCATCACCCTTGCCAGGATATATGCCGCCCACAAAAGATCGCCAGAGGCTTCTGTCCTGTGCCATCCCCTCAAGCTGACTCCAGGTGTAACCCATCTTAGTGATGTCTACCTCAAAGTTGCATCGCCAGGTGTTTCTTGGTAGAAGGGTGGTCTGCTTTATGGCTTCTGCGGGCTCACGGCTTTCACCACATAGTGTCAAGACCCTTCCTCCCACAGTCTTTCAGTTTCTGGTTTTTCTTTTGTCGACGTTTTTGTAGCAAGTTGGGTTTTACAGGGTCGGGTTGCTAGCCCCACGCCCAACCCTCCTCTTTTTCCACCTGGGCTTGGGACCGGCGATAGCGGAGTTAAGCATTCTTATTGTGACAGCTCTAATGTAGTGAATTATCTCAGAAGGTAAGGGGGAACCATGTCCCCATACCTTTGTGTCTTGTTGGGGATTTTCTAAGATGTTATCTTCAAAAACAAAATACATGTAGAAGTTCATCATAGTCCAGGCTAATTAAATATATTAGCAGACTCATAGTTCCAGAAGAAAGAATAAACTAATGCAGATAGAATGGTTGTTTAATCCACAGGTTTTCTCTTTCATTTGTTCCTCTGGTTGAAGGTTATAAGAATGCCTTAAATTCTCTACAAACACCAATATTATTATTTAATGTTGAAAAGATTAGATGAACTTTCTGTCAAGGTTACATAAAAATTCTTGTCAAAAATGGGCGAGATCCATATGGATTTGAACCAAAGTTCAGACAGAAGACATAATGACAAATTATTTATATTCAATGCTCACTTTAACTAGAATACTTGTATAACTACATGTATAGTTAATGACTGTTAAGTTGACAAATTGTGTAATGAGCATGATGATATGCTAAATCAAAGTGGTGTATTTCACCACTCTTAGTCTTCTTTCCAAATTTGTAAAACTGTTGTCCTGTCATGTTATGAAGTTTGAATAAAAATCAGTTTGCACTAAAACATTTCCATCACATTTTTAAATCACTTGATATGACCAACATTTGTGGATGGCATGCACTCGGTTTGGAAGAAACCTATGATATTTGGATAATAAAGTAGAAGGTCAATGCTAGGTTTTGCACAACAATATTTGTTCCAAAATAAGTTCCTTGATCATATTTTATGTTTGGCATGCATACTGTATATTCAGTTTAAGACTGCATACAGTACTGTATATTCAGATTAAGACTGCATACAGTACTGTAATATTCCGATTAAGACTGCATACAGTACTGTATATTCAGATTAAGACTGCATACAGTACTGTATATTCAGATTAAGACTGCATACAGTACTGTATATTCAGATTAAGACTGCATACAGTACTGTATGTTCAGATTAAGACTGCATACAGTACTGTATATTCAGATTAAGACTGCATACAGTACTGTAGATTCAGATGATTAAGACTGCATACAGTACTGTATATTCAGATTAAGACTGCATACAATACTGTAATATTCAGATTAAGACTGCATACAGTACTGTATATTCAGATTAAGACTGCATACTGTACTGAATATTCAGATTAAGACTGCATATGGGACTGTATATTCATCAGATTAAGACTGCATACAGTACTGTATATTCAGATTAAGACTGCATACAGTACTGTATATTCAGATTAAGACTGCATACTGTACTGAATATTCAGATTAAGACTGCATATGGGACTGTATATTCATCAGATTAAGATTACAGTACTGTAATATTCAGATTAAGACTGTATACAGTACTGAATATTCAGATTAAGACTGCATATTGGACTGTATATTCATCAGATTAAGATTACAGTACTGTAATATTCAGATTAAGACTGCATACAGTACTGTATATTCAGATTAAGACTGCATACAGTACTGTAATTTCAGATTAAGACTGCATACAGTACTGTAGATTCAGATGATTAAGACTGCATGCAGTACTGTATATTCAGATTAAGACTGCATACTGTACTGAATATTCAGATTAAGACTGCATATGGGACTGTATATTCATCAGATTAAGATTGCATATGGTACTGTATATTCAGATTAAGACTGCATATGGTACTGTATATTCAGATTAAGACTGCATACAGTACTGTATATTCAGATTAAGACTTCATATGGTACTGTATATTCATCAGATTAAGACTGCATTCGTTGGTTAAAGTCACAGAGTCCCATCATTCAATAATAGCCAACACAGTAAACCATGGCCTACTAGTGCTATGCCGAAACATTGGGCATGCATATAGCGTGAGATTCACAGTACACCTTTTTATTTTCTCTTGCTAGACATAGGTTATTCAATTTTCTAAATAACATGGTTATATCTGTTTTTCATATGGTTGGTTTGCATTTGTAGTTTACATCAAAAAGATAATTGAGGCTTTTCAATTTTTTACAAATGATGCTGCTGTGTTATCAGATATAGCCACAGTAATTATAAATAATAAGTATATTTTAACCCTTTTAAAAAAAACTTGAACTGGCTTTGACCAAAAATTTAAAGAAAGTATCTTTGACATAAATGTTAAGCTAAGATAAACAGTTTTGTCTGCATGAATGACACTGATCACCTATCTGATATGATTGTCATTACTAACAAGAGACAAACATGGAGCCAGATTTTATCAGGTCATTTTAAGAGAGCTTGTACCTTCATGTTAGACATTGTAAGATCATGAAGTGCTTTTTAATAGGCCTGGTATGTATGAAATGAGACAGAAATTTTCATCATCATAATGTTTCAGGTTTATCCAGGCCGCTTATTCATGTTTTCGTTTCTCTTTTCAGGCAATTTGTGTTTGTTGTGATATTTTCAACATTTTTGATTGAATGTGTGGACTACCATCTTTTATTTGCCAATGAGAGGGTATATACAAATGGGACAGTACGTAAAATTACCATCCCAGAAGTGATTGTACCATTGGGCCAGTGTATTCAAAAGTAAGTACATACCTATAGCTTCTCTTTGTACAGTTGTTAATGATTTTATATTTGTCATACTATAGCTGTATGTTCTTGCATGTGGCATTCTCTTGCTGTGACAGAAATCGAGATCATTTGCCAATACATCAGTCTGAATCCATACATATCAGTTGCTTAAATGTTTTAGTTCTGTGATTTTAATTCAGGTATATATTTCCACTGTAAAATATTTGTTAGTTGCAATCATAATAGATAATAAATGCAGACATACTGTGATTACTGTAATACTCAGCACATGACATACTGTGATTACTGTAATACTCAGCACATGACATACTGTGATTACTGTAATACTCAGCACATGACATACTGTGATTACTGTAATATTCAGCACATGACATACTGTGATTACTGTAATACTCAGAATGTGATATACCTGTGATTACTGTGATAATCAAAATGTAGCATACAGTGAAAACCAAAATACTCAGTACATGACATTCTCTGATTAATGTAATGACACTTTGATACATAATACTACAAGACATACTTTGATTAATGTAATAATCAGTACATAAATACTTTGATTTAATGTAATACTCAGTTCATGATATACTTGGATTAATGGAATACTCAGTATATGACATACTTTGATTAATGTAATACTCAGTATATGACATACTTTAATGTAATTCTCAGTATATTTCATACTTAAATGTACATTATGTACTTTGGTTAATGTAATGCTCAGTGCACGACATACTGTGATTACTGTAATGGTTGTTACATGAGATGCTGTGATTAATGTAATATTCAGTATATGAGATACTGTGATTAATACTATCATGTATGTATGTATGCATGCATGCATGCATGCATGCATGCATGTATGTATGTATGTATCTATGTATGTATGTAATAGCATGTCATCACAATAGAAGCTGCGCATTATATGATGGCAACTAAAGGAAAAGTTCGATGTTGTGGTTAATAAAATAGTCAGTATTTTGTTCAAACCATATCTCATCTGTGCGCTAAAACTAAATGGTTTGATACATGTTTTGATACAATTTCAGTCTTTTCGCATTTTCATTGATATCTAATAATTTACTGTACTGATACGGGTTATTTTTTGTGGGCCTGTTTTTAGCGCTGAAATTTATCCACATTCCTTATTTACCTTTCTGTGCATAAAAATTCCCAAATTCCATGAAACCATGTTCAGATTCTAAAAAGGGTATAAAAATAAAAATACATTTGATGAGTTCACTTTAAATAAAATACAATATAAAAGGGTAATGTTTTTGCATGATAATATTGCTTAAAGTCTTTCGGTTGACCTAACCTTTTTTTCTTCTTCAGGTTTGACATTATTTTGTCAGTGTGCCTCCTAGTGGCCTTTGTGTTCTGGATTTTAGAAGTTGTCAAAGTCATCTTTAATGTGTTCAAGTATCTGGAGATACGCTCATTCTACCTAACAGCCCTCAAGGTTTCTTCTGTAAGTTGACATGTCTTTACTGTCAATACTCACTTATAAGTCAAGCGAAACTGCAAAAAACACAAATTCAGATCTGTTATTGAATAATGCACCAACATATCAGGGCCTATGCTATTTGTTCTACTGATTGCTCTGAACAAATAGCTGAGGCCCAGATCTGCCATTGCAAAATACACCAACAGATCAGGGCCTGTGCTATTTGTTCTATTGATTGCTACTAACAAACAGCAGAGGCCCAGATCTGTCATTGCGTAATTCACTAACAGATCATGGTCTATGCAATTTGTTCCTCTGATTACTCCTAACAAACAGCAGAGGCACAGATCCAATATGGCTGCAGCAGCATATGTTTGCCTCCAGAGTGAATGGTCATATCAACATGGCTTAGCACTCAGCATTAAGAGGTTAGTGCTAGGACTGGTCAGCCTGGTGTCAGGATAAAGTGACTGGGTGGGACATGATGCTGCATGCCTGTGGCATGATGCCTCAGTACTAAAATTCACTATAAACTGCCACACTGCAGATATCATAGTGTTATGACTGAAATTTTTTTAAAACTACACATACACACATATCAACATGAGATTTTCCAGAAAGACATCTTACGATGTCTAGCTGGTCCTAATTAAAAATGGTGCATATCTGAAATCCATTATTTCTACCAAAGATAGCTTTCATAGATTTGTTATCACATCTCTATTTGAAATAGAAGGCATATTGAATGGGGTTTTCACCAGAATACTGTATATAATGTCAAATAGTTCTTAAATGAAAATGGTGCTGATCTGATGTCCTATATGGCCACCAATGCAGGTATCTTGAAAATCCTGTTCCCGAGTTATATTTATGAAGCAAGTGATAGACATAGTAATTATGGGAGCTGAGAACTTTTAAAGGTTTTTGTTCCATTTTTGTTTAAGCCTATTAAACCCTGTGATGCTGAAAAGAAAACATCATACTTGCATACAGAAGCAATTCAATTATTCAGATCTGATACTTTTGATTTTAGAAACTTGTTTAAAGTTTCTACACAAGTTTATCAATCCTGCTACCTGAGTGTATATAAGTCCAAGTGTTATTGGGGCTTGGCATGTATTCATTCTTATACCAATGTTTCTAAAAAATTGCCTTATTTTTTGAAAATATATTTCTTTGTACCCATCTTAAGTTTCTTTAGCTTTATCTATTAAAGTCTTCATTTGGTTTCTCCATTTTCTATACCCATCCCATATAGTGTAGCCCTTGACCATCCATTATAATTTTGATTTTGACTGTTTGTCATACTTTTGAGTAACTTTAAGATACATTTTGGTTTTAGTTGTGTTTATTGGTATCAAAGTTAGTTTAATTAAAATGGAATTCTCAAACATCGAATCAACATCAAACAAACCTGATAGATTTTAATAAAAGTTCCAGGTGACTAGTTGTTTTGTAGCATATCATACAAAGCATTGCATTTCATGTTAGAGACAGTTATTGTTGATATGTTCCAAATGACAGTTTTTACATTTAGAATTTATAGGAAACGTTTGATTTGATTGGTGAAATGTTCATCAGATTTACAAAATTAAATTTGACTCATATTGGTATCATTGGAATATGTATAGTTATGAGTATTTTGCTCAAGTTAAGACAGCAAAGCTACAAGTTGCATGCCTGCTATGGATGACCTAATTAAAAATATTACTGTCACCATTGTCAATGCAACTATTTTTTGAGGACATGACAGGAAAAATTATAACCTCTTGCCAGATTTTGACATGGCAGGAGAGTAATTTTGTATCTAGTCCTAATTATCTGTTATCTCATTATTCAAATAATCAACACAGTAAATTCATTCTTTCAGTATGATCCCATCCAATATGACATAGCATTAAGCTCAGAGGAAGTTGAGGACAGTAAATTTGACTTCCTGTTTCAGTATGATTTTCTCAGTATGACAGGGCATGAAGTTCAGGGGATGTTGAACTCAGTGAATTGTTCTTGCCATTTCAATATGATTTGTCCAGTATGACATGGCATGAAGTTCAGGGGATGTTAAACTCAATAAATTGTTCATGCCCTTTCAGTATTACCTGCCCAATATGACCAAGCATAAAATTCAGAGGTACATGTATTTCAATACAGTTTGATCTTGCCCTTTAGCATGATTTCCCAATATGGTATATTACAATGTTAAGAGGAAGCTGAGCACAGTAAATTGCCATTTTAGTATGTATGATCTGCCAAGTATGACACATCAATAAGTTCAGAGGATGTTCAACACAATATATTGTTCTTTCAGTATGATATGCCCAAGATGACATGGTATGAAGTCCAGAGGAAATTGCTTGAGGTTCAGAAGGAACAACAGATGTGTATACATAAACCAGAACTGACAGAGTTGGGTATGACCCACATGTTTATAATTAATATGATTGCTATTCCTGCTATGCATTGAAAATTGACAAGAGTACCTTTTAGTTAATTTGAGTAAAGGTACCATAGGCTTGATATTATAAGCAAGTATATGTAGTGAAGCTTTATTAAGAAACTTGTAGCAAACAGTTGTAAACTCTGTTGACAGTTTGGTGCAATTTTCAGCATATCATGGTGAACCCATTACATGTATCCATTATAATACGTGGAAAAAGAGGTACACCAGGCATCTGCTTTAGCTCCTTTCTTAATTTAGTTCTTGCTATTACATGTACATGAAAACACTTAAAACCATGTGACCTTTTAAAACAAAAATAATCAGGATTTATTTTGTGATTATTATTATTATTGATACATGATAAAATACAGTGTCCTATGATAACCTAGTCTGTTGTACTTGTCATATTTAACTAGCAGTTGAGATGCTCCAAAGCAACTCAGTTGGTATCACTAGCCATTGTGTTTTGCAGTTCATATCATCTTAAAATTGCCCTCAATACAGTATGTATCCTGACAATATCACATGCATAAATAAACTGAAAAATATACAAGGGAGTCCATATTTGCAAAAGAAACCTCACTTGTATCATTGTTCAGCATGCTAAGTTTCCAGGTTGTTGCCTTTTATTTAAATGTTCACGAAACATTGGAAAAACACATTATTACAATATTTTACCCAGAACGTGAGTAAATGGGTGAGGGTGCTCTTTCTAAGAACCCAACAGCTAAACATATTCTTGCTGGGTCTACTGTTAGGTACCTGTGCTTCACAGTTTTCATTCAGGATAAACTGTTCTGGTGACCTAGTGGCTAGAACGTCTGTCTCATGTGGGAGGTCGCGGGTTTGAAACCCCGGCTGAGGCATACCAAAAACTTTTTCAAAATGGTACTAACAGCTACCTCACTTGGTGCTCAGCATTTTTAGAGGTTAATGTTATGTTACGTGCTTAGGCTCGAATAAACAGTAACATAGAAATAGTGAAAATAACAAGCTTGTAAAAACTTAATAAACAATTTATTGAGCGCAAATATTTTCCAGAAAAGAAAAATAAACTTACGGTTTTAAGAATCTATTCCAAAATTAATCCAAAAATAATTCAAAATATTATCCACTAGAGAGATTGCAAATGTCCTGGTAATAAAATGTCCAAATAATTACAAGTTTGAATCTTAGTGAAGTATCCAAGATGGAGACGATGTTACGTGATGAAGTCAGTTCTTGGTAATGAAATTCAATGAGCACAATTATTTTTCAGAAAAATAACAAAATAAATCCACTTGATCCAAACGAATTGAAATAATTTCCAATACAAGGTAATTTAAATAACTCAAAACAACACAACTTAATATTCTAACAGCCCAAGTTCTACTAAATAGTTCGCTCCAAAACATAATTTATATGCCTGTTTTTACGTAAACAGGAAAGGGGTCACATGATCTTCTAGAATGTTTTAGAACAAATTTACGTTCAGAAAATCTCGTTCACACCGTATGATCCAACTAAAACTAGAAAACGTTTATAACAAAGCTCCATAATGTCCTTGGAATCAACCAATCATTTTAAAAGCTTGTTTACAACTCTGAAGCCAGGTCAGAAATGAGGTCAACACCTGGTGTTTATTTGTAAAGTACAGGTCATCTCCCAATGAATGAATCTCGAACTCAAAAGGTCAAATCTGAATCTGACAAACAAACAATAAAAATAAATAACTTAAATCAAATATACGTAACAGTTAGGACAGGTCAACCTGGTGTCAGGATAATATGACTGCATGGGACATTATGTTGCATCTCTGCAGCTTGATGCCTCAGTGCTAGATATCACTATAAACTGTTCGATATGACTGCAAAATTGTTAAAGTATTGCTAAAAGTCCAAATCACACACATACACATTCAGGACAAAGAAATACATCACTCAAGTTTTAGAAACTCTACACAACATATATTGATGTTATATTCCCACAGAAATAAATACGTGTATTGAGTAGAAATGCAAAGGCCAAGTCGATATAGTACCTGACCTGGAAGGTCTTGTTGAATTCATTTATCCTAGAATAAAATTGAGTAGTGGTCCCCTTCACTGATGCCACCACTTTGGTGTTGAAAAAGATGGCTTTTTATTTGCAGTTGTCTTGGCAGACCTGCCAACCCTTATGATTTTGTTAAGTCTTAAGGAAATAGCCCTTCCAGTATGGACTTCTAGAATAAAAGAATGTTGGTACCTCTTTGTTACTTTCATGAACTGGGGCTGAAATTTTGTGTGTGTAGTACTTGATGAAACTGAACATGATCTAACTTAGCACACAGCTAACTAAAATGACTACTGAATTAGTCCAGCAGTTATTAAAGTTGTGAAAATGAATTTTACCAGGCTAGACAATACCAGCTGAAAGTTCAATTAATAAATTACCCAAAATATAATATATAGAAAGTTATTGGCTCAATTTCAGGGGTGCTAATCAGTTATTATGTAATACAAATGGCAGTTCTATCAGCCGTGATACATACTTGTAATAAATATCGGTATTAATTAATGTTATTAATAATTGAGATAGGAAATTATTTGGTAAATAAAAAATAGCCTCATGCAAGTGTTTTATGCACATTGCAGACTAAAATAATAAAAATGGGGGAAAATTTTTATTTTTTTATTTTCTTTTATGCTGTATTTTTATTCTCTTTTTGCAATGTTCATATTTTCTTTTCAGATATTTATCACTGTATTCTGCGATTTAAGAATTATACAATTGCCATGGTGAATAAATCTGTGCTGCCACTCAAACATAATATACCATTCCTGGGAAACTAGTAAGTTGTTGGGCAGTGAAACATCCATAAATTAATTTAATAAAACCTAAAAATGTATGCCATAGATACAATTTTTTAATAAAGATCGTATGCAATTGCCTATTGCTCAGCATGCATCAAACAAACTATGTTTTACAAAAATTAAATTATGTTAAGAAATTAATATGTTGTATGATTATTTCATTTGTCGGATTAATGTGCATGCATCTTGTCAGATCTTGGTTAAGTGATTTAAATTTTGGGACAAGTAAACAGATTGATGGGACAAGTAAATTTTTGAAAATTACTTGTCCTGAATTTTTTTCTTCTCAGCCTTATCCTTATGCAGAAATGAAGATGTTTCGGTATTTTTATTTGTATTAAGATTGTAGACAATAACCTGCCAAACTCATTGGCACAAAATCATTCATAAATGCAAAATTTAGGCCTGTGTCATTTTAAAAAGGCATTTTGGGTGCATGGGTTCCTTCTCTCTTGCTCGCTCAAATCAGGGTTTCATTCCAATTTTTGGATCAACTACATATTGAATTCTCAGCACATTAAATGCATGGTCCATTATGTTTTATCACCCTTCTATACATTAATGAGATAATGAAAGTTACTGCTATGAATAAAAAATTCAATATTAAAACAAAATACATCTGCATAGTATGTATGTCACGCAATACATGTATATGTTTGCTTTTCTTGAATCATTATGTAAAAATGCTGCTCTTGTAATTTTTTCCCAGATGATTCTTTGTTTTCAGTGTCTTTCTAAGTACTGGTTTGAAGTACAACATGGAATTTTTACTTTTCTGTGAGTATTATTTAACAATTGAATAATATCCCCCCAAAAATGCCATTTTCATAATCAGATTAATATTGACTTGATTTGTCATGTTCATTTGGTTGCGGACACTTAAGCAATAAATACTATCTTAAGGTGTAAGTCAGTAAATCAAATTGTCTTAACCCATATGTACAAGGTGAGATGTAGCATTTTTTATTGCAGGATTTACGACAATGTTGAAGTCCTGTGTTAAAGTCATTGAAAGTCACGTATCTTATGCATAAGTTGATGCAATCATGCAAACATTTGTGATCATATTATGTTGGATCTCAAATGTATGCTGTGATAAACTAGGTCTTGCCTGTCTCACCTGCTTAAGCAGAAAGCTTATTTTATCATTATGAACTTTGTTAAAGTTTTGCAGTATAAAAACAAATTCAAAGTCTCATATTACATTTGAATCAGCTGAAAATTTAGAATAATGTTACTAAAGGTCTTAAGTGTGTAATAAAATCTGATACATTATCACTGGTTTACTAGATAGTACCGTTTACATTATCACAAAATTGATCACATTTTCAGAAATTATATTACCAGACTAAAAATGTTTTATTTACAGTAGTCACTTTTTGCATTTTTGATATGCACATACAGATTAGGGTGGCCATAATAATATTAATAGTATTGTCATAACAATATGCCATGTATTACAATATTTCTTTTATAGGGGGTCCATGGTCAGCATATAAAAAAAATAAGTTGCATTTGAAGGATGAGAATATACGAAAACAGCTATCTGAAAGGTACTAAAACATCATTGACCCTGCAAGGCATTACTTGAATGTGCTTCATTTGATTTCAAATTTATCAAGAATTCAAATATTATCAAAATCACCTTGTCTTTGAGTGTTAGGAACTGTATTTTTAGATGACAACACAAGGTTCCTGATTACATTAATATTTGAAGAAACTCGGCTATCTCTTGATTCCATCAATTGTGAAAAAGACGCTTTCACTTTTACTATGTAATGCATAGACAAATGGAAGAAACTCGTATTTATTACCTCTCCTGACTACAATTAGTTGTTGTGGTTATTTACCTGGCTATAGCTTTCGCTGGACACAATATTGTATCCTGTTCTTCTCAAATCTAAGTAATATCCATAGAGTTTTTAATCATCAATTGGCGAAGTTGGAATAATATTGATTATATGGGTCCTAGTGTTCCAATAGTGTTGTAGGTGCTCGTTGTTGTATATTTTTGCACAGGCTGCCTGTATAAATCTCACCTTTCAAGAGACAAGTCTTTGTTTTTGCATATGTGTAGGGTGTTAGTTTCTGAATGTTTGGTCATATTTGTCTTCATGATAGATGACTAGGTGAATTAAATGCAGGAGATGTAAAGTCATGCTACAAACACATGGTACATGCCTAGCATGTTCAAAGTGTCCTTCAGTTACAACATACAGTATTTGTGCATTGTTGTTGGAAGGTGCCTGGTTTACAATACTAAGAAAGTGTTTAAAAAAACATGTGTCAAGTACAGAGTGATGGAATGTGATATACAGAGTTTATATCGAAAAGCATTATCACTAGTCAGCTAAGTTACAGACATTGTGGTTCCCCTGGAAGTGATGTGAACAATGCCAACAGCAACCATTCCATTGGGACAATCAAGAGAGAAAAAAAGGGCTGTGTGCATGGTTGCCAGACCCACTTTCTTCACAGCCATTGATGGAGTTATGAACAATACTACTAGTGAAATTGACAATGGCATAGTTGATGGTTTCAGGTAAATTTACCGGTAGCCCCCATTATATTTCACAATTTTCCAATGATGGCTTGGAGTTATCAGGAGACTGTCCTTCCTTTATTAGATAGCCCAGTGGGTGGTTCATTCATGTGCTGATCGTTCAGAGGATTCGCACACTGTGGGGATGTCTCTGACCCAGAACGCTGGACCATAGATTCACCTTCACTTGGTGCTTGACAATGCCACATTTGACGAAGGAAGATATTGCTACTCAAGCCCTTGTATCATGACTTAAGTGTACATTCAGTGCATTTAAGAGATCTGGGATGCATCATGACTTAAGTGTACATTCAGTGTACTTAAGAGATCTGGGATGCATCATGACTTAAGTGTACATTCAGTGTATTTAAGAGATCTGGGATGCATCATGACTTAAGTGTACATTCAGTGTATTTAAGAGATCTGGGATGCATCATGACTTAAGTGTACATTCAGTCTATTTAAGAGATCTGTGATGCATCATGAACATCAGAGCCTAATGTGCAAATAGAATGTTGCAATCTGAGACATAATAGAAGGCATTTGGCTGGCAGGCACTTCAGTTACAAAATTGTGCTTTTGCTGGATTTGTCTGGAATCTTTGCTCAATAAGGGCAGTCCTTGAGTCTGTATGTGTGTGGATTGGATTTTTAATGTAGCTTTAACAATTTTTTTTCTGGTGATATTGTTAAATGTCTGCAGTGTGGCAGTTTATGGTGATGTTTCGCAATGGGGCCTCATATGGTAACCATGATGGGGTTAAGGTACTCGGCACTAATCTCCTAACATTAATGTGACTAGGGAAAATATGTTACTTAAGTATGTTATAGAGGAATACTTGCCTGATTACATTTAATATTAAACCCATTTACACCATCCTACAAATGCGAGCATCCTTGTGAATTCAAGCTAAAACTAAGTAAACAACTGTAGACACCTAATGTTTAAGAGTTTCTTCTCTTTGTCTATATGTATGATGGACATTAAAGATTAAACTGTAATCTTTTATACAATTCCTGGATTTGAGAGATTATGGATCTAACAGTAACAGTAATTTTGGACCATAGAAAAATGCAGTTTTTTGTACTGTGTTGGAAAGAGGACAAACCTTGAAAATTGTAGAAATTTCTTATTGCATTTTATTGTCTCAGATTTCCGTTTTAATGGCTGTGAAATTACTCAGTTTCCAAAAGGAAAACCACTCTTATTGTTCCTTAAAATGCATTGACTCCTCTAGTCTTATGAATACTTTGTCAAGATGAACTCATTAGCACTTGACCATGGGATGTTAGTGACATAGTTGTAAAATGCATTTAGCTTTTAACCAGTGAATCTTAGTCACAGAGTCCTAAAACACAATTAGCTCTTGACGGCTGGAGGTTAGTCATATAGTTGTAAAACACAAATTAACTTTTAAGCAGTAGATTTTAGTTGCATAGTCGTATATAACACAATTTGCTCCTGACCACTGGATCTTATTCACTTAGTTGTAAAACATGAAGTAATTGACTTTTGAGTATCATATCAGTATGTTAGTCACATAGTAAGAAAACATGATTATCTCATGATCAGTCATAAAACAAGTAATATATTAATTATGGGTGTTTCAGATGGTCAGTTGAACATCTGTTGAAATCAGTTTTAATAGCAGTTGTGATTACTTCTGAAATGACATAAAAAAACGTATTGTACATTTTGTTTCTTTTCAGTCTTGCTCAGAAAATGCTATGGCTTGGATTAGCAAATCTAGCTTTCAGCCCACTGATATTTTTGTGGCAGATAATGTACTGCTTCTTCCGATATAGTGAGGTAATATGAAGTTTATTATATATTTGTGTTATTAAAGTGTTTTTTAATCCTTTCCTAATTAACTATTTTGATTTTTCTTTAAATTGGATGAAATGTTGAAATCGTGGCTTAATTTTTTTTGTAATTGTTTATATGAACTATGCAAACATTTGATTACTGAGATTCAACTCCTTATTTAAAAAAATGTTGCACCATGAGTGCTGGATTGTGGATTTTCCAAACTTTTGTGTCTTGCATCTCCCAAATCTTGACACTTGACGGGTATACTTTTTGTCTATTTTTTTTAGGGACTAATTAATTGATCCTCTTGGTGCATGTCTGTTATAACAATATATGAAACATAATTCTGAAAGTTGTTAATGCCAGCTTTAATAGCACAGATGAATATGAATGACTATAGGAGTGGTCTGTTTATTACCTTTTCCTGTTTAGGTAGTATTAAATGATGATTGAGCGGTCTGTCTATTACCTTATCCTTTTTAGGAAGTATTGAATGACAGTAGGGGTGGCTTATTTATTACCTTATCCATATGAGGCAGTGTTTAATGATGATGGGAGTGGCCTGTTTATTACTTTATCATTTTTTTAGGAAGTATTGAATGATGACAGTAGGAGTGGCCTATTTATTACCTTATCCATCTTAGGCAGTATTTAATGATAATGGGAGTGGCCTGTTTATTACTTTATCATTTTTTAGGAAGTATTGAATGACGACAGTAGGAGTGGCCTATTTATTACCTTATCCATGTTAGATGTATTTAATGATGATGGGAGTGGCCTGTTTATTACTTTATCATTTTTTAGGAAGTATTGAATGATGATAGTAGGAGTGGCCTATTTATTACCTTATCCATGTTAGATGTATTTAATGATGATGGGAGTGGCCTGTTTATTACTTTATCATTTTTTAGGAAGTATTAAATGATGTCAGTAGGAGTGGCCTATTTATTACCTTATCCATGTTAGATGTATTTAATGATGATGGGAGTGGCCTGTTTATTACTTTATCATTTTTTTTAATAAGTATTTTAATCAACTGATGTTATGGCACTTTATTGTCGTTAGCAGATATAAAAATCAGCATGTTGTTTTGCTGTGAGAGTTTGTGATTTTAGAAAGAAGTCTAATTTGAATAGTCTTTAAAACAAAGAATACCCAGTCATTTTGTTGTGTTATTGTGTTAAAACATAATATAAGACGTCGTGTTCTAACTATCAATAACTTTAATATGTACAAACGACTACTGTGAGGTCTTAACACAGAGTGCCATCAAAGAGGCAGACCTGATGATAGTACCAGTGGAACCAATGACTCATGCACAGAGGGCTCCGATTGGTCAGCTACACATGTATAATGTTACATCTCTCTTCTTACAAAGAAGGTTTTAATACACTTTATTAAAATGTCTAAATTAATCATTAGCCATTATAACTAACATATCAAAATCAAAAGCGTCTTTGATAGCAAATATTACAATGATTAACTAATAAATTTCTGCAACATACTGAGAATGAATTTTACAGTTTTTACAATTCTTGTTGCATGCTTGATTGCTATTTAATGTACACAACTGGTCCTTATATATTTAATGTACACAACTGGTCCTTATCTTGAATCACTGTCTGTGTTTATCAACAAAACGATACACCTTGACACTAATGACGGATCTCTGGGCTCAGCCTCTCTATCTGAGAGTATCTGATTACAATGACTCGATTATCTTTGGTTTTACTAACCTTCCAGAACGTGTGTAATATCCACTTTGCTGACAATCCTGTGGGAATGTTGCGTCAGGCTCAGGTGTATTTTTACTGAAACATCGAGATTCTATTGACTGTGAAATTGGCATACTGGCATTTGCGGGAAATGTTACAGCTGTACACAGTGTGTTTTCATTCTGAGAGAAGGGGGCATTTATACTACATTGCAGGGGGTGTAGTTCATTAGTTGTTATGAGCTGACGTCTATTTCGACGATAAATGGTACCATCTTTGGTGCGAACTGAGTATGACCTTTCGTTGTGTCTTCTTATTATAACGGCAGGTTCCCAGTTTTGACCTTTGAATTGAACTCTAACTGATTCCCCTTCCTTAAGTGTTTTTAGTGGTTTTGCACTTTTATCATAATAATTCTTTGTTTTATTCTTGCGAAGCGTAATTTTCCTTTTGACCTCAGCGGTGTTGGGTATTTTGGGCATTAATTTCTCGCGGGTTGTTGGGAGAATAGATCTAAGTTGTCTGCCCATCAACAATTGTGCTGGTGAGAACCCGATATCAAGCACAGTGGCTCGATACTCTAATATGCCTATAAGCGGTTCTCTGCCATCGGCTTTTGCTTTTGAGAGAATTTTCTTTACAGTTTGAACTGTTTTCTCCGCTAGGCCGTTCGACTGAGGGTATGTGGGACTCGATGTAACATATTGAAAATCCCATTCTTTCGCGAAGCTTGCGAACTCTCGGGAAGAATAGCATGTTTGATTGTCGCTGACAACGATTTCTGGTATTCCGAAGCGCGCGAATATACTTTTCATGTGATTGATAACAGTACAACTTTTTGAGCTTGCGAGTGTCTTAACTTCAAAGTAGCGACTGAAATAATCTACTACAACAATGTACTCTTTATTATCCCATGTGAATAGGTCTGTGGCGACTTTTTGCCATGGATATTCAGGGACGTCATGGGGAATGAGAGGTTCCTTTTGGTTAGAACTTCTGCGCTCCAAGCAGATAGAGCATTTTGACACTAAATCGGAAATGTCAACTGAGATTCTTGGCCAAAACAAAACATCTCTAGCTCTTTTCAGACACTTCTCAATACCTAAATGTCCTGAATGTACAGTGTCTAGCATTTTCTGTCTGAGGGCTTGTGGTATGACTATTTTTTGACCTTTCAAGATTAACCCATCTACAACTGAAAGCGTTTCTCTATAATTCCAATAGTCAATTATCTCTGATTTACAGCTTGACCTCTTTTCAGGCCAGCCTTCAATTATGACCTGTTTCAGTATGACCAGCTGGGGGTCTTGTTCAGTGAGAGATTTTATTTCTTCTTTCTTACGATCAGATACAGGTAATGCTGATAACACCATATGCACATGCATATCTATACCTTCAGATAAGGTGGGGTGTGTATCAGATAAGAACTTACGAGAGAGTGTGTCTGCTACGGGTATGTTCTTACCTTGATAATGTTTTACCTCTAGGTCATAACGCTGCAGTTGTAAAAGCATGCGTTGTAGTCGCGGTGGGGCTGCATAGAGGGGCTTTTTCATTATAGAGACAAGTGGAAGGTGGTCAGTTTGAACATGTACCTTTCTCGCGTATACATATTGATGAAAACGTTTGCATCCGAACAGTATAGCGAACATTTCTTTCTCTATCTGAGCATAATTAATTTCCGTTGTGGTCAATGATTTTGATGCATAAGCCACGGGCTTATCATCTTGCAATAGGGCGGCACCGAGCCCATATTTTGACGCATCAACTTGCAAAGTCAGTGGTTTCTTAGGGTCAAAATAGGACAGAACAGGTCCCGGACTTGTTGTAATTATGTCTTTGACCTTTATAAATGCGTCTATTTGCGGAGAGTCCCATTCAAACTCTACGTCTTTCGCTAATAGTTGTTTTAACGGACTGGTGACCGCTGCCAAATTTGGGGCAAATTTGGACAAGTAGTTAACCATGCCAAGAATGGTTTCTAACTCCGCGCGGTTACGAGGGGGTTCCATTTCCCTGACAGCTGCTACTTTGGCAGGGTCCGGTTTGAGACCTTCTGCTGACAGAATGTGCCCGAAGTACTGTACTTCTGTGACACCTACTTCTAGTTTTTCCTCATTTAACCGGATTCCTTTTTCAAGGGAACGTTTGAGAACATTTCTCAAATTTGTATCATGTTCGTCGCGTGTGCGTCCGAAAACTAGTATATCGTCGCAAATCGAAACTATACCATTTAAACCTTCAAAACTCTCATCGATCTGCCTTTGGAATTCATCTTGAGATGATTTCAAACCAAATGGGAGACGCAAGAAACGGTAACGACCGTATGGGGTGTTGAAAGTTGTAAGGTAAGAAGAGTCTGTTGACAGTTTTATTGCCCAATATCCTGACCGTGCATCCAATTTGGTGAAATATTTTGCACCTGATAATTGGGGTAGGATATCGTCTAATGCGCGCATAGGGTAATGGGGACGCAAAATTGCTCTATTAAGATCTTGTGGGTCGAGGCATACCCTTAGTTTACCCGACTGTTTTTCTACGACTACCATAGAATTCACCCATGCTGTAGGTGATGTAACCTGAGCAATAATATTTTCATTTTCCATGCGATCGAGTTCAGTTTTGAGTCTGTCTTGAAGTGCGACAGGTACTCGCCGCGGAGGGTGCACTACAGGTGTTGCCTTGGGGTCGATGTGTATGGTACATTCCCCTGGGAAAAGACCTATGCCGTTGAAGACTTCGGCATATTCCTCGAGTACAACTGCCTTAGTGAGGGGCGTACTCTTGTTGCATTGTAAATTTGACATCTGTGTCTGAACAGAGTATGTAAATTTAACTAAGCCTAACTCAATACAAGATTGTAAACCAAGTATAGGTGGTGCTTTCGTTTTAACAATGTTGAACTCGAGTTCATGTGTACGTTCAGTGCGTTTACATGTGAGATTGACTGTACCCATTGTACTTAATAATTTGCCGTCATATGCGGATAATGTATTTGATGTAGGTTGTAGGGGATGCTTTATGCCTACCTTTTTGAATATATGCAAGGGTATGATGTTAACTTGAGAGCCAGTATCCAATTTAAAATCAATAGAAACTAAATGTGGTCCTACCTCAATCGCTGCATACGCCTGGCCATTGGCAATTATATCCCTTTTTACACTGTCAATATACAAATCCTCGTTTTGATGTTCATTGTTAATCACACTGACTGTTTTTGATCTACATACTTTTTCAAAGTGATTGGGTTTATGACACTTATTGCAAGTCTTTCCTTTTGCGGGGCACTTATCCTGGCTTGAATGCGACTTGTATCCGCAGTGTCCACATGTCAAGTTCACGCTCCGTCTGGAAGACGTGGTCCATTTCTTTTTCGGCTGCAGTTCTTTTGTCTTGGCCTGTCGTTGAATTGTCGCATGCACTTCTGGTCTGGCTGATGCAGACATGGTCTGGAGTTGCTCCTGTGCATATTCATGGCTTTGACTGATATTGATAGCCCTTTCCAAGGTCAACTTTTCGTCTTCGTTGATAAGTTTTTCTCGTATCCTTGATGATGATACTCCGAAAACAATCCTATCTCGAATCATGTCGTCTTCGTCTTTGAAGAGACAGTCTTTAGCCAATAGTTTCAACGAGGTCACATATTGATCTATTGTCTTGGAGCCTTGAATTTCGTTATTGAACTTGAATCTTGCAAAGACCGGATTTAATTTTGGTTGCACATGATGTTTGAATTTTGTAAAGATAATTGTTGGGTCCTTTTTATCTTCTTCTGTCAGAGTCCATGTATTGAAAATGTCTCTACCTTTGTCTCCTACCCAAAGTAAAATGTAGTTGGCTTTAACCGCATCACTTCTTCTACTCATCGGTCCTTTAAATATCAATTCACAATGTTGTTGGAATTTAGCCCATGATGTGGTAAGGTTGGAATTTTCCCAGTCCATGGTGGGTGTTGGCACGCCGGAAAGATCCATTTCGAAGGTATTAAGTTCGTATCCAGAATTTTGAACGTTTTAAAGGTTTTAAATTCGTCTTAAATCTTCCGTGGATTGTTAGGTTATTGTTTCAAAATATCCATTTACGATCCATGTGCTATTTCCATTGCGATCACTTCTGACACCATGTTGTGTTATTGTGTTAAAACATAATATAAGACGTCGTGTTCTAACTATCAATAACTTTAATATGTACAAACGACTACTGTGAGGTCTTAACACAGAGTGCCATCAAAGAGGCAGACCTGATGATAGTACCAGTGGAACCAATGACTCATGCACAGAGGGCTCCGATTGGTCAGCTACACATGTATAATGTTACACATTTGGTAACTTCTGTAGCCAAGGGTTAAATTCATTAATACTCAATAGTTTCTTGAGCACTTGATAATATTTCTGCTGCACTTTTTGTAACTGTCCATCAAGAATGATGCTCACAGTGCAGATGACAAAATAGGTTATATGATGGCAGAATCATTGAAATAGATTTGACTTTATGATTTAAAAAATAAGTATTACTGAGTAAATTCATACATACCAACTATTACGCTTTTGGCGTAATCATTACGTTTTTTTCCACTAAATTACGCGTTACGCTTAAATGTATATGGATTACGCTTTTCAGTATATCCACCTCCCCAAAAAAATCAATTATTTGTTTTCTCGTTATTATCACCATTCTATTGATCCCACAGACCGTATTTTAGAAAAGACGGCTTTTACATATCTACAATATAAGAGTACGCTTGACCGTGGACTTTCTTAACAGTATCATGTTCTATTTATAGCTAACCTGGTTCTACTGTCGATCGCAAATTCTATTTATAGCATCTGTATGCTTAGTGAGGAGAGAGCAGACTGGTTTTCTCAATTTAATCTTTACGTGCAGATTCCGCTAAAAAGTATATTTTATTTTAGTATATGCATTTATGTGAGCAAAAATATCTCCTTTAAAAAATTTCCCAGATAAATTAGAAAAAAGCACCCCCCCCAAAAAAAAAAAGAAGCAAAAACATGCACTACATTAGACTTCCATTTCTAAAGCAAGATAGGAGATTTTCAATAGAGTTATTAAGTTAATTAATAATTAAGTTTTTGTTAATGCTAGTGGGTTCAGTAACATCTAAATGATCAAACCTTATTAATTTATTGTCATTACCATTTTCTACAAATATGTTCATAATAATAATTAACGAAAGTTGATTGCATATTTGATCCTCTTTGTTCTCCTTCACCACCACTGCCACCACCATCGCAGTGACCCCTCATTATTTCCATTCATTGCAGTTGGCGCTTATTAACTTGCTTCCTTCACACACCTTCAGGCAAAATAACAATGGACTGACACATCTTTTTCTTGTTCTTTTTATGCCATATAATTGAAAGCTTTTATGATTTCAACATTATTTACTGTCATTCCAGTTAGTGAAAAATAAACCAGCAGTTCTTGGAAGAAGAAGATGGTAAGATTCACATTTGAAACAATATTTAAAGGTCAAATATGGAGAAAATATCCAAAATGTTATTTTTTCCTACTTTTTGTAGGACATTATGTTAAGATTAAAAATCTGATTCCTTGTTTTAAAAAAATTCTTCAACCAAAATCTGTAATTATTTTTAAAAATTTGAAGAGTTCAAAAATTACCAGTTGAGTTTCCTCCCTTCTCTGGGCACATATGGCTGTTATGTGTGACAATGTGTAGAACAATCCAATCAGCCAGTTATATAAAAGTAAATAGATCACATGGCTCTACATTATGCAGCCACAATTCGTGATAAAAACAAAGATAGTTTTGTTTTCCTTTTTGTTCCATTTCTAAATGGAGAGATGCATGAAACATGGATATTAATTTTGCAATCGTCAAGAGAAATTGGTGTGCAACCAAGCAAGATAGAGAGAGAATACAAGTTGAAAAAAGTTGTCTCTTTAATAGGGATTGAGAAATTTTTACCCACATACTCATATTTTTATTAAATGTTTGCCTAATTGATTTATGATAGAGAAAAAAAGAGTAGCAAATATCAAATATAACATGGCAAAATATTATGTCAGGAAAAACGAGTCTATTTTTAAAGAGCTATTTTGTAGATAATTTTTAGCAAACAATATGAATATGATTTTTTTATTTTCTCAGTGTGGCCTTTGTAATTTTAAGTTAGAAAACATGCCGAAACTGTTCTACTATTTTGCATGTATAGTATTTTCCATATTTTTCCCATTGTCATAATTTGTTTTCCTATTTTTCTGATCTGTTGTCTTTTGTTCATTAGTACTTTCAAGACTGGACTACTGTAACTAAATTATGTCTGGTTCATCTCAATATCAACTCCAAAAAGTTCAAAACACAGCTGCTCAGATCATCTTTAGAGTATCACAATCAGAGCACACCTCCACACTGCTCTGTACCCCTCACTGGCTATCCATTTGATCCAGAATCAAACACAAAATTTGTTCTCTGCTACATCACTTATGGACTCCAGTCCAACATGTTTACACACAAGCAAGCTGCTTAGGCTCCTTTTCTGACAATCATGCACTCATTATTCCCACTATGAGAATGAAGTCATATGGACAATGTTCTTTGCATACCAGGGCTCGGCAACATGGAATGAATTGCACATTAAAGTTTGACACAAAGACACAGTGATCACTGTCATGAGTGGTCTTAAAACTCATTTCCAACTGCAAGAACAAGCCTAAAGACCTAATAATGTTTCCTACCTTAAATATTTTCAGCATTTTTTATGTTTTCTAATTTCATGGTGGTTGTTTTTAATAGTCATGTCATTATAGATCTAGTAAAGCACTTAAAGCTTTTAAAGATAAGGTGCTATACAAAGTCCTCAGTATTATTATTATTATTACTTTTCAAAATTTCACCAGGATTACCATTTATTTCATGATCTGTCACAAATTCTATTCATATTAGCAAGTTCTTTGTTCTAATAATATACCACTTTCACATACATATGATGCGAAGGTAAGAGCTACACCAGCTTTTGTGAGGCAATACTTTTGAAATGTAGTTATTTGTAAACAATTTGGGGTCAAGGTCAGTGTTATAGAAAAGGTAAATGACTTTTGGTTCCAGTTTATTCATTTTAAACCTCTGATGGCTTTTAATTATATTTGGACTGAATTATTGTGAAGCTAAGACCATTCATTTGACTATGGAAACAAAGTCACCATCAGAGAGCAGTTATGCAAATGTTTTGGTGCCAGTGTTTTCATTTGCTAATGTTTTCTTAACACTTTCATAGAATTTAATCATTATCAGACTAAAGACAATTCATTCAGTGACATTCTTGCTTGCCCCAATTCCTTATATTTCTTAAACTTTCTTTTTTTAATTTAATTTCAGGAGTAACTATGCCAGACAGTACCTGCGACATTACAATGAGCTTGATCATGAGTTTGATGCCAGGTCAGATAAAGCTGGAATCAATTTAGTCATTGTTTGAATATATGGTGATGACTTAAATTCATCATCAGATAAAAATGTTTTAGCTGAAATTTTGTTTACTCACACACAGAGAGGGTTTACACCACTGTGTAGCTAATAGATCTATCATTATAACGAAACCTTGTTTTTTTCTTCCAAAAGTGCATTAAAAAATAATCAATACATACTTTTCAAACAGTCATCTAGATCCTTTTTGTGGTATTCAATATCTACCATGAAACTGATTTTATTAACATTTTTCCTTTCACTATACTGGTGCTATCACATGACTGGTTATATGAAAACATTAAAGGAACCAGTTGAATAATAAAAAATGTGTGGAAAAGGACATTAAACTGACCATTTAAAAATTTTCTCAAGAATATGGTAATGGCTAAAATTTAAAGATATTTAAATTTGTCCTGAATCCATGGATGAATGTTTTTTTCCATAGACTTTGGCTTTTTCTCTTAAATGCCCGAGAGGAATTTCTGAACTTCCATGTGTATAGCATAGTGCTCATTTTCTTTTGTCAGCTGTTAGTTTTTATTGCTAATAATTGTAAAAATAATACTTTATGATGTTACTAAAATTAGTAGCATTGCTGGTAGATTTTATATTTCAAGGGATGCAACTCAAATTGAGGTTACATATTTAAACTTTGCCTTAGTTGTCTCCCTTGGATATTACACGAATTTTTCCAATAACAGTAGATTATGTATTTAAATGGAGGTCACAACAGTAATGCCTCTAATAATGTTTCAGATCTTAATTTTAAAAAATCTAACGACATAAAAAGGTAACCAAAAGATTATAAAGATTATTTAGAGCAGTATTTTTTCAGTAGTATTATTGTTCTAACAAGGGCATTAATGAAATTGAGACATTTTGGTTTATATGCAACCCGTCAACAGCTGATTGTTTTCTTTTCTGCAACATTTGATGGATGTACATTCTAGAATTTTTTTAGTTTCATTTGGTGATTATATGACATATTTTTGGTAAATGTCTTGTTCAATTAATTTTTCAGGATGAGTAAAGGCTACCGCACAGCAAGCAAATATGTCAGCATCTTCACATCTCCTTTCCTAACCATCATAGCAAAGTGAGTACAGTTACCTACAAAATAAATTGTGTTTATTTCTATATTTATCATCAATAATTTTTTCTTGTTATGCATTAAAAACGCACATTATTTTAAGCGAA
Source organism: Unio pictorum (assembly GCA_030141615.1). Classification (NCBI taxonomy): domain Eukaryota; kingdom Metazoa; phylum Mollusca; class Bivalvia; order Unionida; family Unionidae; genus Unio; species Unio pictorum. Next base: position 13,104,222 of record JARLTB010000339.1, read on the forward strand.
CATTTGCTTCCACACCAATCCCATTACCAAGCTAATAAGATGTTAACCAAGCCTTTTGGCTTGTAGCAATAATCAATCTTAAAAGTCATCTGCTAGATGAAAAGTATGTCTGTCTGATGTCATTGCTGCAAATCATTTACTGTTTTCACTTATTATGTCTGGTCAGCATGCTGTCACGATAGTCTTTGCAAATACCATATATATTCTTGCTGTATTTTGTGCTGTCATCCTCGTAGACAAAATGTTGCACTTTTCTTGATTGGCACCGTCTTATTTGCATGCCGTAATGTTCAGTGGTACTTGCAGTTCATTACTGCACTTGTAAGGTACAGACTCTGAAGCAGGTCATGTGACCAAATCTGCATTTTGTTTGCATTTCATTTTTTTGTATTGGAAATACTTTCTGAATTAATTTCATTTTCATTCCGTTTTGTTTTACATGAACTATCATCATTTTACATTTAGGAGTTGCATTGATCATTTCCATTCATGGTTTCATTTTTTTGTTTGCTCTTTAAAAATGAAATGAAATCTAAAGTCAAATTATTATTTTTGGACAATATGCTTTACTTATTAACCCCTGGTGATTTTTGTCATTTTCACCTGAAATGGCAGTAGGAAACACATTTTGGGGGAGACTTGTGAATTCATCGAAATACATCTGCTTCCAAGAGATTTCCTTTTAGCTGGATGCCTAGTTATGTTAAAAATGTTATTTATTAGCAATTTTGCTCGTGCATGTGCAGAAGGGTAAAAATTTGAGTTCATTTGGGGTTCTTTTGCCTATCAGATGCATCATTTTAGTGTCCTGGCCTATGTTCACCTGTCGGTGTGCTGTGGCCAAAAAGTATAAAATCTGGACACAAAATCCGGCTCCAACAACTGACATATTTTTGGTTTTTAAAAAATTGGGTCTCAAAATTACAGTTTTTGTTCTCTATTTTGTAATGCCAGTAGAAAGTGCAGATTTTTTTTTTGTATCATTTTAGAGATACACCTATCAACTTTTCTGAATTCTGAAATACTGTCCACTTTGCATTATCTTAAATGACTTTGATGCTACAGAGTTTGAAAGTTGTTGTTGTTGATGTTGTTGTAGAATTGAATGCCATTTTTTAGCACATGATGGACTATATATGGCAGCCAGTATAAATGGTGGAGGAAGAACCTGGGGAAAACCCTGGAAAGAACCGCTTATCCACGAGAAGCTACTGGCAAGCTTTCTCACATATCAACATTGGCTGAACCTGAGACTCAAACCCAAGTAGACATAGGTGTAGGGTACATTTCAATTGTAATGTGCAGTTCAGACCAGTCTGTCTTTGAGCCGTGGACCCATCATTTAAGTGTCCAGGCCACTTTTCACTCCAAATCTCAAACATTTACTTTTGCATACATTCACATGTTCATGTGCAGTTGGATCGGTCTGCATTAAATCTTGACCAAAAAGTCCAAAAAATCCAGACACGAAATATGTCTCTGACAACCAATAAATCTTTGGTGTCAAAAGATATGGTCTCAAAAAAATTTTTCTCCTCTGTATTTTGTAGAAAGTCCTGATTATAAGATACCATTGTAGAGCTAGATCTATCAATGTTTCTAAATACCATTGACACTGGTTGTACCGGTATCTTAAATGACCTTACAGAGCTCAGAAGTAGAGTAGAAACCTCATGATGCATAAATGTGGCACATGGGGTTAATGAGTTAAATGGATAGTAAATGTATAAGGTAGCATTGAATTTACAGTAAAATAAAATAAAACTGCAGTTGCATATAAGTGTAGAAATATGGCTATTGAATATTTGTCAACAAATTTTCTTTCTTTTCCTTTGTTAATTCAAATAAAGACTGGTAATGTCATTACTTCAGTGGGAGTTGTTTGCTTATATCTGCTTTTATGAGAACAAAGTCAAGACTTGTAAAGGTGAAAAATTGTCATTGTAAAGAATTTGTTCCTGGGTTATAATGCAAAATGACTAAATTAAGGGAAATATTGAAAAATTTCAAAATCAACTCATGAAAGACATTTGTGTGTTTTGTTTTTGTTTGTCATTTATCATTCTGTATTTCTGTTTTTATATCATTTTCTTTTACTGCGTTTCCTTATTTTCATTCTGCATTTTGTTTGCATTCAGGGCTGTTCCATTTAAACATACATGGTACCCAGGGAAAGCAGTTCTGAAAACATGTATGCCATGGTGCTTTGATTTCACATAGTTAGTATTAATATGTTAAGAAAATCTAAATTGCATCTATGGGTGGGTACCCCACTTTAAAAGTACAAAGATCCTGTACCAATTCAGGGCACTCCTTTAAGTCTGAATTTGGTCCCTTAGACACATTTTGTTATTAAAAAAGGAAAGACATTAGCCAGAACAAAGACCTCTGTAACCTTTCAATTATTTTCTACTTGTCTTGATTGTCAGCCGTAGCCCTTTGTCTAAAATGAAACCATCATTGGTTCTGACTTCCTTGAACAAGGCATCCTTGAAACTACAGGCTTGACCAGTGGTTCCCAACCATTCTTTTTGGGCTGTAACCCTGAATTGGACAAAAACAGGACATCCTAACCCTCTGACACTTTTCAGAATTAAAATAACAGTAACAAGGAATTTTGTATTGTTGACCTTTCACAACCCTACTGAGGACTATAATGTGACCATAATTAGGGATGCGATCTGATGTTATATCTAGAGCCTTGGTGACTCAGCTTTCATACAAGACCTGCTTCCTAGTCACTATAGCCTCAGCAGACAGCCTCAGTGAAATTCATGTCTTATCTTTTGATCCAAACAGTGTACAATTTCTCATCCTTAGTTTCTATCATGTCTGCATCTGGTTTTGTAGCTAAGAATGGCCTCCTGCACATTGGAAATCAGTCTTTGGTTTTGAAGCTACTGTCTTCATCAGAACATTATTCTCAAAGAGCATCCACAGGCACCTATTAGGGTTCTGAAATTCTACCTATAATGAAATGATCTGAACAGAGGTGTCACTTCTCACCACTAAAGAAGGAATGGATAATAGTTTGCCCCGGATCAGTTTGGTTATCCTTTCAGTGTACAAGGAACTAACCCAAGATCAAGTTAATTTCTTATTCAAATTGGTTCCTAGGTGTTTACCTCTGAGACCTTTCATTCAGAGAGCTCAAATTAACCTGGTGGGACCTATTGCAGCAGCACAACAAGCTACCTTCCCTAGTACATTTATAGCTTCATACTTCTACCGGATCTGTGTGCTTGAAAATTAATGTTTCTTAGACCATCTTCAGTCATTGACAGGAGTCCTGAGTGGCCGAGTGGTCTAAAGTGCTCTCTGTTACGGATCACTGCCATCTCATTTCTGTCTGCGTGGGTTCGAGTCTAAGATTGAGCAAATGTAGTTATGTGAGAAAGCTTGCCAGTAGCTTCTCGTCGGTGGTTCTTTCCAGCGGTTCTCCTGGGTTCCTCCTCCAATAATACTAGCCGCCATGTATAGCCTATCGTGTGCTGAAAAATGGCATTAAACCCTACAACAACAACAACAAGAACAACATTCATTGACCTGTGATAACTTTATTCTGTTTCTCAGACAAGACTAGCAGCTGCTTTTCATGCATTAGAAAATAGAGCCAGGACCAATTCCAGATTAAGGGAATGTAACTCCCTCCATACCTTTCTCTTTCTTGTAACATATTCGGTAAAATATTTGACAAAGAGATTAATTTTAAAATAAGTAAAATATGTTTCATTAACAATATTAAATATATCCCGCGTGTTATACCAGATTTTAAAAACCCCGCAGGGGGGTGCGGGTTATATAAGGGTGCGGGCTATATCACAATTTTTTTTACACATAATAATATTTCAATATATTGTTTGAAAAACGTAACTACATAACATATATTGTTCTAGTTTTGTTTTGCTAAGTTTGGATATTATGGCTATTACGGTGACTTTACAACAACTTACGGTATCGGGACCAAATCAACATTTCGGGATAAAAACTTAAAATTTCGTATCCGTCACGTTTTCATAATCAATATTTTCTGTTTTCAATCGAAATAACTACGGTACCTAATTTTACCGCTGGGCCACGATCCACTGCTTCAGGTCAGCTTCAAGGTGAGGCCACTTTGCTTTAGGTCCGCGACGAGCACGTTTTCGTGGATTCATCTTCTCCAACGTTCCTTTTTCTTTTCTCCAACCTCGGATTACACTCTCATCAATATCAAATTTTCTGCCTGTGGCTCTATTGCCATGCACTTCAGCATACGCAATGGCAGTTAGCTTGAAGTCGGCTGTGTGAGACTTTCGTTTCGGCATTTTTTAAATTAAACAGAAAGAAATTATTTAAACTTGAATCTACACTTCACAAGAATACAAGATTATTTAGAAATGTCCGTGTTTATGTAGCCTAGCTGTAGTTGAGGCACAGCTCCTATAGACAGCCTACGCACACAAGCACTGTGTACCGTGTTTTTTGCTGACTTTTTTTGAGCAAAGGTCGTCGGCTTACTTTGATGATGGCGCCGCTAAAGGCTCCAGTTGAAGGGTCAAACAAATACCTGTTTGTTATTGCTGCGGCAACTTCAGATAATTGTAGAACATTGAAACAGATTTGTTTTATTTGTTTAGTATATATCAGTGCTCCAAAGGTAATCAGTTCTCTTTGAAGTGTCAGCAAACGTATTTTTTTTTTGTTTTTAATTTAGTGTCATCTGCTTGACTGTACTCATTTTACGTTTCCGCCTTCTGCGGATTCAGATTTTAACTAGTCAGTTGCATAAAGTAATAAGGCCAGATATCATCATTAGCGGATTATTATATAACAGTGCACTGTTAGTGTGGTTTGTCAGTATGAGACAAGGACTTGTTGTTTTAACAATATATTCCAGTACATTGTTTCCTGTCATGGTGCCTTTGATTTTCTCTACTCCAAACGCAAGACTGTATATACGGTTTTTATCAGCCAAAACTGGTGTCGCCACAAATATCACCAGATGGTATATTTTGTCACCAAAACGGAAAACAGAATCGCAGTTTGCTACATCAGCGAAGCCCCGTGATCCTGTAATTGATTTCATTTCCGATTGTAGCTGTATAAATATATCTATGGTTGCGGTTTATACAAAGGTGCGGGTAATGCCAACGATTTTTTTTACACAAAACCCTAAAACCCGCGGGCTATATGAGGGTGCGAATTATCTGCGTGTGCGGGATATATGCGGGAAAATACAGTAATAGACCCGCCAACTCGTACAATTTTGCTGTAATTCTTATGAAAATTATACCCTTAAAATATGAACTTATGGCATACTAGCAAGATCTACAGAATAAATATTCATTGCCAAAAAATTTAATCCTAGAATTAGTGAAATTAGTCAGGGAACCAGACTAACTTTACAGCAGTACCCCGATGCTTTAAACAAAACCTATTTGTTAATGTGAATCATCAACATGATGAAACTTTTGATTAAGAATTTGTAACAATGGTTTCCAGAAAGTGATACATGTTTAAGACGAAAGGGAAAATAAGCTTCTAGAAAAGAGTTAATATTCAACACAAAAGTGTATGCAGATTCTTGTGAATAAAAGCTGGAAAGGACACTATTATGTTTATTGGATATCACATGTCAATTTGAGTGTCTCGTAGCAGAAGATATGATTGTCGTCATGCGAAATGGAAAAGAATTTCCAAGAATTATGTCCAGTTGAGAGATAGTAATGAGAAATTGAGCTGCATAGGGTATGGAACTAGAGTTTGTGCAACTGTACTAATGATAAATAAGTCTTTGCATACTTCACAAACGTTTCGGTGTAACATAATGTTTTTTGTTGATGCATCAAACTTTTAATTATGTTTTCCAGCTTTACAATAGCAGTTATTGATATTTTGTTACACCTTACTGAAAACTGGTCAATCTTACAGAAAAAATTAACTGCCTTACTGAGACAGACTCACTTGGGTTGGCAGGTCTGGAACAAACATGCACATCAATTACATCCTGCAAGATTTTGCACCATCCCTCTATTCAAAGAGAAGACCACTCTCTTCAGATTTTTCTCTTAAAAAGCATATGACTTTAGCATTGATAATACTAAAACATGCCAAAAGACATCATTAAGATCTTGTTTGCTTGATTGTTAAAGAGATATATTTTACTCCAAAAATTGGGTTTTTGGCATGTATAACATTTGTTTTTTTTTAAGTAGAAATGAACATTTGCAACTTTTTTTGTGTGTGTCTAATTAATCCAAGTCATGGTGGAAGTATCGTACAGTAATGATTGCCAGTATTTTATAATATGTATTTTTCATATGTTGGAGTGATTTTCCTTATAATCTATGACATCATGTGTGGATTTGGCCAAACAATAATGAGTGACTATTACATAAAATCCACATGTGCTTTTCCTATTTTATTAAAGTACTTAATTGGATACATCAGTTTGATATTTTATGATTATTAGTTGTTTGATAGATCTGATGTTGATTTGTTCTCTTTATGCAACAAAGGCAGAAATATTTATTTCTATTAAGTACATATACCCCCAAAAATTACATTTTTTTATGCCTTCTTAATAATATATTTCTCAGGTCGCTTGTGTAAGACTGTGAAGAAAAGTAATTGTATGACTATTATTGTTTCGGTTTTTTGTCTTCAAAGATTTTCAAAGTTTTGATTCACTATTTTGCCCAGGAATATTGCCTTCTTTGCTGGCTCAATCCTAGCAGTGCTGGCTGTGCTAACTGTGATTGATGAAGATGTTATTACTGTAGAGCATGTTCTTGTAACCATAACAGTGGCTGGTAAGATTACATTATATGTATTTATGTCCTAGCAACCATAACAATGGTTGGTAAGATCACACTGATGTAATTACATCCTAGCAACTGTAACAGTGGCTGGTAAGATCACATTATATGTATTTACATACTAGCAACCATAACAATGGTTGGTAAGATCACACTGATGTAATTACATCCTAGCAACTGTAACAGTGGCTGGTAAGATCACATTATATGTATTTACATACTAGCAACCATAACAGTTGCTGGTAAGATCACATTAAATCTATTTACATCCCAGCAACCATAACAGTGGTTGGTAAGGTCACACTGCATGCAATTACATCCTAGCAACGGTAACAGTGGCTGGTAAGATCACATGTATTTACATCCTAGCAGCCATAACAGTGGTTGGTAAGATCACACTGGATGCAATTACATCCTAGCAACTGTAACAGTGGCTGGTAAGATCACATGTATTTACATCCTAACAGCTATAACAGTGGTTGGGAAGATCACATATGTATTTACATCCTAGCAATCATAACAGTGGTTGGTAAGATCACATTATATATTTATGTCCTAGCAACCATAACGGCAGTTGGTAAGATCACACTGCATGTAATTACATCATAGCATCTGTAACAGTGGCTGGTAAGATCATATAGTTACTGTAGATCATGTAGTAACTACATGTAGTTAATCCTAGCAACCACAACTGTGGCTGGAAAGTCACACTGCATGTAATTACATCCTAGCAACAATAACTGTGGCTGGTAAAATCACACTGCTTGTAATTACATCCTAGAAACCCTAACAGTAGCTGGTAAAATCACACTGCATGTCATTTCATCCTAGCACATAATCTCAAAGCTTTTTGAACACAAAATTTTAACTTGGACCAAAAAGTCTGTAAATTTAGGTATTAAGCTTAATCAATCACCTGACTTTATGATCAGGTGCCATAATCTGGTGGGTATTATTAGTGAATTTGTGCAATTGTGCTATTGATGTTTTCATTAATTATATAGTTATTAAATGCATTATGTCTTCAACACTTTGCAACATTATAGAAGGAAAACGATCAGTTGAAGCATTCTGAAGTAATGTCAGTACATTGCATCCTATTTTTGACCAAATTTAGGTCATTTTATACAAGATTTTTTAATAACTAAGTTCATTATGACAAGGGATCATTGTATATCAGGGCTCGAAATTAGCGATAGTCCGCTAGCCCAAGGCTAGTAGATTTCCTGTCGGACTAGTAACTATCATAATGTTATTAGTCCGATGGGCTAGTAAGTTTTGTTTATCAACAGTCAGTGTTCGTTTACTCAATACCCTAGTAATGATGTGATTTCAGCATATATTCAGCGCTGTGACTGTTGTAAAACTCAATCATAGAATATTAGCATGAGAAGATGAAGTCAATTTTTGCCTCAGAAATGTGTTTCTATTACAAGAAGTCATCTGATGTGCATTTCGCTTATGAGCGCCAATCACGGTCCTGTCATTAACAAACAACGGAAGTTTGGTAATTTTAATATCCTAATTAACCTGACAGCGAATTAAATGAAAACTAACCTGGTATCACACTTTATTTACGCGACCACATTAACAAACTACAAAACTACAACAATTGGCATCAACTATTCAAAGAAACTAGTTTGCACGCCCGCTTGTTTGTTTCCGTTTTTTTTTTTTTTTTTTTTTTTTTGCTTCCTAGCCAAACGCGCTAACAGTCACAAACAGGGAACTGCATAATTTACTTTTGCATCGAAATAATTATAAGAATTAGATCAAGTTATTATGATCACATTACTGACATCATTTTCATACAACTACCTTTTCTGTGACAATAAAAATTGTTTTTTAAAATATTTTTCCCATACAAGACTGAGCAAATAATTGAATACACATGGGTGGAGATATCCAAGCAGAATGCCATACATTTGTTGGGAATTAAAATCTCTCAGCATGGTCATCTAAGATTTGAAAATTTTCTGCTTATTATTAATTTCAACAATACATTAAGTCAGATTAATTAGGAACACTTACTAAACTTACGCTATTAATGAGACCGTAATTGGAGCTGTTGAATGCAATGCGCCAACTCAGATGGCTTCGATTGATGGGAAGACACATTTTCCAAGGTGAAATTAACATTATCTTTTGATGTTAATATTTTATAGCAATGTTTACAATAGCCACTGCTTTGATCCCGCAGAAGTCAAGACTTTATTAAGGAGAGGCCATTTACTTGGGGGAGGGGGCAAAGGCACGTGTTTTGAAACAAATGTCTTGCTCAGGACTTTCTTATATAAAGGACACTGCCATTCCTTTTCTTACTTTAAATAAAACGCGTTAGCTATACTGTAACATCTCATATTTCAAAAAGAGGCACAATTCCTGCTTTATAAGACAGGCAAAATGTGGTGTTTTAAAGAAGGTGTTCAGCCTCCGGAAAAAAGCAAAAGTTGAATGAAAATGAAATAAAAGAGGGGATTAATTCATATGATATGGAAAATCGTAATCGGACGTTTCGGAAGACATGGACAAATGACAGGGAATGACTGAATTATGAGGACAAGAACGTTATTTGGTGTAACTGGTGTATGGAATTCACAAAAACAAACACAAAGAAAACATCCAGTTTTGTTGCGGGTTGTTTGAACTTTAAAATTGAATCAGAGATGAAAATGGTGAAGAGTGACAGGAGATCTTGTTTGAGACGTTGGGCTCTGTCCGACCTACTCTTTATAATCTTCCATACAAATGACATTCCAACATATGATCCTTCACTAGCAAAACGTTTGTGGAATGTTTCAGAGAGACAGGTAAGGAGACCAGAACAAACCCCATATGGACCAAGAGTGCATGTAGAGGACAAGAAATGACACCTGGATCCCTTTCTGGAAATGGATTCAGATTATCTTGAAAAACAAGAAATGTTAATTGACTGATGATTTGAAGAAGAATTCGTACTTCTGTACCTCTGTATTTCATATGATAATGCTATTTATGAAAGAAAATTGTTGTTAATCTCAATACAAGTGTGTGACATAGTTTTGTGGACAGGACTAGTAAATGTTTGGCAGGACTCGTAAATTTCTCAGTACACTAGTCCTTCTGGCTACCAAGAAATTTGTGTTAAATTCAAGCCCTGTATATTATAGTAAATTTTCTTTGTTCATCTGCATGGTGATTCTGTCACTAGCTTAGACTCAGAACAAGTTGTGAACAGGTTCAAATCCTTCCCATACCACCCGTACTTGGCTTTCATAGTATTTCTCTTTTGGATAGATTACCCAACCACATTTTACATTAGGGATTTTAAGTTCTGCAGCCATCCAAATTTAGCCCATACAAAAGCACCCCTTCTCCATTGTCTTTAATATATTTATACAATAGTACCAGGCGGAAACTTTTAGGAGGTGCCATTTTATAACTTCCCCAGTTTCATTTGGGTGGTTACCTGTCAGATGTTTATCACTTGAATCACTTTGTTCAGATAAAGTTGTATTTGCCACATCCTGAACTCAGAAAAACTAAAAGTCTCATTGCAAAGACTTTTGTTTTATCGTTCTTGAACTTCTTTTAGCAACTGATTCTTAATCTTTAAATTTTCATACTAAATCTCCTTATTGATAACTTAAACTCAACTACCTTGTTTTCATTTCATTATATGCTTGGGGTGAAATGATTAGTCAGTATATAGATGTATCTGTACTTTTTCAATATTGATACAAGAGGTGGAGAATCGATACAGAATGATATTTACCTATATAAGTTACTTTAATCTTTAGTATTTAATATATTTTACTTGTTTGTCTATTTATTCTTGAAATTGAGAACTCATCTGAGACAGCTTTGACAGGCATAGGCACTCATTGATGAGTTTAACACTCTCTTGCCTTCTACAAATTAATACAAGGTGACTAATTCACATGGTTTGGAATCTGCTCTCCTCCTCCCCAATTTCCTTCCTTATTATTTTATCCCCTCAGTATGTTAAGCCATATACACAGATCCAAATTTCATCAGTTGTTCATCTGTCAGCCACGTGGTATTTTTCACTTTGTATGATCTGGGTTTGGTTGCTGCATTGAACTGGACTTGGTCGTTTTCTCTTAAATGAGCTACTGCAGAGACATGTTTGGTCTGACACTCAGCATAGCCAGCCCACTGTTGACTTTGCTGCTTGGTTTTCCATCCACAACTACAGCTGGTGGGTTCACAATTCATGGTTCTTCACATGCATATAAAGACCTTGAAGAGATTTACAGGTTGTTATCTCCAGATGAATGTCTTTCCCCACTATCTTAAAGTTAGGCATACCATATCAAGGCATCAGTGAGTGTTGGTCTTCGAGAAGACTTGAATTTCTGTGAGAGTTTCTGTACTCCTTAGTGCAGACATCTGTGTTGGTTCTTCATGTACACCTTATAAATGTGTTCTATCTCCATTTGTTTAAATCATCATTAATAGAATCTATGTTGGGGATTAGGAGTTATATTAGTTGTCTTCCCACAAGGCTATGCTGAGTGGGGAGACAAGTAATGTAACCTTGCGACTATGATTTCCTAGTCTTCCTACAAACACCTTCATTATTGTTCTCAACCAATTTTTTCCATTTATAATAACCATCTATTTTTGCAATATAGTTAGTTGATTCAAATATCTAATATTAATGAGCTACTATTATTGCCTCGTATTTTACATAAAGGTCGTCAGGTCATGTACTCTTAAAAATCTAAATGATTGTCTTAAGTAGAATCTAAATATATAGGCTGTTAAAATAAAAGATAAAGATATCATATTTTTTTTTAAATAATGGTTATGTGTTTGAAATATTGCACAACAAAAGGATTAAAGCAACAAGCTATTATCTCCATAAATCCTGCCATTAATATGTTTCCCAAAGTACACAAGTTATACAAATGAGAAAATAGAAACATAAAAACATTTGATATTATTATTGTATTATTACATTTAATTGATGGATGTCATATGAAGTTAACAATAAGTAATTAATATCTTCTATAAATTTTAACTTTCGTCAGTTCTAATTTGAAAAATGTTCTATAGTATGCCTTCCACTCTGAAGGCATGTTAGGGTAGGTTGTTTATGTTTTTATGCCTTTCCAAGACAATAAATATTGTCCTTTTATAGGCTTCCATCCTGCCACTTGCTGATTTCTTTCTCTTCCCTTTTGAGGAGATGAGTTGACCCAGTTGCTATTAACCGTTACTACTTTATAATGTGGAGGGGCCCCGTGTGGTCTAAAGCGCTTTCAGTTATGGATCACTGCTATCTCACCTTTGTCTGCATGGGTTCAAGTCTCGGATTTGGCCAATGTGGGTATGTGAGAAAGCTAGCCAGTAGCTTCTCGTGGGTTGGTGGTTCTTTCCGCGGGTTTTCCCAGGTTCTTCCTCCACCATTAATACTGGCCGCCATGTATATAGCCTATCGTGTGCTGAAAAATGGTGTTAAACCCTACAACAACAATAACAACTGTATAATGTGGAGCAATTTCAGACACCATGGGATAGTTGCTATAGTCCTTAGAGGATTCTCTCTGATTTCTTGCCCAGTTTTTAAAAAAAATCTGTTAGCCCCGATCAATCAAATTGTTTCTGAAATGGAATCTTGTATGGGTTGTGGTGACCTCGCCTTGCTCTTGTAAGTTGTTTCGTTATCCACAAGTTTGCTTAAGCTGCCATATTCTCCTCATCTAATTGTAGTCAGGTAATGTATTTGGCAAAAGAAGTTTATTTTGTAAATTATATTTATCCAAGAACTACAGTTTGTAAAAGCCCTCCCTCATGTCCCCCAAATTGAAAGGATCCTGAGCGATATCCAAATTTTTATGTACAAGCTGACTGGAAAATTGAACCATGTTCATCTTGGATAACGGTAATATTGAGAATACAATAGTTACATACATAATACACTCAAATAATGTGTCTTTAATGTATAAGTGATTGCTTAATTGTAATAAATTTGAATTGTAAAGTAGTTAATCACTTTGTATAAAATTCACTTATTTGTGTAAGAAACAGTAAGTCAATGCCTTTTTTCCCCAGGTGTGGTTGTGACATTATGCAGATTATTAATCCCAAAGGAGGTAAGATTTTGCATTTATGTAACTTATATTTATGTTATTAAATAAATTTTAATAATGTACACATTATTGCTCAGTTTGTCTTGAGAGATTGTCAAGGTGGAGGAAGTTGGAGAAATAAAACCAAACCACATACCATGAATGGATTGACAAAATACCTGGACTGAGGAACAAAGATGTTGTCATACAGTTTTTATGCTTCCAAATATTTTTCACTCTCAGATGAAAAGTCTATTGTAGACTTTTCACATCAGTGGAGAATCTACACTCCCACCTGTAAATATAGATGACTGTAAATATAGATGATTATTATGTTAAATTATAATTATAATTATAATTTATATAACAAATGTGGAACCATCACAAGAACAAGGAAACCTCACAACACTACATCTTCTATAAGGAAACCATACTACAACACAAGGGCACCTCAGTAACACACAAGGAGATCTTGCAATATCACACAAGGAAACAATAACAACACAAGGGAACCTTGCAATAATACACATTGACACCACATCGTAACACAGAAGAAAAGCTCTTCATACCACATGGAAACCTCACAATAACATGCAAGGGCATCTTACAATAACACAATGAAACCTCAATAAAGACACAAGGGCTTCATTTGTAAAGACAACCATTCAAAACATGCCACTGTTTAACTGCATATTGTAACATTTGTAATGATGGCAATAAAAATATTGACTCTGTTTAACTGCATATTCCTATTCATATTCTTATTCTTAGATTTTGTAACAGCAATTTTCTCATGGATACAGAATGTTTTGTCGTTTACAGCCCAGAGATAATTACCCCATATCTGTTACATGCAGTTTTGGATATTCATTGGTAATGTCTATGCTGTTACATGTAGTTCTTGATATTCAGTGGTAATGTCTCTGCTGTTACATGTAGTTTTTGGTATTCAGTGGTAATGTCTCTGCTGTTACATGTAGTTTTTGGTATTCAGTGGTAATGTCTCTGTGTCAACTGCATTTTACATAGTACCATTGTAATTGCACATTATTGCTGTGTCAGTAATGAAGATAAAGAACTTAAGGTTATTCTTATTCTTTAAATGTTATAAATAACAAACAATTTAGTTGACACAATAGAATGGGTGTATTAATTGTTGCTGTTCTTGTATAAAAACTTCCCTTATAATGTAAAATTCACACTAATGAAAGTGCTAAAGTGGGAAAATCCAAGGTAAAACACTGAAATAGGTAATGCTGTTTTTTTAAAAATACAAATTTTTAATAATTTTAAAAATGTTTTGTTAGGATACATTTCATCATTATTGTTAACTATTATTATTACATACCATTTGTTCATTGATGCTTTTGTGAAAATAACAATATATTTTTTTCTTTGTACAGCATACTGTCCACTTTCCCGAGATGCTGATGCGGAACAACCTGGCCCACATTCACTACACCCCTGATAATTGGATGGGTAATGCCCATACCGATGATGTCGGAGATGAGTTCTCACTGCTCTTCCAATACAAAGCTGTGAGTTTCCTTTTTCAAATATATATATATATATATATATATATATATATATATATATATATATATATATATATATGTGTGTGTGTGTGTGTGTGTGTGTGTGTGTGTGTGTGTGTGTGTGTGATAGATTCCTTTCCTATCTGGTTTTTCCAAGCATGTTTGCAATATGTTATTATTTTCTTACATTCTAAGATATCTGTGAGTTTACCCTGATGAAAAAGCCATGTTTTGGATAACTATCTCACATCAGTAAACTCAATGTCTCTAGATGGCATGATCATAGTAATGACATTCATTGATGTCTTAAGCATTCATGCTGAATTTGGTTTTGAAGGGAAGTTTAATTGCTGAATAAATAACAAATTCAATTCTGCCCCAAAATATTTTTATGCTAAGCTATTTATGAAATTTTTATTAAAGAATCCAAATTTTAGGCAAATTTCATATTATTTGTAGGCAGCATTTAAGTCCCTGATCTCCCATCTTGTTTTCAGGATCTATGTTATTTGTTCTACTGATTACTCCTAACAAAGTGCACAGATCCAGATCTGTTGGTGCATTATACAATGACAGATATGTGTATGTGCAGTTTGCTGTTGGACTCATCTTATAAGGAAGTACATATGATACTGCTTGGAACAAAACAAAATCTGTTATATGCATTGGGTATGGGAGAGGGAATTCCCACCCTTAAGTTAAGGTTTTGTCAGCAGGAACTCATTCCGGTGTTCCTGTTTTGAAATCGGACTCCCATGTGGGATTTCCATACATGCCAACCATTACGCTTTTGGCGTAATCATTATGCTTTTTCACTAAATTACGCCGTACTTATAAACGTATATGGATTACGTTTTTTTGGAAAATCCACCTTCCCAAAAAAATATAAATTATTTGTTTTCTCGTTTTTATTAACATTCATATAATCCTATAGACCGTATTTTAGAAAAGACAGCTTCTACGTAACTTCAGTATAAGAGTGCGCTTGTTCGTGGACTTTCCAAACAGTATCACGTTCTATTTATAGCAACTTTCGACCTTGTATTCTTTTTATAGCTCTGTATTAGAAAAAGGCAAAAAAATAAAACAAAAAATAGCAGAATCCTTCAAATATGAAAATATGAGGGCTGCATCACATTACCTCCATTACAGGCTGTGTGAAAATAATTTTAAAATTTGGTGCTAAAAGTCTTCTGATGGATTCTAGTCGATGTGTGTGTAAAACGAAAAGTGCTACATATGAAAACTTTAAGCAGTAAAGATGTTAAAAGCCTAGAGGGGCAAATAAATCATTGTTCATTAAAATTTTAGCATGTCCTATGCGGATTACGTTTAATCTGACTAGATTCCGCTTTTTGACCACTTGGATTACGCGTTTTGATCATCAGGTGTTGGCATGTATGGATTTCCATAACTAGTGTCATGAATAAGAATTCCATTGGTCTTGCTAGAAAGCCATAAATGAGATTGGTGAAGTATTTTTTCTGGTGATGACTTCAATGTCCATTTGGTTATTAGTATTATGAATAGTATGATACTGTTTATCAGGTGTTTTTGGGGGAAAGGTTAGATCTTGTCACAATTTATGGTTTACACATAGTATCAAAGAGAATTCTTGTTTTATTGTGTTAAGAATATTTACTTTTGTTGTAAAATAGTGTACTGCAGTTACAAATTATATGATTGTGACATTATCAATATGATTTGATACAAATTATATGATTGTGACATTATCAATATGATTTGATACAAATGATATGATTGTGACATTATCAATATGATTTGATACAAATTATATGATTGTGACATTATCAATATGATTTGATACAAATTATATGATTGTGACATTATCAATATGATTTGATACAAATTATATGATTGTGACATTATCAATATGATTTGATACAAATGATATGATTGTGACATTATCAATATGATTTGATACAAATGATATGATTGTGACATTATCAATATGATTTGATACAAATGATATGATTGTGACATTATCAATATGATTTGATACAAATTATATGATTGTGACATTATCAATATGATTTGATACAAATGATATGATTGTGACATTATCAATATGATTTGATACAAATGATATGATTGTGACATTATCAATATGATTTGATACAAATGATATGATTGTGACATTATCAATATTATTTGATACAAATGATATGATTGTGACATTATCAATATGATTTGATACAAATGATATGATTGTGACATTATCAATATGATTTGATACAAATTATATGATTGTGACATTATCAATATGATTTGATACAAATGATATGATTGTGACATTATCAATATGATTTGATACAAATGATATGATTGTGACATTATCAATATGATTTGATACAAATGATATGATTGTGACATTATCAATATGATTTGATACAAATTATATGATTGTGACATTATCAATATGATTTGATACAAATGATATGATTGTGACATTATCAATATGATTTGATACAAATGATATGATTGTGACATTATCAATATGATTTGATACAAATGATATGATTGTGACATTATCAATATGATTTGTTGCCAGTATACTTTTATATATGTTTATTGTTTTCCCCAGGTATACCTGCTAGAGGAGTTATTCAGCCCCATCATCACCCCATTCATCCTGATATTCTGCTTTAGGAGGAAGGCTTTGGAAATTGTGAATTTCTTTCATGACTTCACTGTGGATGTGGTAGGGGTGGGGGATGTCTGCTCGTTTGCTGAAATGAACATAAGAAAACATGGAAATCCACAGGTAGGCTTTGGTAGGGAAAATCAAGACCCATGCACAAACCACAGAACATCTCGGTTTATTTATAAACTGAAACTCAGTTTTGAATGATTTGTTATGAGCAAATTAATATGCATTTACAGACTGCTGCCATCTTTAATGTGTGTCGTGGACTCTGACACTGTGTATGTGAGAAAACTTGCTAGTCAGACAGAGGCTATCACCCTGCATAAAGTCTTCTATTATCATTGACTTGCAACACTTTAAACAGCTTAAAAAATTGACAAAAATATCGAGATTCAGGTACTTTGATAACCATTGCATGTCATAGGATTGCATATTTAGCAATGGATTGCTGTTTTCACACAAAATTTTTATATAGAAAAAAGTACAAAATCTACTTACAACTTTTCTTTGGTGCATACTAGTTATGTTAAAATATATAAAGTTTAAGTTACATAAAATCTTGGCACCAGCAATCACCAAATTTGCACAGGTGATCAGATTGTACAGATGGCAATTCAGTGCAATTAAAGCGACATAGTTGGCAATTTAAACAATGATATGTTAAGTTGACTTTTGAGTTTCAGTACAGGGTCACTGAAGGCACATTGTGTAGTGTATTTTTAATTAATTGAATTAATGATGGAAGGGTCTCAATTTCTGAAGGTAGAAACTTGCAGAAATACATAAGTTTGCATTTAATTATTCAGTTATTATTTTGAGAAAAAAGCATAAGAGAAAATCTGAACTGTTATGTAAAATATAAATGTTGACTAAAGTTAAACAAGACCACGATCTGCAGTGGAAATTGCATAATGTAGCTTCTTTAAGATAGTCTATCTAGACTAGATATTCAGACTTTGTGATGTTGGTTGTTTTGGTTACATGATAAGACTTTTATTACAGTAATATAATACGCCAAGGTAAAGAAAGCACTGTGCAGATCTTGAATTAAATAATTATGCAGTTAAGATGTTCCATGTATTTTTACTTCTACGGTACATCTCATTTTTTATAAGTAATTTTCTTTTTCCCTTTGAACTTATGTGTGCCCAAAATTTTTGTCAAAACATGGAAAAACAGTGAAATATAATGTGAACTTTTGAAGTATGTGCCACTAATCTGATATCAAGTTAGGTAGTTAAGAAACCAAATTTCAGACACACATTTGTTGTGATAATTGAATGCTGAAAATAACAACCACCTTTCCACAGATTACTTAATGGACTGGTACTTCCTGGTGTTAAAATTTTGTTTGGTGTTCTTTGAGAACTACAGTGTGAGGGTCTGGTAAAGTTCAGTTTTATTTGTAGTGCCAGAATTAGGTTTTCCAAACGTTTGGAAAAGTGTTTTGATTGCCTGATGAACATAAGGTGACTTAATACGTAATTGTAATGAAGAGATGACTGTCTGATTGAGACTTGCTTCCTGCATCAGTGTCTGTTTAGATTGTAATTTTGAGTACTATTATTTCATACATGATGTAGAATATTGCAGAAGTATGTCTTGGTAATTTAAGCTGGTGAGATGTCTTCATAGTTTAACGCCTACACAGTTGGGCCAAAGCATATTCTGTCAGTAACAGTGACCATTGAATCATTTTATGAGACTCTAGTATGGCAGAGATATCCCTGAGTCTTTGAGAGATCTTGTTGAACGATACTTAAACCATGTATAAAATCTGTCTCATAAATACTATGTCTACCTAAAGAGCTACACTTTTTCAATTCCTATTTGTAAAGAATTTTAGTCTATCATGAAATAAGTTATAAATATAGACAAGATTTTGAAAGAATACTGTAGATACATTTTTATTAATTTTGGAAAACAAAAGATTCCACCTGAGTAACGTTTGTATGTATATGCTTTCACTTAAGATTTATTGTGAATCCAAAATGCATTATAAAAGTATTTTTTGAAACTGTTTAATTTATCTGAATATATTGAAGTAAAAACAAATGATACAAATAACTCTGTTTTAGTTGTTCATGTAATCTAGTTTGACCTACAATCAATTTCAGCAACACTGCATATGATGCTTTTTCACAGTTTTGAATGAGAAAGTTATGACCCAGGTACTAAATTTCTAAATTCCTGCTTGGATGTTATTGTATTCTTGACAGTTCATTTATGTATCATATGTGGTAATTCGAATGGTACAGCATGGCTGGCAACAATCACCTTATTGTACATGTTTTGCTTTGTAGTGGGTTAGTAAAGCGGACACGGATGCTAACCAATACAACCAGGGTGAAGATGGAAAGATAGAATTATCTCTCATGCATTTCCATGTAAGTTATTGTTGTTCTTGGCAACTCACCACTTTGTGTATCCCATAATGTATTTGGAAAATAGTTCTACCTTTGTAGTGCACAACAATAAAATAGTTAAAAGCTTTGAGTTTGAAAAGTTCGTAAAACTTGCGAAACACCATTAAATTTGAATGTGTCTTAATTATCCGTTTCATTTCATAGTTCATATTTGAAATCAGTTATTTACAAATGCAGATTTGGACAATACTAAATACATTGTTAGCAATTTTCTTTTGATGTTGATGATTAGGAATAAGTAACAGTGTGAATTAATTTATAAAAGTTAATTTTTTGTTCAAATTTGAGTTATCTGAAAGACAGTTCTGTTAAAAGACCAGTATTATTGCATTTATTTCAGGTTTCGCTTTTCGCTTTTCCATTAATATTCTTCTTTGCTCCATAAATATTATTATTATAGGATGATAAATTCAGTTCAGTGAACGTCTTTTTCAGATCTTTTTAAAATGACAATTTAGAACCAGGGGAATTTTGTGCATCTTTTTCAGATTTTTTCTTTCTTTTTTTCTTAGCTGACCAATCCAAAATGGAAACTTCCAGAAAACTGCAGCATTTTTATCAATAATATCAAAGAGCAAGGCAAGTCCAAATGTTCAGATTTCTTCCAGCATAAATTGACATTAGATTAGGGATAAAATACCAACATTGTTATCAGTTCTAAACCGTATTTACATCGCCACTTATAGAAATATCTCATCACTCCTATGACTGCATCATAGTTTGGTAAATTTGAAATCACATTGAATATAAGTTTCATGGTTCCAGCCATTTCATCTCTTTCACCTGATATTTGCATTGTCTTTCTATTATTATTAGTTGGTGTTTTTCTGTAGTGTTTAAGTGAAAACTTTGAATCTGGGCCCCGAGTGGTCTAAAGCGTTCTTAGTTATGGATCACTGCCATCTCACCTCTATCTGCGTGGGTTCGAGTCTCAGATTAGGCCAATGCGTATATGTGAGAAAGCTTACCAGTAGCTTCTCGTGGGTCGGATGTTCTTTCCTGCGTTTGTCCTGGGTTCTTCCTCCACCATTAATACTGTCCGCCATTTATTGCATATCATGTGCTGAAAAATGGTGTTAAACCATACAACAAAACTTTGAATCAGTCAGTATGTGAAGTGTGTGAACTCTTATCTTGAATCTTTTATTAAAACTAATTTCAAGCAAAATATGTTTATTTACATCGATGGGGTCTGTTATATTTTTTTTCTCACAACTTTTAAGTAGCTGAGCTTGTAAAGTATGCAAGGAAGTAGATTGATAATTCTTGTTTTCTTATTTAAAAAATCCTATTATTATTATTATTGATAACAGCCATGACGATTTTTATGTATAGAAGTCCCTTTTATATGCTCTCCATAGGGCAGAGCATATTATCTTGTGATGTTATCTGTCCATCAGTTTATTTTGTTTCCGGACAATAACTTTAAGTTTTCTACCATCTACAGTTGCCAAACTTTGTTGATACCTTGCATATGGGGTAAGTGAGAACCCAATCAATTCTGTGGTTAAGAAGTTGTGTTCGAAAGGTCAAAGTCACTGTGACTGAAAGGAAAATCAATTTTGGGGGAAATAATCAAGGTTATAGTGACTGAAGGAAGAAAAATGGTTTCCACACAGTATCATTAGTTCTGCATCACAGATCTGGACTAAACTTTATGCAGGGTTCCCATGCTACTGGAAAATCAGGAAAAAGTCAGGAGAAATGATCATTTTTTTCTTGACTGTAAAAAGTCCTTAAATTTTGCAAATATTGATGAAAGTCAGGAAAAGCCAAGGAATATTTCACCAGCACTTGATGCCTGAAACATTAATGCAATTGAGTCACAACTAAACTGGTAATGAGTTAAATTTATCAAGTTCTAACCAGAATATTTTGAGGGTGCAGTATGGATCATTTGGGTGCATGCAATAAACATATATGCTGAGTAAATGCAAATGTTCAGTGGATTAGATTTGTCTAGTAGACATTTTTTCGAGGTCGCCTTGATATCCATATATTTTTTTTCCTTGGAAGGTATGAAAACCAGTCTAGCATCACAAGAGGTCAATATGGTGTTGGCACAGCATAGCCGCTTACTGGATAGCTTAGTAAACTTTAAACGTTGTGAGATTGAGTGATGCATGCATGAAATCGATATGAAAATTACTTATTTTGTCAGAAATTGTGACTATTATAATTGTTGTGTCTTTAATCTGCTGAAGGGCAAGACAGAACTACGGCTTTGATGAAATGTGACCTGGCACTCAAGATTTAACAACCCACATTTTCAAATATTGTAGAGAAAATAAACCAAAAATTATTAAATGAAAATTGTATCCAGGTTGCAATAAAAACACAAAACCAAAAGAACACAATTTTCCATATTTATATGTTCCGAGAACATCTTCTGAGTCAGGTTTCATCTATGCAATAGTTTTGTCTAGTCTGTCAAATTAAAGACATATTTATTATAATACTTGAGCAGCAGAGAGTGTGAACAGACCAAGTTTTCAAGCAAAAATAAGGCTTCTACGGAAACCGAAATTATTTAACAAAATGCAGAGAGTGTGAACAGACCAAGTTTTCAAGCAAAAATAAGGCTTCTACGGAAACCGAAATTATTTAACAAAATGCAGAGAGTGTGAACAGACCAACTCTTTTAGGCGTCAATTTACTAAACTGAGGCTTCCCAAAATTGCTTATATAAGCCTCAATTTAGTAAACTGAGGTTTCCTTGAAAATACTTAATTAATTGTTTTAATAATTTGAGCAAAGAATAAAAAAAAAATTTTAAAAAAAAGACGCCATTGTCATTGGCGTTCACATTCTCTGCTGCTATGAAAATCTTCGATTTTTACTAACAATTTTTTTACTAACTAAATATTTGATCAAGTCCGACACGATATCTTGTCCGAGGGTCTGATAAATTTATCGTCACAAATCCGTGTGGGATTGTCTGAGCGCGGCTAAAGAAATTTTTAAATTGATTATGATCCATATCGCCACCGCACCAAGTTTGCCAAATATTTCTAAGAGTATGTGTATCAACTCCGTTAAATACACACAGCATATTGCAGTTATCTCTGATCACTTTTGGTATTTGAGTGTAACGTTGAGTTACATATATCACGTCGGTGTTTTTATGTCTGCCTCTGGAAAATATTCTAGCAGGATTTTTTTGATTATCTAACATGATATCATCATATACAACTAAATTGTTAATACTTCCGTCAATGGAGTCAATGCTAGGTGCCTCTTCGATATCGGTTATAAACTCAATAATATCATCGCCGTTAATTTCTCGCGCGGCTTCGTTAAAATCTTTTAACACTTCATAACATCGCTGATCATCTACACTCGGAGCAATCATATACAACTTATCCCACTTCATCCATCTCGTTATCAAATTAAGTAGCAATTGTGTCTTGCCGGATCCAGATGGTCCGATGATAATCGCGCGAATAGAGTTTGGTAACATTGCTTGGTGTCTAATAGGTTCCCGTCGTCTCGTAGCTGAATAATCAATTACATTCATGCCGTTATATATAAATTATGGATCTATATTGTGTGAAGTGTAGGACGCGTACTGGCACAAATGACTTGACGACGATTACAACGAAAAATAATCGATCAGCGCTTTCTGGTAAATGCGTACAATGTAGTACAAAGAAATTTAGATTTACTTCCACGAAACCTTTAAAAAAAAACGAGGAGGTGATATTGCAGCCAAGTTAGCAAAACTCCCAGGAACACCGTGGGCAAAGTATCCAGGAGAAAAGCACCTTCCAGGATATAGCTACTGTGGACCGGGAACACGATTAGATATCAGACTTGATGATCAAAATCTGCCCCGACCCGGCGAGTATCCAATAAACGCTATTGATAAGGCGTGTCATGCTCATGATGTCGCGTATAAAAGCAGCAATTTGCAGCATAGACATCTTGCGGATGTGAAATTAATTCATGCGTTAAATGCTATTCCTGATAAATCCTTCAAAGAAAAATTGGCTTCGTGGTTGGTAAAATCTGCTATGAAGGGTAAATTGATGTTAGGTGCTGGTAATTGAAAATGCTAGCATTTTAATATGGAATCTATTTATTATTCTCCGAGAGGATACTGGAGAGGTTACGCAGCAATCAATAAACTCGCTAGCGCATCAAAGGTGAAAAAAACCACTGCAGCGAACTGGTTATCTAAACAGGCAATATGGCAAATTTATCTACCAGCTCCTAAACAAATTAACTACTCGCATTTTGATGTGACCGTTCCTAATGAAGTTCATCAAGCTGATATACTATTTCTGCCGCATGACAACGGTTACAAATACGCGTTAACCGTAGTTGATATTGCGAGTCGATACAAACAAGCAGAACCACTAAGGACAAAATCGGCCACTGAAGTTGCTTCTGCATTTGAAAAGATTTATCGACGAGGCCCACTACGCTGGCCAAATCTGTTACAAGTTGATCCTGGCAAGGAATTTCAAGGCGCTGTTTTAACAACGATGAAACATCATAATGTCACCATCAGACGAGGGCATACTGCGCTACATCGCGATCAGGCAATTGTTGAACGATTTAATCGGACTCTTGCTGAGCGGTTATTTGGATATCAATACGCGAAGGAGTTTATTCAGGATAAAAGATCCCGTGAATGGGTTAAGAGATTACCAGCTGTGATTACCGCAATCAATAATGAGATTACTAGAACAATTAACATGAAACCTGTCAACGCGATTAAGAAAGCGTCTATACCAAAAATGGAAATCCAAGGAATTTCACAAAAAGATTTCAAAGAGCCAATTCTTGGTAGTAATGTCATTGTAAGGTACTTATACGAACCAGGAGAGCTTGAGGGTGGTAAAAAAAGAGCTACTGATCCTATTTGGAGCGTCACTACGCATAAAATATCCGGCATAACACGATCAACTGGTAGACCTCCAGTCTATAAACTGGATTCAACTGCTCCTCAGCGAGGATTTACTCGACAACAGTTACAAGTGATTCCTGAGGATACTCAATTACCACCGCGTGGTCTTAATTAGCACCTCTGCGTCTGTTGCACTCAAGACAAGTCAACCTCACATTGTTTCTGACATGACCGAGATTGTTATTTTTTCTGTCTACGGTAAATTGGCGAGGATCTTTATCCGAATACTGCCAACGCATTATACAATTGCAACTCGCGCAGTGATTATTCTGTTGTTGCTTTAGCGTAATTATTAATTCAGCATCAATGTCAAATTCTCGTTTATTTTTTTTATCCTGTTGTTTATAACCAGAGAGTTTTTTTCTGATTATATCACCAGTGATAAAATCACCAGTGATAATATCGTCACCAATGATTTCATCATCGAAAACAATTCTTCGAAGTTGGTTTATTCGCCGTACTCTGGATACTGCGAGATAAACTAAATTTGACCACTCAATGTGATTATCTACTATCCAAACAATTGTGTCTGTGATAGTTAATCCCTGTGAAGAGTGTATTGTTGCTGCATAACCTAACGTCCATGGGGATTTATCAGCACGCAATGCATCTTCGACGACGCTGATATCAACCAGCACAATATCATTTAATACTAAATTCTGCTTTTGTTGTTGTCCAGGAATGTCAACGTCGATATTCTGCTTTCGTGTATTCGAAGGTCTATAACACAACGGTACTGGAAGTGTTGCAAATTTTTCTTTATGCAATTCAAATAATTTCATCTGAAGCGCGTCTCTGACTATTTTTCTACTCGCGATTATTAAATCATTTGGTCTCCATGTTTCCCAAAAATCATTCATGGGAGTTTCTGAAATTATTTCACGCGCTATTTCACATTGGATTGTATCCGGTTGTAATCTAATTAGCGCTTTGAATTCTCGTAATTGTTTATCAAGTGATCTATGGTCGGTATTAATCTCTTCATAATAATCTACAAATCCCTTCAACCACTCATGTGGAGATCCACCAACAAATGGCTGTGGTTGGCCGTGATCCCCGCACCTGACGCCTTTTGTATTTTTCAATAACAACCATTCAAGAAATATCTGTAATACTGTCAACGATACCGTGCATATTTCATCCCAGATTATGATTTCAGGAATGAATTTATCGCCCATTCGATCAGGAGTCCATGTATCGCCTTTCCATCGAAAGAAGCTGTGATAAGTACAGGCTTTTACTCCCCGCGCTATCATCTCTCTGGCGAGTCTGTGAGTTGGTGTTAGCACAATCATGTTTGTGAAATCCGTAGGATTTTCCCGACGAAATAACTCAATTACCCGAGTTGTCTTTCCTGATCCATTTCAGCCGTTTAAATAAACTGTCTTGTATCTACATACGGGATCAGATACGGGTGGTGCATTAGAAAATTCTGATTGAATCTCTGAGAGATTATTGTTGCTTTTCAAGTATTTATCGTCGATGGCAACGTCTGCGGATTCACAATACTCATGTAGTTTTTCCTTTTTAAATCGCCAACGTCCCCACGCTTCCTCGGGATCTGTGAATGCCGCGACAGCTGATTTGTATTTGTTGTGTATATACATCGAATCAGTAGCTACTCTAACCGCGGTATCTGGAAATCTATTTATCATCGAAAATAGATTAATAATAGAATAACCGAGCATAGAACTTCTCAAATGTGTGTACTGACAACTGTATCCATCACAGTAGGTAACAACCGTACCTAATTTCTCACCATTGGATAGAAAAGCATCCCTACGGGATACAAGTTTTCCCTGTTTCGTTAAATCCGCTACAATAAAATCGTATTCTGCGTTGTCTATGATCAACCTCGAAGAGTATTTTGCATTGTCAAATCTTCCACCTTGAGTGAGTTTACCAATTATTTTTCGTCCGAAATCTTTGGCTTCTTTGTTTTTAATTTCAAATAACTCCTTAGACCAATTCATGATTTGTTCTTCACTGAAATTAGGAAATTGTTTTCGCTGTTCGCTAATTATACGATCTAGATCAGGTTTTGGTAACCAAACATCCTTCTGAGCTCGATAGGATATAATCGCTTCACTGACAATTAACGATATTAGCATACCACAATCAATCATATACCGCAATAACACAATTGGCATCCACGCCTTTTCAGACATATGTCTACCAAGCCAAACATAACTACACGGATGTAACCCATCAGCGAGTTCAAATGATATCACACGAGCGAACCCGGTTAAATCAAAATCAGGCAAACGACCATTAATCGCAACACGAGTCATTTCATGTGTGGGATGTCCAAATCGTTTAAAATACTCAGAGCATTCTCCATACCCGAGAAAACTTCCAGGATAACACGCGGATATATCAATTGAAATCATACCATCACGTGAGTATTTCGTATTCCACAATCCTCCATGACCTAATTCGACGCAACTCAACTTCACGTCATTGAGAAAATCACTTCGTGTTGGACGCCATGAGTTTTTTTCTCTTGCGAAGTGAGCTACCACTGATGGAATTGTAAAACTACCCGTAAGTAGTTTTTTATTAGAAAATTCTTTAGAATTTTCAGGTGAAAATTCATTAGCGATTTTTCTCATCCTGTTATCTAATTCTTCAATGCGATATAATTCTCCATTTGGTCTTACAAACTGATCAAATCCTGATTCGGAATCTTCAGCGCTGCGAAGTAACCACACTGACACAGGATCATCCTTACACAACGTAACAATAGCATCAAATAATTTCTCTTCATAGAACACATCCTTGTAAAACTCCTTAGGGATATATTTCACGATTCGTTCTCGTGGAAATATATTTACCGCAGGTGACCACGCGTGTTTGTTATGATCAATAATTTCAATTGGAGCTCCTCGCGATTGATATTTCGGTTCGTATAATACTTCTCCGGTTATCGTTGCTACCGATATTGGAAATTTTAATAATGCTTCTAATTTAGCTATATCGGAAATCATTGCCCCACGCTGTTTCACTGTCAGTTCCCATTCGGTTATTTTGTTTCGTCGTTGTTCAGTTAATTTGTTTCCCCGGGATGCATTTGTGAAGTGTTCCATTAACCGTGTTGCTACACAATTTAACGATGACGACTCCGTCAAATCACCATGTGATTTTAACGCTGTTTTCATCGGAGCTAGTTTTGCAATACTTGGCTTATCATTTAGCTGATATATTCCGTAAACAACTGCTGTTACAGGGTAAGATCTCTCATAGTATGGTTTGTCAATTCCAGTTAGAATTCCTGGTTTGGAATCTCTACTCACAATAACAAATTTTTTATCCTTGAGGATTGGTTCAAATTTATCTCTGATAATCCATTCACCTTCGTCTTCGATAATGAATTTTATTCTAAAAAAATACCTCCGCTGGGATTTCCCGCCAAGGTGTGAAAGTATCTCAGCTGCTCTTGTATCGTTCATAGTAGCATCAATTACGGGTACATTGACACCAATAATTCGAAATGTCGACCACGCATGAGATGCTCCATCGCGCTTAAATTCATTAAAACAGTCGCTGATTTTACTCAGCAGGGTTTTGTCATCTATTAGACTTTTAGGTATATCAGAGATTCTATCGAGATTAAATCTAGCATTTTTCCAAGGCGTAATTTTCGATAATCTCTTGAACTCCTTCATATTATAATTAAAACAAGTATTTAAATAAAAAGTTTTTTATATAATGAATCATTGCAAATGGCTTATGATTGGATCAAAGACTCCGTGTAACAAATCATGCAGAAATGAATTCTGTGGGTATCATATGCAAAGTGTGAGAAACGGTTCGGAGGGCCCTCTTCCGTGCCTGCATTGTGGGGTAGGTGTAAGAGGTAAGTCGCAGTTATGCATTAGTTGCGGGGGTAAGCGTTATAGAGAGTTGAAGCGTTATTATGACAAGCGAAGAATAAAAAATCCTGACATTGTCAACGACAACGTCAACGGCAAAATCATAAAAACTGCTCAAGACTACATAGGCAGATTTGCCAATGTTATATCTCAGCCAATTAACGAATTAGACAAATAGAAGTATTAGTATATAAATGAGCCAAGAATTTCAAAGACATCCTGTTATTGAAAATTACGAAGCTTCTCGTGATGGTGTTGTCAGACATTGTAAACTCAAGAAATCTGTTGGGGGTGATAATGGTATGGGGTATTTGATATTTGGCGCTGGAGGGAAAATGATTCTCAATCATCGTTTCATCTATGAAGTATTTAATGGATTGATCAAGGATGGTTTTGTTATTGATCACATAAATAGCATTAAGACTGATAATTCTTTGAATAATTTACGAGCTGTTACACAAAGTGAGAATACTGCATCTGGAAAAACTGGTACTTGTAAATCAATTGGGAAGAGACCCGTAAGATCGTTTAATACTGAAAATAACACGGAGAGAGTATTTCAATCTTTGAATAGCGCTGGTAAGTATTTCGATATTTGCCCTCCCTCGGTACAAAAAGTAGCAGAGGGGATTTATAAGACCGCCTTTTCAAAACGTTTTAAAAACAGTATTCAGTTTTATTATGAATAAGTCGTAATTACGCATTGGAAATTTAGGGGAAATAACTCCGTTAGGTAACGCGTGTGTGATAAATCACCAATGACAGAGTTACCGTTTGTGAATGGAAATTCTTTCAGAATTTCACGAAGTAGTTTTTGATTGGTTAGTTTCGCTATTATGAATCTGAACAACACATAATCAATTTCGTCTTTTTTCAAGTATTAACAGAACTGTTTTATAGACACGTCGTATTTAAACATTTTTTTAGTGTCTGTTTCAAGTATTATGCGTGTTTTCAACGTTGTCAGTGATCGCTAATAAACAAAACAAACAATTACAAGCACTACACCTCTTTATGTCACTTCGTTGTAATGAGTGGTTATATACAAATCTGTCCTTGTTATAATTGGGCTTAGCCGAAATTCAAGTGTAAACCAAACCTGAAATCACACGTGGCGTGAACGTTATTATTGACATTCATACCAAGTTTCGTGATTTCAGGTTTGGTTTTACACTTGGATGTAGAAATAGCCCGCGTCATCCGTTGTCATTGTTCACCTATAATCTATTGTTGTACCGTCGTCATTGTCATTGAAATCAATTCATTCACCTATAATCTATTGTTGTACCGTCATCATTGTCATTGAAATCAATTCATTGTATATACCATTGTCATTGTTCACCTATAATCTATTGTTATGTGTTTGTCGGTTGTAACCGTTGAGCGCGCTGCTTGATGTATAAAACACCAAGGGGGTTCAAAACGGTTATGTGTAATTGTGCCGTCGTCAATCATAATCACCTATAATCGCATTAAGCTTCTGGGCTGCTAAAGATGATCAACACCTTAGCGGTCCAGAATTCATTTTAGAAATCCTTTGGATTTCCAATTCAACAAATATATTTTTATATAATATGAATATTGAAAATCTCAAATTGATTATTATTGAAATCAACAAGCTTAAAGATCAAAATGTTAAACTATGTTCAGGGTTAGATTGTGATCAAATTATGACCGATTTCGAGGACATACAATTTGCAGAACAGACCGGAAAATACGTCCTCGCTAAGAAATATTTTTTAACTAAGCGGATACAAAAGCTTATACGTGAAAGTTTAGTCAATACTGAAGACGTTAATATTTTTGTACCATTATGTAGCATCGTTGAACGTGTACGAAAGCAATTAGGCTTAGAATATGAACAAAAGAGGCTTATTAATTGTAAGGTGAGACAATTAAAAACGTTAATGGAGCAGGGTGATGAGCCCCACGCGTAGAGAGCCTCCTTTGTTAATCACTACCTGTGCAAACGAGGAAGTAAAATTGTGTGTGTGACAACAGGGAAGTATAATCTAGTGATTTTTTTTTTTACTTGCAATTTGACAATAGTGATACTCTTTCAATAATGGTAGGACAATCATTAACCACACGGACCGTAAAGGAGCGACTTAGCGCTCTTAATAAAATATTACCACTTCGTGATCGTATACGTGAAAAACTTCAACAGCGGCAATTACTTCAGACTGATTTTTCTGATGATACACAACAGCTATTTAAGCCAATTGTTACTGCCACTGAGGGTGTGAAAACAGCTACTGAACGAGCTATATACGGTGATATCCCTAAAGAGGGTACTAGAACAGAGAGACCTCTTCTTGGTGAACTTGAAAAAATAGCAATCGAAACTGAACAAACAAAACAGGCTGTACAAAAACGTTCAGGTGATATGGCAACTCAGATGGAAATACAACGACAAAGTGGTATTGATGTCGGTGATGAATCCGCCGAAGACGAAGGTGCAGTTTCCACGAAGAGTGGTGTTTCCTTTATAGACAAATTCACTCCGGCGGGTATAGAACAAATAAAACGATTTCAATTAATAAAACCCAACGATTATACCGCCTTTGGTAATTTTGCTGTTCAAAGCTATTATTCAAGAGAAGATTTTTTGAAGGACGAGTATAAAGAGAGTAAAATATCACGAGATAACTGGGTTGATTGGTTGTTTAAAATGAATAAGGATATTAGTCGTTTAAAAAAAGGAAAAATGGAGTATAAAATGTTTATGAGAGGAATTGAAGATTATGATTTACAACAACAAGAAGAAAAACAAGAAGAAGAAGAAGAAAAGCAACAAGAACAACAAAGAAAAAGAGAAGCAAAAACTAAGAAAAAAACCGGAAAGGGATATTCACCTATGGATTTTCACTCTAGTGTTGGAAATTCTAGTGTAACATGTCCCGGCAATATTCTCGGTGATATAGCACGATTAGAAATACTTGTAGGAGGAAAACGAGCCGGGAATAACTCACCAGAAATAATCAATGAAGCAGCTGATATCTGTAGGCGGTTATTTCAAGGTGGTATCATGGATATTGCAACATATCGAGATTTCATTGAAGAGTTAGTAGAAAATTCTACGAATTTTCATCATGGTTATCATAGCGATTAGATAAATATCAATTAAATAGAGAATGATCATACACTACAACCATGATAAACCAACTAACGTCTACGTGGTAAACTCACGATTGCCAAAATACCGAGCATACTATGGAGATGGTCTCGGTAATACTATAATGGGATTATTTTCAAGAATGGCTCCAAAAGTGGCTCCGCTAGTAAAACAATTATCAATGAAAGCAATTGATGTTATCAGGGATAAGGGTATTAACGCTGTTGGTGATCTTGCCGGGAAGGCATTTTCAGCCGCGAAGGATAAACTAACAGCGCTAGTTCGACGTGGAAAATCTTCTAGATTTTCAAGGAAACCAGCGGTGATTTCATCACTGCCATCTACTGAGGTTATGCCTGCGCGAGTTAGTAAAATAATAAATAACGCAGTAGATGAAAAACTACAGTCGTTGATTTCATCATCGTTGACTAACGCCCAGGATAACATAACAGCAAATATGATAGCGGGAAGTGGCCTTGGAAATTCAAAGAATTTCTACAAACAACGACAAAGTCGTCGTCAGTGAAATTGCTTTGCAAATTATTATAAAAAAATAATTATTATAATAAATGAAAAATCTTTACATTTTCGCCTCCAATTTAGACCAACGGGTATATAATAAAAAATGTTCAAACAGAACCCTGATGTTGCATTTGACATGGACGCCCCAGTGCTTAAAGATACCTCTGTACGTGATTATCAATTTTTTGCTTATCATGCAGTACAACCTAATCTTCGCGGAAGAATTGAACTTCAAGTTCATGATACAAGAAAATACTTTTTACCCGCTGAAGCTTTTATTGAAGTCGAAGGTGAACTTATACACGCGGATGATACACCATATTTAAATGACCATGTTATTCGAGTTGGTTTTGTTAACAATGGCATCATGGCTTTATTTGAAAGTGCAAGATATCTCATTGATGGAAGAGAAATCGAATCTATTGAACGTGAGGTTGATATTGCTACCGGAATAATTGGACTAGCAAGATACTCTGATGATTATACTAGATCAGCGGGTCCGTCTATGATGTTTTCTAAGGATATTACTGATAACGCTGATCACATTCAGCATATTAAAATACATACTCCAGTAGGTACTGCAGATAATCCACAACCTGATACCCCTGAACATAGAGGTAGACCAAATGCTGACTTTGATATTCTCGGAAGTGTTAATCCTAATTACAACCTAGGATTTGCAACACGAAAAGGAACATTGCAGGGACAACGTCGAAGTTTTTCATGTGCGATTCCACTCCATCACATATTTGGATTTTGTAGAAACGTCAGAAAAGTTATCTATGGAGTAAAACATACTGTAGCTCTAATGAGAAGGGGTACTGATGATGCTGCAATCTGGCGCGCTGATGGTGTTGACCCTGGTAAAGTCATTTTATCAAAACTAACACTGTGGATGCCAGTGTTGACTCCGTCGTTGTCAACAGAACCACGTTTATTATCATTTATGGATCAGGGAGGAAAGAGATTATTAAGTTGGTTGTCAACGTCCACAGATACCATGGATTCTAATATTGATGGTACACTTACATGGCACATGGCATCAAAACAGGGTATTTCAGCTCCACGTCACATATTTGTTGCGCTACAGAATACTGCGCGATTAAATAATCAAGAACGTTCCCACATGATATTTGATCAGATAGGTGTTAATGAAATTTCACTAAAAATAAACGGACAGCAAGAACCATCAGAGGATATACAACTTAACTATGATAACAATCACATTGCACGAGTTTATCATCGGTTGTTGTCATTTATGGGACGTGATCAAAATGTTGATACTGGTCTACAAATATCACAGTTGGATTTTAGAAGTCTGTATCCGATTTATTACTTTTCACTAGAACATCTTGACTTGGTAAGACAGTCCGTCGTTGATATACACTTCCGAGCTCGTGTAACACGTCCTGTTGGTATTGTTAATTATAGAGCAGTTGCTGTCATTCTCAGTGATAAATCAATGATACTCGAGGGTGTTGGTGGACGAATGAGACTGGTAGATGCACCAGTGGAAAATCTTTGATTGAATCGCTTGCGATTTAGAATCAATCTGTTTTGTATAATGTCGTATAGTAATATCAATGTTACGTTGACACCTGGTCAGCTAAAAAAATTACAATCCAAATCAGCTAAGCAATGTGGAACCACAATAACGCTGAAACCTAATCAAATGAATGGCGGAGGGAATAAGCTATCGCTGACGAAAACTCAGATTAATCATTTTAATAAAGCGTTTAAAGAAAAAAAGGGAGTTCAGGTTACTCTTTCTGCGAGCGCGATTAAAAACATGGAAAAGACTGGTGGTATATTCCCGTTGTTAGGGTTGATTCCAGGGTTGATTGCCGCAGCGGCCCCAGCGGTGGCGAAGGCGGCAGCGTTAGGAGCCGTTGGTACCGCGGCAGGAATGGCACTAAAGAAAGCAACAGGTGGATCCGTCCGCGCTGGTAAAAAAAAAGGAAAGGGTCTAAGACTACCAGGAACCCCGTATTCATGGTACAGCGGAAGCGGCCTGAGACTAGGACCGGTTTACTAACTCAGAAATCTTCGATTTCCAAACCGATGGTTCCAATGTCCAATTTTGATTTAATTGATGCCGCTAAAAAACTCGCGATTAAAAACTTCAGAGGTGTTTTTATGAAAGATCAGTTACCAGCACAACCAAATCACGTTGAAACCGGTATTATTAATCTAGATAACAGCGATGGACCTGGAACTCACTGGGTTGCATACGCGATTGATCCACGCGGGATTATTTATTTTGACTCATATGGACTAGCGCCTCCGAAGGAATTTAACCGCTATGTAAGTAAATTAAAAATACCCCGTTGGTATTCCACGTTACCAACACAAACAATGATTGACCCACCCATATGTGGCAATGAAGTATTAAACGTACTTGATGCTATTTCAAAGGAATCAAAGATTCCTCAATCAAAACCACCCCATGTAGTAGTGAATGAGTATACTAGCGGTCGTTGGATTGAAAATCTTTGATTGGAAATTGCTGTGCAATTTCACTTTTAGATTGAAAATCCGTTGGATTTAGACAGAGAAAAGATTTTTATGATAATGATTGATATTTGGGGACGACCTTTATCAACGTTGAAGAAACCCGAACCTGGTGGAGTTGAAACCCTTGATAAAATCAAGGGCGTTAAAAAACTAATCGAAGATGAAATAGCCGAAACGTTAAACCTAGCAAGTGTTGATCCTGGTGAAATAGTTGTATTTCAAGATCGTCAGGGTAAATTGAAAACTAGTAATGTCTCTCTCGATGATATTTTGGTTAAACGACGAGATGCAGCAGAGGATGCTATCGCGTTATTTTCCGATCAGGGTAAACTCAAACCAGGTGTACTTGTTTCAACGATCACAGATAAATTAGCAACATTCGATAACACGGCGAATTCATTGAAATCGCTCAATGATAAATATGACGATCATATAGTTGTATTTGATCAGTTTAGTGAAACACAAAGAAATACAATTGACCAAATTGACAAACCCCTGCTAGAATTTTTTGGAAATCCACCAGTGACCACACCAAAACTCACCTCGATAAAAGATTCTATGTTGGAACTAGCTTCTCTTCAATCCGAATATGAAAAACACGTGAAACAGTTTTCAACGCTTCGTAAAAACATCATTGACAAGTTTATTGGAACCCCATTTGATAAAATTGAAATAACCCTTCCTGATATTAAAAAATCCATCGATGAGCTTAAAACATTCAACAATGCAATGAAAGATGATGCAACGAGGATGATAAGCGTCATTGAAAAAATAAAAATTCCTCATGATAAATCTATCGTCAACAACGTAGTATACACGATTCAATACGGATCATTTGCGTGGACTCCCACAAACAACATTTTAAACATAACCGCAGCAGTCAAGGGTATTTATCGATTAACAATAGTATCACCGAATCAGTTTAATATATCATCAAATAGTTCATCTGGAGTCAATAATACGATATCAACGATCATCGACAAGGATACAACTGAACAATTCACGATAACGACCACAGATAGAAATCTAGTCAGGGTTTCAGTAACGTGGTACGTAGAATTCGTAGTGGATTTAAGTAAACAATTAAACTGAAAGGGAAATCCTTCGGATTTCGCAATTGAAAATGCTAGCGCTTTTAAAATAAAATGACGATCCCTTCAGTGTATCAGTATCGCTATGATCAAGTCAGAGAATTTCAAACTAAACTCAGTTCTCTCTGTGAGGAGTATCAAATAAAAATCAAAAAATACCAACGAAGAATAACCGCAGTTGATATCACCGTGTACTCGGTGTCGGGAGTAATCACTGCTGCTGGGATAATACTATCTTCAGTTACAATGATTGCTCCGGTCGTAGTTCCAATCGCTATTTCCGCGGTGGCTACAATTGCGGGTATATTAACCGGGATCACAAAAAAACTATCATCGTGTAGCCAGAGTAAACTACACAATTATGTAATTAAATTTCACATTGCATCTGCCGGTTACTCGCAATTATCCTCGTTGATATCATCGTCACTCGACGACACAACAATATCAGATAGCGAATTCTCAACGATGGCTCAATTGTATAAACAGACAATGCTAAAATTAGAGAATAATAATAATAATAACAATGTCGTCGCAAGAACTACTTCAACAAATAGTAACAAATACAACACCAGTGAAAACAAGCATGATATCAGTAACCTCAACACGTCCTGAATTCAGTGTGAATTTCCCGATTCCCGTTCCGGTGAGCGAGATCGCGCTAGCAAAATTACGGGTGTATCATAGCTGGCCCAATATCAGATCGGTGGCATTTGGTGGTCAACAACCAAATAATTCCTTGGTATTCGCGTGGAAAAATCGTGAAGACGGAACCCCAGACTGGAACGTTGTCTCGTTACCAACAGGGTCATATCAAATCGAACAAATCAATAATGAATTACAACGAAGAATTAAATCTATCACTGGAAAAGAATCAAAAATCGCTATAACGGTTCACGAGCCGACGTTATCATCTGCGATCGAGATTAATTCCCCTGGGTATGTTGTAGATATTTATCAGAGTTCTATAAGATCAGTATTAGGATGGCCTGAACTACCGCCTCGACGAGAAACCGTTGATATACCAGAACCTGTAAAATCTGATTATGTCACAGACAAGATGAAACCTTATAATCCAATAAAAAGTTATCAAGATTATTCTCCCAACAAGTTTATAGGATATGACAACCAGAGTAATATGATATTTTACACTAATTTAATCAAAGAAAATTTAACAGCGATGAATAATGATTTTTCATTATTTTTAATATCCTTAAAATCCGGCTCTCTCACCCAAGATGAATTTATCAACGTTGTAGAAGCATGTAACAAAATCATCAACGATATGGAAACATTTCATGCGCAAATTATTCAACAAGTATTAATGAATGAAATTTATAAAGAAGTGTTTGCGGTAGAATACAATATCCCCAAAGAGGATATTCAAACATCTAAAATCCCTGGGTATAACCCCGACGAATTAAAAAAATATCTCAGTTATGCCATCGATATTGGGTTTAAGAAAATCCATGACGATTGGAAGAAATTATCACGACAACAAACAAATATTCTGACATTTAATAACGACCCAGATGGCGGTGGGAGACATATCGCTCCATTCAATGTGAATATATCCTCGGTGATATCATTGAATTTAGTATGTGACGTTATCGAAGGAAGCTATCAAATAAATCTCGAGCAATCAAATCAAGCTCAGCAAGGTTATATTCTATATTCATTTGCACCAACGGCTCCTCCAGGATTTCTAATTATTGAAGACCCAACTAATCCAGTCTATATGCGATGTCATAATAATTCTTTAACGAGAATTAATTTCAAACTCACTGACCAATCTAATAATTTGATTGATCTGCGAGGTGAGGTTTTGCAAATTAGTTTGTTTGTAAAGTCTTAAAGACTTTCATCGTGAAGGGATTTTCGTCCTAGGACTTTCATCGTAAAAAAAATTGTTAGTAAAAATCGAAGATTTTCATAGCAGCAGAGGAGGTGAACGCCAATGACAATGGCGTCTTTTTTTAAATTTTTTTTTTTATTCTTTGCTCAAATTATTAAAACAATTAATTAAGTATTTTCAAGGAAACCTCAGTTTACTAAATTGAGGCTTATATAAGCAATTTTGGGAAGCCTCAGTTTAGTAAATTGACGCCTAAAAGAGTTGGTCTGTTCACACTCTCTGCATTTTGTTAAATAATTTCGGTTTCCGTAGAAGCCTTATTTTTGCTTGAAAACTTGGTCTGTTCACACTCTCTGCATTTTGTTAAATAATTTCGGTTTCCGTAGAAGCCTTATTTTTGCTTGAAAACTTGGTCTGTTCACACTCTCTGCTGCTACTTGCCATTTATGAGAAAATAAATCATTTTCCTATCGATTACATGCAGGTATAAGCAGAAATAACATGCGTTTAAATTTTCTAGGCCACCATATGTCGCTACTGTGTGGTGGTGGCAAATTCCAAATTTTCTATATGCAGTTGCAATGACCCCACACCCCAGCCTAAATGTCTAAATATGAAAAATGGGGTGAAAATATTCAGAGGAAACCCGGGTTAGAGAACAGACTGCTATTCGTTTTAAGCCAAGTTTGTAGTCCAAATTGTTGAATCTCAGAGCTGAAATGAGAAATTGTCATCCCTTGTATTATATATTTAATACAATACAGGTCCCTGTATCAAGACTGGTTTGGGGACTGGTGTAACGAATTACAAGAAGACAAGTTGATTTTACAGAATATTCATTCCTTATTTATACAACAGTATATAATTTTGAAGGTCTTTTGTCACAATTTAAATCGGGGTTCTCACACACTCAGCCCCCCAAGCCGTATCCTGTGACCCACAAAATGATTGGCATCACAAGGTGTCATGAGAGATGACAAAACTGATTCAGCCCTTGGACCATTGAAAATGTCCTCATGTGGCCCTTAATGTGGTCTGAGTTTGTGAACATCTGATTTAAATCAACCCTTTTGAAAATGTTTTTTAAATGATGGAATTTTTAATCAGATCATCTTAAGGAGATTAGGTTGTTTGAAAAATCTTGTTTGGGATTTAGTTGGCACAGATAAATTCATGGTTAAATTCTTTTCTTAACAAAATAACATTATAATTATTTGTGTTTATTGTTTTTTTTAATATATACTGTAATAGGACCAAGATGCATGTTTATATTGCAATATAATTCTTTAGAATTAAAGGCTTTAAATGAAACAAACTAATTCATGTTCATTACATTGTTCCCACTTAACAACATAATGCAAGTTAGCAAATAGTTATAGTTTTTATTCTGTATATTGAAATGACTTTATATGCCAATTTATTGGAATGTAATCACACTTGTTTTGTGTGATACATTTTGTGGTTTTGTATATGGCCATCTTTTCTGACTTAGATAGTTTTGGAGAGTCTTGAAAGAGGAACATCTTTAGATTTAGAAAATGCATGTTTTATAATCTAAAATGTTTTTTAATTCCATTCAGTAATGGTCATATGTGAACCTTAATTTTTTTATTTCATCCTGGAAATGACCTGGAAATTTATCTTTAGAAAAGCGTGGGAACCATGTTTATGGCTTTCATTTGGTGTAAGGATGTAAGTGGGGTGGTGGTGTCAAAGGTCAGTATCACTGTGACTGAAAGAAGTAAAATGGTTTCAACACAATTGCATTAGGTCTACATCATAGGCCTGGACCGAACTTTATGGCTGGCTTGTGCTTGAGATAATGAAGAAACTCTTTAATTATTGAGTCCAAAGGGCTGAAGTTCAAGTTACTGGCTGGAGAAAAAAAATATCTATTCTGCACAACAACATTAGTTGTAGATTACAGGCTTGTACCAAACTTTGTGGAGGGTTTATATTTGGGGGTAAAGAAAAACATTACTTTTTGGGGGTAAATAAGATTTTGGGGTCTAAAGATTAAGGTCACTCAGAATGAAAAATTAATAAATTATTTTTAGACAGTTATTTTAGTTCTACAACACTGACACTGACCAATGTTTTTGATGTCTACATGTTGAAGTAAGGAAGAAGGTTATTATTTCGAGGTAAAATTATTAATTAAACATCACTGACTGGAGAAAGAATTGTTTCTGCATGCAAAAAATTGTTAGTTCTTAGCCATGTACCTTCACAAAGAGTATATGGATGACTTATACACAGAGTAAGAAAGAATCATTGTTTTGGATAAAAAAAGTCATTGATCAAGATCAGTGTAACAGAAAAAGGAAAATTGTTTTTCATTATGTATTTGCAGAAACAACATTAATTCTAGACACCTACCCTAGACCAGGGTTTGTTGAAGACATCTACTTAACACACTAACACATTAACCCCTGGCACTGTGTTTATAGGACAGGAGGTACTGTAGTAGCCTACTGCCATGCCCTGTAGCATCATGGTCATGTATGATAAACATAAATGGGTGGTATTATATAGAAAGGTAGACAGCTTTAGCTCTACAATGATACCAAATAATCTGGACGTTTTAGTTGCACTACAAAATACAGAGGGAAAAACCTAATTTTTTTTAATCTCTTTCTTTATTGCCTAAAATTCGCCCACGTTTTAATTTTGTGTCCAGATTTTAGACTTTATGACATCAGATCTAAGGCAGACTGGTCTGAACTGCACACAGACAAGTGAACCTGTGCAAAAAGTAGGATAAGGTGGGTATTTGGAATAAAGTGTGGTGTCCATGTGAAAATTGTAGTTCCATAAAGCAGGCAAAAAAGAGAAAGAACAACTTTTCCCCTTCTGCTCATGCACAAGCAAATAAACCAATGCAAATCAATGTTTCTAACAAAACTTGACATTAGGCTAATGGAAAATAGCTGGACAGTCGATGTATTTGGATGTATTGAGAAATAGCCCCCAAAATGTGTTTCCTACTCACATTTCATGCAAAAACAACAAAAACCTCCAGGGATTAATGTATTAAGGTATAAACTAGCTTTGGTGATGTGGAGATCAAAAGGTCCAAAGTTAAGGTCATTTTCACTCTAAGAAATATTGTATTTGCAGAATGACTTTTGTTCTAGAGTAAGTTCACTGACAAAACCTTGAAATGAGTTGCACTTAGGATATTAAAGAAAACATTTAGATTCTGAGGTTTAAAGATCTGAGGTCACAATTATGGTATAATTTGGAAAAATCTAGTTCATGACCACATCCTTTGACCAAATATTCAGGTAATTTGGTCAATATTAGGAGTTCTCCATGCCAACAGAGAGAACTATTAACAGAGGTCTTTAAAACTAGCAGTTCAGGACATATTTTTTGGGAAAAAAAGGGAGTCCCACCAGCAAAAGTTGCAGTCCCCTACCAGAAGCAAATTGGGCATACCTGAAATTGTTATATATCCAGATGAATAGAAACAGCAATTGCCTTTGAGTTAATTTTCCAACTTCTTTACAACACTGTCATGTAGCCCTTGTTTGTCCATTAGAGTGAGAGTGAATTATGTCAGGCCAAGGAAATCTCTTACTTCAAGCACTAAGTTAGATATCACATTCCACATAAAATGTCAGTTCTAGCAACTTCTAGAACTCTGTTCAATTTCAGTACAAACATTGTCAATTTATAGTTTGACCACAAATTTCTTATCCAAATTTGCAAATAAAATTTTGTCTGACTCAGCATGTCTTGATTTTGAGGTCACATGCAATACTTGCTTGGCTACTTTTGGAAACAAACACAGTAATGATAGCTACAGTTGTTCATTTGATGTACTCTTGTACACAAGTACATCTATGGGTCATTCCGTCTCAGAAATCAGTCATTGTAAATATCAACATATTTTCTCACCACTCTGCAGCTAGTCAGGTCTTTGAAATTGCTGCCAATCTTGTGGGTCTAGTTCTTCAGATAAACTCTTACAATGACAACATGTACATCAATGGGTCTTTCAGCCACTGAATTTTCTGATTGTAAATATCAGCACAGCAAAAATGATCAATTGATTTAACACATTTTACCACTAAACAGGTGGTTTAAGCAGGACTAGCAAGCCCTTGAATTTGCTGTCCAGCAAATTGGTGCATACAGAGGACTCCTGTATGAATGATAAAACATATGCAACCAAATGTGTGTGATTAAGTGTTTCTGAGACCTGACTAAACACTAGTTCATGTTTTGTTTTCTTTGCAAATCACAAGACTAGTAGAAAACAAGATTTTAATAAAATACTTTTCGTTTTTCTAGCATCATTAGTAATAAGAATACCATGATATTAGTACACTGAAGTTACTTGATTTTATGCCATTCAAGTTTCTGTTCTTAAAAGATTAATTTTTTTTATACAGTTCACCGAGATCTAACATCTCTCAGCTCCATGCAGCAGGACGGTACTGGAATGGGCTACTCCCATTATAAAAGTCTGGTGCCGAGTGGGGCCACAGGACTGGGAATAGGGGTAAGCATGTGCCTATTTATAAAAGATCTTTATAAAAGATCATATCCAAAATAGCTGTTATTAAGAAAAATGGCAAAATGT
Organism: Unio pictorum; assembly: GCA_030141615.1. Classification (NCBI taxonomy): domain Eukaryota; kingdom Metazoa; phylum Mollusca; class Bivalvia; order Unionida; family Unionidae; genus Unio; species Unio pictorum. The sequence continues at coordinate 13,146,197 of JARLTB010000339.1, forward strand.
AAATAGTGACATCACCTAAATGATTTTGCTCAATTCATAATTATGTTATCAAGCATCTGAATGACAAAGAATATCATTCATGGTAAATGACAATGATATTTATCTCTATTCTTTTATGTTCTATTAATATGTCCACATGTCTGTCAGTTGCTTGCATTTGTAGCAGAATGACACATCATGCAGTGCATCTAATTGTTCAGGAGCTATAATCCTGGGTCACAATCCAGAAGGGTTGGACTGTACCATGTATTAAAAGCATTGGAATTTATGTTTTGGAAAGGTCCATTATTATGCAAAATACTATGAAAATATACATATTTTTGGGCAATTCAAATTTTACAGTTCATGATATTCATATCAAATGACACAATTTTACTTAATGCTCTGCAGCATTGCTTGTGTTTACCTTAGTAACAAATATGAAATTTAGCATTGGACTTGTATATACATATACAGTAATATATATATATATATATATATATATATATATATATATATATATATATAGAGAGAGAGAGAGAGAGAGAGAGAGAGAGAGAGAGAGAGAGAGAGAGAGAGAGAGAGAGAGAGAAGAGAGAGAGAGAGAGATTTTTATAATAGAATAATTTTTAAACTGAACAAAGTATTGTTAAATCTCATAATCAAGATTTATATCATTTGAAATTAAAACATTAATATTCAATGTCTTCATTATTACTAAATGAACAAGAATATGTTTTTTTAGAATTAAAATGAATATTTCCACATCATGGAAGATAACACGTAGCTAGCAGTGCCATTCTTGAAAAATATTCATTAAAATTGAGGGTCTTTGAGTGTCTTTGTGGTCTAAAGCACTCACCATTGTGGATCACTGCCATATCACCTCAATCTGCATAGGTAATAGTCTCAGCTTGGCTAAAATGATTACATGAGAAAGCATGCCAGTAGCTTCTATTGGGTCAGTAGTTCTTTCTAGGGTTTTCCCAGGGTTCTTCCTCCACCATTTATACTGGCTGCCATGTATAGCCTATTTTGTGCATAACAATGGCATTAAACACTACAACAACAATAACAATCATTTAAAAAGTCTTTAAATCACATTTCTTGTATCATTCACTGTAGTATGTTTACAGAATTTTAAAGCAATCAAGGATTTTTGTGTGCACAGCTTTAGTAATCTACCAATTTACCTATTAAAACACTTACTCAGTGACTGATAGATGTTTTCTTCAATGTTGCAGTTTAGGGTTGTTAGTCTCAACTTACCTTTTAAAACAGTTACCGAGTACTTTGTTGTTTTCGCCTACATTTTTGTAATGGGTTTTAATCTGCAAATTTACCTTATAAAACATTTACTTATTGACTGATAGATGTTTCCTTCTATGTTCTGGTTAAGGGTTTCCTAATCTACCATAATGATTTTACCTTGTAAATTTTTTACTCAGTGACAGTTATTTTCATCATTGCTTTTGTCTTCAGTTGTAAATTTACCAATTTACCATAGAAAACACTTACAGAGTGCTAGATACTTGTTTTCTCCCATGTTTTTGTTATGAATACACTCTTGCTATTAATCAAGACTAATATTCTGTGCCAATTAAGACATGGTCATGTAATTGACACAGCTTAATAGTCTCAAAACTGTTTCTTGTATTAATAGATGTCATTTTCAGTATGGAAAATAATTACATTTAAATGACACCATAAAAACACACCTCTTACAAAATTTTTATTCATTTTCGCTTAAAAGATTTAGAAAATTGAACAGTTTTGAATAGATTGTATTATGTAAAGTTTAGTCACAGCCATTCCCTTTTTGGGAGGTACAGTACCTAAAGGTTCTGGATTCAGTACCTGCCCAGGTAAGCCAGGGATGAATGTCTAAATGTGTCTTTGAGGAACGACCTTAGCTTCCATTTCATTGAATGAATATGTTAAACGTGCCTTTAAAAACCAATGAAAACAAAACAAACATTTTATATACAATATATGGCCTGATGGTGTCAACATAATATTACTTTATAATCTTAAAATTCCAAATGATTTTTAATTTCCAAAGTTGAGAATCCTGAATTTTTAGCCACTTTCTCTTTTAAATATTTGAAATGATATGCCCGTTTTATTGATCAGTTTTTTTGTGTGCATATGATGTATAAAAATATAAGATGCTCATTTTTAATATGCCATTTTTTCTTGCCTGCATTGCAAAACATTGGCGAGAAATATGTGTCACAGACTTATGCCATTTTTATCATTGCATCATCATCATCATTCAGTTTTTCAATTGAGCTCTCATTCTTTCAGTTGAATGTACTGTCATGAAAATTGAGCCATACAGCACACCATGCAACAAAATAGGTCACAGGGACCTTTTCATGCTGCAGTTACATTTCTAGGTATATCGAAGCAAGACACAGCATTCCTGTAAATTTTTTTAATTTTGTTATGCTTGCCAATACTTTGAGCCACATTAATTTACTATTTTAATTTCAGTACGCTAGTATGGTATCCAGTATAGCAGGACAAAGTGCCATGTCACCTTCTATCAACTTATCTATGGCACCCTCTGGGGCATCTCGCCTACGAGGGGCAGTATCTCAGTATGATGGGCCAGGTATGCAATCAGTGGAAAATATAAACAGTATTCATGGCAGTTTTGGACCCCATTCTATTGGAAACAAACAGTATGATGAGGGTACTTTGGAGCTCATGTCCAATGATATGAGTTACAGTGCATTATTCATGCATGACACAAGGTCTCGTAGAGGATATGACAGTTTGGACAATATTCGTGCTCGAGCTGTATGGCAGAGACACGAGACAAGCCCTGGAACACCCTCAACAGCAGCTACTGCATTAATGCCAAATATACAGGAGGAGCACATTGTGGAAGTTGATAAAGAGGAGGGAGGGAACTCAAATCAGGCCATATAGAGAAAAACAAGTCCTATTCATTGATATGTAATTGGTTTTGTTAAACAAGCAAGCATTTGATTCGACTGTCAGAACAGTAATGTTGGGTTTGCCGAATAAAATATTAGAACATAATAATATGATTGCATTTCAAAGTTAGGGACACAATTTCGATTCACATACCCAATGGCCAAGAATAAGTAAGATGGATGTAGATAAGAAAGCAGAGAATTTATAGTGACAAACTTAGTAATTGTCTAATTGTGAGTCATATTCACAAATATAGACCTTACTTTTGCTTGCTGGGAACATAACAAAATAACATTAATGAAAGACAAAATAGAATGAGGAAATGAGAAATAATAAGACACAAGCATAGATATTTACTTAGGCATCATTCATGCCCAGGTTTATGTAGTTGGTCACGACAGTGATAATCTGGTCATAAAAGCCATCACTGGATTTTACTGACACCTCTCCCCCTGCACATATCTTCCAATGGAATATTACAATTTGTAACGCCCATTTATTTGTGGTCTTGGTTTATTTGTAGCTTTTATGTACTACTCGTGTGTAGACAGAACTCCACACATTGCTTCAAGTTGTCCAATCATATGTACCCATGTTAATATTGCTAATTAATATAGTGATACATAGTGTTGTAACCACTGTGATATTATTGTTTTATTTTATCTTGTTAAGATGTAAGGAAATTTACAAGATTTAAGTTGATATGTATGCATGCAATTTTACTTTGCTGATGAATGCCTCATTTACCATGTTTGCTATGCTTTTTTCATGTGGTACCTGTATACTGTCATTGACCATACACCTTGTCCTTTAAATTCTTTGAAATAATATGTATAACATCAAAGATTTTTTAGGACTTTATTATAAGGTTACAAAGAAATTCTCAAAGTATTTTTTCCCCTCTGTTTCCATGCTTCAGTATAGTTTTTTGCTAATCCACCATGGTGGAAGATCAATTTTGTGATCAGTTTGATATGCATGTGCATGTCGGTTTATATGTCCATCCATTCACAACCAAGATATGTTTTTGTGTGGTCAGTTTCTGCAGTCCAGTTGGCCACAGAGACATGTGGTATTGGGATACATCTTGATGTGTACAACACCATTTTATTCTGTCTCTTTATAGTCAGCAGTTCATGTACTTTACTATTCTGGATTTGATTCCTGGTTCGGGCATGTACAAAGGCAACTGGTTTCTTATTCAAGGCCATCAGTTCCTCACTGGGACCTTCCAATCTGCACTGCCTGTTGCCCAGGGCAAGTTAATTTTCACATGGGCATGCAAATATCCTAATTCATCAGTTTAGTGAAAGCTCTTAGGTGGGCTTCATATGCTGGCAAAAACAGTGTTTTGTTCAGGGTTTGAAAATGACTTTTGTTGATATTTAGATGCAGTTTCTGTGTTGGTATTTATATGCAGTATGTGTGGTTGGTAAACTTAGTGACCACTTCGGTATGCATGTGCATGCCTGTCAATATGTCCATCCATCCATCTCAAACCCTAACTAAATAGTACACAGTTCAATCTGTTTCATCCTGCTGCAGCAAATGTTTGCACACAACAATCCAAATACAGTCTGTACATTAACAATTCATTCATTTCATCTTGTCCAAGCTATTTGCACAAAATGATTTTTTTTTTTATTAAAGACAAGCGAAACCTTTCACATATTTCAATAAGGTTTATCATTTTCTGTATTGTTAAAAATTAATATTTTCTATAACATAAAAATTTCATCATCTGCCAATTTTTGTGTAAAATTTTAATAAATGTTCCTTATGGCAATTTTTGTGTAAAATTTTAATAAATGTCCTTTATCATCATATTTTTTTAATTGTATTTCAATTGTAGTATATTAAGCTTTTTATCTTCACATTTGTACAGCATAAAATCTTAAACACCTTTTGTCAGTTTCTAGTTTCTGTTTCTGTTTGGCATGAGTATATTAAAATTACTCCAAATAATCAGCAGAATCATTTACCTTTTTCTGTATACTATATACTCGCTTAAGTCAGGTACAACTCTTAACAAGATAGACCCTGATCTGTTATATAATGCACTTTCAGATATGGGTCTTTGTTGTTTTTCTACTGTTTACACTCAACAAACTGCATAGACAAAGATCTGTATAATTGGAGATTAAGACTTAAGACACCAAACCTGTTTGTTTTGATCACTACACCACAGCAAAAATAAAAGTTTTAACTAATAGAGATTCATTTCAATGATTTGTTTACAATCAACATATTCCCTATATACATTTTAAATGTTATTGCAGTTTATCTCCTGTAAAGATTAAAATCTATTGATACACTATCTTTGAAATTTAAAACAGAGAAGTTGCTTATTGTAGGGTGGTTATTTTTCTTCAGTCCTGTATATTTGACACAGTTTGCCAGTAGAGAAAATGATTTGAGATATGCCCAAGTACACTTTATTTTGTACAAACTTTATTTTGTACAAAACTGTATGATGTAATTTAACATATGGCGAAACAATGATTTTTATGTATTTAGTGGTTTTGAAATAAAAATGGAAAGTGCCTACTTTAAAATAGCAGTTAAAGAAACAATTTGCTACAAAATAAACTTTTAATGCTTTTATTGAATACCATGCAGAACTTTGAAAAATACTGCATTTTAGGTTACATCTAAAGTAGTTATGTTTTTGTTCCAACCAGTATTTCTCAGTAATGATGGAAAACAAGTAATGTGTACATGTGTGTGGAATTAGAACCCCACCCTTGGTGTCAGAAATTGAAATCGGAAACAAACTCTTAAATTCTGATATCTTGCATGATATTTCTTTATTCCACATAAATCTGATTCAGCTTGTGATAAATATTGCAAACATTGATACCCGAGTTTTAGTTATGTGCCATATGTTGTCCAAGTCATCTTTGTCTGTCCATATTGAACGTCAGCCAAATATTTCTTAGAAAAATCTTTCATGGAATATCACAAGGAATCTGACCCTTCCATGATGAAATCTTTTGCTCTACATTACAAGCAGTATTGTATAAAATTTGGAAAACTTACTAAAAATCAACAAATGTAGGTTTCTGATTGGTCACATTAGTTTAAAGTACGATTTAATTCAAGATTTATGACAGGAGACTGGACCAGGGTTCACTAAACATCTCAGAGTTTCCTCCTCATTTTGAGATTTTGATGCTATGCTAATAAAGCTGAGTTTTTCATAGATCATTATATTCAGCAGTCATTAGTGATTACATAAATCATAGGGGCCTTGAGTAGCGGAGTTGTCGAAAGCGCTCTAAATTACGGATCACTGCCATTTGTCTGCATGGGTTCGAGTCTCAGATTCGGCCAATGTGGGTATGTTAGAAAGCTTGCCAGTAGCTTCTCATTGGTTGGTGGTTCCTTTTGGTGGTTTTCCTCCACCATTAATACTGGTCACCATATATAGCCTATAGTGTGCTGAAAATGGCATTAAACCCTACAAAAACAACAACATAAGTAATAAAATCTTGAATTTTTCAAAAAGAAGTACATTATTAAGGAAATTTTGTGGATTTCCTTTCATCAAAGGAACTTTTTAAGTGTTTTATTTATTGCAAGTTTTCTAAGTTTTAAATTTTAAAACTACAAAGTGACTTTGCATCTTTTTGACAACCTCGATTATAAGACAAAATTGGAAATGCTAATATTATTATATGAAAGGTATGTCATCACAGTTTGAGGAGAAATACTGAGAATTATAGTGAAACCAGGACCAGGCCATCATCTGACTTTGTGTAGAAGAGGGACATATGAAATCCAGTGGATCTAAAGGTCCAATGCCTTGATTACAATGTGTTTGTGATCTTCATCACAGATAAGACATGCAGTTTTTACACATCTTCCTTGCAACTTCCATGTCATAATTTCTGTTTTTTGAGACATGGTAACTCTAGATTAAAAATTCATTGTCTTTATTTAAGAAAGATATTTACAACTTGCAAATAGAAGATAATCACATTGTATCCTTGTTTTAAGCACGATTTAATCATTGGAAAAAATGTGAGCAGTTGCAGTGCAGTAACGCTTAAGTATGGTAGCTGAATACAGATAATTAACAGAAAGCAATCAAAATAATTGTTCATAAAGTTAATTATAGAAGGATGTTTGTTTATTGAATTCAATTTTAGATCAAAGGATCCAAATATTTCCACTGTTCCATCAGTTTCAAACCCATATCATTAGTCTCAAGGATTATCTCTAGGATTATTGAGGAAAAGGGTAGATGATAATTTATCTGTTAGAGAGATTATTCTCACTCAAAGTACATACAGCTTGCAAGCTCGCACATTGTACTTTGGTCATGCCCACAGTATCCAACAGTATGAATAGTAAAATTATTGCTAAGTCCTTGCTTAATCTCTACCACAATATAAAAGCACACTGAAAGATGTCCATTCTCCTCTGGAAGATATAACTAGAATTGTATTATAGAGAGTTTGTAATAAGACATTGGAATGTTTATATAATGGAAGACAATGGAATGTTTCTGAAATACATTTTTGCACCAAACTTTCTGGCTTTTAAGTTTCAGAATACTTGTATTATGTTTAGAGTTGTTTGTTTGAAGCTGTAACAATAATTTGTTAAAACCATATTTCAAAATAAATATAAACTTTCATATTGATCCATTACATTTGTCCTCATTTATCCAGGTTTATTCCACTAAATTCACTCTTTACTTGAGGTTGGGTCACAATAATAGAAAGGTATTACAGTGAAATCTATCGATTTATTCACTAAAAAAATGCATTACAGCCAACTACTATTATGAGTGGCAATTTGATGTAATAAAGAACAATGGGATTTTTCAGAACTAAAGGTATAGAGATTTGGAAGCACTGAATTTAATAAAAGTATTGTTTGGGCCTATAAATACTGATTAAACACATTAACCCCTAGCACAGAGTTTACAGGGCATGAGGTAGAAGCCTACTTCCAAGGTCTGTAATGTCAAGGTCATGCATGATACATTAATGTGGGTGGTATTATAGAAAGGTAGACAGATTTAGCTCTACAAAGATATCAAATAATCTGGACATTTTAGTTGCACTACAAAATACAAAGGGAAAAACCTAATTGTTTTGGACCTATTTTTTTTCTTCACCCAAAATTCACTTATGGTCAGAATCCGATTTTGTGTCCAGATTTTAGACTTTATGGCCTCAAATCTAAGGCAGACCGGTGTGAAGTGCACACAGACCGGTGAACCTGTGCAAAAAGTAGGATATGTTGGACATTTTGAATAACATGTCTTCTCCATGTAAAAATTATGGGTCCTTTAAGCAAAACAAAAAGCCCAAACTTTTTTCATACTCTTGGAGAATTTTTTTTCTATTACAAAAATACGATAAAGAGATTCAGATGACAGAGGAAAATCACTACAATCGTGGCTTTCTTCTAGGCAGGAAGGTTGCTCATTCCTAAAGCCATCCCAACCTTGATGATATCAGCCCACATTCCAAGTTTGATCAAAATCGAATCAGAGAATGTGGCTTCCAGAATAATAACCAGCTCGGCAAATCAGACACAGTTACCTCATAAGTATGTGTCAATCTCATTTTTTTTATCGATTTCATCAGAAACTGATGATATAAGCCCTCATTCAAAATTTGATTAAAATCAGATCAGAAACATGGCCTCCATACTGGTTGTTGTTGGTGTAGGTTTGAATGCCATTTTCAGCACAATATAGGCTATACATGAGTCAGTATACATGGTTGAGAAAGAACCCTTGGAAAGAACCACCAACACACGAAAAGATACTAACAAGCTTTAAGACTGGTAATAAGCTGTCAGTGTGAGAATCTTGATCATTACTGAACTCAACCAAGATACTTAAAATTTAAGTCTATATTCCAAGTTTGATCAAAACCAGATCAGAAAATATGGCTTCCAGAATGGTCACATGCACAGCCAATCATATGCAAGATCACTTCATTAATATGTATAGATCTTGTTGAACTCATCCAAAATCCTGATAAAATAAACTCAAATTCTAGGTCTAATCAAAACAAGATCAGAAATATGTCTGCCAGAGTTGCAAGAATCAACTGTTGATGATGATGCCTAGCCATACATAGTATTAACCTTATGGAGAACAGACCTAAATTTGTAACATCAAAACCTGCATTAATGTTGGTGAGATAAAAACTAAATACTTACTGATTATTCGAGGGAGCAATGAAGATAAATATTATTATCTCAACTTTGAATGGTGAGAAAATGGTATCTTATGATGTTTTGCTTGTTTTATTTAAGATACATATCATCTACATCCAACGAAACAATGTCAAACCATTTTAACTTTTTACCCAGATATCTTACGAGCTCTTGTCTTGCTGGTGTTAGAAATAATAATAACACTGTATGTTTTGCTTTCTTTATTTGTTTCTGACTGTTTTATTCAGTCTTTGTTCTTATATTAAAAAATTTCATTTTGTTAAAATTAAGTGGACAATGCAGCTGGTGTGTGTATATATATATATATATATATAATATATAATTCTTACATTTTCATACACATTAAATTGCAAAGAAAAAAAACCTATCCGAACTAAAGTTAAAAGCATTGCAAATGCTGGTTTTGAACAATTACTGATACATAATGTAGTTTCAGTACAAGATCAGCATTACACTAGGGCTGTGTTAGGTTACAACAGACAATATTAGTGAGAATAAAGAACAACTCTAGTGAGTGGCATTCAAATAAAAGTTTCAAAACTAAAAACATGTACATATTACAGAATTTTCATGTGTATTTTTAAGATATGGACCAATACTTCCATAGCAAGCAATAAATTCGTGTTCCTTACTCTTCACTGACTACCTACCCTTAAAAAAAAATTATATACAGTAAATATTCAGTGAAATGGATTTCATGACATGTCAGGCAAACTTTATCAAAGGAAATTAACAGTATATCTAGGTTTTTCAAACCTCTCTTTCAAATTCATTGTTGGCAAGCTCTTTTGGGACTGATTTGGTTTGGTGTTTTACAGCACTGCAACACATGTAGGTTAGTTAGTGCTGAGGTAACTAAAGTACAGCACCTTGCTCTCCCAGGCTGATCCAATTTTCCGATTTGAATCCACACTCTTTTATTTATTAATCTGGCATGCTAACCACTGAGCCACCACAATTTCTCATCTGGGATTTAAATAAAATCTGCATATATTGTTCACAGCCAGTGACCTCTGTCAATTGTTGGCTTTTGTCAGCTAAGATCACCTGAACAGTCCTTACAACAGATGGGCAAACTGAGACCAGTAATACTAGCCTTACTGACAACAACGTATGTATGCTTCAGAAATATAAGCAGGAATTCTTTTTGAGCTGAGGAAGTCAGAGAGGTCATTTTTCAATATTGGGAAATTCCTGATGATGAAAAAATGTAATACTTCATATTTTCTAATGTATTTGTAAAAACTGTAAAAGATACTAAAAGTGACATCTACAATGAAATAAAGATTGAAGGAGGTATTTATTTTAAAAAAAGAAAGTTTGAATAAGGGAGTATAATGATCTGTATTTATAGCAAAAATTCCAGCTGCTATGGACAGAGGGCAGGAGGTGGGGCATAAGGGAGATATAATGCATTAGGGAAGTTGTAGGAGATTTGAGCAAGAGAGAAAATCTGTGGCAGATGGGAGGATATTTGTGAGAGGAGGCAGTTAAACAGGGCATAACCTGCCTATCTGGTAAAATAATAGTTTTGTGAATAGAGGAGAATGCCAGGACAGAGAGGAATATGTAGATTTTAAAAAAAGGATGGCATTGTACATGTGTATTTTAAAGTCCAAATAGGTAATCAAACCTAAACAATATTTAATTAAAAATATAAAAAAGCAATTAAATATGTCCCTGACATATACTGCAAACATTAACACAACATTATATAAACAGAGATTTGATTAATCATCTGACTTGTGTATTTATATTTGTATGACTTCCAGTTATTCACAATGCACTGATTGGTATCAATTATAATATCAGAAAACGTTAATTCATACAGCTAATTGGAACAGATGTTACACCATTTTATAAACATGGATCCTGCCATCTTCTTAAATGCAACCTCTTCTGCTGCAAAGAGCTATAATGTCAGAGTCTTGTACTTGTCTGTGGCCTGGACAAGAAGTGAAGCAATTCCTATCTCCTTGTTACTGTGTCCAGCATCTGGCACAATGTGAAATTCTGCCTCGGGCCATCTCTATTGGATTGAACAAATGCATGTACATATTAAAACATTTCTCAACTCTGACATGAAATGTATCAATGTGACATGGCAAGATTATACAGGGTATATATCAATGTTACATGGCAAGATTTTACATGGAATTTATCAATGTGACAAGGCAAGATTATACATGGAATGTATCACTGACAAGACAAGATTATACATGGACTGTAACACTGACAAGACAAGATTATACATGGAATATATCAATGTAAAAAAAAGGCAAAATAATAGCAACTTTGAAAGCTTACCATAACAGATATTCAAAACTTATTTTTTAAAACTTTCTTTTGCTATTTTTTATCTCTACATTGAGAACTTAACTGTTAACTAGATAATCAGTAATGTGCTGATGTGCCATTTAAGCTGATACATACATGCCTAATCTGAAACACTATCACTCTTGACCTACTATACCTCCATCCTCCTACACAGACAGTAATCCTGGGTCATAATCCAAAATCTGTATTAGGTGTCCTCTTAATGTTAGTGCATGTATCAAATTAAGTTTAATTAATATTTGAAAATGTCAACTGCAATTTTCGTATCATTGCTTTTTGAACCCTTCTCTGGAGACAACAGGTGAGGAAGCAAGAAATCAGATCCATCTTACACATGGTTATTTATCATAATTATTGACAACTAATATACCATGTTTGGTTAATTTCTACCAAGCAGTTTTCAAGAAGACACAAATACAAAAAGTCTGACAGGGTATCATTATAATCATATGCCTCAAACATTGGTATCAAAATAGCGAGTGGGTTGTACTTCCGTATTAGTTCAAGTTTGTAAGTTACATAACCTCTGATGTCTGACCACAGATATTTTTTCTAAATTATTAAATTCTGAATAAAATCAGAGTGATAAAAATTAAAGGAGCAAAATTAGTTATTTAATAACCTGGGGAAAATGCACCACCTACCCTTGGTACCATTGTCACAACAACCCCTTAAGTCTGTAACACTTTTTCATTTCTCTTTCCTATCTATTCTTGTATTAACTTTCCATTTGTGTTGTTAATATCAAGGAATGTCATTTTGGCATTCTGAATTTAAAGATGATAGCACAGTACTATGAATCAGTGAATGGTATTCTGAATGTAAGGATGATAGCACTGCACTATGAATCAGTGAATGGCATTCTGAATTTAAAGATAGCTTTGCACTATGAATCAGTGAATGGCATTTAATTTCAACCAATCACAAAAATGAGGAATGCGCCACATATGTACTGACATAAAAATAACGATACTTCAAAACTTGGCTTTATTTTTTAAAACATCAGTAAATGATACATGAATTTTTAAGCACAATACTACTGTTATCTCTTTATCCACAGTTCATGGTAGTCATACAAGTGAGATAACCTTATAATGAGGAATGTTCCGACAAGGATATGTCACTGTAGTGGATTAGAACAAAAATCAGATATTTAGTATGTTAATGATGTAAAACTACATTAACTGATTCACAGTAGTCAAGAATGAAAAGTGAAATAATTCAAGCTGCAATTTCAAACATTTCCATGGAATCCATAACCACAATATCAGTTTTATAAGAGGGGTTGCATTACAGTGAGGGTATTTTTTTTTAACTGAGGTCATGCTTATACTGTAAAAATTTCATTAAAGTTAGCTGAAATAATGTCACATTTGTAAAGATATGAAACTATATACATTACAGCTTTTCTTTCCTAATAAGCCAAGAGACCAGCTTCTAAAATATTTGCAAATTGTTTGGAGGTGGATGGTGGCTTATAATTGTAAAAAGAAACAAAAACTTGTTGAATCAAAATTTAGTAAAGTGTTGTAAAAGTTACATTAACAGATGCAATTATACGCAATGGTCCAGGATAGGAAATTCCCAACTGAGGACCCATTTTGAAGGTTTAACAAGACTTTGCTAAGTGACTGCCAACAAATTCTGATCTCAAAAGTGTAGATTTCCCTATTTCACACAGTAGGATTGGCTTGTTTTAGAGGGTGGGATTTCTCTATCCAACAGCAATGGATATGATGGGATTGTTTTTTCTCATTTAGTGGGGAAAAAAGGTTAGCGTATCATGGGGTTGAATGTAGCCACAGAATTGCAGAGCATCACTAAACAATTTCAGGGCATTAAAAAGACCACAACAATTTATAAACCCAAAATTACTGTAACCAAGGTTTACCATTAAGAATCTTGGAAAATCTGTGTTTTTAATATTAATATCACTAGAAGAAATGCAGACATTCATGATGTCATTTAATACAATGATATCATTCAAGATGAGACTATGTGAACTTAAGGCTTTCTCACACTGGGGAAAAAAAAAGTGTCATACATATATAGGAAATAGGGATATAATTGATCACAGTAGACTTATATGGGTTTGTATATTTTACATAGGTCATTCACTTGATCATTTATGTCATTACATAATGATTCACACCTTGATAGTGATTTGATTGGTAAGCAATTCATTGAATTTTCTATTTTGCCAGGTGTGTCTGATTGCTGCCACACTTACCGTATATACTTGACTATAAGTCGATTCAAGTATAAGTCGAAGTGTAATTATTTGGTAAAAATAGCGTCCAAAATCGACGGCGCGAGTATAAGTCAAACCCATAAAATCAAGTCGAGTTGACCTGTACCGGTAAAAGTTTTATTACCCAAATTTGCATAAAATCTAAATTAAACATTCATAACAGGCACAAAGCATGTAGTTATACAATTTTATATTAATATGTAATACAAATTACCGGGTATATTTATTTCAATCTCTAAGTATAATACAAACAATTCGGTGCTCAGCTGCCGACACGTATTGTGTGTATGTACACGATGGCTGAATCGAGCATAATTTTATGATGCTGAAAATTCTCATCTATTTTAACAGGCACGTTGTTTCTGACTCGAATATAAGTCGAACTTAGGCTTTTAGGTTAATATTTAGTCTTAAATTTCTCGACTTATAGTTGAGTATATACGGTAGTTGAGGGATCAATACTGGTGGTTTTTTCCTTCTCAAACATGTATCTACCTTGTGAAGCTGCCATGCTGTGTCCATGGGACAAACCATATCATATCGACCCTGAACAATGGTAGTCGGGATATGCCTTATCTTGTCTACATTATCCAGAAGCTGAGTGTCAGATTCAAAAAATCCACCGTGGATAAAAAAATGACTGAAAAATAAATGAGACAATTAACAATATCATATAAAGTATATCAATAAATAATAATATATATTGTTTACAATTGATAATGCATTATGAATATTTGATTTTTACTTGAAATGCCCACATTATGTCCAGTCATAAAATTTCAAGTCATCCTACATATGTCTTCTTTAAAATCCCCAGGAGGAGTCAAACCAAACATAGAGTATGAGATTCACTTAAGCCACAATAAAATCGCTTCCATTAATAAGTCAACTAAACTTAAATTATTCCTTAAAGCAGTATTCAGAGACAAGAGGAACAATGAGCTACTTGCTTCCAAAAATATATTCCACCTCTTCTCCATCTCCATTAAAAACAATTTTGTAATTACAGTTATCCCCATCTTATAACCCCATGGATTAATCCAAGTCCATTTCTGCTTTTTAGCATTCAAGCACTGAAACCATCTTTGATATTCTTAAGAAACTCCAACATACCTAATCTGTTAATCAGTATGCTTTCTTCAGCTTAAGTTAACATGTTCTAGTTTGCAAACATGCAATGCACTTACATGTATTTTGTATGCTGCACACACTTACCTGTATTTTGTATGCTGCACACACTTACATGTATTTTGTATGCTGCACACACTTACATGTATTTTGTATGCTGCACACACCTGTATTTTGTATGCTACACACACTTACATGTATTTTGTATGCTGCACACACTTACATGTATTTTGTATGCTGCACACACTTACATGTATTTTGTATGCTGCACACACTTACATGTATTTTGTATGCTGCACACACCTGTATTTTGTATGCTGCACACACTTACATGTATTTTGTATGCTGCACACACACACATGTATTTTGTATGCTGCACACACTTACATGTATTTTGTATGCTGCACACACTTACATGTATTTTGTATGCTTCACACACTTACATGTAGTTTGTATGCTGCACACACTTACATGTATTTTGTATGCTGCACACACGTATTTTGTATGCTGCACACACTTACATGTATTTTGTATGCTGCACACACTTACCTGTATTTTGTATGCTGCACACTTACATGTATTTTGTATGCTGCACACACTTACATGTATTTTGTATGCTGCACACACTTACATGTATTTTGTATGCTGCACACACATGTATTTTGTATGCTGCACACACTTACATGTATTTTGTATGCTGCACACACATGTATTTTGTATGCTGCACACACTTACATGTATTTTGTATGCTGCACACACATGTATTTTGTATGCTGCACACACTTTATTTTCAGGATGTTTGATCTTGGACCTTATTTCAAGGATAGAAGATCAAAACACTTTCTCAGACAATCCCTGGTTATAATCAAATGCTAAATCTGATTAAATCTATAAGTAATGAAGTGATATCATTAATTGTATTCTTCAAATATATCTACAAATAGAGTATCTCAAATGGGTAATGATTTAATATTTAATTTATGAAATGAGATGAATAATGTCTAGCTTTTGCGAGCATTTTTTGAGTTTCATAAATTTAATATTAAATCATTACCCATCTGAGCTTCTTTTTATCATGTAGTTTTTATTTCAGTGGAAATTATTTAGACAAAAAGAAGAACAGTAAGTTTGTTTACTCTGACAGATGGTGCACCTTACCTTTGTTGTGCATAAAATATAATCCCAAACAAAGTTGAACTAGTAAAAGTAGATTGCACTTTTTAACAAACTATAAATCAAAGATAAAACTTCCATCCAAATAAATAGAACATTTCATGACAAAATCATTTTTCGAAACAGAATGTTCAAAGTGATGTGATGGCCACATTGATATGGTAAACAATAAGCCAAGAGTACATATTTACCTTAAAAGATCATCTCAGAACAAAACATTACATTGTTGTAATTTTAATGTGAAATAGGATTACTGGATGCACAAATTCCCACATTTACTGCAATGCATTTGTGACCAGATATTTGCAGTATTTGACTGGAACAACTGATTGCACAGAGGAAGTAAAAGAATTTTTTTTTAGAGCTGTAAATGAATTCTTAGTGTACTGACATAAAGATACAGTGATTGGATATAGTTCTGTCACTTAGGAAACCCATTTGTGTCCTAATTCTTCTGTGAATGGAGACGAGTTTATTTACTTCTGTTAGTTAACATTTAAACCATGCTTGTATATATGCTGGATTCTATATATGTTCATCTGTCGATTTGACAAGGACCTCTCTAGTCATCCGAGGGATTGAGGGGCTGTTTCTGTTTTGTGCATGTGCAGGTGGCTGATGAATCCAACCCTTGCAAGGAATGTTTGTTTGCATAAGGGACAGGGGATGAGTGGGGCATCTCCAGGAGGGTTGATGGCACATGCTTTTCTGGCTTGCCTCTTGAGCTCTGCAATTGTTGTCCTGCTAGATTAGCACAACTTGGAGCCTTTGTGCAAGTGACTCGATCACTTACTGTTTGCTCCCTGGAATCAGGGTTTATGTTGAATGCTTTCAATTCAGCTTTCAGAATGTCTTTGAAGTGTTTGTTCTAATTTCCCTGGGATCGCTGTCCTTTGCTGTCGCTCTCCATAAAAGAGTCTCCTCTTAGGCAGGCGGTGGTCTGGCATGTGTATAACATGTCCCACCCAGCATATCTGGCACTGCATCAGGATGGTGTGGATGCTGGGGATACCTGCTTGGGTGAGTACCTCAGTGTCTGTAACCTTGTCCTGCCACTTGATGTTGAAGATTTTCATGAGACATGTGGTGTGAAAGTGGTTCAGCTTCCTGTCATGGCGCTGGTACACAGGCCATGTTTCGCATGAATAAAGTAGTGTGGGGAGCACAACTGCCCTGTAGACCTTTAGTTTGGTCTGGATGCTGATGCCTCTTCTATTCCAGACTATGGTATACAATCTGCTGAAAGTTGCACTTGCTCATCGTCAATAGAGATGCTCTTTGACAGTGTGCTGCTAAGGTAGGTGAAGCTGTTTACTATGTTGACATTTTTTATGTTGGGCTTAACATAGGGCTTTCCAATGGTCAGCTGATGTAGGACTTAAGTATTCTTGGTACTGATGTTTAGACCTAAGCTTATGCAGAAGCTGGAGAACCTGTCAATGCTGTCCTGCAGGTCAGCTTCTGAGCCAGCATTGTGGGCGGATTCATCAGCAAATAAAAAATCCCTGATAGTGTCTGTCATGATGTTGGTTTTCGCTTAAAGCCTTCTGGGATTTTAGTTTTCCATATGTACGATACCTGATGCTGAATCCAATCTCTGTCTCTGACAGCACAAGTCAGCATGGTGGAGAATTATAGATTGAACAGTGTTGGTGCCAGAACACAATTCTGCTTGATGCCATTGGTCACTACAAATGAATGGCTCAGATGTCTCCCCATTGTCCTGGACTTGTGCCTGCATGTGTCAGCTGGATACGACGCCTTCGAACATTGAAACCAAGCGGTTTAAACCAAGAAGACTAGAAAAAGACAGCCATGCACAAATGTAATTTTTTTTCCAGCTGACACATTTTCTTTTAAATAATTCTCTAAATTTGCTTAATAACCTCTAACTATTAATATAAAATATCCAGGATATAATTTGTGCGTACATAAATTTACATACAAAAAGCAAATTTTGTAGTAAATTATGTTTCTCCGAGAATACTTACCCAATCACATTACTTTAGGGATATTAGCCTGCTACCTCGCGAATCCAGCCCTACCAAAAGACGAAAATTCGTCTTTCCTGTCTATGTCATATAGACAAAGGGCAATAACTCTTGCCCCTTACCTCCCCTTGCTACCCGCTAGGTGTCGCTTCTTTAGTTTTTTAAGCTGAGCGGTATATAAAACACAAGGATGCTCGCATGGCGGGGTGGTTGGGAGGGTTTCTTAGTAATGTGATTGGGTAAGTATTCTCGGAGAAACATAATTTACTACAAAATTTGCTTTCTCCTTTGAATACGTTCCCCAATCACATTACTTTAGGAGAATAAGTAATAGGAGGAGGGAATGCGGAGCATCCGACCTCCACCCCGGGTATCCTCTAGGGAATGATGGTTGGATTCCCCATGTGAATGATAACCCGGTCTCCTAATTTTCAATCAGCAACACAGCCCAGGGTCACGTGATATGTGACCCCTTTATACGGTTAAGAAGATAGTTATTGAAATCTTCTTACCTACGAAAATTTATCTGGCGAATCCAGCGAAGCTAATAGGCTGTGCTGATTGATGCACATGGGTCTGGTGGGCGTCTGGGCTGCCCAACACCGGACCTACTAGAATCAATGTTTGCCTCTGCGAGTACAAACTTGAAGATAAAACTGTAGAAGGTTGACTCTGCATGTCAGCCAATAGCTTCTATAATGTGACTGATTTGCGAATCCTCAGAGTACGCCGAGCGTATAACCCACTTCAGCCATGAAGCAAGGGCTTGAATGGTGATATCTCATGTCCCAGCTATCACCAGAAGAAAGAGGTGCTTGTATGTGACCTGACTCACCTCTATGCATTGAAATGGTGCTAGAGTGCACAAACAGGATCTTACATGGCTGTTGATCCTGACTTATCTATAAAGAAAGCGAGCTAATGACGACTCGTTGATCGCCAATGTATGGTAATCTATTTTGGACTACGAAGCCTGGCTGCGTCAAGAGGACCATCAAACCCTCTGATCGGAACGGAAGAGAGTTCGGGTCACTAGAAAGGACATGTAACTCGCTCACCCTGCATGCTGAAGCTAAGACTATCAAGAAACCCAATTTGTATGATAGTAGCTTTAACTAATCGTGGGTCAAAGACTCAATACTGTCTGAATTGAGTCATGTTAAAACCCAGGACAGATTCCATTTGGAAACAGGGTGAGGGATATAAGTCGATTGAATTTTTAAAGTGTCTAAAAGATCTGACAAATCTTTGTCATGGCTGATAGCACATGTACCAGAATGGCGAAATGTGTCTGATATCATGGAGCGGTAGCATTTGATAATAACTGGAGCCAGCTGTTTCTCCTCGAAAAGCCAGAGAAAAGTTGGCCAGTTGAGGGATTGTGACACTCAGAGGAACAATGTGAATGATATGGTACCAGTCCCTGAAAACATGCCACTTGCCCTCGTAAACCTTCAGAGTAGAGGGCCTTCTTGCTCTCGAGATTCTCTCCGCAATCAAAGATTTAAATTGTTTGTCTTGCAAGGCTGTCTGGACAAGAGCCAAGCTTGAACATAAAGACGGTCCGGACAGGGGTGGAACACCCCTGGCCGCGGTTGCTTGCGAATACTTGTGCTGTCTGTAATCTTCCTGGGTAGATCTATCGCCTAGATTGAGTAGATCGGAGACCCAGGAGTTGTTCCATCTGAGAGGGGCAATCAGAACCATCTGACAGTTCTGACCCCTTAACTTCTGGATTAATTTCAGTACCAAGACCGTGGGAGGGTAGGAGAATGACCACAACCCTTCCCAGCTGATTGATCGAGCATCCACGACTCAAGCTTCTGGGTCTGGAACCTGTGAGATGAAAGGTGGACAACTTGCGATTTCACCTTGTTGCAAAAGATCAATCATCGGACGTCCCCAAGGTGTGTCAATTGGAAGAAAGTCCGATTGATGGAGTGACCATTCTGTGTGAATGACTAGATAGAGTGTCAGCCAAGACATTGAGTCTGCCAAGAATGTGCCGGAATTGTACATTGAGGTGGAGATTGTCAAACCAATGTAGAAACTGCCAGCTCAGATTGCACAGGTCTGGTGATTGGTGTCCCCATGTTTTTAAGGCAAGGCACCACCACAAAGTTGTCTGACATAATGAGGGCAGTTTATAATAAGAGTTGATCCTGCCCGAAATGAAAGGCGTTGATGACAGCCGTTATTTCTGAAAGGTTGATGTGGAAAGGGCTCGCCCCTGGCACCCACGTGCCGCTGACAGTATCGAAGTCCGGCAACAGGTGGGCACCCCAACCGTAGGTACTAGTGGCGGAACATACCGTTATCCCCGTTTGGGGTATCTCCAGAGTAATCCCTGTGGACAGCCCACAGGGGTTGTGCCATTGACTCAAGAATGATCGTATCTCTGGCGTGAGCATGACTGTTTTCTGGGATCGAAGGGACTTGAAAAGGGCGCAATTACGCTAGCAACGTCCTTTGTAAAGGGCGCATAAAAGGACGGCTGAGCGGGATCAAGTCTGCTGCCGCATTGAATAATCCGAGGATCTGCAACTCTCTCGCTAAAATGCGCATCCTGTCGGAAATGGACTCTACGAGTGCAAATATCTGGATGATCGCAAACTCGAGGAAGCCATACCAGATTCAGATCGGGAGAAACTCCACACCCAGATGGACCAAAAATCCGGATTGGATAGAGATCAGACTTTATCCAGTTCACGAGAAAGCCTATATGATGTAAAGTGATATAAGATCGTTTCTGCCTTTGAGCAGAGTAGAACTTGACAGATGTTTCTGGAGGATGTCGTCCAAATATACTGCCGACGCAATAGATGAAGTCGAGCGGAACAGGGTGACGACGTAATCCATAACCTTGGTACTAACCCAAGGGCTTAAAACTGAGGCCAAAGGTATGACATGGAACTGATAAACCGAGTCCCGACAAGCACAACGGAGAAATGTCCGCTACTCGTGGGATAGGGACGTGAAATGTGCGTCGGTCATATCTAGCCAGCTTATGATGGGGTTTAAGCGACGTGCCCTTCAGACATGCGTCACGACGTATCAGGTCTAGGTTGGCAGAAGCAGTCAGCGCATTGGCCATGGAATGGTGAGCTGCCCTGTTAAGAACCCTAGTTAACCAGGCCCTCGATTCCCAAGCATGTTCATTGCCAGATTTTTCAGCGATCCTGAAAATGGCTAGGGAGGCTAGGTCTAACAGTGAAGACGTAGCGACTACATTTCGAACCAGCTTGGACTTGGCATTGAACACAGTTTTGTCCACTTTATAAGACAATGGAGCAGACATATGGACTGCTGCCATATTTTTATCCAGAGCCGGGACCTCAGTACTGAACGCATCGGAGTGAGTTTTGTACCATCGACCTGAAAACGACGCTGGTACTTGACTTTCAGAAAAAGAACGCCTTAGCATTTCCTGGATCCCCTATACGTGTCGACAGACGGTCATTAATTTCCTTAATTTTTGTCGACTGGGGAAGGAGGCGGAAGGATAGAGTCTCTTCCCCCTCATCCAGATCGACCGACGCTCTAACCTTATAGTCGGTAATGGCAGCAGGAGGTGGAGGGCATTCTGAAGGGGCCAACACCCTATAAATTTCCTCCACTGCGGCTTTGAAGCTGAACTCAGTCCGTTCCATAGTTGGATCTGCATACAGCTGATTTGCCTGCGATTCATCGCACTCACTATGTGCATAATCTTGCTCTGGTAAAGCATCCATATCGGGGTAATGCATACCAGGTGGCATAGATGACTCGATTCCGACATCTCTGATAAAGGCATTCACTCTCCCTTGTGGATGAGCTGTTAGCCTATGGACGGCCGGCAATGCCGAATTAATTGATTGGCCTATGTTTGGCCTGAATGACTGCGACGGGCCGGCTATGACCGGCACCGACCGCTCGAATGGTCGGGTTGGATCGAGAGATTCATCGCCAACATCTGTGTCATGGTAGTGATATGTAACCGGTAGTACGGATTGAGGGACGGAAACATCACTAGAATCTTCGTCAATCCGATTTGTGCGGATTGCGGTATGATAAAAGTCCCCGTGCTGGTACAGCGGTACAGTCGGACGGACTGGTATATGACTAAAATCTCCATACGGTTGGACGACCGGTGCCTGTAGGGCTGGACGGCCGGAGCCAGATGGACGGTCAGTGCCGGCAAGTGTCAGCTGGAAGCTTGGCTGGACGACCGGTGCCATTTGGGCTGAACGGTCATTGCCGGATCGACGCCCGGCGCCGGTTAGTGCTGGCTGGAAGGTCGGCTGGATGACCTGTGCCATATGGGCTGAACGGTCATTGCCGGATGGACGCCCGGTGCCGGTTGGTGCCGGCTGTAAGGTAATAATAATTACATAATGCTTATGTAGTGCGGCCAGCACTGCGCGCCCATCTACCATTCGCTCAGAGGGAATGTTGGTTCTGGTACAGCTTGCATATCTGTACAGCATACCAGGTGACCTAGATGACGCAATTCTGTCATAATTGACACTTTCACTAAATCTCCCTTGTGGAGAAGCCGTGAACATATGGACGGCCGGCACTGCCGGCTGATTGAACTGGCGAATGGTCGGCCTGAATGTCCTGTTCTGGTAAAGCTGCCATATCTGGGTAGCGCATACCAAGTGGCATAGATAACTCAATTCCGTCACCTCTGATAATGTCACTAATTCTCCCTTGTTTTAAAATCACACCGTCACGTATTTGACGTGATGGGAGGTTGTACACCGGCAATACCGACTGATTTGTCTGGTATATGGTCGGCCGGAATGTCGGCGAAGGTCCGGCTATGACCGGCACCTGCCTCTCGAATGGTCTGATTGGACGGATATTCATCTATAACATTTCTCTCATGGTAGTGATATGTAACCAGTAGTGTAGATTGACTGACGGGTACATCACTATAATCTCCGTAAATCCGATGTACAGCCGGTGCAGGTTGATGCCGGCTGGAAGACCGGTGCCATTTGGGCTTAACGGTCGTTGCCGGATGGTCGGCCGGTGCCGGTTGATGCCGGCTGGAAGGTCGGCTGGACAACCGGTGCCATTTGGGCTGAACGGTCATTGCCGGATGGACGGCCGGTGCAGGTTGATGCCGGCTGGAAGGTTGGCTGGACGACCGGTGCCATTTGGGCTGAACGGTCCTTGCCGGGTGGACGGCCGGTGCCGGTTGATGCCGGCTGGAAGGTTGGCTGGACGACCGGTGCCATTTGGGCTGAACGATCGTTGCCGGGTGGACGGCCGGTGCCGGTTGATGCCGGCTGGAAGGTCGGCTGGACGACCGGTGCCATTTGGGCTGAACGGTCGTTGCCGGATGGACGGCCGGTGCAGGTTGATGCCGGCTGGAAGGTTGGCTGGACGACCGGTGCCATTTGGGCTGAACGGTCGTTGCCGGGTGGATGGCCGGTGCCGGTTGATGCCGGCTGGAAGGTCGGCTGGACGACCGGTGCCATTTGGGCTGAACGGTCGTTGCCGGATGGACGGCCGGTGCCGGGTGATGCCGGCTGGAAGGTCGGCTGGACGACCGGTGCCATTTGCGCTGAACGGTCGTTGCCGGGTGGACGGCCGGTGCCTGTTGACGCAGGCTGGAAGGTCGGCTGGCCGGCCGGTGCCATTTGGGCTGAACGGCCGGTGCCTGTTGATGCAAGCTGGAAGGTCGGCTGGCCGTCCGGTGCCATTTGGGCTGAACGGACGGTGCCGGATGGACGGCTAATGCCGGTTGGTGCCTGCTGAAGTGCCGGCTGAGCTGACGGTGTCGGCTGGACGGACGGCTGGCCGGCCGGCGAAAGTGCATATTAAAATGGATCCAATTGATCCAGCATAGACTCCATGCGTCCGGACTTACAGGCCCGAAAGCCATGCACGGACCTGCGGTGAAATTTACATCCACTGGGCAGCCTAAACCATGTCAACATAATTTCCTCCATTTCCACATTGCCAACACCCATTTTGCCATTCATGCCTTCGTTGTCGACTTTGCTACTGAAACGACAAAAGAAGAGAACAAAGCACAAATTAAAAAATTCAGCATATTATTAATTCGATAATACTATAACCGTTACTAACGGAGTAGTCAAATTATTCCGTGCCATGTTAACTCTTAATGACAACACTAGCTATCGCCGTGAGCGTGTTGCAATGGTTCGTTCAAGACGAAGTGTACTGAAACGAAAAAGATGATAAACAAAGCACAATTAGCAATTCAACACGCTATTAAGTCGCTATTACCATAACCGTAACTAACGGAGGAAGCGAAATGATTTAATGTCGCGTGGACTCGTGACTACAACACGAATTCCGCCATTAAATAGTCGCAACTGGTCGTTCAGAGACTAAGTCTACTGAAACGAAAAAAAAAAAAAGATAAACAAAGCACAAATTAACAATTCAGCACGCTATTAAGTCGCTATTCCATAACCGTAACTAACGGAGGAAGCGAAATGATTAAGTGTCGCGTGAACTCATGACTACAACACGAAGTCCGCCATTAAATAGTCGCAACTTGGTCGTTCAAAGACTTTTTTGAAGTCTACTGAAACGACAAAGCAGGTAAATAAAGCACAAATTATCAATGCAGCACGTTATTAAATCGCTAATATCGTAAACGTTACATACGGAATAAGCGAAATTATTGAGTACTACATGTATTACATGCTAGTACCGCCATAAGCGTGCTTGACCACGTTGCAACCTGGTCCGAAGTCTAGAAAAGGTGACAAAGTCACTCAAATTGGAAAATATTGTAAAATAATGTATACGACCTGTAGAGGAATGATTATCCAACACAGTAATTCCAAATTTAACTTCGGATGGTCAGAATTTACACTAAGATGGCTTGGATTCATTGGAGGTCTAATTGTACGTGTTTTCGCGTACAGCGAAGCTAAAAAACTAAAGAAGCGACACCTAGCGGGTAGCAAGGGGAGGTAAGGGGCAAGAGTTATTGCCCTTTGTCTATATGACATAGACAGGAAAGACGAATTTTCGTCTTTTGGTAGGGCTGGATTCGCGAGGTAGCAGGCTAATATCCCTAAAGTAATGTGATTGGGGAACGTATTCAAAGGAGAAACATGTGTCGCTTTGGCTCATCGATTTCTAAGTCAACACATTTTACAGCATCCGCAATATTGTTATGTGCTTTGACTCGAATAAACAGTAACATAGAAAGAGTGAAAATAACAAGCTTGTAAAAACTTAATAAACAAGTTATTGAGCACAAATATTTTCCAGAAAAGAAAAAATAAACTTACGGTTTTAAGAATCAATTCCAAAATTAATCCAAAAATAATTCAAAATATAATCCACTAGTGAAATTGCAAAAGTCCTGGTAATAAAATGTCTTAATAATTCCCAGTTCGAATCTTAGTGAAGCATCCAGGATGAAAGACGATGTCACGTGATGAAGTCAGTTCTGATTTTATGAAATTCAATAAGCACAATTGTTTTCCAGATAAATAACAAAATAAATCCTCTTGATCAAAACGAATTGAAATAATTTACAGTACAAGGTAATTTAAAATAACTCAAAACAACACAACTTAGTATTCTAACAGCCCAACTTCTACTAAATAGTTCACTCCAAAACATAATTTATATACCTGTTTTTACATAAACAATGAAGGGGCCACATGACCTTCTAGAATCTTCAGAACAAATTTACGTTCAAAAATCTCGTGCACACCGTATTACCCAGATGAGAATCAGTTATTTTTACTCTCAAGAACTAAAAATAGAAAGATGTTTACAACAAAGCTCCATAATGTCCTTGGAATCAACCAATCATTTTAAAAGCTTGTTTACAACTCTGAAGCCAGGTCAGAAATGAGGTCAACATCTGGTGTTTATTTGTAGAGTACAGGTCATCCCACTTTTAAAAAAAAATTTATCTCCCAATGAATGAATCTTAAACTTAAAATGTCAAATTTGAAACTGACAAACAAGCAATTAAAACAAAAATAAATGACTTAAACCAAATATACGGAGAGAGAGAGAGAGAGAGAGAGAGAGAGAGAGAGAGAGAGATGGAAAAGGTGACTATTAATAGGCTCAGCAAATCATTATAAAGTAATCAGTTGTTAAACATTATCATGTAAAAAAAAAAGAAATTTTCACTGTATCAAGTCAATTTGTAATGTTTTACTTTATTAAGAACTAACTACTGAATGTGCAGCTCTGAGCATATGCTAGACTATGTCTTTCTATAATAATCAGGTAAGTGATACCTTGAAATCTCTAAATACAAACCACTCTATCCTAGCAAACTGTAGTGCCCAGGTGTCTGCCTCCACCTTACTTAGCAGTTGAGGATCTTGGATGAGCCGGGAGGTGGCCATCTCCCATGTACTCCATGCTTTGGCAGCCTCAAGCTGTATGGCTGCATCAGAACTTGTCAGTCGCCTGTAGTATGCACTCATTAAGTCATGTCTCTCTACCTGTGCAGGAGAAATGTGTGATGATGTTTGATTTATTTCTGCCAACTTTGCAACCTAGATAGACCTTGACAGTATAGTGTTAACACATTTTCTTTGCACCTTAATAGTAATAGGTTTGATCTCTGTTTCTGGCATGCTTTTTGTGGTTGCCCATGCACAGTTGGTGGTCTTCTCAAGGATCTCTAGTTTCCTCCACTACACATAACTTTACACCTAAGCCCTCCAAGTGCACACATTGTCAGTTGTCAAAACTTGCACAGTGGACATGAAATCAGGTTCACATCTAGCCAATCCATGTGATGTTTTATACAGATGGGTATTTTTGCTGATAAAGTGTACATGTACTATAATTCTTATAGAAAAAGTCACATGGGTCATGTATTAATAATAATAATAATAATAATAATAATAATAATAATAATAATAATAATGAGGACTTTGTATAGTGCCTAATCTTTAAAAGCTCTAAGTGCTTTACACCATCAATAATGATATGACTACACTACAGAACAACAAATGACAAAAACAATGAAATTGGAAAACATAAAAACATGCTGAAAATATATAAGATACAAAACATGATTAGGTCGCTAAGTTTTGCTCATTTACTCAAATTTAAATTAAATATAAATTGTTCTTTTAAAATTTAACACCAATTTTCTTTAACCAAAGTCTTTTCAATTATGTTTGTTGCATGATCTGCACTTTAACTGTCATCAAGAGACTTCTAGACAAAAATTATGGATCTCTGTGATCTTTAACAATGGTGGCCATGTACTATACTTTCGTCAAGTAAACTAGTAAAGAGCATGTTGAGTGGATCATCACAATATAGGGTAGTACAAATTTGTTTATCAATATGTGTAGCTTTCATTGTGATGTCACAGCATGTGACATTTAATTCGAATTGTACCTGATCTCACCTTCAGGTTTATTTTGTCCAAATATGTCAACATACTTTAATATTGATTTTGCCATATGCACTTTTCGGGGAATCAAAATAATGACCTTCCAAAGGAATTTATATGTATAAATGTCCAAATGAAGTGAATCCTTGACACTTACAGGTATATAGAATCAAATTCTAAATGCTGATGCCCATTACTGAAACAGAGGGTGTTGAATGTTTACATGACCTATGTGACTTTTTCTATAGATATCACCATGTTAGTAGCATTCATTTCTTCCTCATGAGGGATTACAAATCTCACATAGCCACAAATATTGGTATCCCACAAAAATGAAGTGAATTCACGATATAACTTATTTGATGTAACAACTGCACCAGCTTTAATAACCCAAACACCCTTCTCATAAACAAAACATACAAAAATGCATGCAAAAAAAGGGTTTAGCAACTGTAAACAGAAAAAGCTGAAGGGACTTTGGCAAATAAACTTAAAATATTTTTGTCCATATTATTTCTTTCACAAAAGATTGTATGAATTTTATTGTAATACCAGACAAAAAAGTGAAGCATTTCTACTATTTGTACCATTCATTGCTTTATTGTATTTGTATTTTAATATTACGAAAATATTTTGTATTGCTCTGTATTTTAACATTACCAAAATCTGATTGTCACACACGTTTTGCTAATATTCTATATGATTTGTCCATTATCTGTGGCAAAAACATGCAGCCGAAAAATTAAATCTGCAAACAATTCCTCTACTTTACTGATATATAAATCCGGTGAAGAATTTACGAAAATAATTCCAGGTGGAAATAAGCCTTGAAAATTTAAAATAAAACAATTTTCAGCAATTTCTCATGGAAGATCAAAATAATATACTTACTTAATATTCCTATATTGAATGGATCATTTTGCTGATATAAATTTAATAGGCCATTTTGGATGCAATTTCATCAGTACCTAACACCAGTGTGATATACACATACAAAGTCTCAGAAAAAGTCACCAGTCTTAGGGCAACGCAACAGTATATCCTCGCTTACAAAGCAAGTTCATCTGCAAATTGCACATACCCTGATCTACCATGACACAATGCACCAGGTGATCTGTGTCTCTGCAGTTTAGTTAGAAGTAATCAATAGAACAAACAACAAAGACCCTGATGTGCCATTGCATTATGCAGTGTCTGCTCATGGTCTGTGTTGTGTGCAGTTGGACTCGTCATATAAGCAAGTAGATACATTACTTCAAAGTAAATCAATACCATAAAAAATCATCAAAGACAGATATCAACTGCTTAATGTGTGACGCCTGTAGTTTTATTTTGTCTCTACTGGAAATGGATTAAAATATCATGGCAGGCACTTTTACATTGTAGATCATGACTCTCATTTCCAATATAGTATCTGATGTATGGTCATACAAACCCTAACTAAAGACAGAAACAAGTTGCTTTCATTTGCATGAATAAAATTTTTGATGCATGGTAGAGTTTTGGACTTCATCATTTCCTGATTCATTAGCAAGTGCAAAATAACATGTAAATATGAACCTAGTCTCAAAATAACTTAGGAGTGTGCATCGAGAGATTAATTCTGCCCAAATGAAGACCTGAACTAGCTAGACATAACTGGTCTTTGAAACACATGCACTCACTGAAAACTAAGCTGAAAACTCTCGTTTGTTTACCGTATTTGTCCCGTATTTTGGACTTGACTACAGGTTTATCTTTTTTAAAAATTTTTTAATTCATTGGAATTTTCAGTTTAGAATGGGTACTCAGTTCCATTTCGATAGAAATATAATACATGTATATAGAAACACAGCTCCACAATATGATTGACTTATTCAAAACCGAGGCTACCAAGCCTGTCTTTATCTGCCATATTGGATTTCGCAAACAATTACCGCGGTCACTGTATCTCATGTTTTCTCCAGGAAAATAGATAAGAAAACAACTGGAAGGACAAATGTGCTGTCTTGTGTAGATTTGTGAAACCATCTTATGATCTAGTAAGGGAAAAAGCTAATAAACATCAGCTTGCTGCTTCATCACACACAACTCAACCTGAACTTATGACATATATTAATACCAGAGAGAACCTTAATGTAATTCAATCAAAATGAGCTGACCTATACTGTGCCTTTCCATTGTTAGCTCTTGATAATTACTGCAATAGATCCAGAATCATGGTATAATGGAGTAAGTTATAACAATAACATAGCATTAGAGTGCTGATGTACTTACTAACATTGAACCTCTACAGAAATAGAAATGTATATATAAATACCACAGGAATTGGTTTGATAAAATGATCCCATGCATCAGGAAAAATGAAACTACATCCATCTTGATAGTACCACAGCAGTTCTCGCCTGAAAATAAATGAATAATAAAAAAAAACACATGTTATTTGTTTCAAAAGTAAACCAATCCTTCTTGATTAAGGATATACAAAATATAATGCATATATTGTGGGATATCTGTTGATATGTCCGAAAGGTATCGAAAAGTAACTAAGAGAAAGGACATTTTTATAGTAAATCATATTTCCCTGAAAATATGTAAATTATTATATTTACATTTGGATTTTAATGCCCACTACCTTCCAACCCCCAACCCCCAATGATGATTAATTTGTCATACCCATCTTGGATACTATGTAGATTATAATGAGCATCTATGGGCAGAAACTCTCCTGATATACCATCATAATTACCTCCCCTGTATCAGTTCAGCATTTGAATGATATATCAACAAGGATGCATGCAATTGTGCTGGGGGTGGGGGGAGGCAAGGTGTAGGAGGACTTATTCAAAGTGAGGTTAAATATATGTATTCTTGGAAAAAGAAAATTGACATGGACATTGTAATAATAGGGATCTTCCTAGCCAACATGCATCACAACTGAGGATAACCATGAAATGAAGCAACAGGTAACTTCTTTGTGCACAGTTTTCTAGGCAAATGTCAACCAGGAAGGCAAAGTCTGTCTGGACAGGGATGGAAGACCTGCATCTTGATTGTTTGATGGCCAGCCCAGGTCAGCTGCCTTGGTGTATCCATCCTAGAGACACTTATCATATATATAAACATTACAATGTTTAAAGTGCTGTTCAAATCCATAAAACAGACAATTTAAGCACAATTTTTTTGCAAAGCAGATTCTACCAAAAATGAAAGGCATTAATTACAGCCTTCATTTCCAGGTTATTCAGGTACGTAACCATAACCTCAGCGTCCCAAATGTCATAGATTAAAGTGAACCAAGTCAGCACTACAACTATGCATGATGGGTGTCCATACAAACTGTTAACTTCTGGTTGAGGTACCTCTGCTGGCAGCCAATCTTGATTCTGCCACTGCTATAGGATGTTTTATATCTCAACCTATATTTGAATAAACATAATTTAAATGACCAGACATAAGTTCCAACAAGCTAAGAGAGTCATCTGCATGTACGCATGAACAGCCATCCCAGATGAATTAGTCTTTGAAAAGTCTGAGTAGCCTCTTCCAAATCAGGTGGTTAAGTGGTTAGATCATCTGCCTCAGATGCATGAGGTCACAGGTTTGAACCCTGGCCAAATCGTACAAAGATGAATAAAATGGTACTAACAGCTGCCTTGCATGGCACTCAGCATTAAGAGATGAGTGTTTGGACTGGTTGGCCTGGTGTCAGGATAATATGACTGTGTTGGACATCATGCTATGTGTCTGTAGTATGAGCCACAGTGATAGACATCAGCATTATTGCCACACTGCAGACATCGCAGCAATATGACTAAAAAATTGTTAAAGCTACATTAAAAATCCAAATCACACATGTTTCCAAGTCTTCTAGAAGACCAACTCTGCAAGTTTAAGAAATAGTACAATGTACTATGAGAAGAAATGGACTAAAATGATGCTGGAAATTGCAGAGCCACTGACTAAATGAGCAGTGGGCAACTGATGGTGTTGGGATTGGTGAAGAAGAACCAGCATAATCAATGATGGGACAACTTTGCAATTGGACTGATCAGATGGGTCCCAATAAAAGCCCATGCAAAAAAATGGTTTAATGTAGCTTCTGACCTTTGACCAGCTGGGCAGTCTCGTCAAAACTGGGGTGATAAGATGTTGTGATCAGCAGATGTGGCTGACAAAAACTCCAATGAGGTCATTCAGATTTACCAAGAAAATTGTCTTTATTAATAAAACTGCATGCATTTTTGCCAGTTCTCTGATAAAAGTTTCACATTTGCTCAATAATTTTATAGTTATCACTCGATTGTGCTGCTTCTAGGAAAATGGCTTTCACAGATTCCTATTATCATGTCCTTCTGTGGGTTTACCAAACACCTTTGAATGGAGATGTGGGAGGGCTTATCTGATATGTGATCAGGTAAGCATTCTCATAGAACAATAATTAAAAAATTTCCTTTTTCTATCGAATACATTAATGCACCATGTTACCCAGTATATTTTCGGTCTCACAGCTGCATTATTTTAGAACTACAATGTAATCATCATTGAAATGGAGTTATTCTTGATGGAAATGAATTTAAAAGGAAACAAAATTGCTTTGTTCAACCACAATATCTGTAGTGTAGTCAAAATAAAATAAAAATGGATATGAAATTCTAATAATAAGTTAATAAATATATAAATACAAAAATAAAGCAAGAAAATAAATATGAGAGCAAACTGACAGCTTTCTGGGTCCAAGTCACAGCATGTCATTTTCAGTGTAGACTGTAACTCTCATTTCTAAACAAAATAATATTTGACGTATACCATTGCAAACATTAACGAAAATAAGAACAGTATCTTGAACAGTATGTTATATACAAGCACAATGTTCAATAATCTCTATATATGCACTAATTTGGTATGGCTGACTCCAGAGATCACTGATCATAACTCTCAAAGAGGTGTTATCAATGTTGCAATTCTTGCTATAATCCTCAGGTTGATGTTGTTGTTGTAGGGTTAACACCATTTTTAGCACCAGATAGGCTAAACATGGTGGCCAATATCAATGATGGAGGAAGAACCAGAGAAAACTCCATAAAAAGCCATTGACCCACAAAAAAATATTAGCAAACTTTCTCACACACCCACATTGGCCAAATCCATTACATGAACCTATGTAGACAGTGGTGAGATGGCAGTGATCCGTAATGGTGAGTGCTTTAAACCACCAGACCAATCAGGGGCCTAATCCTCAGGTTGCAAAATATTTAGTTTAAATAGTAACAAAACAAGTTTAACCCTTTAACTGTTGTGCAGTTTCACTACTGTTCAGTGCTATCATATCAGTTACTCAAACTCAAGGCTGATTGCTAGGCTGAATACTAGAGCATCATCAAGGCTGATTCCAGAAATTTACAATAAAAACAAAGTTACATTTATATTCATTATTTCATTAGTTTTTACTGGATTTCAGTGATATAAAAAAACAGCTTACCTTGTATAGTGTCTGTTGTTATTCATACATTTCCACTTTATATACTCCTATATCCCATCATATAAGAAATCCCAGTCATGTAAACTGTTTTAAATCCCACAAAATAAATCCAATATTTTCATATGTACATCAAAAAACATGAATGAAATCCACTCTAATTACGATGTTGCAATTGGTACCTCTCAAAACAGTAATTATTCACACACAAATGATGATGTTATCATATATATTACAATATATGTATAACAAAGTCAACATGTGCTATGTCTTACATGTAGGACTAATGCCCACATATGTGATGTGGATTTCATACCATTTCATGTGTTGCTTTTGGACCCCTATTTTCTTAACAAAATTGTATGTTTCATTCACAAGATTTTCTACAAGATATTCAGGAATAAATCTGAGTAAAAAATATTTCATTGCTTAGTGGTCCAAGCTTGATTGTTGAACCAATATAAGAAACAAAAACATTGATTTCGAATACGGCGAGGTCGTCACTCCATTGTGCAATTGAAACTACGTCCGCCTTGTCATCCGATTAAAAATCGTTTGCATCTGGTGTTGACATGGGACTAACATCAATATCTGATCCATTTTCTAAGAATGATCCATTAAACTTTTCAATATCGCTTGCACTGGACCCGTCATATCTGAATCGGAATCCATCTTTGTTTATCTCAAAAACACGTGTTTCGTAAACCGCGGAAAATTCATTTTAGTGTGTCTAAATTTAACCTCTCAGCTTTCCAACTTGCATCAAAATGTTGAGTAAACAATCCTCTCATTGGTTATGATAATCAAAAATATGTACATTTTCATATTTTTAACCAATCAATACTTAGTTAAAACAGCGGTATAGTGTGCAGATGAGCAACACTGGGGTTTCAAGTACTGTTGAACTTGATGCACGTGAGTGACACTGGGGTAGCAAACTAGGCTTATCGGCACTACATATATGAGTCAGTGGGGTTTGCGAGCTATTTACAGTAGATGCTTAGATGCAGCAGTCATAGCTAAAGGGTTAATCAACAAGTGTAATGAAAGATATCTCATTTCATGTCATCATTTCTTATATAGCCTTTAACATTGAGAACAGGATCAATCCGATGGCCTAAGTGGTTTGAGTGTCTGCCTCAGGTGAAGGAGGTCATGGGTTCTAACTTCAGTTGATTCATACCAAAGACCTCACTTGCTGCTCAGCAATAAGAGGTTATTGTCATGACTGGTCAGCCTAGTATCAGAATAATGTGTCTGGGTGGGACATGATGCTACATGTCTGCAGCATGATGCCCCAGTGCTAGACATCACTATAAACTGCCACACTGCCAGTGGTATAACTGAAAAATTGGTAAAAGCTACATTAAAAATCCAAATCACAAAATATTGAGAACAGCCATAACTCTACCTGCGCAGAGTAAAAATTCCTCGCAGGACAAGGGACTTAACTCTGTCTGGGTGGGTTTCAGCATACGCCAAAGCAAGTGTAGAACCCCAACTTCCACCAAACACATGCCACCGGTCTATCCCCAGATGAATTCTCAACTTCTCAATGTCTTCAACTAGGGTCCAGGTTGTGTTTTCCTGTAAAGAAAATGAATAATTTAAATCAAATACATTGGCATATACAATATATGAAGGCTATGCCTGCAAAATATACTTGGGACCCAGCGAAGGTACTTTTACTGAGCAGTGGACACTGACAGATACAATTTAAAATTTGGTAAAATTGCCACTCAGCATTAAGGAATTGTTGGGACTGGTCAGTTTGATGTCAAAATAATGTGTCTGGCTGGGACATGATGCTAGATGTCTGCAGCATGATGCCCCAGGGAGGGTGGGATGGAAGGATGGAGTGACGGATGAATGGACAGACAGATAGATGGATGGATGGATGGACAGATGGTTGGATGGATGAATGGATGGACACAAATATGTATGTATGTATATATGCACACATGTATGCATACATGTATGTATTGGGTTTAACAACAAATCAGAACAACTATGACAGAGTCAGGTAAGTTTAGCATTTTAGAAAAGGCACACAAAACATGGACAAAGCCAAAAAAGACTAAAATCTTAAAATAACAAACTCAAATTCTATATAAACATAACTCAAACTTCTAATACCTTCATCCCAGGTCAAAAATGCTGCCTACATCATTTGTCTATTATAACATGCTAGTGAGTACAATGGTACTATTCTACAACTTCATGCCAACAAGGAGATTTTATGCAAAGAGCAACACATTGTTTGCATTACCTTCTATCCTTGTTACATTAATACTCCTTTTCATACAAATACAATACATATTTTACTATTTTACAACTACAGGTAATTGTGGAATACTGATCACTTTAAAAATGTAATAATATCAAAATATTGTCTTATTTAATGAAATATATTTATAATAATTGTAATCACAATTGTCAAAAACACTTCTTTATACAAGGGATGAAAACTATATTAGATGGAAATTCTATGAGGACAAAGTTTATCTGAGATGTTAATTCATTTAACTTTCTTGCCAATTTATGTGATCATGGAAATGCAATCTTTGGTTGCATTCATGCATAGTTGTAAGAGATGATGACAATGCAATAAATGACGCTGATGACAATGATGATGATGATGATAAGTTTGAAAAACAACGAAAAAAGAGTAGACTTGTGAACTCTTGGTGACTCAAAATACATGTATCTGAAACATCTAAACTAAGTACTTTGTTGCTGTGGCTGTTGATAAGTCAGACTTATCATTTAAGTATAACGTTCCTTGTTTGACTATTAGAAAAGACTGAATAAGTTAAGCTTCATATATTCATTGCTAGATACTGTAAATAGTTGGATTCTGTGGTTGCTACAAACCATGTATTTAAAGCCAATAATGAACAATTCCTATTTTGTGGAAACAATAGCACCCATTCTGTGGAAACAATAGTACCCATTATCTGGAAACAATATGACCATTCTGTGGAAACAATATGCCCTGTTATTTGGAAACATTACAACCCATTCTACGGAACCAATAGGACCCATTATGTGCAAACAATAGGACCCAATCTGTGAAAACAATAGGACCCATTATGTGCAAACAATAGGACCCAATCTGTGCAAACAATAGGACCCATTATGTGCAAACAATAGGACCCATTATGTGCAAACAATAGGACCCAATCTGCGGAAATAATAGGACCCAATCTGTGGAAACAATAGGACCCATTATGTGCAAACAATAGGACCCACTCCTAATCCAAAAATTTAAAGGTAGTATGCTATTGTAAAATCAATGCATAAGGTGCAACTCAAAATGACGTCATAATTACATTAAGACATTGAGGCCCTGAGTGGCATTGAACCTCTGTTTGCGTGGGTTTGAATCTAAGATTCAGCCAATGTGGGTATGTAAGAAAGCCTGACAGTAGCTTCTCGCTGGTCGGTGTTTTTTCGTGTTTTTGTGTGTGTGTGTTTGTGTGTGTGTGGGTGTGTGTGTCCTGCATTCTTCCTCTACCATTAATACTAGCCGCCATATATAGCCTATCATGTGCTGAAAAATGGTGTTAAACCCTACAACAACAACAACAACATTAAGACATCATCATTAAATTATTACAATATAATTACATTATGACAATATAACATTAGGACAATATCAGCATGATGCCACATTTTACCTATGTATATCATAGCATTATGAGCTCTGAGCGAGACGGACATTAGTTGCAACTTCAGTCAATAAAAATTATATAAGCCCTTTATAGGCAATAATGTTGGGGCCTCTTTTCTCATTTCATACATTTCTATGTTATGACTAGTAGTTGGAGATCTATATTAAACTAAGAGTCATGCAAGAAAATGCACACCAACTTGTATATTTTGAAGTTGATTTCTGATTAATTAGACCCAAAGCTATATGTAAATATAACATTTATTAAAGTTATTACTGCAACATTGCACTAGTAATACTCCATTTAAAATGTCTTACTTTTGAGGGACCACAAAAATGTAGGTATATATAATAAAAGGTACATTCTTTAATAAATTATGTTTTCTCCACAAATATTTCTCAATCAAATTAGCATTAGGAATAGAAATCACTGAATCCAGCCTCACTGTGGAAGGTAACTCCTACCAATCAACTCCCTTTGTTCACACTCTGTGGCCTCATAGCAGTTTATTACAGATTGATGCTAGTTTATGCTAGTTACGTGATCAGGTAATTACTTTTGGAGAATTTACTAAAGAATTTTGTTTCTCTGTTAAGTACATTGCCTGATCACTGTGAGATTAAAATAATCTGCAAGGAGTAGTGTCAGTAACTTCAACCTCTTCCTAAATCATCATGTATGAGTACAATGACTGCTCTACTAGAAGGATGTTTTCTAATGTGAAAAGATGATTTGTTTATTATCATGGGAGGCAGATTCCTGCTTACTGCCTTACATGCAAAAAGTTGTCCAAGTGAATCAAGCAGAAGTTGCAAGATAATGCTGGGGCTATGGTTGTTCTGTCATGAACAGTGTGTTCTCTCCTTTGCCAGGCCATATCACCTAAACAGAAACTGGAGTAAGTAGATTGAATGTGAGAGTTCAGACCACGCTGATCTGATTACCCCCTTTAGCAAAATGGTCAGTATTTGTGAGGTTATGACGTGTTTTCCTGTCTTAGCCAACAGAAAGAGTCTTTGATGGTCAATGTGAATATCTTCCATGTCTTGGGCAGTATCAATGAACATGTGCCAGCTCCTGCAACTCTGCTTCTCTCAATGGCTCAGTTGTGGAGAAAGTTATTTATTCATTGCTTACAAGTAGTAGTAAGTAGCGAATGTTTCAGTAAGTTATGTTCCTCTTTTGAATATGTTCCCAAATCAGACATACTAGACTGCTACATTGTGAATTTAGGGGGACTACTGTACTAAAAAATGAAATATCATCTTATCCTGTCTTTTTCCAATATATAAAGGACTGTAACATATTTACCCATTACCTCTTGGAACCACTAATGAGTATGCTTGCATGGCAGAGTTGTTGGGAGGGTTTTGAAGTAATGTGATTGGAACAGCTTCCGATTTCACTTGAGCTTTTCCATTTACTCAAATCAGGCCTCTGCTATGGGCTAAAATCTCTTAACCCAAAGCAGAAAAGGCACATAATGAGAATCTTTGAAGAGCTTTTGATCAATATATAGTACATAACTATTCAATGGCTTTACTGTCTGTGGAAGGAGCTAGGCAGGTTTTAAATTAGCCAAAATTTGGCTAAGGATTCCTGTTGCCATACTCATTGATGCTGGTACTCAACTAATGTCCTTTTAGCCCAATTTGGCTAATTCCTATAAAGCTGTTCTTCACACTCTTAGGCTGAAACCAAATCTTGGCTAAATGAATTCTTAGCCAAAATTTGGCTAAGGATTCCTGTTGCCATACTCAGTGAGGCTGGTACACAACTAATGTCCTTTTAGCCCAATTTGGCTAATTCCTACAAAGCTGTTCTTCACACTCTTAGGCTGAAACCAAATCTTGGCTAAATGAATGCTTAGCCAAAATTTGGCTAAGGATTCCTGTTGCCATAGTCAGTGAGGCTGGTACACAACTAATGTCCTTTTAACCCAATTTGACTAATTCCTACAAAGCTGTTCTTCACACTCTTTGGTTGAAACCAAATCTTGGCTAAATGAATGCTACACATTTGCCTTTCACATGGATTTAACAAGTGGTTTTTCTATGTACATAATAATGATGTTGGTGGGAAATAGACTCACCCATAGTATAAATAATAATAATAATAATAATAATAATGAGGACTTTGTATAGCACCTAATCTTTAGAAGCTCTAAGCATTTTACAACATCTATAATGATTTGACTACAAAAAAACACATGAAACTATAAAACAAAAAAAACATGCTGAAAATATTTAAGGTAGGAGACAACATTAAGTCTTTAAGTTTGCTTTTGCAGTTGACATGTTTTTCAGAGTTTTAAGAGACTCTTAAAAGGGATTACAGTGTCTTTGTGTCTAAGTTCATTTAGCAAGTCATTCCAAGTTGTTGGGCCTGGTATGCAAATGAATGTTATACATATGACTTCGTTTTCATAGTGGGAATAATGAGTATATGATTGCCAGAAGAAGATCATAAGTATCTTGCTGGTTTGTACACATGGGAGAGGCCAGATAGGTAATGCTGGACTGGAGTCCATCAGTGAAATGTAGCAGTCATTGTATGGTACAGAGCAGTGGGGAGGTTTGCTTTATTGAGATGTGTGTTCTGATCATGTTACTCTAACATGGCACAGTGTTAGTACATAATGTACATTAAGCATAAAACCCACATACAATGACAGTGCTAGGGCCCTACTTGTTAGAGTTGGGTTAGAAATAAATCAGTGAATGAAATGACTGTGTATTTTTATCACACCAATGATTTTCGTCATTGAAATTGATTTAATCAAACTAGTATTTCGGCAAAAATTGTAAAACCTACAAACTTTATCAAGTATTTAACAGAGAGATGGACCAACAGGAAGATGGATGTGTACAAAATCTAGAGAAAACCAAACTATTAAAACAAATGTTTAAATATATAACAAATTTTATTATTAGAGAACATATGACTGAAATGGTGAACATTGTAACAACTTTTACTTTAACATACAAGATCTCTTTTCAATAAGTCTTTTTATGCCTATCGGCAATTTTCTTGAAGCAGGAAATTCGAATTCCCCTGGTAAAATATTGCTGACTGATATTGTCAGCTGTTTACATGATGTCAGTGACACCTTAAATTGCTTTGTTCTGTATAATCTAATTGTAATCTCAGCAGGCGCAACTTCCATGACCTGACCGATTTGAATGATAGTTGCATCTGCAAGGTACAAAACATGTCTCCCAACATCATATCTTTTTCTGTCTGCTCGTTCAGCTCAATGTCTGCCTGAGACTTGTTGGGTTATGTATACCTGAAAAATTTGGATCAGTAATTTTTGAATGAATTTTATTTATTTTAAACTAAACTAAGCAAGTATTTTGAATGATTGTTTTACTGTCATAATAGAAGAAATTAATATAAAAAATAATAAATAATGTTCAAATTTCATTGCAATTTAGTTGGAAAATTAACACTCAGATTCTTCTTTTTAAATATCATAATAGGTAACATCATTCTGTGAGATATAATTGAGAGTTGCACATTCAATTTTCATTAATTCTTGCTAAATCAACTTTCTAACTCATCATAAACCATTAGAAGTTTACTGGCACATTTTATGTGAAACATTAACTCATTGTATCTGTATTGTATCAATATTACATAATTGTTTCAATGTAACAGTCTTCAGAGGAAATATTTTGAAGTATTCACTCCGGTGCTTTTATAACTGGTATTTCCAAGTTTAACATGACATTTCATTTAAAAGGAGAAGTTGAACAAACTATTTATTTGCTTCTTATAAAATATCCATAAAACAATGCATGTCTTTCAGAGATAAATGTTTAGGTACTAAACCATGTTTATTTTGGAACAATTGCCCATTACATTTGACTGTAGTGTTTCATGAGAACAGATATTTGTTTGGAAAATGTACTTTTTAGTTTGTCCAGATGACTAAGTAATGATTAAAATCTTTAAAAGAACAATATATATATATATATTTGGCCATCTACATATCCATAAAAATAAGTGTTCTACATCTCCCTCCCACACTCAAGTAAACTCATATTTTTAAAATTGAATTGAATTGTATTAAAAATGGTCTGGTCATAAACACATACCGAAAATCATACATGTTTATTTATATTTGTCCAAAATCTGATGAGCATCTATGACAACTAGATTTTGATATAAACTAAGTCTCAAATGTTAAAGGACTGATTTAACATTTAAATATGGCTTAAATTGTGTACAACTCTCTTTATCTGATTTCTGATGCATATAACATTCCTTCAGATTTAAATTTGTCAGATTTATGGTGTTATTGTAATGGTGCTGATGGATATGACAGTTTCAATGAAAACACTAATCTTGTTGTGTACAAGGAAGGTGTCTGAAAATAACAAATATGACTTTATATTCCATACATACCTGCATACAGTCTTGTCATTGACCTTGAAAGTCTGTGTTTTTGTAGGTTTATATGTCACTGCACATTTTCGGATGATGCTAATGAGTACTGTCATCCGTTTAGGTCCTTCAGGTAGTATATGCAATTTTTGTCGCCAGACTAAAATGTACTCCATTGTAAAGTTGTCATTGCAATGACTATTGCACCCACATGCCACAGATTTTTTCTTTTCAATGAAAGTTAAATCTAATGCAGCTCTTCTTCTTTTCCCATTGAAATCTGCAACATATGGCATTTGAAATTGTCTTCAGATTTTAGTATGCAGACAGATTTTAAAACAAACATTAATGTTATGCATATGATGACGCTAGTAATTTTGTGATGTTTTCATACTAATGCATATATTTAAACTGCTTCATAATTTTTATCGTTCTGTTTTTCTTTTAATATAATTAAGCTACAGAGCTTTATTAAGATTCAATGAAGATTTACTGAAAAAGTCAAATAAAATTAGAAGAATTAATTAATGATACTAAAATGATTTTAATGCAGTAAAATCAGGGCACTTAAATAATTAAGCATATAAACATCCATAACTAATTAGCCTCAAAGTTATTTTGGTGCAGTAGGTGAATAATGCATGACTGAAATGAAAATATGTTTCACTATACCATTTCAGTGCTTTATTTCCATGCTTTAAGTTTGTAATCTAAGTGGCAAATTTAAGTCTCAATCTGTTAGTTCTTGCTGCAGTCTTTAATTCACCTAACATACCTTTTAAAAGTTACGCAACTATCATTCTGAGTTTTCTTTTCCTACTGCTGATTATAACTAAATATTTGAATGCATTTATGCCAATAGCATTTTACTTATAAAAATACTGATATCAAGAGTATATTCTCTATTATTTTAAAAGAAATACATAGTAATTATTCAAGTAGACATCTGGACCAGAGAACTGTTGATAGCCAGTAAGTGTTAGGCTCAATAATCAAAATGAATTCCATCAGTGGTCACCAGGCAGGAATTTTGTGATGGAAACTAAAAATGCTATTCAATTTTTTTTTAAATCGTTGCAGTGAACTGAAAGATAAATAATTCTCTTCTGTTATAGCATTTTCCATCAGAATCTGAATCTGATTTATGTTCAAAACTTGCTGTTATATTATAGTATGCAGAGAGAAAATATTACAGCGGGAAAAAAACATTTCAGTACTTGCAACATAAAGTTTATGAAGACAAAATAAAATCTACTAGTTTAGGAGTGAATATCTTTAGTCAAAATATGTAAATCTACTGGTCTGAAATATTTTACATGTATTGCTAAAAATATCTTTAGAAAATTTTACACCTAAATTTGATAAAATGTAATACATGCTCATAGGGTCAACTTCACAACATAAATTTACAAAACTATGCCAAATCTAATTCATACTGAGTATGCTCTGATTAGATGTGGGCTATGCTTACTGAATGGAATAAAAATCCCTGAATAGTTTAATAAAAGTGCCTGATACTAATAGATAATTTAACATAATATAACTATGTACTATTGTTTATATTCTGTTTGTTTTATTAACCTATAGAATGTTTACAAATTAGCAATTTAAATCTATACACACCTTTGTTGAACTCATTTCCAAGAAGTTTTCTGTACAAGTCCTTGTCCATTGTCTTCACACTTTGGACATATCAGTTGAAGTCTCTGGTAGCAAGAAAACTAACCTTATTTATACTGCTGTAACTGGTTGAATGCCTTCTACAGTTCTGCCTCTATCAAGGCTATTACATGCCCAGCAGGCAGCTTTTAAGCACTCAGCAAGATCAATGAAAACCTGTCATGATCAAAGGAATTTTACACCAAGAGCATGGCCTGGAGAGAGCCATACACTGACTCAAAAATAAGGCACTTGGTTTTATGAATTGTGTTACTTGTCCAGCTATCATAGTAGAGTATGCAAACTCCATGATAATACAAATTCAATAATGTTAGATGTTTAAATGCTGATGATCATACCTATATTTATAGGCATATCCTTAATGACATCTTCTGTGTAGACTGAAAAGCCAAAATTTATGGCATTTTCTGTCATTCCAAGTGTTTGAAATGTTTTCAATATGGCACCAAAGAATCTGGTGCAAATTTCAGTAACCTTATTTTAAGTCTCTACTTTTTTCATTTGAAAAAAGGATCAGCTTTCTAAATATTTTGTAAAGTAAATTATTGCATCCACTATCAACTAATCCTAGCCAGCCAGACACACAGAGATATATCATATTCCACATATTTCCATCAAATTTGTGTATTGCGAGTCTTTCATGATTAATTTAGATAAATGCTACCAAGTTCATGAATATATGTGGGAAATTATCACTGAGAATAACGTTAAACTAATCATCAATCAAGTTATCATGGATGGAATATCCTCAGATATTATATAATAATGATAATAATGTAGATCAAGTATTATCTTAATAGTATAGTTTTACTGTTCCAGAATTTGTTTCATTACAGCCCATTCAAAACTTGGACATGATGTCTTTTTATAAATAAGCAAAACTGAAAAAAATAAAAATACTAGTAATCATGTAATTTACACAACAAATATATGTGCTGCTCTTTAGCTTTGGAGGCAACACAGATAACAATAGCATGATCCTATTTCCATTCATGTTTTCAACCTTAAACAGTTAACCAACCCACCAATAAACATGGTCACATTTTAGACTGAAGTCTTCATAGACCTGATTATAATATTCTATGGTCCATCCTTGTATCCCACGAACTTGCATCAGCTAACTACTGCATTATATGCTATCTGAATGTATCAGTTCCTTCACCTTTACTTGCTATTAAAAGACACCTCGATGTGATAAATAGAACCAAACTAATGCATGACATCCAAGCGAACCTAACAACTTGCTTACCTCCTACAGTAGAAGAACTCAATAACTGCCTGTGTTCATTGCTTGAAAACATCTCAGCCATCAAGTGCAGAGTATCAATTCAAAAGTGTTCTCCATGGTATAGCAGTGTTAGGGACCAACTTTGCACCATTAAAAAAGACCACTGTGAAGTGGAGAGGCTTTGACTTTACAAACAGACTCACTTTCATAAGCTAATCTATGAAGCTGCCAAGAAGAATGTCACAAACATAGTCCATTTAGCCAAATTATCCCACTACAGTATTTCAGCGACAACAATTAGCAGCACATGGATTAATTTCTGACAGTTGTGATGATGAGTGCACCAAAGTCATGTGAACTTGATCTAATTCTAACATCACTGCTGCTTGAGTGCTTCGATCCAATATTGCTTTTACTAACTGATGTTATTAAAACCTCTCTCTCATTAGAGGAATTCCCATTATTTTTCAAAACTGCCAGTATAAAACCTTCTGCTGAAGAAACTAACATTCAACTTTAATGCATTAAAGAACTACTGACCAGTTTCTAATCTCCCGTTCATATAAAAAATCTTAGAAAAAGTTGTTCTGACCCAGCATATATCTCATCTGAATTCAAACAGTCTTTATAGCAATGTACAGTCTGCATATCTCCCCTGCCACAGTACTGAAACTACACTTCTGAAAGTAGTTAATGGCATTCTCTCTCCTTTGGATAGCGGAAAGATTACATTCCACACACTCCATGATTTGTCTTCAGCATTTGACACAACAGACCATGATATATTAATTCAATGTAAAAAGCATGTATTTGTCATTCACAACACAGCCGTTTTTTGGTTCAAGTCTTAACCTAGA
Organism: Unio pictorum; assembly: GCA_030141615.1. Taxonomy (NCBI): domain Eukaryota; kingdom Metazoa; phylum Mollusca; class Bivalvia; order Unionida; family Unionidae; genus Unio; species Unio pictorum. The sequence continues at coordinate 13,190,847 of JARLTB010000339.1, forward strand.
AAGCAAGCAACCTATCTTCCCAGATGTGAAAAAGCTTCGGACCTTGTATTGTTTATATACTTGTAAGGTGCCCTGTTATAAAGTTCTGGTGTTTATATGATATGAACAATTCAACCTAATTTTTTTCACAACCCATATCAATGTTGAGTTTATAGTGTTTGCATTGTTATAGTTGAGATGAGGAGTTGAGAAAAAAAAAATAAAGTCACACGTGTATTTATAAAAAGAATTAATTTTATAATTTATCTGCAATCAATATTTATCAACACATTGCATTGAAGACAGTAGTGCAGTGGATACTCAGCCATGGGTGTAAACATAATAACATATTTCTCTAACAGGTGTTGAAGTTTACAGATTGTACACACTTTTCAAAGTAATTTTTATACCAATTGATCTGATTGCTACACCTGCCTCTACTGGTAATTTCATAATGCCTAATTATCATACAGGATAATTTATTTTCTTATCATGTAAATATTAAAATAAGCCTATGATGCATTTGATAAGTAGATTATTAACATATAGTTCATAACATTATCAGACCCACTTTAAAATTACATTTGTTCCATGAATTTACATGTCAAGATTATTAAAATATACATCTACAGTCCTTTCAAATATTGTTCAATCAAGATTCAGTTAGTTTGTTTATTTACTCATTCAGCTACCCAAAAATTAGCCAATGAGAATTGTAGTGAATGTTATGTGCATACAAAATTTGCACCAAGATCTGTACATTTAATCTTTTCCCTTGTGCTCAAATTTGATTAATTATGATTATGTCAGTGTACTGCTTTGTCCAATCATATGGATATATGAAAATCCATTTTAATATCTTGACTTTGTTGTGACATGCATATAAAGTTATATTTTAAAAATTGTAGAAATTTTCATCTAAACCAAATCCAAATAATGAAATAATCTACGATCCATAACTTTGGTCAGAGACTGTTAGCTGCAAGCAAGTGGTCCATAGGGCATTATCAAAGACTTGTTTGGCTATAAAGCCTTGTCATCATGATTAGATTATTCAAATGTGTAATTAACCATGCTCTCCCAAGTGATTTTGGCTGTGAAATTTGAATTAGAGATGGTGATAATCAGGATGACCCTTGTTACATGTCCAACTGTTAGCACTGGACTACATGAAAGGAAAATCAAAATGAAACTTGAACAGTAAAATTTTGTTCTAAATTTCTTGTGTTCCAAGTACTTTTTGAGTCTCTTCAAAATAGTTATTGAAGAGCCACTATGGGTTAGATACTTAGTTAATAAATAAATGGTGGATTATTATACTGTCATAATACAAATTATAATACTCAATCTTTACTTATTTAAAAGATAGGTAGATAGATACGTAGGTAGGTGGGTAGACTAAATCAGATAAAAAATTTAATGTCTCGCATAGAAATACATGCAAAATGCAAATGATTTTCAAAGTTAACTTTTGGGAATTTATGTGCAATTAATGAAATTGTGAGAGTCTGCCTTTAGCAAATTGTGGGAAGTAAAATCCCAAAATGATTCAATATGTGATTCTTTCTTATTGTACATTTTGCCCTCAATATTTTTGACCCATTAACATAGTTTTGAGAAAATTGGAATAGTGATGCATATTTCATGATATATTCTTATTTTCATCAGTTATATATTTCAAAATTCTAAAGTTTTTTTAATTTATCAAACGGTGTTAAAAAGAAGTTTTCATTTTAATATTTTGGTCCTTTCCAAAACACACCAACAAATATAAGGAACAGTTATCATATCTTTACTTTTGTTCACATTGTTTTTCATTCACACATTCTCATACATTTTCAGTGATCTGTTGCTACATAATAAATTATATATACTGATAAAACACACATATTAATGAATCTTTATTAACTTCACAAATTACTTTCATTAATTGTTCAATAAATGTCAAAGTTCAATTCACTATGTCAAAATGTATAAAGATTTGTAAATGTCATGATGCAACAAGAAAAAAGAAACAAATGAATTTGAATTTCACATTCAAGCAGGCACTCACCAGTTATTATGTACTTTTGAGAGAGTAGTGTATATTAGGTGAAGTTGTTTGTATAGAAGCTACTTTGTGTAATGTGGCTGACATTTCATTGAAAAGAATATCTATTGGTAAGCCAAAAGCAACAAACCTTTCTCTAATATCAAGTAAACAACATGAAGTATACTAACAGGCCATATCATTTTAAGTACATAAGATATTTTAACTAAAACGAAATTCTACAGAACAAAGTTCTTAAATCTGAAAAGGATATTTACCCAATTTTGTGTAAAAACAACAAGGATGACAGTTGCAAAATACTCTTATTTAATGACTGGATATTTGGTTTACTATTTCTTTAATATTTTTGCATTTCTATTTCTATCAACTTTATTAAATGACCTTTGATTGTTTGTGTTATTTTTTATTTCAGAAATGACCTTTGCTCTTTCTATTTATTTTTCTCTCTCTTAATGACAATATATGAAATTTCTTTTTATATATAACATAAGCCTTAAAAATAAAATGTTCACTATCAAATAGAATATCTCAGCAAATCCTAGAAGTAATGTAATGATCTATATCAGATATAAGAATTTTATAATAAAGGCAGCAGATGACTCATTGAGAATTGCCTCTATGAATAATAATAATAATAATAATACTTTATTTATAGAGGGTGACTCATTAGTAAAGGACTATTCTCCCTTGAGGCCCTCTTAAGGAGAGTATGAAAATGCACATTATATGAAGATATCAATAATTAGTGAGGGCCCAGATTGGCCGAGTGGTCTAAAGCGCTGTCCGTTACGGATCACTGCCATCTCACCTCTGTCTGCGTGTGTTCAGGTCTAAGATTTGACTAATGTAGTTATGTGAGTAAGCTTGCCGGTAGCTTCTCGTGGGTCGGTGGTTCTTTCCGGGGGGTTTCCGGGTTCTTCCTCTACCATTAATACTGGCCGCCATGTATAGCCTATATTGTGCTTAAAAATGGCGTTAAACCATACAAAACAAAACAAACAATAATTAGTGTCACAGTCTACACAGAAGCTGTCATTAAGGAAATACCTATAAATATAGGTATGATCATCATCTATAATAAACACATGCATGCTCATGATATCTCGTTTTAAGTACTCTAATATTTATTCCATACAACTGTACCAGAATATTGAAAACTCTTTTTGAATTGCTCTGTTCTTGGTTTTGGTACTAGAAGGTTTCCATGTGATATTATTCTCAACTGGTATTTTGTTGAAAAAGGCCTGAACAAGTCCTGAAGATATTCTAGTGCAGTTCCATGTAGACATTTATATAAAAGAACTGCCTTGTGAAAAATCTATCCTGTCATATTGCTATGGGTTGGAGATGTAATGAATTACCTGAAGAAAATGAGGAATACTCAATATATCTATTGCAAGATACACATTTTACTAAATGACAGGAGACATATTAGATCATCTTGGGGTTACCAATATATAATTTCTTTTGCATTCAGATTCAAGGGGAGAAGCTATTGTATTGAGCAATAACTTTAAGTTGCCTATACACAGACGCAAAGTAGATGCAAACAGCAACAATATAGTTTTAGATACTTCAGTTCAAAATTACACGTTCAAACTTGTGAACATTAATTGTCCTAATTGATGTTTATGATGAATATATTCAAATTTATTTCTGATGAGAAAATAATATAGATTCAAAAAGATCCACTTGGAGAAAGAATAAACCTATCAAGCGGGCAAGGTTAGATTTCTTCCTAGTGTCAGAAACTCTTATTACAATGGTAATTGTTTAATTTTCAAAGATTGCTATTAAGGGAAAATATTATTTAAAATAATAGCAGAATTGAATTGCTTTCAAATGAGTAACAACCATAGTTACTTTATAAAACTTGTAATGAGTGAATGCTTAATGTGCATATTCTGTAATGAGTTTAGAATTAGAATATAATACTATGTACTGATGTTAACAACTATTCTCTGTAAATTTATGAACATTTATAATTAACTGTGAAGAAGTCATGGGTTGGATCCGACCAACTGCTGGCGTTGCATGGGAAATAGTACAAAAACAAAAAAAACAATGTCTACTGAATGAAAGTAAACAAGTCATATATATATACATGTATATATATATATATATATATATATATATATATATATATATATATATATATATATATATGTATATGTATATATATATGTGTATGTATATATATATATATATATATGTATATATATATGTATATATATATATATATATATATATATATATATATATGTATATATATATATATATATAATTATTTCATTGATAATACAATAGCACAATAAAAGATGGCATACATAGGCATGGTTTTGATTGTGTATTAATTAATAAAACATTGATAAGTTTATGCACTGCTATAAATATCTTTATATTAATTACATCAAAGCCCATAGGATAGAGAGATAATAATGTCTTAAAGACAGTAATCTAAAGAGAACAATATGTCTTAAAGTTGTAGATTTTTCATATTCGAACATTATTTCAGCTTTTATATTTTCTATTTTTAGAAACATTAAACATTTAATTTTTATTTAATCATCTGCAATTTGTTCTCAGTCACTTATGACAAGATTTGTTAACCCAATCATCAACATAATTATTCAAAGGAATATTATGTTTTTCCCAATTCTTGAATGGGTTACATATTTTTCTAATTGGTAACATATTGCACAGTTTATGTGTGGAAGCAGAAATGATTTTTGATACCATATAGTACTGCATAGAGGGAACTTAATCAGTGTCACATAATATCCCATGGTTAAGTAACACTATAAGACATGCCTCCAAATTTGACTGTACCCAACATTTTAGAATGATAAACAAATAGTACTAATATGCTATAAAAATGGGACACTAATGGTGCTTTAAAAATAGGATAACCATATTTGATTTGACAGTTTAGGCACCTTAACATCGTGGTTTTATTGAAAAAGGTCTCAAAATATCCATGATTTTATACATGCTGGATGACAAGCTGGTGTTCATTATACATAAGTCTTGCCTGTATCATAAAGACCTAATCCCCCTCCCCTCCTAACAATTTCCTTGGTAACAATTTAGCCAGGTGATTTTCTTCCTGCAGGAAAATAATCAGTCCTGACACCCTCACTCCCTCCCTCTCTTTCTCTCGCCCTCTCTCTCTCTCTCTCTCTTTACGCCTCTCTTTCCTTCATAAAACTGCCCTTTTTCTTATTTCTCTATTTATCTTCTTGTATCTTTCTTCCTCTCTCTCTCTCTCTCTCTCTCTCTCTCGTCTTTGTCTTTATGTTTCTTTTTTCTGTATTCCTCTTTTTCTTTTCTGTCTTCCTCTTGTGTTCCTCTCACTTCCACTGTTTTTATGGCTCTCATCTGTCTTACGCTCTTCTTCCTATATCAGTCTTTCTCTATTGCTTAATCTCTCTCTCTTCTCACTTCTTTCATCCACTGCAAATTGTATGAGGTGAGGGTAATTGTATGTTTTAAGCTACAAGTGAAGACAGCTTCAAAATTTCCTGAAATAGTATTGTCAGACATGTGCTCCACAATGATTACTAAATCACTTAGAAATTACCACAAAAAACAATGTAAATAAGTATTTACAGGACAGGAATAAGTAAAGAAATAATGTGTGGGCAGAATATGCCAAGATTATGAGTGCAACATCATTGATCTCTACTGACATTTATGTGTATAGTATCTGTTGATCCAATTCCAAAGGAGTTACCCAGTATTATTTGTTGAGGTACCCATCATATATTTCCTTGGACACTTTCACTCACTCTAGATTTTTTTTACAAAACCTTGCAAATGACTCTGTGTGTGTGTGTGTGTGTGTGTGTGTATATTTTGGATTTTTTTATTTAGTTTAAAGTGATGTACACCACTCATGCATAGCCCTGCAGACATGTAACATCATGTCCCACCCAGTCACATTATCCTGGCACTAGGCCGACCATTCTCAGAACTAACCTCTTAATGGTGAGCACCAAGTGGGGCAGATGCTAGCACCATTTGTATAAGTCTTTGATATAACTCAGCTGGGGTTTGACCCACAACCTCCCACATCACAAGTGGATGCTCTAACCACTTAGGTCATCAGAATGGTCCCCATTTTAATGCATTGTAAGTTTGCTAAGAAGAACCAGGAAGATTCTTTAACAGTTGTGTCTTATACTATGCAAGTGACTGTTGAAAATCTATTAATCCGAAATTGTAACGTCTTTTAACTGTAAAGGTTCATTTGAAATCATCCATATATGAGATTTTGTAAAGTAAACATATACCTGCATTATATATCAAATGTGGAAAAGGAAAAGAAACTAATTGCAGTTAGGAGAAATAATCAGCTAATTGATCATGTACCCCCATGCACAATATATTGTATGACCTGTTACATGCATGGTATTTCCATATGTTTAATACTAAATAGATTATGTATACAGAACTAATTCATAATAGTGGGGGGGGGGGGGAAATCAGCTAGATAGATCTGCCCCCCCCCCCCCCATTTGTTAAAGGATCCATTATGTTGTGGTATCTCACTTATATGCTTTAAGTGTATTACCAAAGGGCGCATTAATAAAAATAAATGAATTGGTTGAATGGGGAAAAGAAAGTGATAGCTGAATCTACCCCATTTCCAATTGCTAGCAGACTCATTACATATATACATGTTGCATTCAGCTTATTACCAAAGTGTCCATTATTGAAAAGAAATTAATTACTTTAGGCAAGGGAGTAGAAGTTAGAACTAGAGGGGGAAACTAATGAGTTGTAAGGGAGGTGGAAATAAATAATTAGGGGGTTGGGGTGGAAGATCTTGATGTTACACTGTCTATAAAAATTGCTGGTTAAGAAAAGGAAAGTGGAATAAGCTATACAATTTTTTTAGATTGATGTTGCATTATAATTAAAGGATTTTAAAAACAATGATTGTACATGGTTATAATTTGTGCAAATTGTGAGATCAGCACTTTGACTATGGGCATTTCAGTATTATATAATTTGTTTATCTTGCACAAAGCAAGATATCATCCAACAAATCATCACTGATAATCCAATCAGCATAGCTTCAACAGCTCCTGTTCATGGCCATTAATATCAAAGACCAGACTAATAAGCCATGTGATCCAACTCCAAGATCAAAAGGCAGAACTTCTATACAGACATTGGACTAAGGCATGTCTTTGAGAGGTTAAATATTGTATGCCCACCTAGAAATGCCAGTAGTAGCAGCACACACTTGAGCCAGGAAGTAACACAGTTTAAGAATGTCATCAGTTTATGATTTTCATGAAGAAGATGAAACAGAGAAGGGGCATGAAACAGTAGAGGCTGGTGTGACAGGGAAAGAGTAAGTACAGTTAATATTGTTTTTAATGAACGCTATATACAACAGAATTTCTTAAAATATATCAATTGAGACACTTCATGATTAAAAGCCTTTACACAGAAAATAGAAATTACTGAACTATATTTCTACCTGAAACAATTTTAAAATAAAGATTTGTTTCTGTATACTGTGTCATATAAACAAGCAAATTAAAGAAAGCATGATCTTTCATTTTGAAATTTCAATGAAAGGTTTAATTTTCAGTAAATATTAATAATTAGTTCAGGATAGATACACAATGAAACAATGCAACAATCCAACAATCAGCCAGCATTTTGTTTGCACTGTAATAAGCTGTTTCAGCTCCTTAAATACATTTCTAATTGATTTAAAATCCACAATATGTTAGTTAAATGTTCAGGTTTTTTCCAAGAAACTGACAAGGTTATATATTAAGTATGTTTTTATTCATTTTTTCTTCTTCTAATAATAATAATAATAATAATAATAATTGTACTGTAAAGAGAAAGGAACATTCCTAATGCTGTTATTAATTGACACATAAAATATCTCATTTTTTTGTAGGGTCTGATAGCTGTTATATCTACACTAAGGATATGCTCTCCTTCAGCACATGGTCTTTGACTCTCAGCAGACAAGGAAAGATTTGCATAAATCTTAATGACACAGATATTGATAATTATGTAAAAGTGAAATGTAAGTATATTTCTATATTTTACCAGACAATATTACCAAAATGTTTTTTTTCTTCTCCAGATTCTAGAAAGGGAGATAGAAAAATATTGTGTAATGTTATTGAATTTTGTGGACCAAAAACAGTTTTTTTATGGATATGTATTGCTGTCAAAACTGCAGATTAACTGGAAATGGTATTAATTTTTACCATGACAGAAAATATTCAAAATGTCTATCCAGACATGCAATAATGACAGAATTATACTATGTTATTATTTATTGACGGGTTGTATGCAGCAGTTCTAATCTCTGCTGACTACTTTTTCAAACCATATTATTAAGTTTTGACCAAATCTCATATATATATAGATGTATGATATTTTTTTACACCAATATGCAATTTTGTGAGCCAGAAAAATTCAGAATTCAAATTGATTCATTGCTGAGTAGTGACTGAGAATCCAATCTCTGAAATTAATTACACCATTGTTCACTAGAGAATCAAGTTGCTGTTCACTTGCTGACTGTGACTAGGTACATTCCAAAGAGTCAGGTTATAACAGTCTTAGTTGCTGAGACCTATATTGACAGTCACACACACACCCTCCAAATATTGTGTGAACATGATCACCTTTGAAGTTCACATTGTTAAGATAATTAATTTTTGATACACATGTACAAAAATAGAAACACTAATCAAAACTAATTTAATACTAGTATTAGAAGATTTAAATATTCTATAATTGATTATCAGTTACCAACATTATGTGTTTGTCAAAAACTTGATCTGTCATTCACATCAATATAATATATTGTATTCAAATTTCTCATCTCAAATGTGACCATACAACACAATCAATTATGAATTCAGATTTGTACAAGGAACATTTTGACAAACATAAAAATATAAAAGTTATGGATGTCAGGTTAAAGAAGTCTTTGGTTTTAAATTTGACTTAAAATAAATCATGTTCATTTTAGTTGGACTTTGCAGAATTGTCAATATTCTAGTTTTAACAGTCAATCTCCTGATTTATCACATGAAATATATGCATGAAAGAGATTAAGAGAGGGTGATTTAAGAGAAGTTGGTTTCAGATAGTGTATGTATAAGTTTAGAATTGAAGATGCTATTAAATCTTTTCTTACAGATCCAGATATAAATTACTAGTTTGGAACAGTTGAAGAATGTGGACTTAGTAGTGATGAAACATGTATAAAGGTAATTAACAAAAGCATATTAAATTCTCTTTTGCTCATATACATTGCAAACTCTCTTGTTTAAAATGGTCCATACATTAAAACAGTTTGAACTAGACAATTTATGATCAGTACATGTATATTATATTGTATACTTGATGTGAAGAAGCTGCACACCTCTTTTCATGGGTTGAGCCATTAGCATGTCTCCAAATTCCATTGAATTATTCATTTTTACATTTCATCAATGATATAATTTTTATTTGTAACCTGATAGCAAAAATGCCAGTAATGAAGAATAATTATTTATAACAGATAATGAAATTTAAGTAATAAAAATATAGATCAAATTTGTATATTTTTTTAATGTTTTCCTTTATATTGATGTATTACGGTAGTTGGAAACAGAATAATGAATAAGAGTTAATGGTGGACTTGCTGGTGGATACATTTATAATCTAGGAAAGCTTTGTCATAAATGTATATGGACACAAACTGACCATTTTACATCAGTTTATTAATAAATTTTATACAATTAAGATCTGTAATAACAGTTTTCAAGGTGTGCATTTTTGGAAACTAAAATGTGTGGCAAGCAAAACTGAACTGTAATTAATCCAATCTGCAAGTAGTTAATTCAATAACTACTAAGTGTGTGATTATCAGTAGGTCATTGATTCCTGAGAATATATAGAGAACATGTGCAGAAAAATATGACTCAGTCAAAATTGTATTAAAAACCAGTATTAACATGCATTTTCCATGTTGCCATAATTTGATTTTGCGCAGCATTTATAATACCTGTGTTATATTTATTTTTCTAATTCAGTGGATAATAAAGGATTGTTAATATGGAATACTTTGTGTATATGCTTTTTGTGGATTTCATTGTCAGTATGCAAACAAACAAAAAAATTATAAATTGGCTCTTATGTGCATTTATCTTTTTATAGTGTATTGGGGGTGCTGGATTTACAGTGGAATTGCTTTGGACAGATCATGTCATGAGTACTACGCTGTTTTACAAACAGTTGGACTGCAGCAGTGTCACATATTTCTGTGAAAGTCTGAGCACATTTTGAAGGTAATATGCTTTTTCATCAGTAAATACAGTCTCTTTACATTTGATTTCTGTAATTATAAAGGAAAGTCGTCACAATGAACTCAAGAGTCTTCCAAACCTGATCTCTATAAGTATCACACCCACTGAAAAGAGTACCATATTTTGCTAATATTTTTAACTTTATAAACATTGAAAAATATTTTTGAGGTTGCCATGAAAACAAGTTCCAAATGTTTCAAAATCTATTTGTGGCTTTTATTTCAGTCTGATCTTGTTAACTTATTAAAGTTATTATGCGGTTTGTCACACACACACATGCATTAAAACTGTATTAAAGTTCTAGTACAGAGATTACCCCTGTGTGACAAAATCACAATGAAACTTTCAACAAATTTATCCAACATGCTTTGTTACAAGCTAACATTCTTGTTAGCATTGGAGTTCCAACTGAACCAGTGGCCTTGTGGTTAGAGCATCTGCCTTGGATGTGGGAGGTTGTGGTTTTGAACCCTTGCTGAGTTATACCAAAGACTTATAACAATGATTCTAACAGCTGCATTGCTATTGCCCAGCATTAAGACATTAGTGTTAGAATTCATTGGCCTGGTGTCAGGATAATGTAAATGGGTGGGACAGCATGCCACATGTCTTTTGTATGATGGCCCAATAATAGAAATCACTATAAACTGTCACACACCAGACATCGTAATGATATGACTGAACAATTATTAAAGATATGTAAAGCATTAAAATCACGCAAACACTCTTTGGAATTCCTATTCACTTATTTTTTTAGTTCCCACCCACCCCTCCAACAACCATCCCTGAAGATTAACTGGTTTGTCCCTAACATATATTAAGTTTTGACTAAGATTATCCAAATTTAATGAGTGCACTGTACTTTTGTAAATAACTTAACATTTTACAAAGGGAATTCAGCTCTATGTGATGTTTGCGCTATATAACCTTTCAGCAACATTGACAAAAATAGTAAAAGTCTCTTTCTCAGACTATTTTACATTGCCTTTCTGCATGAAGCCTTGGTAGCATTTTTATAGGACTTCTAACTCTAGTCAGATGAGATTTTATCATGAATATTCATGCACATTTATAGAAGACTATAATTCATTGATGTATTGACTACAGTAAATGTTTCTCTGAAAAGCTTTATAATGTTTTCCATTGGTAGGAATTTGAGTTTCTTTCAAAATACCAAGAAAGGCATTTTAATCAAGTTATGATTGCTTAGCATGTTTTTATTATCTGCAGTGTGATTATGATTTTCATTATCTCCAATGTGATTATGTTTTTCAGAATGAGTAGAATGTTTTCATGCATGCGGCTCAGTCAAAGTTTCTTGGAACATTTGAGGTTGATATACAGACCCTGCATTGTTCATCAAGCAAAACTGCTGTCAGAAGCATTGATCATAATTATGTCTGCAGGTTGTATATCAATGCAGAAGTTCTGGTACAAAATGGAAACTTCAAGGAATTTCCTCCTGCAATTGGAACTGTAGATGTTGGTGATGACTCATTAGAATTGAATTTCAAGTCTGAAGGTATCGTTGATATTGTTGATGGCAACCATACCTTAATTACTCAAAACAGACTCTGCAGAAAGTTCAAAGACATACAGAACCTGAGCAAAGTTTTACACAATTATTAATATGTGCATTTGAACTTGAAACAAAAAACCTTATGTCTGTGTTTACTGTTATATTTAAAGCTTCAGTCACTTGTCTTATATGATGTCAGATTTAAAAATAATTGGATTACCAGGATATATACTTGATAATATGCTTTTTATTACTCTATCTGACCTAATTAACATAATCCAATATGTGCTTCCCATCTCTTTTTATGAAATATTCAAATAAAGACATAGTACCAATTACAAGCGTTTCATTTATTCATTTACATTCTTATTGCATAGACAATTTGATGGTTGAAGAGATTATATATTTTAGCTGAACTTTATTTTTGTGTTGAAAATGTTTATGGTTCACTGAATGTCAAAGCCAATTAAGCTATTTCTTACAAAGATTTATATATACAGGAAACACATTGGCCCAAGCGTACTGAATTTTAAAGTTCCACAAGTAATGTCATGACATCATTTTATGGCAAAACTTGACCAAGCACAGATTGATATAATACATTTCAGAAAGACTAGTTCTAAATTTACATTTATAATAAGAATTTCTAAATGCCATGTGATATTATCATTACAAATTTGGGTATTTAAAAGCATTGTGGTACAGTTTTCAAAGACCACCCCTTCTGCCAAAAGAAATGGTCTCTCAAAACAGGTCACAATCCTACATAATCAATAAGTCTGTGTATGGAAATTATGGTCTCTCATAACAGTGGTATCAAGACAGGTTTTACTGTATTATTATTTTGATTCTCTATTCATTTCCTTGGGATTACAGCTCAGTAAAGGTGTATTTACTAGACTATTCTGATTCTCTAACCTTATAAGAATCACTGGGATGGTTTGGTAGTCTCCCATTCATTAAATTTGAATGTTACACTCTACGTTCTATGCTCAAGTATGTACATTTTCAAATTACATGTAACATTAGTAGCCCAACAGATGACCTTATATGCTGGATCAGTGCAATGTGCAAGGATTTAAGATATAGGCATGAAACAATATAATGAGAGAGGAAATGTGAGAGGATGGCAGCAGATAGAGAGAAAGAGCAGAAATAATAGTTGGTCAAGTACATATAAGAAGATGGATATTTAGAAGGATTGATAACATATAAGGAAAACAAAGTACATTGCAAGATTGCAATTAACTGAACCATATACATGTAATTATAGACAGTTGTTGAAATCAGTTAGGCAGTTGAGATTCCCAATATTTTGTATTAAGTGTGACTGATTAGTCCCATGATGGGGAAAGAAACATGCTTAGATAATCACTTACACAGTACACAAGGATCCATGGGAGAAAAACAGTGGTAATTGATCAGGTGGTCAACATCTGCAGGCAAACTTGATAGAAACTAGAGCAAGGAAAGGATGGAGTTTTGAAGTAGGTGGCCACTAAACTAGGTTTTGAGTGCTACTCCATTTGCAATTAAAAGGGTGCCATACAGCATGAGTCTACTGTATAAACACTTGTTCTGAAAGAAGGAAAGATTATGTTTCTATTTTCCAAGCTTTGATTTTAATTTTTCCAAATGCTGGCTGATCATCCATTTGCAAAACATATTTCTCCAAAACTTTGGTTTTTGCCTAGAGGTCATAAATGTACATTATGGTATGAGACATTGAGGTGAATAGCCAAATGTTGCTAATTAATTGCTTTTACGCTTTTTGATTATAACAGCCATACATGCAGCTTGTACTAAATGCTGTTTTTCACACTAGCCAAATTTTGGCTAAGGATACATTTATTCAAAATCTGGTCTTTGCCTAAAAGTCATACAATACATTATGGAAAGGGACAATATTGCAGTTAGCCAAATTTTGGCTAAGCATTCATTTAGCCAAGATTTGGTTTCAACCTAAAAGTGTGAAGAACAGCTTTGTAGGAATTAGCCAAATTGGGCTAAAAGGACATTAGTTGTGTACCAGCCTCACTGAGTATGGCAACAGGAATCCTTAGCCAAATTTTGGCTAAGCATTCATTTAGCCAAGATTTGGTTTCAGCCTAAGAGTGTGAAGAACAGCTTTGTAGGAATTAGCCAAATTGGGCTAAAAGGACATTAGTTGTGTACCAGCCTCACTGACTATGGCAACAGGAATCCTTAGCCAAATTTTGGCTAATTTAAAACCTGCCTAGCTCCTTCCACAGACAGTAAAGCCATTGAATAGTTATGTACTGTATATTGATCAAAAGCTCTTCAAAGATTCTCATTATGTGCCTTTTCTACTTTTGGTTAAGAGATTTTAGCCCATAGCAGAGGCCTGATTTGAGTAAATGGAAAAGCTCAAGTGAAATCGGAAGCTGTTTTGGGTAAGTATTCTTTAAAAAACACAAGTTACTGAAAAGTTGGTTTCCCCTTTCAATACATTCCCCAATCACATTACATTTGGAGAATAAGTAACTGGAGGAGAGGATGCTGAGTTTCTGACTGCCACCTCAGCTATCCTTCTAGGGAAGACTAACTGGATTCCCCCACATGAATGATAACCCATTCTCCTAATTATATAAGCAACACTGCATGGGGTCACATGATCTGTGACCCTTATCTATGGTTAAGATGAAAATTTAAATCTTTTCACCTACAAAATTTCACTGGTGAATCCAGTGAAGCTAACAAACTGTGTTGACAGATTTTATTGGGTCTGTTGGTCGTCTATGCTGCCACCACAAGACCTACCAGAATCAAGGTTTGCCTATATAAAATTAAATCTCTAAGATGAAGGCTCGAATAGGTTGAATCTGTATGCTAGCGAACAACTTCTGTGATATCTTGGATGGAAATGCTACATTCAAATTCAAGGCTCGAAGAGATGGCTCAAAGCTACTGAGCAATATTCTTCATAAGGTAACTCTGGTGTGGTGAGACATCAGACTGCGGGAAGTGTACAACCCACTTCAGACATAAAGCAAAGTCTTAAGGGGTGATATCCTGTGTTCTGGCTCACAAAGGAAGGAGGCATTTGTGCCTGCCACGACTGTCTCTTTGATTTCATGCAATTCTTGAAAGCGCAAGCAGGATCCTGTATGGCTGCTGTTCTCAGCCTGTATATGGAAGAGAGCAAACAAGTGACAACTCTTTGGTTATGGACAGCAGGTAACCTATTTTGTGCTACAAAGCCTGGCTGTATCAAGAGAACTACCAAACACTCTGATCTGAAGATCCGGTCGGCATAAAAGGCATGCAGCCGCTTACCCTGCATGCAGAAGTTAAAGCCATCAGGAAACATGACTTGTATGATAGTGTTTTTAGCTATTATTTTGAATGGATTCTAATCAAGCCATGTTCAATTCTAGGATTGGTTAAATTTGGAAAAAGTGAAAGATTTGAGCTAAATGAGACAAAAAAGGGCTAAAATATACTATAGGTCAATATCATGCCCAAAATTATGTCTGCCATGATGAAAGTATGTGTTCAATATCACAGAGCGTTAGTCTTTGATAGAGGCTGAGGCCAACCGTTTCTCCTCAACAAAAGAGAAAAAAATTAGCCAGTTGCTTTCCAGATTCTCCACACAATCAAAGGCTTGAATTGTTTCTCACAAGTTAATCCTGGTAAGAAGCAAGTGTGTAGAATAAGAGGATGGTCTGGGCGGGAAAGGACCACCTGTGACCATAATTGCTGGAGAAAATTTGGGTTAGCTGGAATCTTCCTGGGCAGATCTATCACTAGAATGAGTAGATCGGTGACCAAGGACAAGTCCCATTCAAGCGAGGCTATCAGAATCATTTTGCCATTCTTACCCTGTAGCTTCTGGATTATTTTTGGTTTCAGCATATTGGAAGGGGAGATAAATGATGACGAGTCCCAAATGACTGACAGTGCATCCATGGCCCAAGCTTTTGGATCTGGAATTGGAGTGGAAAAGGTGGTTAACTTCGGATCCCACCTCATCACAAACCAACTGATCATCAGATGCCAGCATAGTACATAAATTCACATGAAGACATATTGAAGGAGAGAACATTTTGTGTGAAAGACTTGACCTCTCCTAGACATAGAGTAAGTAATGTATTTGACAGAGAAAGAAAAAAATAAATAGACAGTACCCTAAGTTCTGCTGGTGGGGTAGACTTGCCAGCTCCTCTCTGATCCATTAGAATAATCCTGTATGTAACTGGATCAAAAAACCTCCTATCCCTGGGACTTGTGCCTCCTCCTGGACCACCATGACTGAAATAATAACAATTTTCATAACTTATCATGCAACTAAGAGATATAACTTAATAATGTGCCATATGCAAACATTGCAACATTGTCCTCTGATTAATTTTTGAATCATTTCAAAAAGTAAAAAGTGAAAAATGAGCTGGGCTTAATTGAAAATTACAGCAAAATTTGCTTTGAGAAAAGTGAAAAACCACGCAGGTGATGTTAAATGCTTGAACTTCATTTTTGCTTGTGATGGTCATTCAACATGTTCTAATAATAACTTGTACATATACCATGTACTAAGTTTTTGGCAAGTGGTGAAAGATAGTGCAAACTGCAGGACACCAATAATCTTGAATGGGCAAGCACTCATACAGGCATTTTGCCATGGATGGAAATCTAAGCTGAGACCGAAAAGGTATAAAGAAGACTCTATACGCTGTCAAGACCATCCCATTTTACAATACAGTATATGCTGCAATAATAAGAATAAAATCCTGCCGAATTTCACAAGTCTTAGATTTATAACACTTTGCATAATCATTCAAGCAAGCTAGATAAATAAGTAACAGAGTAGGTGTATAACTAACTATTCAAGCAAGCTACCTAAACACAGATAACAGAGTAATCATGTAATTATTCTAGCATGCTAGCTAAACAGATAACAAAGGGCTGTTCTATTGGACCCACAGAAGGCACTTTTAAAGTGGGTCACAGGTAATTTAGAATTTTATTATCATTTTAATATGAAGTCTGTGAAATCAAAGTACCCTAGCATACATGTTTTTAAAACTGCCTTTTCTGGGTATCATGGATGTTTAAATGGAAGAACCCTAAGTGAATAATTATACTAGCAAGCTCATTCAACACAAATAACACGGTAGGTTTATAATTATTGAAGCAAACTACATAAACACTGATAACAAAGCAGGTGCAGCAAACTCATCTCCAGTTAATGAAATTTGGTCAAATCAAATCTTGCTACATAACTTTGTTAAAGTCTTCTAGTTGCCTTTTGATCATTTTTCAAACCGCCATGCTACATGATGACCTGAACCACACGGCTTTTAGGAGTTCTTTTAATTTTATAAAAAATACTAAATGATGGATTTTATACCTACATAAATATCACTGGGTTGCCCTCTTTGTTACCACTCTGTTCATAATACAACTGGTGGATGTCAGACCCCTGCAACATTCCAGCGTCCCATGGCACTATATCTGGGTATAGGTCTCTGTGTGAAGTCTGTCCTTCCATGATGACTAATCAAATCTGAAATAATGTTAAATTTTCTAAATAAATATCATTAAGTGGACCCAAACCCCACTATAACATAGGCTGTAATATACATAGGTTGTGATATAACATAGGTTGTGACATAGCATAGGTTGTGATATAGCATAGGCTGTGATATACATAGGTTGTGATATACATAGGTTGTGATATTGCATTGATTGTGATATTGTATAGGTTGTGATATACATGGGTTGTGATATTGCATAGGTTGTGATATAACATAGGTTGTGCCATAGCATAGGCTGTGATATACATAGGTTGTAATATTGCATAGGTTGTGAAATAACAGAATGTGATATAACATAATAGATTGTGATATAACATAGGTTGTGATATAACATAGGTTGTGATATAACATAGGTTGTAATATAACAGCTACAAAACCACAAATATCATTTTGTTATACAACTATTTTACTCAATCAAGAGTTAGAATATTTTCATTTCCCAGAAGCTGGAAAATGATATGCTTTCCAATTCCATGTCATGATCCTATCAAATGAGGATGGAACTACTATTACGTTCCATTGGTTACAACTGAACAACTATGAAATAACCTCACTTGACATGCAAATGGAAATGAGTAACATTCTCTTTAACAAATCTGTAACATCAAGTTCCAAGAATTGTCCAATCTCATTGTACAGTAATCAACTGTCAAAATAATGTTGTTGTTACCATGCCAAGTTCCCTTTCAGAACCTCTCACGCCACTTTTAGCCAAACCTTATACAGAAAATTTCAGTCATTAAGCTATTTAAATTTTCCATGATGCAAATTTTGAGAACAAAATAACTGCAAATCATATATATTATTCTGTGTCTATGAATTCACGTTATTAACAGTAGTGATACTGAAATGAGTGACTTGTTTCATGGCCTTCAATAATAATATATGTGATACATTACACAGTCACATTAATGTTAGGAATATACAGACACACATGCACAACACACAAATACATACACAGTCTGAATGTATTCTATTTTTCTATCCAATATAAAGTGATATTGCCAATATCACAGTATACAATCACAGCTCTAATGAACAGAATTATAGTGAGGAACCATTGTACATCAACTAAAAATATCTTAATCTTTTAGAAATACATCTTAATAATCATACTACCCAATTGCAATTATGGCAAGAAATCTTACATTATACTGAAACTCTCTTAAAATGGTCACTGTCGGGACCAAAAAGTATGGCCATTTAATACATATGGCCATTGTACATTATCTTTATAACAATGACTATGCCATCTTATATTGAGAACAGTGTTATACTTAAGGGTCTTATAGTGAGAGAGTGTTGTAGTCTATACAATATGAAGCTTCTTTACTCTGCCACTTTAACATTGATGTGGTCTGTCAATGAAAATTGATATGCCTCAATTGGACAAGTCACATGATGTAAGTAACCAAATTTGGCCTTGGTCTCAGTCAGGACTCAAAATGCATCACTGTACAATATAGTAGTAGTAGTAGTAGTAGTAGTAGTAGTAGTAGTAGTAGTAGTAGTAGGGTTTAACACCATTTTTCAGCATACAATAGGCTATACATGGCAGCCAGTATTAATGGTGGAGGAAGAACCCAGGACCCTACCCCCATCCCCGATGGAACCACCGACCGACGAGAAGCTACTGGCAAGCTTTCTTACATACCCACATTGGACGAATCTAAGACTCGAACCTACACAGACAGAGGTGAGATGGCATTGATCCATAAGAGAGAGAGAGAGAGAGAGAGAGAGAGAAAGAGAGAGAGAGAGAGAGAGAGAGAGAGCAACCTGCCACTGTGCAAGATAGTAAAATGTCTGAAAATATGAAAGATGGTTTAAGTAATGGACTAAAAAAATGATTTGGAAAATAATCCTTATTTTATTGAACAATGGCTGAAAACTGAAGATGAATCAGGTTACATATGTATATAATATTTTGCTTCATAAATGGAGGCAAACCCTTTCAAACACCTACCATTAGAACATGCTTGCAAATTAATGTTTTCTACAAAGAAGACTTAAGTGTATCATACTCCATCATGGATATGGACAGTAGTAGCCAAATAATAAAATGATTCCCACAACAGAAAAAACTCAGATTTTAAAATAGAAGGATGCCACTCACCAATGATGGTTCTGATGTTCTGAAGCTCATTTGTGGTGTTTTCAGGCCACATATTTTTCCAAGAATGGTAAATGAACCATGCCAATTTATGTAAATCTCAAGTCATTAATGGAATCTTCAATCAGATACAGGTGGCTGCTGACCAGATTTGGCTGCTTTATCTGCAGTTTCGCTTCCTTTAATACCACCTTGACTAGTAAGCAGGTAACTGTACGGGACACTTTTTCCATGTTTTATGAGCAGATCACATTTTGCGTAATATTAATGAGTTATCAAATTTATGGTTTAATGAGGTTTAGACCTGGAAAGGGACTCAGACAAGACAATGCAATTTATGTCAGGTTTTGACATAGTTCAATTACTTTAGTATGGATGCATATTCTGATGTGAAAATGGAAGATTTATCTTGTAACGAGCTTGAGGTGGTGCAGTAGAGTGTTGTAAAATCAGCTGTGTTGATGTCTCCATAGTTTAAGCCAGCTGTAATAGGAGGCTCTGGTTTCCAAGAAAAATACAGAAGACTGGTGGAGGTCTTTTTGTAATGGCAAAGATGAATGTTATTGTGTGGATTATAATAACCAAGGTGGCATTTATGCTGCTTTAACAGGTGAACAAATTTGACTAGAACATTTGAAATGAAATTTGGTTTCTAAGAAAGGTTTGGAAGATTTGGTTTTGGGGCTTAAAAGCAACATCATATGCATGATTAGAAGGATTAAAAGAAAGAGGTTATCTAAAATCATCTGAGGTAACATGATAGTCGACATACCTTAGAAAGAAAGTGAAGTTCTAAATGCTAGCATCCAAAGTCTAACATTCCTGACTGTTTAAAGGATTTGGCATTGACAGGTATGTTGCGAGCCGATATATGCACAATGAAGCCATACAACAATATTAATTTATAGTTGGCATGATTTAAAACAACAATTCAACACGAGTTCTAATTTAGGACTAATTGCATGATGAGATGTGGATTATGCCTTTATACCATAAACGAAGATGCTACCAGTATGGCATGTAATACTTCAAATGACAAGGAAAGAAAAAGAAAATGGTAATACAGATTATACTTTCATCATGGCAGGATTTTCGGAAGGTGAGACATGAGCCAGACTTTTCCATTCAAGGAGAAAATAGATGACTCATCTAAATGAATTAAGATTCTTTGTTCCCTGAAGTGATTAGGTAACTCATTTCATAGAATGGCAGCTGTATTATCTAAAATAATTTTTGCCCAACATTGAGGTTTTTTTCAAAAGACATTTAAGATATTGGAATATCTTCAAAGTAATAATCATGTTCAAAACATGTATCATCCAAATATTCTTTAGGGCACTTATTTAAAAGTCTCTACAGCCATATCCCTAATATATATAATCAGGGTTAGCTGTTTCCATAGGAGTTGATAAAATCTCAGAGCATACTCCTCTACTTTTTTTTCAAGTTTAGTAGTATTCACTTTATATAGAAATGTCAGGCAATGGGATAGAAGTTGAAATTGGAAAGGATAAATGGATGCAAGTTTATAAATTTGTTGAGTCTAGTTATCTTTTGACCAATATATTTTGAAACAGTTCCTAGCCATTAAAAAATTTCTTCAGCATTTACAACACTTCGTATGTTAAGTACAGACTTCATAGTGAATGTCTCTATAGTTTACAACACTGCTTTCTTATGTTAAGTACAGGCTTCATAGTGAATGTCTTTACAATTTACAACACTGCTTATGTTAAGTACAGTCTTTATAGTGAATGTTTCTATAGTTTACAACACTGATTATGTTAAGTACAGGCTTCATAGTGAATGTCTTTACAATTTACAACACTGCTTATGTTAAGTATAGGCTTCGTGGTGAAAGTCTCTATTGTTTACAACACTGCTTTTGTTGAGTACCAGGCTTCATGGTGATTGTCTTTAAAATTTACAACACTGCTTATGTTAAGTACAGGCTTCTTGGTGAATGTGTCTATAGTTTACAACACTGATTATGTTAAGTACAGGCTTCATAGTGAATATCTTTACAATTTACAACACTGCTTATGTTAAGTACAGGCTTCGTGGTGAAAGTCTCTATAGTTTACAACACTGCTTTTGTTAAGTACAGACTTCATGGTGATTGTCTTTAAAATTTACAACACTGTTTATGTAAAGTACAGGCTTCACGGTGAACATCTTTAAAATTGCGTTTGAAAGCAACAACATAATATTTAGACTCTGCTTTACATTAATTGTATATTTTCCTGAATATATGTAGCCAATGGGTTATGAAAACAGACTAATAATGTGGTAATTCACAGACACAGTGATGTCTGCCATTGTTTCCCCATGAAAAGTTCTCTTACAGTTCCAAACTAATTTTATGAAGACAATAATGCACACACTGCAGATAAAATATTAATGGAGAGCACTTTTAACCACTTGGCCACCAGGAATTTTCTCTGGTTCTTCCTCCACCATTAATACTGGCCACCATATATGGCCTATCGTGGACTGAAAAATGGCATTAAACCCTACAACAACAACCATGCCAAAATAAGTGACAGCTCTGGCTGCTTCATCTGACCTTTCATTACTCTTAAATGCAATGTTTCCTGGCAGTCAACAGTATAGAAATTGTTTTTCCCCAAGTGCATGGGCAAAAAACATTTAATTAAGATTTGAGATATTAGGTTGTCAATAGCAAGGTTTTCAACACTTCGGTGTAAACAAAGGATTCAGACAAGATGAAACTTGATTTTGTGAGGTTTCCTATAGTCAAAAGTTTTTCTGACATGTACCACAATGATTTCTTCAGCAAAAATGGGAGCTTTTATCCTGTATCAAACCATAAGTCATAATGCACAAAGTCTTTATTGATTGAATGTCCCAATATTTTATTAAAGAATATGCCCAAACTTGGCATCACTAATCCAGTCTGCTACATTACAAAGTTTTCAATGAAACTGCACTCAATTTGGACCCGAAAGACATTTAAACACTACAACAACAGTGATCGAATGAACTTTTGATTAAAGTGCTTCGTCCACTATGGGACATGTAGCACTGAACAACTGTGATCGGTAAAGGCTAGAGGTACATACGACTCAGCCACTGGGGCACAGGCACTTGATTAATGGGGTGAAAGCAATGACGATACATTCCCAAATAACTCATTAACTGTTAATTTCGAGTGTGTCATCACTGGTTTCCCCATGAATCAAGTGCCTGTGCACAGACGGCCCCATTGAAAATACATTTATTTAGCCTGCAATCTGTTGCAGCGCAGGGGATGGTATCGTTGCTTACAATTTAACTATTGGTCATACATGTACTTCATATTAGTATACAGTTCATGCATGACAGGTAAAATGTTAGTCCTACAAGACGTATCACATGATATTTTTATTTTGGTACAGTAAATTGTAAGCAACAATGCGAACACCTCTGCAATCTGAATCTGCACGAACGAAAGCGAGTGCATTATAATTAAAATGATGTTGTTTTCAAAACAACGAACGTAGTTTAGTGCTCTACCACACTAAAAGCAAACGTCATACTGATCATCAAATATTTGTGCATTTAATTACTGTGTACACACGTTGCAAACGAAATGAAACCACTGATCCGAGGGGTGCGGTTGTCAGCTGACGATAATGATCGCTTATATCGCTACAAATTCTGCAATACATGTATATTTGCTACATTTTGAAAGTCATTATTATTTCTTTTTTTAGGAAAATATATATATATTTAACCGCAAATACTGCATTTGCTATTAAGACATGATGATCTTGAGTTCCTCGCTGAACGTACATTTAGCTTACGTTATATGCGGTTCAACAGTCGTAAAGTATTGCACGTGCTGTTACGTCGTCTGCTATAGATAATTGTGTCAAATTTGGTAGGTCTAGTAGATTGATATTGGGTATGTGATCTCTGTTATACTTTTACCAGTTTCTGCTCAAGAAAGAAATATACACAGGTTTTAGAAGTAGTTGCAAGCTATTTTGGATAATATTTAGGCCTAGTAATGTGTGTTTTCCAATAATGCAATAGAACGTTTGACTAGAGTAGAGATTTTGGGCCATAGATGATGGTGTTGGTTCTGTATGTTTTACATAAGGAATTGGTATTGGAGGTTGAGCTTCGTAATCCCTCCAGTTACAATTATATCCCATTTGTGGATGCATGTATAATAATAATAATAATAATAATAATAATAATAATAATAATAATAATTAATAATAAATTAAATCTGGCACGATTCAGCAGACACACACACACACACACACATATATATATATATATATATATATATATATATATATATATATATATATATATATATTAAACATCTGTGCAAAGTACATCATAATAACCATTAAATATAGCAACATAAACATACATGAACACCATGAATTACCAATAAGTTTATAAAATAACATACATGCAACTAATAAATAAAATTTTCTATTGATGCATATTATTTCCCAGCTGTTTTTAAATGTGAATTCATAACTTGATAATATAATGGACAAATATGCAATCTTTATTATTCTAATATAAATTTATAATCATAACATTAGTATATTGATTATTTAGTAATAATAGAAATCCCTTTGTCTCTTCAGTTTTAGAAAATCATATAATAGTTTACAAGAACTGTGTATAGTTCCAAAAATATATTTTAATGCTAAAAAAATTCCTTTAAAATTATTGGACAATGATTATTTGAACATAAAATAATCAGTTTATTTTCTTTAATAAGAAAAGTTTATTTACTGTAGTATTCTGTTTGTTTTTAAAATAATAAAATAATTTGTTTAATGATATTGTAAGAAAACCCTTGCTAATCTTACAAGATGCATATTGTTAAGATCATTAAATGATATATAAAATTCGGAGGAAAGCATAGCAACAATTAAGGGCAACTGGAAATAGAGTATGGTCCAACCATTTTGAGAAAAAGGAAAATGTTTTGAAATGCTATATTTGTACAGTTTGAAAATTTACAAGTTTTGAACTGTGACAGTATTTGCTAAAAGAAAATATATATGAATAACATTGAGTACTTTGCAAAAGTAACAAAAAAGATAGTTGTAAAATACAGCAATAGAGTGTAGCTTTCCATTGAAAAATCTATATATATTGTTTACATATAGTTTAAATATTTGTAAGCTTACAATTCTATAAAACTGCAGAGCTTTATGAAACAATAAAATACAAAGAATTAACAACATCAGGACAACCTACATCTAATACTCTTTTTCTGTGTTTCCTTGGCTTATTATGAAATATGTAGCTCAATACAATAATTTTATGAGCTTTTAAAAAAAAAGCAAGTGCACTTTAGAGTGCAATCTGTTCAATTTCAGGTGTACATTCCTAGATTAAAAGTTATAGTTTGCTGCAACATTGTGCAAATGAAAAAGAATAAACCTATACCTTCTGTAACTCCCAATTAAAATCTTAAATTCAAATTACATTTATACCAAAGAAGCAAAAGATTTCTCACCTCTATTCTCATAAATTCTTCTTTCAATTCATGATTGAGTGAAGCTAAGGTAGCTTCAGAAAGAAGATGTCTTTGTTTTGCATGCATGTGAATGTGCAATCAGGTCTATGATTTAAAAGGCTAAAATGGGGAAAACATACTTCAGTTTTCAAGACAAAATAGCAGAAATGCTTTTCATTATATGTGAAGTCTAAATTAGTTTTCTTATTATCCACACATTGACCAAGAGCAAATTCAAATTTTAAAAAATTCATCTTTCAGTTGTATTTTCTAGAAATACATTGCCTTAAAAAAAATTATTAAGTACTAATGCATTCTTGTCTTTTTTGCAAATAAACTGGTGCTTTACTTTCTGGCAATGATGAAATAGCAAACACTGATTTGGTTTACAAAATAAAAACAGTAAATGAGTCTGAATCAACCAAACCTCACCAGTTAATTTGATTACAAATGCTAAGTGCTCTTATTTACATATGGAAAGATAACTCTTGGTATTTGGTTGGGTGGTTAATGAGGGTTTTTCTTTTTCTTTTTATCCATGTGCACATTTGTCCCAGCTGTAACTAACATAATTATTGCATAGAACTTTACAAAATTAATAGTTGGTGCAGGTCATCTAGTTGGTAGTTCATTAAAAAGATCAAAAAACTAAACTCTTTATGCCAGACCAAGCATGCATTAATGCTATGTTGTTTGAATGATTTATTGGACTTTACATCATTTTTTTTTTCTTCCCATAAATGATCACTTGCAGACTGTTGATTACAGCTTTGTTTGAGGCAGGGAGGGGTCTCTAGATGACAGTTTATTAAAGGTCACATAGATCTGTGGAGTACCATATATACTCACTTACAAGTTGAGTCCATCTTCAAACTGTACTGACCCATATATGCCATCACATGCTGTGGCAGATTGTTATGCAGTTTGTTAGAACTAGTTAGTAGAACAAAAAATATTGATCCTGATCTGCTGGCACACAATGCAATTGCAGATCATGGAATATGTTGTGTTCCGTCGGTTTCAGCTTTTAGTATATACATGATATATGCAAATAAAAATATCCAATGTTTGGAGTTCTATTTGAACATTAATTGATTAATAAATTGTATTGCACCCATTATAGCCCATATAAGACCATACAAATATTAGAAACTGTCCCTCTTTAGATTCAGTTTTCTTCAGAATCTCAAATTATTGATACTAACTTCACACATATCTTCAGCTTTTAAACTTTAAAAACATAATACAAATTTATGTTCTTTTTACATGCACACTAAATATTTACACCACCTTTTTACATGAAATATAAAATTTTAAAAAAATATATAATAGAATGAAGTTAATTTGGGTTTATTAAATTTTTAACAATCCTCATTTATTTTCCAGATATTCTATTAGGAATTCAGATTAGCAGATGAGCTGAGCTTTCAAGATGTCAGTGTGGCTCACAATACTGAAAGCATCAGAAGAAACTTTCATATCTCTACTCATGAGCCTAGAAAATGGAACCATGTCACTTTTTAAAATGGGTACTGAAGCACCTTTAACTCTAGATTTTTCATTATGAGTTTTCTTGATGAAATATGTATTAGAAGAGTTTCAAGATAATATTTTATTATCTCTGAATATTTTAGTAATAAAGCATATTGCTTTTAAAGATGAACAGTTTGGATTTATTTTGGTGTTAAAATAACAAGACACAATAGGTTTCATTCATTTCCTGAACTTTACATAAAATTATGTGTATACAATTATGTGAATGATAATATCACGTTTTTTACCAAATAAATTTCATAACAAATGAAGTTTATTTTAAAGGTTGCAGAGCTGTATGACCTACTAAATGAGCTTCAGTACAATATTGAATTGGCTATACGGTATTATGCACACAAATAGTTGCCAGAATAGTAAATTCTTAAGCATTTTTATCAAGTTATAAGCTTGATATACCCAGCATACAATGTATTTTCCAGTCTGAAATATTGGGTAGCCATATACAGGAAATCTCACGATAATAGTAATAATTCACAGAGTGCCATTGTGTTATGTAATATATCATGCAATATAAAGAAAAGTCAGTTAACTGAATAAAATTGCTGCATACACTCAAGGTGATTAGAGGTGGGTGGCGGGGCAAAATGTTTGCTTTCACTGACATAGTTACTAACTTAAACTGATGCAAATTAAACAAAAAATAGTAAAAACACAGTACTTAAATACACGATATTTAATGTTCTGAAGAGAACAAATGAATGTTACCTGCATGCATAAAAGATTGGCGACTAAATTGCAATAATAATTACATTAAAACACAAGTACTCACCAACCAATCTTGTTGAATCTATAACAGTAACAGTATGACTGTTTCATATTTGACGTTTTCTTATACATAGCATTTTATAGGGAGTTTTCCTGTATGTTATATGCAAAATATTTTAAAATATTAACATTTTCATCATTTGTTAGCTTCGATTGAGATCAATGTATCATACTCAATTCTATATATTTTTGTGACATTTACAACACAAATTAATGACTAATTTTGAGTTACCAGTACATTAATAAAAACAACAAAATGGCTTTTACTCTGTTGCAGTGGAAGCAGCAACACAAAATGAAAACTCCAGGAGCTGGAATGGACTAGTTGATATCCTGCTGTACTGTAGCATTCCAGTTTTAGCACTCATCTTCATCCCATTTTACATCAACACAAAAGGTTGTTCAGGTTATACTATTAATGATAAAATAGGTTATCATTGACAAAATTTGTGTGAATTATATATACCGGTACTGTACAAATATTTGTTAAATGTGTTTTAAGGATTTTAAATATTTT
This sequence comes from Unio pictorum, assembly GCA_030141615.1. Classification (NCBI taxonomy): domain Eukaryota; kingdom Metazoa; phylum Mollusca; class Bivalvia; order Unionida; family Unionidae; genus Unio; species Unio pictorum. The sequence continues at coordinate 13,218,738 of JARLTB010000339.1, forward strand.
TAAAAAATCCAATTTAAAGAACATTAACATCTTTACCTCATATATTTGATTATTTAGTACTGACTATTGATACTTTTTTAGAGAGCGTATTCTTTGTAGGTCTTTTGGATGCCATTCTTTGTAATACATTTAGCAACTTTACTATCAGTTGGCACCATATAGCTAGTACTGTTTTGATGTATTATTACACTGTACATTTACTACTGTTAAAATGACTGCTTTCACCATTTTCAATAATTGCAATGAATATATCTATATGTGTCACTCATACTGATCAGAAATATTTATTTAACACATTAACCCCAGGAGGTTTTTGTTCTTTTCGTATGAAATGCGAGTAGGAAACGTATTTTGGTGACTATTTATGAATACTTCCTAGTACATGTACATCGACTTTTAAGCAATTTTCCATCAGCCTAATGCCTAGTTGTTTTAAAAAACAATGTTTTCCATTGGTTATTTTGCTTGTGCATGAGCAAAAGGTGAAAAGTTAAAGATCTTTTTTTTGTTTAAAATTTTTTTTTGCTCAACGAACCCACCATTTTCATATGGAGACCACTCTTTATTAAAAATGCCAACCTTATCCTACTTTTTGCATAGGTTAACCTGTCTGTGTGCATTTCAGACTGGTCTGCCTTGGATCTGAAGCCAAAAAGTCTAAAATCTAGACACAAAATCAGTTAGGGACCATTATGGGCAAATTTTGGATGAAAGAAAGAAAAATAACAAGTCCAAAAAATTAGGTTTTTCGTTTTGTATTTTGTAGTACAACTAACATGTTCAGAATATTTGGTATCATTGTAGAGCTAAATCTGTCTAACTTTCTATAATACCACCCACTTTAGTGTATCTTACATGACCGTGACGCTACAGAGTTTGGCAGTAGGCTACTACCTCCTGCCCTGTAAACATGTTCAAGAATTTTGAAAATATTTTGAGATTTTTATGTGCAGTGTTGATGCACAAGTGATTAAATGCACAAGGAATATTCAAATTTGGTGATGTCATGAAAATACACTTGTTAATACATTGACCCCTGGAGGTTTTGCTGTTTTCATATGAAATGCAAGTAGGAAACACATTTTGGAGACTATTTCTGAATACATCCTAATACATCAACTTCCATGCAATTTACCATTAGCATAATGCCTAGTTGTGTTAAAAACAATGTTCTCCATTGATTTTTTGCTTGCGCATGAGCAGAAGATGAAAAGTTGGATTTTTTTCTTCTTTTCTTTCTTTCTTAACAAATCTATCATTTTCCTATGGAGACCACTATTTATTAAAAATGCCCACCTTATCTTACGTTTTGCACAGGTTCACCTGTCTGTGTGCTGCAGTTCAGAAAAGTCTGCCTTAGATCTGAGGCCAAAAAGTATAAAATCCAGACACAACATTGGATTCTGACCACAGGCAAATTTTGAGTGATAAAAAATACGGGTCCTAAAAATTAGGTTTTTCCCTCTGTGTTTTGTAGTGGGACTAAAACATTCATTTTATTTTCTATAATACCACCCACTTTAGTGTATCATACATGACCTTGAAGCTACAGAGCTTGGCAATAGGCTACTACCTCCTGCCCCGTAAACGCGTGCCAGGGGTTAATGTGTTAAACATACTGAATCCTCTTGCATTAAAATGTAATCACCTGCAAATCTTACTAAAAAAATATTCTGACCAATCAGAAGGCTGCATTTGTCAATGTGATTAATATGTCCTAGTATGGAGTAGCATTTGTGGCTTTAAATATAAAGTAAAACTTTATTATGGAGGTGTCTGGCCTTATAATCTTAGGTTATGGTTATTTCTTTATTCTTTAAGTCATCTGAAAAATTTATAAGTGTACTTCCTTGATATTTGCTCAGATTATTTGTTAACTTTTTTTAAAAAAAGTATAACTTTAATAATAACACTTTTGTTTAGTCACGTGTGTTTTTCTGAATTTATAGGGAGAGCAAAAAAAGCTCGGGATGAAAAAATATCTTCTGATTACAGTATATTTGATCTTGCAAAGGTGAGTAGTGTCAGTACCTAGTGAATACAGATCTAAAAAATTTGAGTACTACAAAATGAGCTTAAATCTAGCAAAAGTAAGTACTATCACTACATAATGAGCACTGATCAAGCAAAAGAATGTGCTGTCAATACATATTGAGTGCTGATCTAGCAAAGGTGGGTACTGCATAGTGATTATTGATCTAGCAAAGCAGAGTCCTGTCATCACTTTGTGAGTACTTTTCTAGCAAAGACGAATATTATATAATGTTTTCCTGAACTAGCAATAGTTTGCATTATCATATATACATGTGTGTGTGTGTGTGTGTGTGTGTGTGTGTGACAGAGAGAGAGAGAGAGAGAGGCAAGTGCATATAGCTCAAGAATTACCTGCTAGTTTCACCTACATCACAATAGGTATTTTGGCTGATGGACATTTAACTATGTATATACAGGACGTTGAATAATGCTTGTTTTTTTTATGTGTTATCCATTAAGTTACTGTTATAGTTTTGAAAGGAAAGATTCTTGTGTTAATTCAGTGGACATTACAATGATATTTATAGCAATTACCAAGAATATGCATGTGCTTATTTATTTACATTGTTGATAGAGAGTATGTCACTTTAATTTATTGCAAAATATACAGGTTGGTGTGAATTATACTTAGATTATCTGACCCCTACATATAAAATGGTCTTTTTAGATCACTGCATGAGGTGTTGCCTTGACAAGACAATTTTCTGACATCCTTATCTAACATACATCTAAGCTTTAAACATCACTCACAAAATTTTACATTGCTTAAAATGCCTGAGTGAAAGTTGCAGAAAGCTAGGTGATAGTACTGTTTACATTTATGTTTTATGTTATACATGTATATACTTTTATTTGAGTATTATATGTATGGATGAGTATTATATGTATTATTATATATATATATATATATATATATATATATATATATATATATATATATGTATGTATATATATATATATATATATATATATATATATATATATATATATATATATATATATATATATATATATATATATATATATATATATATATAAGCTTGCATTTGACTGCCACACATGCCAGATGGTTTCTAGGGAGCTATTTAGAATTGCCAGCATATTTTGATGCATAAAGCTATTTTGTAGTGATCTTGATATATACTTTGAAGATGTATGCCTTTATTGATTTTTCTTTTAGCATTGGTAAAGAGTTTGATTTTTTCCAGAATTGTGGTTATACAACCGATCACTGTCATACAGTTTGTTTGCAGTGATTAGATATACACATACTTTTCTTTTTTTTTGGGGGGGGGCTTCCTTCATTATGGCATCAACCCTATTACAGGTTAGTAGTAACCTTGTAGTAGTCTACACCTTGTATGATAATTTTATACATTTTAAAACCCTTTTCAAATTTAATTTTCCTTAAGTTCAGATTATCTGCCTTTAATACAGCATTTTTACTTTACAGACAGCTTATGAACCAGGACACACAGAAGCTGTGATGCATCTGGTGGAAAAACTGCATTATGATGTGAACTTTGCCATGCCTTCAAATGGACTAACGCTATTTCTGGTATTACCATTGCTGTTATTGGAAATAATTTGACAATTTACAGAAACCTGACCACTACCTCTGCCACCACTACAGCAACTACTCTGAAGCTCAGTCACAAACTCTATAACCTATATAAAATTTAAATACCAAAGATTTCTACTTATGCAGAGACTCTGTTGATATAAGAATTTGTATGGCTATGTTAAGACCTTCAACTAAATGCATTTTACATGGATTATGGAAAAGGAAATTATCTTTTTTTGACAATTTAGCTTTTAATACTTGAATAATTTTGTTGTTATTATTATTAAAAACTATAACACTAATTATGTTTTCTATTTCAGTGTTCTTGTCTCAGTGGAAAAAGAGATCTAATAAATTATCTGCTGAAAAAAGGTAGGAAAATAAATTTTGTCTAGACTTGAAATATTGACTTTAAAATCAAAGCAGATATGTATTTCAGAATAAATAGGGTTTTCATGGTGTATTTATTTGTGCAAAAGGTGGACTATTTCCTCATGTCCAATTTATAGAATTTTATCAGCACATCATATTTTGATAACAACTCTTACAAATTGACTCAGTATTGTTTGATTATTAGAGGTGGGCTACATTAGCATGCAAGTATTTTATTCTTTCTGATAGAAATACACAACTTTCACACAAAATATCAATAGTAGGATCACAAAATTACAAAACTGATCTACCATTAGCAATAGTTTTCTCTTTTTTTGTGGAGAATAAACTAGAATCAAAATACACATCTGATCTTAACTTCATCTGTGAGGACTGATGGTTTTGATGACCTTTTGCTAACTATCTTTTTGTAATGTAACTCTTATCTTTTCACCAAGGAAGTTTGGAGGAGATACTAAGCATTTTGTCTGTTGGTTTATGTGTTTGTTAGTATGCCCTCAATATTTTAAACCCTATTTTTCCTTCATAAATGAAACATAGTTTGAAGATGCATCTCATGAAAAGTAAATCTGTCATATCAAAATCATATTCAAGTTTTCACACTTAATGACCTTTTTATTTTCAACTATGCATTCATTACTCCATTCATATCTGGAACACAATTTAACCTTTACTCATCAACATGATTCAGTTGAATACCAACCAGTACACTGCTCACTTGATAACTTGCCTACAATGGGACCCAAAACACATAGACTGCACTTTAAGTGAAGGCTTGATTTAACCAAGGGACCTATTTTAAAAAAAGCTAATATAGAGATGAAATTGATGGTAAGAGGCGAAAGTAGAGAGGTGGGTGGGGAATATCAGTTTACATTGTTGAATACATATTTATAATTGTTGTTGACATTTTTTGTGAATAAATAGGTCTTTGTTAATGGTGTAGTTTGTTTTTCTTCATAAATTACCTTTAATTTCATGATAAACTATATTGAACAGATCTTGATAAACATTATTCCACGTGGTTTCCATGCTTTTAAAATATATACTGCTAAACAAATTGTGTATCATGTTACTGCTTTTTTTTGTGTTGAATTCGATACATCATAATTTTTTTGTTCTTTCAAAACTAAACAAAATTTCTTGTTTTCAAAAGGATCAATATTCACTTAGAGAAACAAGGATGAAACCGGAGTTGCTTTTTTTTATTCTTCTTTTTGTAGACAAAAAGATAAGTAGATTTAGTTACAGTAGACTGCCAAAAAATTCAGAAAGATTAATCATAACCAAACAAGAATTTATTGGATCAAAAAATGGTATACAAAAGATGCAAATGAAAACATGATTATATTTGCAGTTTGTGACACTCTTTGACAAATATCACTTCACATTTCATGACCTGATTCATTGAGTGTATTTCTCCTGACAATGAATTTTGTTTTAGTCCATGTTGGCAGTGGAATCTCTAAAGTCATCGATCCATGGCTTGCCATGAAATCCGAGTCATATTCCATTCTTTTGCCATTTCTTTGCCTCAGCCTTCAGAATAGTTCTAGAGATAGGAACACCTTGTTCACATTGCTGTGTGAACCATTTGAACACAGCATCATCTAATTCCATATCATTTGCAGTCTGTGCCTGTTTTAGTTTGTTGTTGTAGGGTTTAACACCATTTTTCAGCACATGATAGGGCTATACATGGCAGCCAGTATGAATCCATCATTGGAATCAATATCATGCAGACCTGCCAACTCTTACGACATTGCCGTAAGTCTTACAAAAATTACCCTTAAAATATGGACTTACACCATAAAACAAGATTATGAAAAAATGATAATTGCCAAAAAATCGAGAAAACTTGTTCATCTGTGTTTGATTTCGATCCCAGTTTCATATTAAAAGTAATGAAATTGATCATGAAACCAGACTAACTTTCCAGCAGCATATCAGACACTTTCAACTGAACCTATTTGTTCATGCGAAGCATCTGCTGATTAAACTGTTGTACATAGAATTTTTTTTTTAAAAATGGCGTCCAGAAAGCAATGCATGTTTAAGACGAAAGGGAATATAAGCCTCTTGAAAAGTGTTAACAATCAATACAGGAAATATAAAAATAAAGATTCAGATTCTTGTGAATAAAAGCTGGAAGGGACACAATTATCTTTATTGGACATCACATGCCAATTTGAGCATGACTTGTGTTGAGAAATATGATTGCCATCGTTATGTAAAATGGAAAAAGAATTTACAAGAATTATGTCAAGTTGAGAGACAGCAACAAGCCATTGAGCTGCATGTGGTTTGGAACTAAAATTTTTGCAAGTGTACTAGTGGTAAATAAAGTCTATGTGTACTTTACAAACTTTTCAGATGAACATAATGTTTATCATCGCTGCACGTTCTGAATACCGAACTTAGAATTACGTTTTCAAGCTTTACAGTTATTATAGCTGTTTATCATATTTTGTTACATTTTACTGAAAACTGGTAAAACTTATGGAGAAAAAAAATCAACTGCCTTACTAAGATGGACTCATCAAGATTGTCAGGTCTGTATTATGTAAGTAATTCTGAAACTTATGCTCATCCTGGAACCAACATTTGAGTGTCAACTCAACATTTGTAAGTTCACTACAAAGTTTTGATCTTGCTTCACTATTATGAACCTTATCTATTAAGCTTATCATTCACCAAGTATGCCTTTCATTTGATTTCTTTACTCTCCACAATCACATTTGCAAATGATATATACTTTAATATTACGTACTTAATATTTGAAACTATATTTGACTAATCAGATAAAATGAATTGATTTTGAGACATGATAGTTATTTACAAGAACTTATGCAAGTTGGATTTGCATGCCTTTGAACTATTTGTTATAGCTCCCTTTCTTGATTTTATTCAAAAAAACATACTTAATGTGATAAAACAAAACATTTCTCTGTTAATAAATGTTTACAATGCAACAAACACTTCCCCATGTTCTAGATCAAAACACAGGATTTAATTAGACTCACAGAATTACATGCAGGTAATGATGCGACTCTTTTCATATTTTTATTGAGAACATGACATGATATACTGTTTACACTGAAACAGAATTAGAGGATTAAAATATGAATTACACTTGATCAGACATGTTTAATGGGTTTTTTTTTCTTTCAATGTTGCCACCTGTTGGTACTTACCATGAATTTACAATTTTTTATCATTTACGTTGTATGTATATAAGAAATATTTTTCAAATAAAATCAAAATATATGATTGCTTGATAAAACTTGAAAATTTCATTATGTTAATCCTAACTTTTCAGGTACTAACCACCATTTTTGACAATAAAATGAGCATTATGTCAAGGTTCCACTTACAATTTTTTAATACGATTTTCTTCATATTCAACATATAGGAGCCAATGTTTTTTATATTTCCATTGAAAGAAATTGGTTTCCACACTGGAGACCACACTTTTTATAAGTGGGTTCATGAGTTATCAGGGTGTGAGTTATTGAGGGACTCAACCATACCAAAACTGGTTATTTATTACCAAATTATCATGCTTGTTTGACTTGCATTTTTAGTCATTTGATCATTACATACTCAAGGCCTTAGACCCTATTTCAATTATATATCAAAATTGGTAAGTAGATGCATCTTTTTAAAAAAAAGGAAGGTCGCTTTCACCTGATTTTCACAAATGAGTGAGCTGTATTTTCAGCCAAACATTCATTACATACTCAATACCTTGGCCCCTTCTCTACCTACACTCTGTACTTGAGGAAACTGGTATATTGTTACACCTCATGGATGGTAACTTGCCCTTGCTAAAAATAGGTAACTGTTACCTCTATGTATTGAGCTATTTGTTTGCCATTTGTGAAAATTAGGTGGCATCTACTTTTTACATCCAAACTAACTAACTTCGTTTGACCCTAAAATGAAATTTTATTTAGTTGATACATTTTAATGCTTTGTATATTGTATGGTAGTAATGTTTTCTATTTCTGCATGATGCAGTTGTTTGCTAAGACCTGTAACCTGTGAGTGAGTGAGCCATGGATAAATCCTGTCCATAACAGCCTGAATCAGTTGTTAGGTGTATCTCTTTTGCAATACTTTTAACTACTTGCCTTGGCAGAGTCCAGTCTGTATATTTTCATCAGCCCCATATTGGCTATGTAGGTGAGGAGGTCTGTGCTGACAAGTAGCGTAAACACTTTGTTGTAAATTTCAGTAGTAGATTTGATTTTGATGAGTAATATCTTTATTTTCCCCTTTTTTATGATAAAATGTTGACTTAAAAATAATTAGTCTTTTTGAAGGCAAAAATATCCACAGAGTGGTTTTAACTGCACTGATAAATAGAGTTTAATTGTAAACTAATTATGTTTCTTACACGAGTTTAGCTTGGAAAATATTGATCACAATGTTTGTTTGAAAACTTTTGTATAATAGAAACATTTAAAAATTTCTACTTCATGACATTAAAAATTACACCTTTTTTTGTTTTTGTCATATTTTAACATAGGAGCTGATGCAACACTGACAACCAAAGAGGGAGACTCTTCACTTTACCTGGCCACATTTGGTGTGTTGAATTCGCCAAGGCCAGATACCAGGGTTCTAGAAGACCTTATCAAGGCAGGTGTGTAGTTGCTTCAGTACGTAAAAATGTATAAAAAGTTATTCATGAAAGTATTCTGATAATCTTTGAAAAATTAAGCACATTTTTTGTTAATTTTTATTTAGCTGACCTGGCTGCATGGCCAAATGAGCTTATGGCCCATCATTTATTGTTGGTCATTCAATGTCCACTTGGCATCTGTCAACAGTTGCTATTTCAACTTTTAAAAAATCAACAGACCATTTTAACCTGACAAACCTTGGAGGTCGGACAAATAATGCAGATCTGCCATAAAATATGGCCACCATTAGCAAAACTAGACATATAGAATCTATGTTGGGGTTTGGACCGAGACAATGAAATCCCAGCTGCGGGGTTACATTATATGTCTCCCCACGAGGCTTGTCCGACTCGGACAAGCCTCGTGGGGAGACATATAATGTACCGTATTTTCGCGTATATAAGACGCGTCTTATACAACATTTTACACACCACGCAAAAAGTGATGCGTCTTATATATGGGTGTGTCTTATGTAAAATATTTTTACACAAATCGTCAAAACCCGCGTCTTATATATGTGTATATGCGCGAAAATACGGTAAGTATTTTTTTAACACGAACGACCGGTACAGTGTGTGATATTGAATGACGATTTTTGCGGTCGATATTCACGTTTCACGATTTTCATTCCTAGTTGTAAAAACAGTTGGGTAAGTGTTCAGTAATTACCACGTGTACCAATCTAATGCAGGCCACTTCAAATTTAAAATCCTGTCGTTTCAATGTTTTGTATACCGTAGTTTTTGCAGATCTACGTTTAGTCGGAGTAAATGTTTTAAATTTAAATAATATAGTATGTTTAAATAGTTTTGTTTATTGTTATTAATTATCACAGCAAAAACTACGGCGGCTATATTACCTATACATCCGGTTGGGTTCAGAGATACTTACCGGTAAATTTTTAGTATCTTTGGTGGGTGCGTTCGAAAACAAGACAAGACTAAATAGTTCGAAAACAAGACAAGAATTTATTCAATATTGGACTTAAATATGAAAATCAGTAATACCATATATTTAAAATTTTTATTAAACACAATATAATAAACTGTTACTAAATAGTGTGTGACTTGATCACACATCAATGTACCGTATTGTTCTATTCATCTTCATTTTCATCGTCATCAGTTTTGGCTTCAAATCCACTGAAACTTGAATCAAATTCACTGTCGTCGCGGGGGAATAACTCCATAACTGATGCTAATCGATCCTCATTGGCGTCAGTGGCATCGGATGCAGCTGAGTCGTCGTCCGAAGAACTGATATAGCTTGCCGATTCGGGAATTATCCCACACTTTCTGAAGCCATTGATGATTGACGTAATTTTCACTTTCTCCCATGCCCGAAGAACCCAATTACATGCCTCTACGTACGTTGCACGACGTTGTTGACCAGCTGGCGTGAATCTGTGATTACCGCTAGTCATCCAACGATCCCATTCCTCACAAACAAAAGTCTTAAACGGATGATTGACGGCAACATCCAAGGGCTGTAGCTTGCAAGTCAGGCCACCTGGGATAACGGCTATGTGGGCTCCAGCACTGTTGATGTGGTTCTGCACAGTTGTCTCCTTATGGGCAGCCATTGCATCAAAAATCAGAAGAGATTTTTTCGTGAAAAATCCGCCTCTTCTTGTTCTGAAGCATTTGTTAGTCCATGTATGCATCACCTCTGTGTTCATCCAGCCCTTTTTGTTGCAGACAACAACGACTCCAGCTGGCAACGTTTCTCTTGGCATGGTTATCCTTTTAAAGATAACCATGGGTTTAAGTTTTCCTCCTGCAGCAGTGCAGGCCAATACAACAGTAAAGTTGGTTCGTTCATGTCCGGTGGTATTAATCGCGACTGTCTTCACTCCTTTATCTGCCACTGATCTAGTAGCTGGAATATCGAATGACATTGGAATCTCATCCATATTGATAATGTCATCATGGGCCAACTTCAGTTCACTCATTTCCTTCTGAACAAAGGTATGGAAAACATCCAATTTATTTTCCCAATCGTCCGGTAGCTTCTGTCCAACAGTTGTACGTGACCAGACTACAATATCGTTCCGTTTCATAAACTTGAACACCCAGTTTGCACTGCCACCAAGAAAGTCTGTGATGTTCATTTCTGTAGCAATAATTCGAGCCTTCAATTTGATCGCTATTGTTGAAACGGCACGGTTACTTTCACGTTCCGAACGCACCCAGTTGGCTAGATTTTCTTCCAAGTTCGGCCATCTTGCATTTCTACCTCTACGAGCTCATTTCCTTGGATTCATCTTCTTAATCTCCTCTTCATCCAACCTCCAATCATGTACATTTTTCTCGCTGCAGCTAAATTCTCTTCCAGCAGCTCTGTTGCCACGCTCCTTGGCAAACTTGATGACGTCTAATTTAAAGTCGGCTGTATATGACTTTTGCTCCGGCATCGTGACAATTTTATAAATTTTAAAAATGCAAATTGATCTCTCACTTATATATACCGGTAACAAGATACTATTCCCACGTTTATATATGCTAACCACATACATCAGGCATTTATTTTTCTATGTACGGTACTAATCACACTCGCTGAAGACTTGGCCTCCTAGCAGATCAATGAAGCCGCCTTTACATCTGGCGTTTATTGTTCTAGAATCTAGAAACCAGGTACCGGTACTCAAACCATCCGCTATTGGCTCGGCGGCAGATAAGAATAAACAATAATCGTTGCGGTCCTGCCTCAGACAATTCTTTGATCTAAACTAAAAATGTTACAGAATTAATTGATTTATGTACATGTACTTGAACAGTTGTAACAGAGTATTGTTTGTTTCACTTTCTTCGCGTAAATGTATATCTGAGGCATCTAATAATGATAAAGAAAAGAATCCCGAAATAAAATGTTCACCAATTACCGGTATGTGTAGAAAGCCTGTTGCTCAACCTACTAATAAAAGGGCAGCTGTTTTGTTAACTGAGAATATATTCACATTCGTTTTATTGCCCTTCTTTGTCTTTTGTATCGGCGAGAAAATATAATGATTTACCGGTATATATTTGTTCAGTTGTCATTACAATATATACTTCTATTCATTAACCGCTGGACATCGTCGTTAATGCGAACTACTGATTACGTCAGTCGGTGTAACAAATAAACGCGCGTATTTGAAAATGAGTTCAGAAGCCATTTGAGTTTATTTATCTACCGGTAGTAAAAATAATATCTCAACGCGAAGACCACAGACCAGTTGGCAATTAAATACACGTTTTGTTCTCTCTCTCTCTCTTTCTCTCTCTCTCTCTCATAATAACAACATATTTTTAAAACGTTGAGCAGAATGAGACCGATTTTGTAAATTAGTACATTGAAAAAAATAATTATTTTTTCGTGTATGAATAATAACATGAAATACGGTACATCCGACGGGTGATGAAACATTGGACAAATTTTCATTTATGATAAAGGAAAGGAAACCACTGGATATAAATTGCTCAGTGCGGCAGATGGCAGGCCGCGTGCGTCTTATGTAATTTTGTTTTACACAAATCGAGAAAACCCGCGTCTTATATATGGGTGCGTCTTATGTAAAATATTTTTACACAAAACGTCAAAACCCGCGTCTTATATACGGGTGCGTCTTATATTTGGGTGCGTCATATATGCGCGAAAATACGGTAACCCCGCAGCTGGGATTTCATTGTCTCGGTCCAAACCCCAACATAGATTATTTTTCTCACCCAATATTATCCCTTGAAGTAAAAAAAAAAACTCTTTACTAGTATTCACGTTGCAATGTTTACATGTGGCGCATGAATACAAATATGCTATTGAGGGCTGTGGTGTGATCCTTGCGTCCGAAGTACACAGTTCATATGCATGAGCAAAGAAAAATAACAACATAAAATGTCGCATAGTAATGAGGTATTATCACATTTAATATATGGATGTTATATGAAATTAACAATAAATAGTGATAATTTATTAAAAAAGAAACTGTTTCCTTTCGTCATTTCCAATTTTGAGTACCCCACTCTCTCGTATCAGAGACCCTCGTCACCCTCCAAATATGACCCTTCGTGGCCGGTTCACTTAAATTTTAATCCAAATATGCGGACCCTAGAGGATAACCATGTGGTAAACTTTCAAGTTCACGGATTCTTTGAAAATTTATATTTCTGTCTTGGAAATATGGCAAGTGATACAGTGAAATTTGTGTATGGATGTGTGTTGAGGGATAAAAGATTACTTCTGGCTGGTAAGTGTATTATTTGTCAATAAATATTGCAGGTTTATTCAGCTGTTGCACAACGGAGATGCTTAACAAAATTGTAATTGAGCATGTTTGACATAACACATTTCTGGCTGTTGCTAAGTTTTCCATTGTTGTTTAGAGAGTTGGGATGTTATTAAGTGCATACTGTATATACTCGTGTATAAGCCCGTTCGTGTATAAGCCGACCCTCCCCCCAAAAAAAACTGAATTGGTAAAAGTGGTTTAAAGTGCATGACCCGCATATAAGCCGACTCATAATTTTTATACAAATGGTACATCACAAGATGCACAAAGTGAGTTCTGAATATGTTTATTTAGGTAAATCACATTATTAAATAAAATAAAAGTAAGAAATCTAGTTTATATGTTGAAATAAAAACAATTCTGAAGTGTTAAGTCTTAATGGAAATTTAATTAATCCTCATTCTAAAATCATGAATAATAAAAGTTCAATCACTTTTAGAATCCTTCAAAATCGGGCTCTGTATCAGACTCGCCAAACAGTTCACGAAACTCAGCTTATGTTACGGGCATGCTTTCATCATATACGTCGTCCCCCCGTACTTGCTTCTCGTTCACAACAAATTCGCGTGCTGCAGCACAGTTATTTGCTTCTGCATATTCAATAACTTTAAGTTTGAATGCTGCATCATAAGCAGAACGCTTTCTTTTACTTCCAACACTATTCATTTTATCCGATTGAATTGAATATAAACTTCTAGAGAGATTAAACTGAAATAATTTCTTTCAGTAGTAGTATACTATTTATATACCTTATCCTGTAATTATTTCTGTGTGGTTGGTTTTCAATTTGTATTTGATAATTATTTATCATTGTTTATCATTGTTATTTGTGTTGAGTTTTTTAAACTACGGGTAGTGTGATTCAATTGATCAAACTATGATTGATTTCAGCATGGACATTATTCAAGTATTGTGACAGTTTATAACTTTGAACAGAAACCATGTCCACTACCATATCTCATTAAACAATACATCTGAGAGTTGGCATCTATTAGTTAAGTCATTGGCATTGTGCAACAAAACAAACCTATTATCCCCGAGGCATTTACCACAGATTAAGCATATGGTAGCTATTGTACAACATACCTTCAGTATCGTAATTCTTTTATTTTTTTACGTAGATTCTATTCATATTTACACTGAAAAAAACCAGCGTGCATTTCTAACAAACCACTTTGCTTTACAAACAACTAAACAATAGTAGTATATAAACTGTGGCTCCCGATTACTTCTAAAACACCTGTCAAAGAATTCCAACAAATTATATTGTTTTACAATTATTCACGCTGACTCGTATATTGCACTGTTATTTACCGTTCCTAAGCATGCGCGCAACAAACCCCTATGGAGCCTCTCACTATTGTTTCTTGAAGACTGTCATACATGTATTTCTACTCTCGATCAAAATGTTTGTCGTATATACCTTCAGTATCGTAATTCTTTTATTTCTTTTTACGTAGATTCTTTTCATATTTACACTGAAATAGGCTAGCGTGCATTTCTACGAAAATGTAGAGTTTAATTATTACTGATTAGCTGAGGGTTAAATACTTTACCAGAGATTATTAATATGGCGGTTCTTTTGGAAAATACACGTATTTCCGTAGTTCAAATAACACGTATGGCTGTATACCTTCAGTATCGTAATTCTTTTATTTTTTTATGTAGATTCTATTCATATTTACACTGAAATAAACCAGCGTGCATTTCTACGAAACCGTAGAGTTTAATGATTACTGATTAGCTGAGGGTTAAATAATTGAATAGAGATTACTAATATGGTGGTTCTTTTGGAAAATACACGTATTTGCGTGGTTCAAATAACACGTATGGCTGTATTTTCTGGTAGATGGACATCTGTCAGATAGATGTCAAGTAAGTTAAAACATGTTTTTCATTCATTATCCCACCACTTATGTTAGAAAAAAAATATTTGTTTTACTTCACGACAGGACAAATCTTATCAGCCATGTGGCATCATTAGGCACGTGATCTCATATTCAGCGATTGACGGAAACAATAAATTTTGGAAATCGAGGGGAAAAAGCATTATAAATTTCAGATTTGGAACTTGACCCACAGATAAGCCGACCCCCCTCTTCTTCCAGGCCTTATTTTTGTCCTACATTTCTCGGCTTATACGCGAGTATATACGGTAGGTATATAGTCTTATGTGCATGGATCAGTGTTTTCTGACATAGTTCATTTCAAACACCATTGAGAATTTTATCCTATCTTTAGCAGAGTAAATTTTCAGGTCAGCTTCATTAAATGTAGCTAACAGTATATACTATGTTTCACGCGAAGTGTTTACAACTGGTTCAGTTGCTTTAGCTACATTTAATGATCTGAAAATGTACTGAGCTAGTCCTGTATATAGGATAAACTTGACCATGCTAGTTAGAACAAACTAACATAATATCAAAACCTTGAAATAGTACGCGTGTGTGTATTTGTCTCTATGAAAATGTTTTTGTTTTGGTGTGTTTTTAAAACAGATTGACTTAAGTAACTATGTTTTGGTTATATATATATATATATATATATATATATATATATATATATATATATATATATATATATATATATATATATATATATATACATGTATATATATATTATTTGTTGTTGTTGTTGCTGTTGGTGTTGTTTTACTTGAAAACAACTATGGCACAGCAGAAGACTAGAAGGGTT
This sequence comes from Unio pictorum, assembly GCA_030141615.1. Classification (NCBI taxonomy): domain Eukaryota; kingdom Metazoa; phylum Mollusca; class Bivalvia; order Unionida; family Unionidae; genus Unio; species Unio pictorum. The sequence goes on from JARLTB010000339.1 coordinate 13,234,375, forward strand.
TCTTTTGTTAAAAGTAGCTCTCAGCGTGTGGACACCATGACTGAGACGATTGGTCTGAGATGACTAGACTGAGATAAGAAAAGTAAGGTTAGCAAAACAGCTAGATTTCTCTGTCGATTGGGTGAGAAAATTTTAATCAACTTCAAAACCAGAGTAGAGGTTTTGACACAGTTTGACAGAAACCATTCTGACAAGAAGAACTTTCATATTCATATATATGATACCAATGTGCTGTCAAATATAGCCACCATAACCAAAAATAGAAAACCTGTACTTCATCTGAAAGCAATTGCTATTTTCAACTTCTCAAAAACCTATTTTTAACTAGAATCAGTAGTGGACCTGGATATGTAAACTGAGTTATAATTTGCTTCTGTCTAGATATGTAAATTTCGTTTTTCATTAGTTTTTTCAAGGATGTTGGATGAATTTATGGTAGGAATTCTAAAGGTAGCAATTTGTTTGAAAGACTTTATCATTCTATATATATATATATATATATATATATATGTGTGACTTTTCTTTGGTATTGTGTATCCATTTTTGTACCAAGGTGCTGTAAAACATGACCACATACATGTACCAGGCACATTATAATTTTCTTTTAAGGATATTTATAACATACATTATGGTATGTATAAACAGTAAACAGTCCTTTTCACAGCTGTGTAAAACTATCCTCAAGGCTGTTTATACAGATAATTGTCATCATGCAGTTTAACACATTAACCCTGGAGGTTTTTGCTGTTTTCACATGAAATGCAAGTATTTAACACATTTTGAGGACTATTTCTGAATGCATCCTAATACATCAACTTCCAAGCAATTTTTCATTAGCCCAAATGCCTAGTTGTGTTAACAAAAACATTTTCCATTGGTTAGTTTGCTCATGCATGAGAAGAAGAGGAAAAGTTGATGTTCTGTTTTTTAATTTTCTTTTTATGTGTAATGGAACAACAATTTTCACATGGAGAAGACTCTTTATTAAATATGTCCACCTTATCCTACTTTTTGCACAGGTTCACCTGTCTGTATGTACTTAAGACCAGTCTGCCTTAGATCTGAGACCACAAAGTCTAAAATCTGTCTACCTTTCTATAATACCACCGACTTTAGTGTAGCATGCATGACCTCAATGCTACAGACCTTGGCAGTAGGCTACTACTTCCTGCCCCGTAAATGTGGCGTTTGGGTTAATGTGTTAAAGGTTAGATATAAACATCCATCTTCACAGATTACTTAATTGAATGACATTATCTAGGGTGTCCAATCATTGGAACACTGCTGTGGAAAAGTCCAATAGGCTAACATGCATAGGTAAAGTACACTAAGTGCAATTCAGTTGGTGTTAAGTAAATCAAAGAGACATGTGTGGAAGAACAAATGTTTATTCACACATGACTGTATTGCATGTTGAAACCATCTTTATTAAAAATTATGAACAAGTTCGTGGTCAGCAGGAACACTTCTTTCAAATTTTATTTTTATTCAATGTACCGGTAACAGAGATAACTGCTGAATGTGCTACTGTTTGTGCTTCAGTTTCAAGACTCATTACAAAATCTTCTAAAATAAAGGAGTTATTAGTTGTCATTTATGACATGGTTTATACATTTTTTTTAGAGGGATATCATGGTTTATATACTGATAGTGAAAATATTGATATTTTTTTTTCTTCTCTAAAACTATAAAAATCAAATTACTTCATTCAAAAATAAATAAATGATTTATATTTTTGCATTCATTATAACCACCTTACATGAACTTTTTCATGATGATGAGCTTAAAATTACTAACTACATTTTTCAAAGAAAAGAGAGACTTTTTCAAAAGGGTAGTGGACTTCTTACTTACAATAAGGATGGCATTCCATTCAAACAATGATAAGATCTTTAGGGAAATATTATGGAAATAATTTTGCTAGAAATGAGACATAATGTCCAAAACTCATTTGTATTAGGCTTTGTATATAGACCACCAATCACAGACAATACTTGGTATACTATATTTCAAAATAAGTTTGAAACTTTGTATGTAGAAAACAAAGAAGTCTATGTAGTAGGTGACTTCGATTACAGTTTATGACACCAAAGCTTTATTAAAACCACGAATTCCCTGATTTATCAACAGCTAGTTCATGCGCCCACTCAAGTAATAGATGTATCACAAACACTAATTGATCACATCATACAGACAATATTATAGAAGTTTCAGTTCCAAAATGCCATCAGTGATTATTATCATACATGCTGATAATATGAAAATTAAGTAGACAAAGGGAAACTTTATGATCATAAGTGTATAAGTATTGAATAATGAAAAGATTCAGTTTGCAAATATTCCTTAAAGAACTGAAAGTTATCCCTTGGTCAGTAATGAATCATTTGTTGACCCATCATATTCTCTTGACATCTGGCTCTGGCTTTGTATATTTACTGACACCCTGAACAATGTTTCTATTAATTTCGAGAGAGTTAGCCACAAAATGAAACCCCATGGATTACAGGTGATATACTGAATGCTATTATGAGAAAGGATAGATTTTATAAATTCAAAGATACAGACAGTTACAGATTATGGAGAAAGAGAGTCAAGTCAGTGATGTAAAAGGCAAGGAAAACTTATTATTCCACTGAATTATCAGAGTTAAAATTAAATAACATTGAAAAACTCTGGAAAACCTTCAATGACTTGAAGAGTAAATCTGTCAATAACCTGCTATTTACATGTATTAGTGATAAAAGTGGTTATATGCATCAAGAACCTCTTGAAAATGCAAAAGCACCCAACGATTACTTTATAAATATAAGCAACAAACTAAATAAATTAAACTGAATTAAATAAGCATCTTTCCTCAAAGCCTAGCAAAGAAGAGTGCTTCAAAATATCTAAAATAAGTCCTGAATTTACTTGAACTTTATAGACATGATGTAAGAACAGATACTGGTCTAGATGATATAAATGCTACATTCCTAAAACTCTCAAGTGATCGCACCTTCACTTATGTATATTTTTATGACTCTATGGTAACAAGGTAACAGAAGAAGCAAACAAATTTTGAAAAACTTAGTCCCATATGAAAATGGTTCTGATCTTGCCTCCAGTATGCCATTTTGAAAATCTTGTTATTTCTATTCCTCCTAGATAGATGGTACTGTCAACATTAGGTTTTCACAAAAAGATTTCATGTGACAGCTAGTTGGTTCAAATGAAACTGATGATGATGTGGTACCCAGTATGGTCATCATGAAAATCTTGGTATCACTATCCCTTGTAAATGGAAAATCAGATTGACATGGAATTTTCGTGAAGTATGATGTCATGTTGTTCCTAAATGAAAATGGTATCTATTCTGCATTGAATATAGCAATCACAGCAGCTAATTTTTAAAAACAATTGGAACATTGTTTGAATGCAGTATTGTGAGGAAGGAACAGTAGATCAATTACATCAAACACAGTCTTCTTAAAAAGAACAAAAAACTTTTGAAGTGAATTTTACAGTCTTATAGTTGGTCAATCCAGAAGCAACAGTTTTGTCAGAATGGGATCCTACATTAGTGTTAGCTTTGTCTGTATGCCAATGTTTGCACACAGCAAACAACTGGTCATTATTTTTTCATGAAAGGTCAATCAGTACATGAAATATATAGCAAAAATAGCAATACCTATAGAAAGAAAGTAATGTGCATGGAAAAACTATTTAGGCATGAAGTGCAAGTCCAAAATATCAGCCCAGTTGACATTACCATAGGATACATCCATCAACCCATGAATCACAATTATTTGTCTTGAAATTTCCTGTTGTGAATTGTATACTTCAGTGAAAATGTATTGTTCATAAACTTGAACTATAAACATCAAATAAGATGAAAAAAGATTCAAGCAAAAAGTGGCATTTGTGTATCAAATGATACAATGCTGGCCAACATTTGCATCTGGCCAATTATTCTACACAATTTCTGTATAAGTTCATTTATTATATTTTTAGGGGTCATACTTTAAGTTATAGGTAGGCTCCATTATTTCATCTGTATATTGGATATAAATAATTTTGACAGGAAAAAGAGCAAGTGATAGAAGATTCTTTGCCTAAAACCGTCTTGTTTGATTCTCTAGAATGGATCAAATGACCTGAAAATTGGGTGACTGCGCCTCACTACTACTCATTTGGTAAACCAAATGCCATATGCAAATCAAGAACATAAGATCTGGAGGCACTTTTACAATGTGCAAAATCCCCTGGGCAAATGAATGCTTACACATGCTGTAATGATTTTAATATTATTGTAATGCATTAACTACATCTTTGTGAATAAATGATTCTTCCTACTGGAATGTCATATGACTTAATTTCTCACTCAAGCACATACAACAAATATTCAGAGAGAGAAAGAATACCGAGTTGAATAATCAGAAATTATTTTTTTACTGTGAATTTGACAGTGTATTATACATTTTTTTAATCTATTGATTACTCATGTTAATTCATGAGATAGATTCTATTGTGAATACTGAAATACAAGTAGATGATAATATCAGATATTCTTGAAAGGAACAATACACAGATGTAAGCTTATTTTCAATATGAACTTTTAAAAAAATTATTTTTTAAATCATTTAAAATTTTCTGTGGTTTCTTTGAAAAATAATTTTTTTATAGTATTTAAATGTCAGTTGGAAAAGGTTTCCTACCATTGCCACAGAAGGTTGATCGTTTATTGTTGTTGCTTTTTCTTGTCTCTAATGGTTTGTAACAAAAACAGGATCTTTGGAAATTGCTTGGTCTCCAAAATATAGTGTGTACAGTTTACAGTAATATAAAATATTTGCAATAATGAAGTAAACAGTGCAGACTAATCCAGCATGTATGTCATAGTTACTGGTCACTACATACAGTAACTACCATTTTATAAATAATATCAAGAATTAAATTGAAATTCCAATTCATTAATCTCCACAACTGTTTTGGTGACTTGCATAAATAAAAATGTGTTTATGATGATTTAAATTCAGGTTGTTGCATAAATACAAGTAATTTGAGAGGATACACTCCCCTTCACAGAGCTGCCAGTAAAGGAGATTTGTCAGTTATCAGAACTCTTCTCAGATATGGTAAGCTCGATTTAACGCAAGAATACTTTCGTTGTGGTGACCTCTTCATATGATGTCATACAATCAAACTATTTAATTTTTTCAAACAAGTCAAAATATTGCAGTTCTCTGAAACTTTCAAACATCTTGTGCATGATTAAATATTTGTTTTACTTGGCCCATACAAAATAGATATGTAGACACGGAAAAGCCCCACACCAAGTGAATAATGCATGGGAAACTGACTAAATCCATAGTGTGGTTAAAGTTTATTAATCAAGATATCTGTTCCAATGAAAATTGCTTACTATCACACACTTACTATCAGTAAATTAACTAATTGTATTATCAATGTAAAGGCTAGCAAATAGGAAATGCATTTATTTTTCAGCTGAAATACTTTATCACACACTAAATGTACACTTTTCAAAAAGCATGTCATAGCTTAATTAAAATGTGAAGTTTTTGATACAATTTATTACCGTTTTGTTCATCTAAATGTACTTGTCAGATAATCATTTAAAAGGAGTTGAAAATATGTATTATTCTATTGTATAGGTGCAGATCCATACCTTGCAAGTGCAAGTGGAGTGTATCCAATTGACAGTGCCATTAATGCAGGTTGGTGCTTGAATGAAAGGTGTATAATACTCTTGTATCATTTTAAACAGTTCATATCAACTGCCTTCTGTACAATAAGACCAATTTTTACTATTTTTTTTTTTATTGTCAACTTTGGATTTCTCCTTCCCTAACAGTCACCTTAAAATGCCAAGTATGGAAACATTGCAAAATCAACCAGTGAACTTTTATGCAAAAGCTAAATCAGTAACTGAGGGAGCTTGAGTCAGCCCCATCAAAACTAACACCAGTCATCTGGTTCTTGTTCATGAAATTTTGTGCACATCTTATTTGAACATGTTTTACTTTCATTACAAGTTTTAATCAGCTTTAACCTAAACTCATTGGGGTTGGCGGCCGAAATTCCACAAGCTTTATCATTCATTAAATGATTTTGGTATCTCAATCCTTTGGACTGCATACCCGGCCAATAAAATACATTATTGTCAAGTATATTGCCTTGAACCCTGTGAGACAAAAGTTTTTAATGCAAACTTCTTTAATGAACTTCACTATATACCACCTGTGAAAATCTTTGACTTTTTGATGGAGTTCATTTTATTTTTTAAAAATGTGTCCTATATTCTACAGATTTTTGTGTTTTTATGATTTAAAGTCTGTACATGGCAGCCATTATAATTGGTAGAGGAAGCTATCCATGGGAAGCTACTGGCAAGTTATCTCACATACTCACATTAGCCAAGCCAAAGTTTTTGAACCAATGCGGATGGAGGTGAAATAATGTGATATACAATTTAGCATCAGGCCTTTGTTGGCCTGATATCACTCACATGCAGTTTGTGAGAACACAACCTGTGTATAATATCTTGTCTTCAAAACCTTATATCATGCTGATCTTACCTATCCTACTAAAATATTCTGAAGAAAGAAGCATATTTAATGTACAGTCTGTTGCGTATAATCAAATTTGGTCAAGATCTTGTTTATATTAATCCATCTTTCAAGTTTTAAAGACATTTTTGAGAAATATTTTAAGCCACATGATCTAGAAGGTAATAAAATCATCAAGTCATATGAAAGGTATCTCATTAACAGGCACATATCTCAATTATTACAGAACCGATCTATAGCAATGATAATCTAAACATGAGGAACAAAATCAGATTGAAATTCGGTGTCTAGAGTGGTAACAATCAGAATCAGATTACCTAATATGTGTAGATCTGTTTAACAAGTCTGATCCAAGTCTGATGAGAAGATGTAGAGGCACATCATTAATATACATAAATTTCACTTATAATCATACTCAAACAAGATCTGGATGACATGGTCATAAATTACCAACTTTGATCAAATTCTTTCAAAATTATGGCCTCTAAAGTGGTAAAAACCTCAGCCAAACAGATACAGTATCACTTCATAAATATGAGTAGGTCTCAAGTTTATTAAAATGGGGTCAGAAAGTCAGTCTCACATGGGGTAAGAAACTCTGCCAGTCACATGAAAGATCACACCATTAATATGGATATATCTTTCTCTTAATAAAATACATTAAATATCTTGAGGATAAAAAGTTCTGTACCATGAGTTATAGAGTCAATAGAGTGTTAACAAACTCAACTTATCAGATGCAAAAGTACTTCATTATGTATGCATAATTACACTCATCTAAGATCTGAAAAATTGAAACTTATTTAACATATTTAATAGCATGGTATCAATTTTGCTCATTATCAGCTAAGTTTTAAGTAATAAGTATTAACAGTTATCGCAACCAGATCAAATATACAGTCCTACCCATTTATGTCGACATCCTCGGGCCCGAGGAAATATTGTCGACATAAGCGGATGTCGAGATATGTGTTGGGGGGAGGGCTGAAAAAAGATAAAAGTTAAAATTCGTCAGCTAAGGTAGTATTAATATTAGTACCCTTACACCTACATCGTGGACAAATCAAGTTGAGGCTACGACATTGTAGCTACAGCAAAGGGTGACCCGTCATCAGTGAATAGCATTTACACTCTGAGAAAACAATGGAAATTTTGAGTACATGAAGACAGAATCAGTGTGAAATACATTTGCATATTGACAAATTACATTTTTGGTTACCTTTGTGTAGTAAAATCCAAATTAAAATATTGCATCGATCACATCCTGATACGGAAAACATTACGATATTCAACGTCGGCATTAGCACTTGGTTGGATAGTTGTTATTTACATGCTTCATGTACATGTACTTAAATTGGCCTAGATTTCGGTCAGTCTGTTCCCATCGTATTGAGGCTACCAAGGGGATGGGGCTATTCACAGGGAAGTGAAAAACTGTGTCAACAGTACATGTATTCTCCACAAATACGTTTGTATCCGACGTTATGACAAACATTAAAGTGACTGAACCAACCACTTGTTGCAGCTAAGTTCTCCACAACTAAGTTTTTTCCCAAATGCTTCATTGAACCATTTTGATGCTTCCTCCACGTCTTCAAATGTAGCAGTCTTTTGATTCTTCCTTTGGGCAGCATAGTTACCTTCATCGTAGTATTTCTTTACAGACTCAGATGCTTTCATCCTTCCTGAACGGGTGTTATTTTTAAGTGAAAAAATTTCACAGACCTCTTTGCGAGATGTTCATCGCTCAACTTCCTTAACAGCCAGATATTTAGTTTCCAGAGACTGTAAATTTAATTTGGGTTTTACACTGTGTGTGGTAGCCATCGTAAATGTAAATAAAGTTAAAAACGAAACTTTCACCGCAAAAAAAATTCTTTTAATCACCGATCACTTTCAAAGGTCTCGAAAATGCATAATCCGTATTTTCATGCAATTTTTATATATGGGATTCAGAAAATCACATATATAGGAGTCCTCTGTATGCATCAATTTCCTGGACGGCAAATTTAAGGGCTTACTAGTCCTGCTTCAACCACCTGTTGATTGGGAAACTGTTGATCAATTGATCCTTTTAGCTGTGCTATTTACAATCAGAAAATTCAGTGGCTGGAAGACCCACAGATGTACATGTTGTCATTGTAAGAGTACATCTGAAGAACATGACCCACAAGCTAGGCGGCAAGATCAAAGACTTAACTAGCTGCAGAGTGGTGAGAAAATGTGCTGCTGTAAGTTTTTTTATCCGATTGTGACATTAAAGCCTGGCAGCAAGATCAACTAATTGTTGAACAAAGTATGGGTCAGAACTGGCAGCTTGTCGACATAAATGATTAGAAAACAAAGGATTTGTTAAAGCTGGGACCAAGGGCTTCTGTCGACATGTACGTTGATCTTTTATCTTGACGTCGACATAAGCATGACAATTTGATAGTAATAGTAGACCAATATAAGCGATGTCGATATAAACGGGTAGGACTGTATTGCTGCCATAGAGTTATTAAACTGAGTCAGCCAGATGCAAGATCACTTCATTAATATATGTGGCTATTACTCATACAAAAATATATGAAGATCTTGGATGATATAAATTCCAAGTTGTATCAAAACTGGATCAGAAATATACCTTCTAGAGCTGTAATAAACTCAATCAGATGCAAGTTCACCTAATTAGTCTGTATGAATCTTGCTCATTCACCAAGATCTTAAATATGAAAGTGTGATAAAAATCAGATCAGTATTTATGACTTCCAAAATGGTATTAAGCTCAACCAATCAGATGCAAGATAATCTCAATCATATGCATAGATTTTACTTGCTTTCAAACTTATCGAGTCATAATGAAATAAGCATATATTTCAAGTTTGATAAAAATCTAATATAACAAAAGACCTTCCTTCAAGTGGCAAGAACTTCAGCCAATCTGGTGCAAAATCACCTCTTAGTATGCATGGTTCATTATCGAAGTTGTCTAAGATCTTAATGATATAAGCATATATCCCAATTCTGATCATAATCTGATCAGAAATATGACCTGCAGAGTTGTAACAAGGTTGGCTGATCAGAAGCAATATCACTTTATTAATATGCATGATCACATTATCAAATTCATCCAAGATTTTGATGATGCAAACCCACTTTCCATGTTTGATTTGAAATTAGATCAAACGAAATTAGATGTGGACTTCAGAGTGGTAACTTGCAAGCATCAATGAACACGCTCTTTTGGCACTGTGGACTAGTGAGCTATAATTTTAAAAAATCAACTCAAGAAATAGTGAATCAGTTGTCTGTTGTTCATATTTTTCATATTGCCATTTTGGATATATATATATATATATATATATATATATATATATATATATATATATATATATATATATATATATATATATATATATATATATCATCTGTAAATTGTCTAAAGTTTGAATGGTTAATGGATCTCAGTTGTAGCTTTGCACCCTTAAGGTCTCAAAGTGATAACTATGTTTTACATGTAAGATATCGTATTTTATGAAATACATCTCAATTTTTCTAGTACCTCCAGTTTCTTCATTCCTCCAAGCCATTCAACAATGGCTTCTCAATCAGGAATATACATACATTATACTAAAATCTCTTCTTGTCTACTACTAGGTTTTTCTGTTTATCTCTTATTAATTATGTTGTCACATGACTGTTTCACAACCTAACAATTGCTAGATAATATTAATAGTCCCAAAGTATATACAGGATAAAATTAAGTAACCCTAAAGTAGATGAAGATATTTATTTTTTCTCTGATATGTGCCAACAAAGCTGAAGCTGGTCAGGAGCAACCTTAGATGACTGTGTAATAACACTTGAAAACCTTAGTCATCGCCATTGGTTAAACTCTTGCCTTTCCCATAACTTTTCTCGTATTTTTGCAAAGAAAATGCAGGGTGTTAGTGGGTGCAGGTTTAGCTCATTAAACACTGAAACAAATGAGATTTTAAACTTTGAAATTGATTGGTTATAAAATTACCTAAAAAGTTTGTTTACCCCTAGGATCAAAATAAGGAAAATAACAGGGACACATTTTACTGCAGATTTCTAGTTAACAATTTCAATTTTATTTCATTTTAAAATTAAAATCTGAAAATTTAAAAATTATTCATAAAAGAATGTGACCATAAAAAAATTCAGTTTCTTAAGATAGACAATAAGTTTAACAATGGTTGACTATCCATTTTCTCTAAAATGTAAAAGTTCTTTAAAGTTTATAGCATCTTGATAGTGTTGAATCAATTTATTGTGTTTTGGATTTACTTCTAAGCCACTAAATTACCCCAGTGTACTAGACCAAATCACACCTGATGGTTCATTCCTGAATACAGCTCAGACTTGAGGTTCAGGTGACTAATACATTGACCCCTCTGCCCAGAGAGAAATAGAGTCACACAAATCCTTGATATTCAGTGTATGCAAATATTCACCTTGGAAATACATTGAAACTCCTCACAACTGAATCTACATTACACTCTAATTCCATCAAGACCAAATATTTTAGTACTGAATTTTTCTACAGTAAATTGAAAAATTTCAAATCAAAGTTTTATCCTAAATTTCAATTTTATGCCTCAAAAGAACCCAAGAGATTTTTAAGACCGAAACTCATTCAAATTTGCAAATTGTATTTAGCTGTCAAGTTCCTGACACAATGGAAATGGTAATTTATGACTTGAACATTTTAAGCTCACATGTGTGACAAAGACCCAGAAAATGTTTCAGGGAGATTCTAGGTCAAAACAATACTTGATATGCAGACCATCATAGATTAGAGCCAACAGTAGATAATCTGAAATCTTTGTATTGTGAATATTGTGCCAGGTTTTAAGGTGAATTAATAATAACTAAATGCTTGTAGGTAAGACATTTATGAAAGATTATATTTAGCTGCATGTCATTTGGGAGTAAATGCTATTCTTTTTTAAACATGTTAAGTAGAAAATGTGTTTTTAAATTTATACTGGGATTTAAGAACCTTGCTTTTGATGCTTTGTTGATGAAGACTGACAAAACGGTGTTCTAAAAGCCAGATCAATCAGAGGCAACACAATATCCATTGATGGCTCCCTGGACAAAGAGATCACTGCAAGGATAAAAAAAGTCAAACATTCGGACGACTCAGAACCAAGGTCTTGCATAACAAGGACATACCTACACCTGTCCACAAAGATAAAAGTGTAGAGTGCAGTTATCCTCACATCTCTTGTACTATGTCTCGAAGGCATATCAGTCAGTTGAAAAAATACAACCAGCGCTTCCTGAGATCCATCATGCGGATTAAGTGGCAGGACCGAATCACCAACCAGGAAGTCCTTGATAGAGCCAACATAACAAGCACTGAAACCAAACTAATCCAGGCCCAATTTTGATGGACTGGCCATGTCATCAGCATGGATCAAAACAAATCCCAAAGCAGCTATTCTTTGGCAAGCTAGTCAAGTGCAACTGAAACCAAGGCCACTCTTGCATGAGGTACAAAGACAATCTCATGACACACATCAAATGGGCATACATTCAACCCCAACAGCTCTAGTGCACTATCTCAGACAAAAGTCAGAGGCAGGTCCTGACCAGAAAAGCCAGTTCCACCTTTGAGGTTGACTGCCACAAGTGTCTTGCTGTAGCTTGTGAGAGAAGTCACAGAGCTATGTCCCAGCAACCCACAACCACCATTGTCTTATGCCCCATGTGCATCCACCGTCAATGAGAATGCACAACTAGTCTTCCTCAGCTCGAGAAACTACCAAAAAGAGAAAAAAATGACAGCCAGGGATCGAACCTATGACCTCCTGCAGCTGAGACGGACACTCATTCCACTAGGGTAAAAATTCAGCACAGGAACATTGCAAACTAGCATTGTTGCAATACTGCCAGCAAATTTAACAAACTGAATGAACTTGTGTGGCAATGGTTTAGCCAAGCTATGACCAAAACCTTGCTAATCACTGGCCTTATAATATATAAGCTTTCCCATCACATAAGCATTTTTACATCTACAAAAACCTCATTAAACCAAAAGCCTCTCAAAACTGAATTTTTTTAGTGGTTCCAATGGTTTTGTTTTAGTGGTTGTACTCATGAAGGAATTTATAACTCTATAGGTCCTCTTCAGAAAAAGAAGAAAAAAAATGTACCCAAGTGATTTGCAGAATACAGCGTCTTTCCTGTATATCTGCTTTGATCACACTTGCACAGACTATAACACAAAACTTTGATGTTCATGATGTCACTGTTGGAAAGGTTATATCTTTTTCTCATTATGATTTTGCAGGTGAGAGAAAATATTGTTCCCTTCACGAATGACAAACACAAGTGTAGTATATAGTATTTATATGAAAACTTCTTTTTCTCTTCAGGAAATCTGGAAGCAGCTGAACTCCTGAAGATCAATATAGCTAACCCTCATGTGTGGGATTTAGTGGACCCTCACACTCCATCACGAATAAAGCTGGGCCTACAGAGTCCTCTAAGGAAACATCTGTTAGAGTCCTCCAAACCCAAAACATTTCAAAAAGTTCTTTGACTGCAAACCTGTCTGGTGTTTCTTAGAATGACATTAGCACTTCATTTGTAATGTACTTGTATGTCAGATTGTATTGAAGTTGAGTATTCATTTTCAGACTGACAGGCAAGCAAGAATTAGTGTGAGAGATATTGTTTGTAGGCTTGGGCAAGCAAGAATTAGTGCAAGAGATATTGTTTGTAGACTTGGACTTAGTAAAAATAATCTAAAAATAATCTGCAGTCAAGAAATTGTGTATATTGTACAGTAAAGTACATTTTGCCTCAGTAATTAAAAGATCTGCTATAATAACATACAAATAACCAATATTGAACATGTAGTTATTTATTTAGTCTTAAATCTTAAAAAAATCTCAGTATTTCCTCGGTATAATATAGCCCGTATGTTAAAAGTGCCATTTAAACCAACAAACAAAATAATTTTTCTCAGAGTATGTACATTAATACCAAGTTGGTGAAATTTAATACATGACCCTTTCCCTGTTTTAGTATTGAATTGTATTTTCTGACTAAGTATAACATTGAACTAAACTATATTGCATGCCCTATTTTTGAAAAACAAGCTAATCATATATCTAAGCAGGAGTCATCATCAACTGCCATGCATATTTGAAGATTTTGCTTAAGATAATTTCTAAACTTGGTTGTTACAGATGAAGCAATAATTTATATATGAAGTTAAATCACCCTGTTTCATAATGTATTTTATTTTAGAAATGTCTGTATTGAAGTGTTTTACTTGTAAATACCTAATGTACAAGAGAGTTAAGGTACATGAAGGTTCTGTAATAGATGTACTTTGTACAACATTTATTTTTATACATATTATATGGCTGCAAGGGAGATTAAGTTGCACTTAAGTATTGAGTGTCCCTGCTTAAATTTTCATTATTATTATTACTGCATGTATGCTTTATTCATATGATAGTCAAAACATTCCTTTCTTATCATTTAGAATGCAAACTTGATAACTAAAATTCCTAGACTGTGTAAGACCTTTTGAACAGCATGCCATCTGTTTTTTGGCGAGCCAAAATCTTTGAAACGAAGAAATTAACCAATCCTGGTTTGTAGAGTCTAGTAAAGAAATCTTGCACTTTAAAAAAAACAACACAAAATGTATTGAAATATTATATTAAATATTATTTAGTAAAATCTGTTTATAGATCTGTGACCACTATGTGTGCAGGTGACAGTTTTAGTAAAATCATCCAAGAAGGATCAAACATTGCTTTCCTGAAGGATTTTTCTTCAAATAATTTGATGTGTGCTCAGAATGTTTTTGTTCATGAAAATACTTCATATGAAAGGTAAATAACATGCACTAACATAAGGAATGACTCTCCTTTATTATCATTATCTGTAACCTAATGAATAGTGAAGCATCATGATAAACCCATTTTATGATTTTTTGATTCCCATATTGCCATTCTGCTCATAAAAGGTGGGAGGGTATTTCTTTGTTCCTTTAAAATTAGGTCTCTTTCAGGACCTGAACCTAACCTTTTTATGAGTTTCAATGATCATTATGTAAATAGATATAAATTATGATGTTTATATTTATGTACAATGTAAGCAATGATCTGTGATACATTTTACAAACTTAATTATTGCTTCCCCATAAAAAGCTGGACTGCCAACCATTCTGATTTTGCCAAAATCATTCCAGTTCTCAACATTGCTTTAGATTACAAGATTTAATTCTTAAGATAAACTGTTTGATACAAACTGAAGTAATTTCAAAATTTATCTACAGTATCCAGTTTTGTAAAGCTGTTATTCCTATTTCACATCAGATGGGGTTGGCATCTCAGAATATTTTTTCTTCATAAGAGTTTAAAGTTTTGTTTTTCCTGTCATGCTTCGATATTTAAATCTTTTTGGAGAATTTATTTCATGCTTATTAGCTGCAGGTATAATAGCTGCATGTTTGTTACCAGATTAAATGTGAAAAGTTGTGGTTACTTGGTTGTTATACATTAAGTTTGACCAATTCCTTGTATGAACATTTAAACCAATGAAGCTATTTTAATGCACCTTTAAAGTTTTACATATATTGCCATATAGTTTCTCTAGTATTCAAAACAATACCCGATTCAATTCATGGTCAATATAACACCAAGGGATAATACAAGGCAGTTGCCTTTTTCTTTATCCCAGCTGACACTTTAAGCCCCTACAGATCTTTTGATGAAATTTCCATGCCTCATCATATATTAGTAGGAAAATGTCATGAGACGGGTGTAATCATGTACTATTTGTGGTATACTTATTGATTTATGATGCAAGCAATAGGTATATGAGCTTCTGAATAATATAGTAAATAATTTTATCATTTTTACAATTTACATTTATTGCTGTATGTGGTCTCCTCTTTTGAACCCGATGGCCAGTTGAATACAATGCATTTAGCCATTTCAATACATTTTTTGAAAGGCTTTTATGCATATTTTGTTAATTGGCAAGAATACCTCCAAGTTCACACCACACCTCCCCCACTTCCCTGCCCAATTTTTCAGTCTAATTACAGAGCAACTCTACAACTCGAAGTGTATATGGACAACTGTTGTATGACAAGATTGCTCATAATCTTGTTTCAGAAATGAGATAAGAATTTTTTTGCAGTTAAAAATATACATACATGATAATATAAACAGATAATAACCTTTACATGGATTTAACAGAACTGTCAAGAAAGTGACGTGCGATTCCTCCTGTTGTAATGCAAGCAGCTCTTGCTGTGTTACTGCCTAAGACAAGGCTCAGAGGTTACTGGTCATGGAGATTTTGTAAGAGAATTCAGAAATTATCAGGATTCTGCTGTATTATAAAGACATTACAAATGTTTGCATCATACATTTATGTGAAAAGATGTTTAAAGTTACGTAACTTTTTACATTTGTTAAATTTAAAAAATAAAATGGTTGCAATCAAACAAGTCACAATCATGATCATTATGAACACAAGTCAACAACAAATAGACATTATTGTGTGTCAGTAATGCAGTACACCAGTGACTGCCATGCCATTCATAAAATAGGTCTTATTGAGTATTATAAATACAGTGCCTTAATACAGCTCATCAGTGATTGTCATGTAGTCAATAAAATGAGTCTTACTAGATGTCATTATTACAGTGCATTAATACAGATACCAGTGATTGAAAAGCAGTCAATAAAATGGGCCTTACTGAGTATCAAAGATAGTATACCAGTGATTGTTATGCAGTCAATAAAATGGGCCTTACTGAGTATCAAAGATAGTAAACCAGTGATTGTCATGCAGTCAATAAATTGGGCCTTACTGAGTATCAAAAATAGTATACCAGTGATTGTTATGCAGTCAATAAAATGGACCTTACTGAGTATCAAAGATAGTATATCAGTGATTGTCATGCAGTCAATAAAATAAGCCTTACTGAGTATCAAAGATAGTATACCAGTGATTGTCATGCAGTTGGTAAAATGGGCCTTAGTGAGTATCAAAGATAGTATACCAGTGATTGTCGTGCAGTCAATAAAATGGGCCTTACTGAGGATTAGAGATAGTATACCAGTGATTGTCATGCAGTCGGTAAAATGGGCCTTACTGGGTGTCACACAGTATGCCATTAATTGACATGCAATCAACAGATTGGGACTGACAAGATGTGAGAATTACAGCACACCACCAATCATCATGCAATTACTAAAATAATTTTCTCTATGTGCAAGAATTTCTTCAAGTATAATTTCTGAATACACTGGATTCAATGAAAAATTAAAATATAAAAATCTGATTTATTTACGTACTCAAAAAAATTATTAATGATAGAATTTTTTTTCAAACTTTATTATAAACAATATCAGCATACTGTAAATTCACTTTTTAACATGTGTTGCCAATTGTATATGGATTTTATGGCTGCTACCTACTAGAAATGTATGATCCAACACATAATTTTTGTGTGGAAAGAAAGGGACCCTTTTCCAAATACATAAATGTTTGATCCAATGATCAATTGTTTCCCAAATCCACAAATTTATCATGCAACACACAATGATCTTTATACGAAAAGATAAGAGCACTTTTTCAAATAAACAAATGTAACCACCAATGAAATGAAACATTTTGACATTTTATTGCTGGTAAAATCATGTACATTTCAAGGGTGACATTCATCCTACAGTCATGTGACATTTTGCTACATGCTTTTTCCCTATCTGTTCTTCCTCTGTAACATTTCATTCAGGAATTCTAGGTAAATTTTCTTTTGTGGGCCCGAGGCTGGAATGAAGTGACCACCAGGATGCTGGATTATCTTTGGATTAACAAAGTATTGCAGTAAATCTTCACTCATCTCTGAAATAAATCAGATAACCTGTTACATGAATCTGATTAAATATATATACAAAATAAATCCTGCAAGAGTATTAGATTAATATGACTGATCAACAGTGTAAATTCAGGAATGCATCATATTTTTTGGAAAGTACTTCGCATACAAGTTACTATAACTGACAGAAAAACTGTAAATGATGAGAAAATAATATTCAGATAACATAATGATGGATTATGCCACAAAATTCTATCATGTCATTGTATAATCTAGTACCTACCATCTGACAAAAAGTATATTGCATTAAATAAAAATTTAAAAACTAGTTAAACAAGAAAGAAGATTTCTGATAATACAGAAAAATCACTGCTTTTAACCTGATGTAGTTTTTCTGAAATCCAGCAGTAATTTATTACTGCAATACCAAGCAAGTAAACTTCAGTTCTGATGATTTCTGTGGCTCTAAAATTCAGATTCTTGAACCCTCCCCCTTGTCCTTATGACATACAAAATCTTTGTACCAGTGGTAAGTCCCAGGGGACACATAACTTGAGGAAAAATCTGAATTCATCTTTTTCATGTACAGTAAATGTATATATAGTTATAGGATTGGGATCTTAGTAGTTACCAATGTGAGCTAGGTCCCATAGGTGGGAGTGGGAGGACCCCTGGGTCCATGTCAATAATCTTTTCTTTTCAAATCTAGTAAATTATATGTATGAGTATAGAATGGAGATCTAAAAAGTTTCCAAGTTATGTCCAAAGGACTACGTTTCAAGATGAGGTAGAGATGGACCTTCTTGTGAATGTAAACTGCATGTATAAATTTGTCTTTTCATGTCCTGTAATTGTACATATGGCTGTTGGCTGGGGATCTCGATACTTTATATGTTCTGACCCAGGGTGGAGAGAGCTGAGGTAACTCTTGTTTTTGACCCAGTAATCTGAGTATGAAATGTGTTTACACTAGGGTCAGTTTCTCAAACTCGTGAGACATCCTTAGCACTGTTGTGTGCCCTGCAATTAAGATTAAAATTTCAAAAGTGTTAGCATAATTTGCACCACTAGAAATCAAGAACTCCAGATTGACAGCATCTATACAAGCATGGGTAATCACCTACAGCAGTATATCAACCACTACAAATGGGGCTTAACACAAAAAGTATGAACTTAACTGTTCCAAACTGCATGCATATTACATACTCAATCACATTATATACCGAGTGGTAAGCCTATTGAATATATTTATCAAAATATAAGGTTACGGTGTAGTCACTACTTTAGACAGTCCATCCTTGATTAAAGATATTCATTCATTAAACTCCATAGGTCATGGAGGACCTTTTAGGCAGGAAGGTATTTAGCTGTCATGAACTAAACAAATATTAACCAAAGTCAATATAATAACCTCAATTGCTTGTAAATGTTTAGTTCAGCCACTAAATTATGTGCACAAGAAACATGAATCTGAAATATAAAATTTAAAGTATTTTTTGTGTGAAATAGAGATTAGAGATCTGTTGATTTTTGTGGTAGAGTATAATATTTTTTAGAAAGATGGCAAATCTAAACTAGTTTAATGCTTTCAGTTACTATAGTATGTAAAAGCAAGTAAAACATCTGGCCTTAAACACACAAATTCTATGCCACTGAAAAAGAACCTAGGGGTCCTAGTGACCTTTTCTGTTGTAAGAACTGAATTAACAGATGCATACATTGCAGTGCAAAATATTAGGTCATTGAGACATCTTGTTGTAATTAAAAAGTTTTTATCAATATGCATCAATAATTCAAGAATATTGGCAGAATAATGTCTCTTGATAGCATGCAAAAAATATGAGGTCAAGAACAATCAAATACAAAAGAATAGGTTAAACTAATCTTTTGTAGTAAGAGTCTTGATGTTGTACTATCTAGGCGTGAACTAGTCTAAAAAGTGAAATACAGCAGTCCCCCTCTTGAATGGCACCCCTGACCAGCGGCTCCCCACTTCTTACGGCCAGAATCCCTTGGCACTGATGAGTTTGTATTCAAAAGTACCCCTCAAGTACAGCCACCCCTCTAACGTGACTAGCAGCCAGGATTTTAGTACAAAAAATGTAAAATGTCCCCTTCATGAATGGTGACTTTTGTTTTTTCAAATGTATCCAGAACCAATAATTAATTCAAATCTTTACGTAAGGTAAGCAATTTTGATTATCTCTATCGTAGATACAATTCTCTGAGTGTCAAATTTCTGTAAGAATTGTCGACTAAGGATTTATAGTATATCATTATCTATAAAAGTCAATGTTTACAGGAAATAGGCTCAATAATGTTATGATAGAGTTTGGGGTTTAACACCTATGTCGAGTTCTTCTCTTTGATGATTATAACCAGACGTAATTGTTACAATCATAACAGGGTCAGCATAGGATCAAAATAGATTTTGTACATTGGCAAACACAGAGAACCTTGAGGAAAAAAACAGGGTACCAGACAAAGACTGGAAAAATCATGTGACAACACATTATGGCTTCCTTTATGAAGACTGTATTCATACACTTGACACAATTTTGTCTGCATAATTAAATTGCAAACAGTCAGCAACAACCGAATCAATCAGTACAAAACATTAAAATGTCATCACGTTAACGGATACATTACTTTAGAAGAAAGTTGATTATTCTACACGATGACATCGAGGGGGGGAACTTCAACTTGCCGAACAATTTTATGTAGAAAAGACTCAAAAAAACAAGATTACATTGAAATAATTTGAATAAACAAGTCCAAACTGATAATAGGTTATTCTGCAGCAGTGGGAAAATGGAGCAAATGGAAAGATAATTATGTATGTACCAAGATGTAAATGACGTTTTTGAATCTATTTTAAATGTGCATGACAACAATACCTGCTCGCAAATCACACATAAGGCAAGAAAGAAAAAATAGTAAGGTATATTCAGTTGAAATAAATTTGTTATTATAACAAAAAGAACCTTTTAATAATTAATGTTACATTTAGACGAAGAAAATAATAATAATAATAATAATGAGGACTTTGTATCGCCTAATCTTTCGAAGCTCTAAGCTCTTTACACCATCAATAATGATGTGACTACACTACAGAAAACAACAAATGACAAAAACAATGAAATTGGAAAACAAAAAACATGCTGAAAACATATAAGATACAAAACAAGATTAGGTCGCTAAGTTTGTCCCTGCAGTCGAAACAGGCGAGTCTTAAGAGCACTCTTAAAAGGGACCACTGTGTCTTTGTGTCTAATTTCAATGGGCAATTCGTTCCACGTCGCCGGGCACTGGTGTGCAAACCAACGTTGTCCATATGACTTTGTTTTCACCTTGGAAACCATGAGTATACGATTATCAGAAGAAGAGCGTAAAGATCTAGCTGATGTATGCATATGGGTGAGGCTGGATAGGTATGTTGGACTGGAGTCTGTCATTGAAACAATAGCACAGAGAACAAATTTTGTGTTTGATTCTGTATCGAATCGATAGCCAGTGTAGGGTACAGAGCAGTGGTGAGGTGTGCTCTGATCAAGGTACTCTAAAGATGATCCGTGCAGCTGTGTTTTGAACATTTTGAAGTTTCTGGAGTAAATATTGTGATGAACCAGACAGAATTGAGTTACAATAGTCCAGTCTTGAAAGTACTAATGAACACACAAGTGTTTTAGTGGCATCAACTGAAAGATATTTACGAATGGCTGATGTGTCTCAATTCAAGATATGCAGCCTTGCATATGTTCATGACATGTTGGTGCAATGTGAGAGTACTGTCAGAGTAA
Source organism: Unio pictorum (assembly GCA_030141615.1). NCBI lineage: Eukaryota > Metazoa > Mollusca > Bivalvia > Unionida > Unionidae > Unio > Unio pictorum. The sequence goes on from JARLTB010000339.1 coordinate 13,255,611, forward strand.
CGCCTAGGTTTCGTACTGACTGTGAGAATTTAATGTTTGTGTTGATGATATTTATTGTCTGAGGTAAAGGATGTGAATGAGAAAGTCTTTGTGTTGTGATCAGAATAGCCTCAGTTTTATCATCATTCATCTGCAGCTTGTTACATGTCATCCATGATTTCACATCAGAAATGCACTTCTCTACTCCATGGATGGTAGCATCAACTTTATTTGGGTAGCTAGACTTGTATATTTGGGTGTCATCAGCATACAATTGGTACGACACTGGGTGATGATCTATGACACTTGAGAGCGGCTGAGTGTACAGAATGAAGAGAACATGTCCAAGAACAGATCCCTGTGAAACACCACAACATACGTCAACTGGGCTGGAGTGTATTCCATTTGTAGATATAATTTGTGTCCTGTTGACTAAGTAGGACATGAACCACTTTAAGGTAATATTCTGAATGCCAAATACATGGCAATAACTCTTGCCCCTTACCTCCCCTTGCCACCACCATGTGTCGCTACTTTTTAAGTTGAGCGATATATACTATACGAGGATGCTCGCATGGTGGGGTGGCTGGGAGGGTTTTTAAATAATGTGATCGGGTAAGTATTCTTGGAGAAACATAATTTACTTGAAAATTTGCTTTTTCCTTCAAATACGTTCCCCGATAACAATAACGTTAGGAAAATAGGTAATAGGAAGAGGGAATGATGAACATCCTACCTCCACCCTGGGTATCCTCTAGGGAATGATGGCTGGATTCCCCAATAATGAACAATAACCCGTTCTCCTAATATCATCAGCTATACAGCCTATGGTCACGTGAAGCTGATAGGCTGTGCTGCTTGTTTTAAATGGGTCTGGTGGTCATCTGGGCTGCCGACACAGGACCTACCAGATTCAAGGTTTGCCTCTGCGAAGTCAAATCTCTGAGATAAAAACTGGAGAAGGTTGACTCTGCATGCCAGCCAACAACTTCTATTATATCTCTGATCGAAACATTGCGTTCAAATGCAAGGCTCGCTGAAATTGCTCTAATCTCCTAAGCGACTCTGATCTTGTGAGACCTCAGAGTACGCTGATCGTATAACCCACTTCAGCCATGAGGCATGGGCTTGAGGGGTGATATCCTGTTTTCCAGCTTTCACTGGAAGAAAGAGACGTTTCCGTGTGTCCCGACTCACCTCTGTGCGTTTTAAATAGTGCTTGAGTGCACGAACAGGATCTTGCATGGCTGCTGCTCTTGACTAATCTATGGAAGACAGCAAGCAAATGACGACTCTTTGATTTCCAAATGGATGGTAACCTATTTTTTGCTACGAAGCCTGGTTGCGTCAAGAGGGCCACCGAACCATCTGATCTGAACTGCAGAAGATAAGGCTTGCAAAAAACATGTTTTGTATGGTAGTAGCTTTAACGAAGTGTGGGCTAAAGGCTCAAATTTGTCTGAATTCAGCCATGTTAAACCCAGGACAGATTCCATTTTGGAAACAGGGTGAGGGATTTTGGTCGATTGAAATCAAAATTGGCTAAAAGATCTGACAGATCTTTGTCATGCCCTATATCACATCTACCATGATGTCGGAATGTGTCTGATATCATAGAGTGGTAGCCTTTGATAGTAATTGGGGCCAATCGTTTCTCCTCAAAAAGCCAAAGGAAAAAAGTCTGCCAGTTGAGGGATTGAGACACTCAAAGGGACAATGTTATTGATACGGCACCAGTCTCTGAAAACCTTCCACTTTCTCTCGTAAGCCTTCAGAGTGGAGGGCCTTACTGCTCTCAAAATTCTCTCCACAATCGAAGGTTTAAATTGTTTGTCTCGCAAGGCTGTCTGGACAAGAGCCAAGCGTGAAGAAGATGGTCTGGGCAGGGGTGGAACATCCATGATCGCGGTTGCTTGAGAAGATTTGGGTTGGCTGGAATCTTCCTGGGTAGATCTATCGATAGATCGAGTAGTGACCCAGGACTTGTTCCAGCTGAGAGGGGCAATCAAAATCATCTGACAGTTCTGACCCTTTAACCTCTGGATTATTTTCGGTACCAAGACCATGGGAGGGTAGGTGTATGCCCACAATCCCTCCCAGCTAATTGACAGAGCATCCACGGCCCAAGACTCTGGGTCTAGAACCGGAGAGACAAAGGTGGGCAACTTGCGATTCCACCTTGTCGTAAAAAGATCGATCATCGGACATCCCCAAAGTGTGCAAATCCGAAGAAAGACCGATTGATGGAGTGACCATTCCGTGTGAATGACTTGACCTTTCCTGGATAGAGTGTCGGCCAAGACAATGAGTCTGCCGGGAATGTGTCTGATTTGTATGTTGATGTGGAGGTTTTTGCACTAACATAGAAACTGCCAGATCAGAATGCACAAGTCTGGTGATTTGGTGCCCACTTGTTTGAGGAGGTAAGACACCACCACAGAGTTGTCTGAAATAATGAGGACAGTTTTGCCTAAGAGTTGATCCTTCCAGAAATGAAAGGCATTGATGACAGCCTTCATTTCTAAAAGGTTGATGTGGAGAGGCCTCTCCCCTGGCTCCCACATGCCGCTGACGGTAGTGAAGTCCGGCAACAGGTGGGCATCCCAAACGTAGGTACTGGCATTGGTACATACCGTTATCTCTGCTTGGGGCATCTCCACAGGAATCCCCATGGACAGCCAACTGAGGTTGTGCCACTGATGCAGGAATGATCATATCTCAGGCATGATCATTATTGCTTGATTGAGGGGACTTGAAAAGGGCACCATTATGCTAGTAACGTCATTTGTAAGGGGCGCATAAAAAGACAGCCGAGCGGGATCATGTCCACTGCCGCAATGAATAATCCGAGGAGTTGCAAGAACTCTCTCACAGAAATCCACATCCTGTTGGAAACAGAATCGATGAGTTCAACGAACCTGATTACACAAACACGAGGAATTCAGATTGGTGAGAAACTCCATACCCAGATGGACAAAACGCTGGGATGGACGGAGATCGGACTTTTTCCAGATCACGAGAAAACCTAGATGATCTAAAAGTGATAGGATATCGTTTCTGCCTTTAAGCAGAATAGAACTTACCAGATATTTATGGAGGATGTGATCCAAGTACACTGCCATCCCTGTAGATGAAGTTGAGCGAAACAGGGTGATGACGCAATCCATAACCTTGGCAAAAGCCCAAGGGCTTATGTTGAAGCCAAAGGGTAGGACCTGGAACTGATAAGCCGCGTCACGGTAAGCAAATCTGAGAAATTTCCGTGATGCGGGGTGGATAGGGACTTGAAAATATGCATCTGCCATATAGACTAACGGCATACTCGGCCCGTCAGATGGAAAGACGGATTGATCTTGCCAACTCCATCTTGAATTTTGGTGATAAAATGTATTGGTTGAAGCAACTCAGGTCGATGATCGGCCTCAACTTGCTGTTCACCTTCTGGATAAGAAACAGCCTGGAATAAAACCCTGGCTTTTTTTTTTAATAGAATCTCCACCGCAAGTTTTTCTATGAGCAACCGTATCTCCTGTTGTAGAAAGGCATCATTCTCCCGATCGGACAGTACATCCGTGAAGATGGGAGAGGAGGACAGGGGAGGGGGTTTGATAAATGAAATACGAAGCCCCTCCGAAATGACCTGGATCACCCAATCGTTCTGAGGAAATAAAGTGGTCCAGTGGTCCTGAAATTGCAGTAGGCGGCCGCCCACAGGTAGGCTGTCCGCAGGCGGTGGGGAGGGTAGGTCAACATTTAGGGGCTAGAGCGATGAGGACCTCAGACATGTGTCACATCATATCAGGTCTAAGTTGGCAGAAGCAGTCAACGCATTGGCCATGGAATGGTGAGGTGCAATGTTAATAACTCTAGCAATTCGGGCCATCACTTACCAAGTGTGGTCATTGTCAGACTTTTCTGCGAGGCAGCCAATAAGGTCCCCATGCTGGGACGGCTGGACGGCCGGTGACGTCGAGGATGTATAATGAAATAGATCCGATGGATCCGGTAAAAACCCCATGCGTCCTGACTTACAGGCCTGAAGGCCATGCTCGGACATGTGGGGGACTTAACCCCACTGGGCAGCCTAAAATTGGGGGAACACTCCCCCAAAGAGGTAATATCTGGCCTGATGTCAATAGCTGCATCATCGTTTCCTGGACCAAACAACACATCTGTTCAAAGGCAGACTGTTGTAGCATGTCAACATTATTTTCCTCCATTGCTGCTGATGTTACTGTGGTTGATGTTTGCAGACGACGAACTTTAAGGGGGGGGCGATCCCAACGTCCCCCACAATACTCGCAATGGAGGCTGACTTCAGATGTATACTGAGGACAGCAATGCTATCTATCTTCAACTTATTCTGTCAATCTCTCCCTTTTGCTGCCTTCTGGACTACATCAGCCCACATTGGCTCTGTCCACGTATTACACCTGCTGCATGGTATAGATGATGTACACTTGGTACATACAATACAAGAGTCACGGTTGTCTTCTTTTGCTTTGAACTTCTTGCATTTCATGTATTTGGTTGACATTTATACTGAAACGACACAAGTTAAAACAAAGCACAAATAAGCAAATCAGCATGTTTTTAATTCGCTAATACCACAACCATTACTAATAGAGTAAGCAAAATTATTTTGTGTCGCATTAACTCGTAAATGACAACACGAGTACAGCGTTAGCGTGTTGTAATGTGGTCGTCAATAGACAAAGTCCGTAAAAGATGACAAAGTCACTCAAATGTTGAACAAATTGTAAAATAATGTATACAACCTGCAGAAGAATAATTGTCCAACACAATAAATCCAAATGAAACTTTGGATGGTCCAATTTAACAAAAAGATGGCTTGGATTGTTCAGATGTTATAATGTACGTGTTATCAGTACAAGCGAAGCTTAAAAACTAGCGACACCTGGCGGTGGCATGGGGAGGTAAGAGGCAAGAGTTATTGCCCTTTGTCTATAGGAGATAGAAAAGATGATTTTTCATCTTTTAGCAGGGCTGGATTCGCGAGGTAGCAGGCTTATATCCTAACGTTAATGTGATAGGGGAACGTATTTGAAGAAGAAATAATACAGTAGTGTAGGAATAGTGAAATATAACTTAGATCCCAGTCAGTTCAGAAAATGTTTTTATTCCAATTTGAACCAAATGTGTGACCAGCTGCTCAATTCATTTAGCATGTAGTGTCAACATTTAGTTTGTTCTTATCCCATTAACATGCAAAGGTGCTAACTAGAAGAAATGTTCCTATTAAAAAAAATGGTGTTCAACCCTATAATAACAATAATAAATAGAAGAACAGATTAGATTTTCAAGACGACCACTACGATGATCGTATTTTAGATTTGATTATGAGCAACTAGACATTCTGACTTGTCCCTTATTGAAAATCCCATGTTGACATAGACAACCATTCAGGAAAACAAAAAATTTCAAGATGGCATTCATATTGCATGTTCAAGGGCACGATTTTAATTTAGGCCAAACTAGATCTTGGGATTCTGGAAAATGTGTTTATAAAGTATCCTGGCAGTATTCCTGGTAATTTCTCCAGAACAGCAATAAAACAAACCTGTGCTAACAGACAGATGCAGGTTGGACTACAGGGCATCATATGAGCTCTTCTTATCTTCAGCCAGGAGAACTAAAAATGATAACACATGCAAATGTAAACAGCCCACCCATAATCAACTCCAGGGTTACTATAGCTGTGTTCAGAGCACATGCTTTAACTGTTCTTGTGTCACTAGATTATAAATTATGCCTGGCTTAAATTCTCAACTGCTTCTTGCCATTTTACATATATAAGCTACAACTGTGCTCATCATACTACTTTAAGACTGGTTTTGGGTTTCCAGCTTTAAAAATTACCTTTTTGTATGACTTTATCAGTATCACCAAATACATGAAGAGTTGGCATAGTGATGGGAATAGTGTAGAACTTTTCGTGTGGAGACTGTCTACTCCTGAATCCTGCCACTAGGATGGCAAAGTCAAACTGGAATGGGCAATCTGTCAATATAAAAATAAAATTTACAATTAGGATGAGTTTAAGGATAATGTTTCCATCATGGATGCATTTATAATTAACTTAGTAAAGCACTGATTACTGCACATGTATGTATTGAAGTTCTATATTGGAATTTAGGCTGCAGTTAACTACAATCTTCTCCATTGCATGAATACTATAGAATAAAAAGTATAGGTAGTTGATCTCAATCTCAAATGGGAACTTGAATGTGTCAAGTTTTAATGCATGTGTGTCAGTGTTTACCCACCTGAGAATGTCAAGTGGAATACACCTATTCTGCATTCTGACCGTTTAATTTGAAGTAATTTCCATTCTATCCATTATTATGAATTTAAACACACAGATGCAAAAATCAAAGACCTACAAAAATCAATAATTTGTTTTGGCAAAGTATTGCAAATCCCCCCTCCCCTCTAGGGGGTAAAATTTTATTGACAGGAACTTGTTAAAGTTTCATTCCTACTTCAAAATCCTGAACCCATCATGAAATTTCTATATCCCACACTATTCCATAGTACAGATCTGGTGGAGATCCTAGATCCCACACCAATCCATATAAATGATATGGTAGAATTTATATATCCCACACCATTTTAAAAGACTCATCTGGTGGAATTTCTATATCTGACAGCATTCCATAGAACTGATCTGGTGGAATTTCAGTACCCCACACCATTACATAGGACTAATCTGGCAGAATTGTTATATTCCACACCAATCCATGATTGATTCTATTCATCTACTATTTAATTGCAATAAAAACTGACTAGTCAACAAAATGAACTGCAAATGATTTATTTATGTAAATGCCACCAATTGTCTATTTACAACCATTTGGGTGATGTTCGTGGAGGATAGAAAAATACTGTGTAAGAGTAACACAATCTCCATCAATAAACTATATTGTTTATTTTATGCAATGATTTAAAATGTAATAATCTGCAGAAAAGCTAGACCATCAGGCTGAAAAAAAACTGGGAGTCCACCACATTTCATTTCACAGGTATTTGGCATTGGAACAAACACTTGTACACCTTCCTTGCAATTTTCATGTTTAATATCTCTCTCCTTTTTTAAATCTTCTAGTACTGGTAAACCATGCTATATATGAAATCCGATACAATACAGTCATTGCTCAAGGTGAACCAATACAGCTGGGAAAGATGTCTATACATATGACACACAACCTATGAGATACAATGATAAGCATATTAAATGGAATGTATAATTACCTTGATAATGTTAAAGTTCATCATTTGAATGCAAGTTTATTAATGGTATTTTCAAGTTTAAATAGCTAGTATCAAATACACAATGTGCCAGCAATGATTCTTCTTGTCAACCTGTTTTTGTATGATGTGAAAATAAAAAAGAATAAAATTGTATTTGTTCAACTGCTTTTACTGCATTAAAACATAGCTACCATCAAATATGAAGGATGATGAAATATCAACGCTGGCACTGTTGCAGTGGGTGTAACCTAATAAAATATGGATTTTAATAAATTTATTCTCTTCATTCAATAAAAATGAGCAGTTGGACATTTTGTGTCTGCTTAGCTTTGATGTGTAGACATACAGTCCTATTTCCAGTATGTTAAGACATGTAACTAAGACTGCAGACGTGATTCTAAATCCACACTTCTGCCCATTTCAGGCTCTTGCATTTGATCATGCAGAACTTCTCTTGGCCATTTCACCATCTGTTTAGCACTGTGTGAACACTTCACAACAGTGACTAGAATTAATTAGTAAACCATTAGTTCTATTATTGGTTTCACACCCACATGAACCATGATCACTTCACACTGCCAAAAATGTATCAATTACTACAATGGGATAAATTTGGGACAATAAACGATCACCACTTATATGTCTTCTATTACTAAATTGCAAGATCAGAGATGACAAACAACCAAAATCCTACCACTCACTGCAAGTTCAAACAAGTGTTGTGATGGCTCACTCCAATGAATTCTCAGCTTAAAGAATAAAAGACAAACAACTGCTCCAGTGGCCGAGTGTTTAGAGCATCCGCTGTGGAAGTGGGAGGTCATGGGTTCAATCCCTAGCTGAGTCATACCAAAGACTTACAAAAATGGTACTAACAGCTGCCTCGCTTGGCACACTCAGCATTAAGTGTTAGGACTGGTCAGCCTGGTGTCAGGATAATGTGACTGGGTGGGACATCATACTACATGTTTGCGGCATGATGCCCCAGTGCTAGACATCACTATAAGGTATCACGGTACCAATTGTTTTTCCATAGACCTCAATGCTAATATTTGGAGAGATAACTATATTTTCTATCCTAATTTAGCATGCATCTCACACACTGTTATAGAGAACAATGTTAGATTGTCAATTTGACAATGACAAAACCAGGTACTCCATTGCATTTAAGAGAGATAACTCTGCTGGAACTAGACAGGGGTATGAGTTATCTAGTCACAACATACCTATTTTCAGTCATGTGTATTACATTTTCAAAAAATCATAAAAAATACAAAATTTGATCTATTTAGGAATTAGCATAAATTCACATGTTGCCAAGAGGCTAACCTTTTTTTTAAGCCTAACAGAAAGTACAACTCTTACATAATCCACCAATCATAGCTTGTCTTGTCCTTCAATACTGTATGCAATGGACCCTACACTTTAAGCTCCACCCATCTGGTCATGCGCAATTGGTACCGTTATACCTATAGCAAACCTTGATTTTTCCAATAATCTGTGAAATAGCTCGGGACTATATAACTAACAAGTGTACTTAGTCTCGCTTGTCAAAAACAATTTTATGAAGTACTAAGCTATGTTCTATATGATTGTATATAGAAATGTTATTGAGCTGTTGGAACTCTTGTTTGCAAACTTTTGCTTCACTATCAAACTCATGTTTTGAAATAAAATGAATTCTTTAAACTATGAGTTGTGTTTTGTTCATATTAGCACTTATCAAACTTCACTTTGGTGATATGCGATAAATCACATTATGTCATATTGTTTAATAGTAAGGTCAAAGGTCAACACACTAGTTAGCATGTACCAGTTCTACTCTTAAAGAGACATTTTGATCTAAAATAAAGGACTTATAATTGTTTCATTAACACAGAAAGTAACAACAAGGACAGGTGGACATGGCCCAATCTAATTATAAAGTATTAGCTTTGAACACTTTACACTGTCTGCATATGCAAGAGGTCACTAACCTCTAGTCCTCACACAAAGGTCAAGCTACCCAGCCTCTTTGTCATACAAATAGAAATCTTCCCTCCTTTCTGTAGTGCATACAATTGATGCAATAAGCCAATCTGACACCAAATAAAGTAAAAAACAGCTTTTCTAAGTGGTTATCATGGATTTGGGGTTGAAAATGTGGACTGATATACAGAAAAATGCTAAAGTTTAACAATGAGTATAGTGAGTCCAATGGATTTATAAACAGAAGAAAAGTGTGTATCTAAATGGGAGATTTAGCTAATGATACTGGAATTAAAGGAGACACAAGCAGCAATGAGAAAAATGAGAAGCAAGAGCTTGATGATGTTACCTTGGACAATATTTTGAGGCAGTGGATCATAGGTAAAGGGACAATAAAAAAGGGACCTGTGCTATAACATCCCTTATAGACACCAACTATCAGGTGACATGGTGTTCATTCCTAGCTAATATAAAAGGGTGAATAATGTAGATAATATAGATGCATATAAGTTATATTTCTTCTAAATAAGAAATTAACAATAATGGGCTTCTGTTAGACAGAAAAAATACCTAAGCAAAAATCCCAAAGCATGTTTGATCAGTTTTCAAACTTTTAAACTTTACTGGGAAAAATTATTAAAGTACTTCTAGTTCAATTTGCATCAAGACCAAGGGCTAATATGATTCTTCACAAATCTTCTATTGATTTTCTTACACATTAACTTAAATTGTGGGTTTTCATCTATTGAAATTTTAGGTTTGCTGTAAGGGAGATAACTTAATGATATACATAAGGTGTGGTCTTTTTATTTTCTCAAAGATCTTATCCATGTTATATATAGATGAGTTCAAGGACACATGTATTAACTTCAATGCAATTAAATTATCCAAAAATGCATTACTGATAAAGTGCGGACCTAAAATCCAGGTTTCCATATGTAGTAGAGACCTCAAGAATGATTATCTAACTAAGGAATCGCATGTTCATTTTTCACGGCACAAAAGTTTATAACAAAAAAAAAAGACATTTAGAGCAGGACTATTCAAATCAAAATAGGAAGGAATACCATATCTTTAATAAATTACCTAAAATACTCATACCAGAATATTCTTTATGGTACAAGTGAACTATCTACAAGAGGACCAGTAGTGTCCTCTATCTTGGTCTATAACATGCTTTAGAAGAACAAGAGAGTTGTTTTTTATTCATGATTTTTCATCTTTTGCACATAAAATAGTCAATACTTTGGCTAAAATTGACTATATTAACTTTACATAACCTTTTTTTGCCTGTATGCTAATATTGGAGCTGACTACACAGTCACAAAGCCATCAGTCTATATATGCTATAGATATAGTTACAAAATCCCCATTCCAAAGCTAATGTGTGTTATTTTCTAAATTTTCTATGTAAAAGTCTGTCAATATTAGACCAAAACATCTCAATATCCATTGTTTAACCAAATGACACTATGACAGTATAGAAGTGGTGGTTATGTATACTCGTTACTATGGATACACTGTGAAGCTGGTATTATCTTTTAGGTATCACGGTACCAATTGTTTTTCCATAGACCTCAATGCTAATATTTGGAGAGATAACTATATTTTCTATCCTAATTTAGCATGCATCTCACACACTGTTATAGAGAACAATGTTAGATTGTCAATTTGACAATGACAAAACCAGGTACTCCATTGCATTTAAGAGAGATAACTCTGCTGGAACTAGACAGGGGTATGAGTTATCTAGTCACAACATACCTATTTTCAGTCATGTGTATTACATTTTCAAAAAATCATAAAAAATACAAAATTTGATCTATTTAGGAATTAGCATAAATTCACATGTTGCCAAGAGGCTAACCTTTTTTTTAAGCCTAACAGAAAGTACAACTCTTACATAATCCACCAATCATAGCTTGTCTTGTCCTTCAATACTGTATGCAATGGACCCTACACTTTAAGCTCCACCCATCTGGTCATGCGCAATTGGTACCGTTATACCATAAACTGCCTTACTGCAGACATTGTAGCGATATGACTGAAAAATTGTTAAAGCCACATTAAAAATTATAATCAAACAAACAAACAAAATAAAAGACAAGCAATAATTATTCAAGACTGATGAAAATTAAAGTGACAATAGCCTCCTCATTCACAAATGTGACAAAAGATAGCAAACCAAGCAAAGCAAGTACCTGGTGAATAAAAGGCTTTGCGTCACAGATACAGTTCAGTATGCAGAAGTGAGTTTCCAAGTTTGTACTGAACTTAAAATTCCTGAAGGATGAGAATATATTTCACTTTTCCTTGCAACAAAATCAAAGTATTAACTCTTTCAGCCCCAGCACAGTTATCAGTATCACTGCTACTGTGTCCTAGCAACACAAAGCTGTGTCTAGCTGCTTGTGCCCCAGAGTGTTTTACCTGTTTGGAAAATTTTGTAAACATCATGCACATGCATTCACACTTGCCTTGATTTCTTTCTTATATTTCAATAGTAATCCATGAAATTTTCACCAATTATTCCAAATGAATTTGTCTACACAGTGAGGTACTTTGTTTCCTATTTGTCCAAGTCTTTCACAATTTATTTATACACTATTTACAAAATTATGTGCAACATTGTTAGGAATATCACGTCATCAGCTCTGAATTCGATTAAAATAAACCAGGAAAATTTAATATGTGATATGGTTTAAAACAATTTGTACATAAATTTACTTGGCATTGTTCACATTCAGTTTTTGGTTCAGATTGAACTTTGTTCAATAAAAATATTTTGCAGGTTGGATACCACATTTTGTTTGGCGATACTAATAATACAAGATGCATTTTTGTGCATATAGATTGGTTTTGTTTGCAATGTCTGTATACAGTTTCTCTGGAAATAATAAATGAAACAACTCAATTTCTCTTTTTTTCTTGTCAATTTTTAGTGTAGGTCCGAGATTCAGTCCACAAAAATCATTGATTTGGACAGGCTGAAGACGTTCGCTCCAATCTGCTAGACGATTCAATCTAAAAAAACTTCAATGTCCAATTCTAAATCTAGTAACAGACATGATAGTTTTGTTATCAATCACCTGGATCCTGTTCTTTCATGCCACATATAACAGAGACAAGGGCAGCTCCTTGGCTGAATGCCAGAATACCATCAAAAGGACCCTGAAAAGACAACAGGCTATCAGTCTAAAGAAAACGTTTGCTTTTAACATTTGTGAAAATTATCAATATTTTTCCATTTAATCCTTCTCAAGAGCAATCTTATTTCATCCCTCTCATAGGCATCCTTATTTCATACCTCTGAAGGGCATCCTTTTTTTTATCTAGGGATCGTACTGGACTTTGCCAATGTCACAAATTATTATTTTTTCCTCTTACTGATGACAAAATATACCATCTGGCAATCTTTTTGGCTGTAAAAATTGTACATACAGTCTTGGGTTTGGAGTTAAGAAATTCAATGGCATCATGACAGGAAGCTACAAACTAGGATATAAAAATGCACTGGAATCTATTATTACAGAAACAAAAACTTTGCTTATAGTGACAAACCACCCCAACACAACATTGTTATATTATAATCTGCTTATACTGATGTCTGACCTTAATACTCTGCTATAATATAACTCAGATAGTCAAGCTATCTAACTATCTACAATCGACCACCTCTGAAGGTGGGAATGGGAATGACTTCAATCGACCGGATGATGACATTTTTTTCCTTTTTGCAAAATGTTTCAGGAAAAATAACTTTGCGGAAACTTCAAAGAAAGCTGATTACCTGTGAAGCTTCAATCGTTCTGTATATATATTAAGCAAATGAAAACACAATACTGTCTCCATCAATGTTTCACAATTATTGGATGTTGTTGTTGTTGTTGTTGTTGTTGTTGTTGTAAGGTTTAACGCCATTTTTCAGTCCAATATATGGTGGCTAGTATAAATGGTGGAGGAAGCACCATAGAAAACCCCAGACAGAACTACTGACCCACAAGAAGCAACTGGTTTTCTCACATACCCACATTTGCCGAACCTGAGACTTGAACCCATGCAGACAGAGGTGAGATGGCAGTGATTCCTAACAGTAAGCACTTTAGACCACTCTGCCACCACCCCACTCCAATTATTTGATGTTATCACAGCAATAACAAGTAGGCATTTGTTTGGTCCTTCAAAGAGCTCCTTTTGCGATGCATTCAATAACAGATAAACCTTCATCAGAACAAGCCAAAGTTTTTGATCAAAGAAAGTCGGCAACAAATATAAATAAAACCATTGTTGTATTGTTCATACTTATTGGAACATATTTATTGTGCTGTGAAAGTTTCCTGTTTGCAACAAAAATGCTTACAATCGCTACCAATGGAGGTTTAAAACCCAAATTAAAGTTCCAACATTTTGAAATAAAATATATTTGGTCGTTGAGTCAAATGAAGGTGGGACATCTAACAAGACTGTTAAACTTTTTATTTTTTTCACATGTTTTCATTTCCTTGAGTACATGTAGAATAAAACAACTATACAGCCAAGTGCTACTAGGATTAAAAATCTCAAAGTAAATTGTTTCAGGACAATGGGATAAAGACCAAACAAGGACTGTAACTTTTTATATACTTTTTTTAGTTGCGTCATCTAACGGAATAGACTGATAGTTGTCAGTAAGTGTATTTCAGACCAGTTGTCTTCATTTAATCAAAATTTCCATTTTCCCCCCTGTGTAAATCCTATTAGCTGACTACAGGTCATCTCTTAAAAATTTCACCTGTATGCAAAATTTAAATTTTTTTCAGTCCCCCACCGTTTATCTTAACATCCACTTATGTTGTCAACAATATTACCTTGGTCCCAAGCATGCTGAGGTAAATTGATAGTACTGTGTATGAAAATGGCGACATTTTTGTAAAATTTGGCAACAAAAATATCAAGGTTGGCTATTTCTGTGATAACAACTTTTTTAAGGCCAGCATCATCTCTGTTTTATCCTTCTCAAGGCGACCTTATTTCATAACCTGTGCCTTTCTGACTGCCAAATTAAAAGCTGCTTAACTGGCCATCAAAATAAGTCAAAAGAAAAATATTTATTAAAAATGTTTGGAGTACTATGTGCCATATAAATGAAAATTGTAAGAAATTATAAAGTGTGTCTTCATTTTGTTTGTTTGTTTTGGGTATTACATTTTGCAGGTTTGCAATAAATTACATTTTTGTAAGTATTACAATCACCTAATGGATAAGGGGTCTCATTTGTGTCCATCCAGGATCGTTATTCACTTGGTCTTAACTGCATAGTTTATCGAAACCATAAAATTCACAACAAAATTTCATAACCCAACATTCACAGCATTATAACAAACAGTTTTATAACACTTTACTGTTAGATTTAATGTATACACAAGCTAACAAGTCGAGACAACTGTAAACTGCACAGACCAATATCTGCCATGATCACATAATGCACAGACCAATATCTGCCATGATCACATAATGCACAGACCAATATCTGCCATGATCACATAATGCACAGACCAATATCTGCCATGATCACATAATGCACAGGAAGATCTGGGTCAATGTAGATTGTTAGGAATAATCAACAAAACAAGAACTGACGAGAAAAAAGTAGACTCCAAGTGGAAAAGCAGAATCCAGTCAGAAAAAGCATAATTAACATTTATTATCCTAAAATTTCAATGAACTATGATTTATTTGCCCCTCTCATCTTTTAACATCCTCTACTGCTTCAAGTTTTCATATGTAACACTTTTAGCTTTACACACACATTGACTAGATATCCATCTGAAGACTTTTAGCGCCAAACATTAAAATTCTTTCCAAACGACCTGTAATGTCAGCTGATGCTGCCCTCATGTCTTCATACTTGGAGGTTTCTGTTATTTTTTGTTTTTTTCATTTTTCTTTTGTGTGCCTTTTTCTAATACATCTGTGAAATTATTTGAAAGGAGATATTTTTACTCTCATATACGTATCAACTAAAATAAATTATACTTTTTAGTGTCAATTACCTTTAGACTGGTTCTGCACTAAATATGAATTAGAACAAAGAATCTGAACATAAAGATTAAAATTAAAAAACCAGCCTGTTCTCTCCTCACTAAACTGTACAGCTGCTATAAAAAGTATAGCTTGATATATTTTTATTTTTATTTATCTAATGTAATAAGCTTTTATAATGAAAACCCTGCTGCACATAAATGATTCTATTTCACCTGTTCATGAAAAGCTTTCTTAATTGTGTCTAGAGACTCCTGGAAGCCTTTGCAACAGTCAGTGTAGTCCTGGGCATGGTAGTAATCATTCACATGTGAAAACCACCATCCTAGCTGATCTGTCCCTGAAAAATAGATGCTGCAGTCATTTACTTTTAAACAAACACAAGTAGACAATCAAAACTGCAGTTAATATAATAAATCGTTATTGAAATATTTAGTTTAATTAATCTGAAGCATGTGTAATGTGAACTACATGTACATCCTGACATGTCAAACTGATGTAACCCAAACCACTTCATCTGAAATACTCCTTACCCCCACCCCACCCCCACCCCCCACCCCCGAGTAGTTAGTAAATTTCCATCAGTGGTTGGGTTCCTGAGATTTTGTAAAATTCTATAATTATGGGATATTTTACAAATTAGACATCAATGAAAATTTATACTTTTCTATTTCTTAAGGTACAGTTCATCTTCAAAGTGCAAAGTAATTAGAGATGATTAATGTTTTAGTTTTCTATTAACATGAATTCCACAGAATGCCTTCTTTACTGAAAAATTGTGGTAGAAAAAACAACACAAATGCCAAGGTTCTGTGCAACTAGTTTCACATTTTAATCAATGCTTCTTCAGGCACTAAATGATTTGAAAGTAACGGATGACGTCATTTATTTTAAGACAACAATTACGTCATCACGCAACGTCATAAATGATATGCATCATCATAACAATTATATACAATGCTATATGACAGAATCTATAAGATACACGAGTCTCTAATGAAACATGGATTATAAATTAATAAATTAAACTAGAGACAAACAGTCATACATATTGCTATGAAGGATATACAGTATATCAATTTAAATTATACAATTTTATATAATGCACTGGCATTAAGTCCATTAGGATACAAAGTATCTAACTTATGAATCCAATGAGTTTCTTTTATGAGTCTGTTCATGTCACCATGCACAATATCTATTGGCATGAAAGAAAAATCGAGTAAAGAGTGATTATTGGTGTTAAAATGTGCTGAAATATTAGAGGAAAACATAGGATCTCTATACTTTCTTATATCAAAGCGATGATTATTCATTCTTTTAGAAACTTGCTGAAGTGTTTGTCCAACATATTGCATGCTACATTTTTTTTACAGGTTATTAAATAAATCACATCAGTTGATATGCAGTTTGTGTTAACACGTAGAGAAAATACCTCTTTTGTATTAGCACTACTGAAAGAAATACTTTCTCTTATGTTTGCACATTGAGAGCACCGGCTTCTGTTACAATTCGATGACGAAAAGTGTATTTTATTTATTTTTGTTCTCTCTGTTTAGATCTAATTAAAAAAATCTTGCAAGTTCTTGCGTCTTCTAAAAGCGAGAATTGGTTTAGTTTTGTAAAGTGATTTAACGCTAATGTTATTGGATAAATTTTGGAGACTATAAAATTTATTAATTTATAGGACCTATATTAGGCAATGAAGGATTATATTGTATTGTGAAAGGAATTACATCTCTCTCTATTTTACATTCTGCTATTTTTAAAGCTTCATCTTGAGTAAGATTTCCAGCTTTGTTCATTGCAGAATCAATTATATAAGTAGGATAATTTCTATTTTGGAAATAAGTTCGTAATTTATTCAAAGAATTTTGTAATTGACAATCATCTTTTGACCTGGCTATATGGTATACCATTTTTTCATGACAAGAGATGACATGAAGAATATTCCACATATTGGTGGATATTAGTTTCCTTGATATGAATATTTGTAGAGATAGTGTAATCACTATTTTTTATTACATTTACATCTAAAAATGAAACCTGCATACTAGATGTATTATAAGTAAACTTAATCGTCGGGTGAAAATGATTTAGGCAATCAACAAATTTTTCCAATTCTTCATTTGAATGGTTCCAGATCATAAATATATCATCTAAAAATCTGAACCAAACAGATGGATTAAACTTATCATTTAGAAGAAAATCCTTTTCTAATTCACCCATGAAAAGGGAAGCGTATGAAGGAGCCATAGGACTACCCATTGCTGTACCCATAATTTGTAAGAAATTCATGTTATTAAATTGAAAATAATTGTTTTCTACGATAAGTTTTATGATTTTACAAATATCTTCACTAGATAGTGTGTTATTATTAAGATTGTTATCAATAAAATATTTACACGTTTCAATACCATCTGCATGCGGAATGTTGGTATATAGTGATGTTACATCTAATGATACCAGGATTGAGTTATCAGTTAGCTGTGGAAATAGACTTCAACTTTTTAATGAAATCAGTAGTATCTTTAATGTATGAAGGAAGTGATTTTATTAAAGGTTGTAAAACACTATCAATAAATTTGGATAGGTTTTCAGTATATGAATTATAACCTGATTATAATGGGTTGTCCTGGATAATGTAACGGTAAATTATGGTCATGATTTTTATGAGTTTTGGGTAATATGTAGAATTGAGGTGTACATATATTAAGAGGGAAAGTATCAAATTCTTCGTACACGAAATTATTATTTATAGCAATCTCATTAATACAAGTTGAAATGTTTGATTTAATTTCTATCGAAGGGTTACTGTTTACATGTTTGTAGTATTTTTCATCATTTAATTGACGTTCAACTTCTTTAACATAATCTTCTTGATTCATAATAATAATAGTGTTTGATTTATCAGCCTTTTCAATAATTATACTGTCGTCATTCATTAGATTATATATTATGGACTTAATGCCAGTGCATTATATAAAATTGTATAATTTAAATTGATATATTGTATATCCTTCATAGCAATATGTATGACTGTTTGTCTCTAGTTTATTTTATTAATTTCTTTACTGAAACATATTCCAAATACCCAGCAAAGTCATCAAAGCATGAAAGTTGGCTACTGTGACCTGCTTTTGCCTTTTATAAGTAGTAATCTCTATGAAGAACTCACATTTCAAAACTCTACATATAAAAGAATGATAGAAACTGAGCTATATAAAAAAACATAATGCTGACACCAATACCCGCAACAATGCATTACATAGGTGATAAATATGACCTGCCTATACTCTGCAGGCAAAAACAAAAATTATAAAAAAATGTATGCTTGATTGACAGTCAGAATTTTACATTGCCTTAAAATTGTCTCATGATGTCAGCTTTGCATACTTACTTTTGAAGAAGAAAAACAAAATTGAAAGTGACAAATAATTTGACTCCAAAATTTTAATGCGTCAAAAGTAAGGTCTCAATTAACCCTTTACTCCCCATATGAAAATCAAACCATAATACATGTGACTCCCATATGATGTTCACGATGTCATAACCATTAAAATGGAAGATATATCATATTTATTGGTCGATACTGTGTAAGGCGTAGAAAAGCGTAGATGGGGGCAAAGGTAAAGGTGTAGAAATGCGTAGACAGGGTGCAAAGGTAAAGGCGTAGAAAAACGTAGCTTGGGAGTAAAGGGTTAAACTTTTGAGGCATCTGAAGGATGTGACATAATTCTTGGTTATTTTGTTCTCTTGTCTGTAATTAGGCACCAGTTTCCAATTTAAATCCTATTAACCAGTTACTGAACATCAACGTGTATGTTCAACTGCCTTAATTGCACAGGATTTATCCACAGTATGTAATTAGGAACTCCTTTACAGCAAACTTCCTTAGTGTACAAATAATAAATATTGTCAGTAATTAGACACCTTTCAAATTTACTTCATGTACAATAATAATTATCTTTATAATTGGCTTCCATATAAACCAAATACATGTACTATCTAAAATTTAAACAAATCATGATAAAATTACATATTTTTAAATATTCTGGTCTTCTTTTTTGTTGCCAAATCAGTCATGCATTGAAATTTTTACTGACAACGGGTATTTAAAACACTCTAAAATTAGCTCACTACATAACAACATACTTTATTAGGGAACAATAAATCAGTGCATCCATTCAAATTATCTCCCATGAATCTATACACACTTTCTTAATTATTAAATGCCTTTTTGTATTCACTTCGAACCACATGGCAGTTTTCAAATTATCTTCCATGAATCTATACACACTTTCTTAATTATTAAATGCCTTTTTGTATTCACTTCGAACCACATGGCAGTTTTCAAATTATCTTCCATGAATCTATACACACTTTCTTAATTATTAAATGCCTTTTTGTATTCACTTCGAACCACATGGCAGTTTTCAAATTATCTTCCATGAATCTATACACACTTTCTTAATTATTAAATGCCTTTTTGTATTCACTTTGAACCACATGGCAGTTTTCAAATTATCTCCCATGAATCTATACACACTTTCTTAATTATTAAATGCCTTTTTGTATTCACTTCAAACCACATGGCAGTTTTCAAATTATCTCCCATGAATCTATATACACTTTCTTAATTATTAAATGCCTTTTTGTATTCACTTCGAACGACATGGCAGTTTTCAAATTATCCGTCCCTTTAGCGAATCATTATAATGATTCAGCCAAAAATCAGGTAAACCAGGGCAGAGAATCGGCACTCTTTTGGATGCGCTGATTTTTCAGGAAGTCTGCAGATTTATTCATCATGGACCTGCATCAGTACAAGAATGGGTGATTCAGTAGACTTCCTAAATTTTTGCCAACAATCTGGAGGCATAACATAATAATGTCCTGCGACCTGAGTCCAGTACAGTGGTGACCTGGATGACCAGGCTTTAGGCATCAAAAAATAATGCACATAAAACGTTTTATTAGAGTATGACCACACCTGGCGATTTATATCTCAGCTCATTTTCTTTGATCCAATCTTTTTTTTCTCTTGATACAAAAAGTAAATCCATCTTTTATCAGCTATGACAATCTGATTCAAATGCCTGTGGTCCATATTTTCATATTCGATAAAAATCTAATTACCGATTTCAACCTGAGTTTGTCATTGATCGACCATCAACAAATACAAGGCCCATCATGCACAAGCTTTTTGGAGCTTCAAATGATTTATCAATAGCAAGCCAACAAGTTCAAATCTGTGATAATAGAAACATCTTATACTGGGTATCAAGCATCTTCATGAACTGCCTCCTTCACAGCAGCCTTTTCCAACTAACCTATTTAACGACAACAGTCTTTTGTGGATTCTTGACCATTTTTTAAATGATTAAGTCATATAAGCATTGTAGAATATGACAGAGAATAATAACCATAAACATTGTTCATGTCAGCTTTGATGTCAGTTGGAGTACGTTGATTTTACAACATGCTTTTCATGTTCCTTTTTTCAATGTTTTAGGTCACAGCCATTGACCCATGTCACATATATGTATCTGCAAGTGTTCATCTTGCTGCACATGCATCTCTAGATCAATTAGCAGAACACAATTTTGTCTTTCGATTGGCATTTAAATGGCTGACAACAAACTAATCAGAACTTGTCAAAATACCCCTCCTATTTCCTCTGAATAAAGACAAAACAGATATTTTGTTTTCAGTGATGTATCAAGTTTGAATACATAAAGTAAATAAAGATTTGACTACATTACAGGTTTTCGTTTTTCTTTAACATACTCAAATGGTCTTAAAGATTTTAAATATTACAAAGTATTTTGTTCCACATAGGCAATCATATGAACATAGCAGAAAAGTTCTGTAATTTGGATAAATATTAAAAAAGTCTGCTTCAATACCTTAATATTATCCCTCCATTTAAAGACTGTAAATATGAACAATACCTCCAGAAAAATCACCTTTGGCCCCTTCATCCACATCTTCTGAAGGCAAGGCTGGAACTCTGTTGGGGGCATCGATAAACACTGGAAACAAAAATACAGTGGAACCAGTCTTTAAACACTGGAAAAGAAAATACAAACAAAGCAGTCTTAATTAACCAATTCTGAAGGAAGTAAGAAAAGTGCTCTCTAAAGACTATTTAATGTGATATTTTGGTTAAAAGGTTGCAAAGGTTCATTCTTACAATGATGGTTTCCTGGTTATCAAGACCAGTGATTGTTTAATACAGATTACCTTTAAGGCAGGTTTTGACTAAAGGTAACAGAAATGGCTGTATTAAAATTCAACAACAATCTAATATTATGAGTCTAAAGAGTGAACCAACAATCTTTGTAAAATTTAACAAATAATTTATTTCCCTAGAAAACAAAGTGAAAACAGAGAAAAATAACTGATGGTACTGCGAACTAAATCCAAAAATAATCCAAGATTTAAAGACACAAGTAATAGTAATACAAAGTCATGAATAAAACTCAGTTCAAGTCCCAACGAGATCCAAAATTAAAGGTGAAGAAAAGTTTGTTATGACCTGTGAAGTGCTGATGTGTCAACATTCTCTTGATGAATCACAGAAATATTATTCCCAGTTTGAATTTAGTATAAATTCCAGTGAATGTCTTAGTCTAATAATTTTATCAGAGCACTTTTGTATTTACAGAGAAAATAATCACTTGAATTCATAATTTGAAGAACATAAAATTAAGCCAAACTGGTTACAACATAATACAACTTGAAGTGCTAGATGTTAAAACACAACTGGTAAAATCATTACAGTCACAAGAAAATATAGTTCTCTGCTTGAATCAAGGTCACAAATTAGCATTTTCTAAAAGCAACCATTACGTAATGTAAACTAACCTTTTATAATGATCTAATGAGCCTTGTTTATTTACAACACAATAGCCTATAAACTCCACTTTGGAATCTCCAAAACCCTGACCCAAATCAACATGTTTACCTTTATAATAATTTGGTTAATTAGCTCATACACAAAGAGAATAATAAAGTTATTATTAGTTCTTTACATAAATGAAAGCAAACATTTAAAAAAAAAAAAAGTTAATCTGGTCAAGCAGAAATGAACTCAATGCTGAATAAGGTCAAGTCCAGCAAACAATGTTATATTTCAATAACATGTAATGAAATAAAAACAATTAAAACTAACAAACAATTAAATGAACATAACACTAAAACTGTAAACATTAAAAAGAGTTAATTTTGGGGAATACTTCACTGGAAATTGAAGCTATATTAAAATATGAATACTAATTAGTTTACTCACTTATATTATTATAAAATACCATGCTAGTTCAATCTTATGTATATCAAATTGTTCTTATATTTTAAAAAATAAAGAATCATATTCCTAGTCCACAACTAATGTAAAGTACAACATGGTCCAATGCACTCAATTTTTAAGTGAGCTCATGGTATTGCACTCATTCATTGTGTTCCTGAAAACTGTTTATTCGCAATTGCTACTTCTTCTCAAAAACCACTCAACAGAATTGTCTGAATTTGAAAGAAAGCACTTTGTCTTGAAGCTCTTTTACATGATATCGATTCACCATAAAATGCTAGCAATGTAAAAACTTAAATGTTTCTTCAAATCCTTAATAACATTTGACCAAATTTAGAGAAAGTAACCTAACATTAATGTCTTTCAAAATCTGTTCAGAATATGCTGATCCAAAATTACTAAAATTAGAAAAACCTTAGCAACTTCTTAAAAAGCCAATGAAACTAATCTGACCGAAAAATGGGTGTTTCAATACTGTTCATGTCATGTCAAATATGACTACCATTTCTAAACACAGAAGCATCTTTAAGAGACTCCATGAAAACAGCTGCACAGAATTTGACCAAATTTGATGGAAAGGATCCTGGCATGAAGGTGTTTCAAATCTTTTCAAATCATGTCAATCTACCACCAACTTTGAAGAAAGGCACCCTGGCAAGGACAAGGATTCCAAAGCAGAGAGTAACAAGGGATATCATTTCTTCCTCCAAAATACAACTCACATGATGTTTCTGAAGAATGTCATCATGCAAGTTTGATGTTGCCACCATAAGGTCTTGAAATGAACCATTACTCTGACCACTAGTCATGTGACAACCCAAGGATTGATGTAAATCATGGTTAATCATGACATTGACCTGTGGGACCAGGAAGAGTCTCAAATAAAAACCTGGCGAGTTTACAATGGGAACAATTTCTACCACCCTTTTCAGGAAAACGTTTTTTATTTTACAATGTGGAGTGTCTTCCCTGAATAAGTCATTGGGGGAAGATGTAATTAAGGCGAACCCAATGGAGGAGGTGCAATAAATATGATGCGGAGTACCTCTGACACCACAAATCTGTTTCACTGACTCAAGGCAAATACTTTGATATTCAGCAGTGAAGAACATCAGCCTTCCCCCTACCAGGATATCTGGCAAGGGCAACATGAATTTTTTTATTTCTTGCAATTAGGAGTGTGGTGAGGAGAGAAACAAGGATGAAAATAACTGTCTTCTCTCTTCGTCTTGTCCACTTTAGTTCTAGAGAACTATGCTCATCTACAAAAGTGGAACTGGTAGGACTGTTTAATTTTCTGTTGTTTTCTTGATGTCCTTTTCTCGAAAGTCCCTCCACTTTAGGTGAGGAGTGTTTTTCTCTTTGGTAGCTTGTATCCATATTTCTGCAACATAGCCACTAAAGAAGAGATTTAATAATAATGGTTGCAAGTGTAATTTGAACTTGTGGTGGTCTTTAAGAAAAGTGGAGACCAATGCAGCTCCCTTGATACTCTATGGCATTGGTTATGTTGTCCTGTGCAGTTCTTTTTAAGACATGGACTATTCTAGAAACAGACTAATACAGATATCCTGTGGGGTTCAGTGTGGGAATGTTAAACATTGTAGAAAATTAAAGAATTCAAGTATATGTGTACTGAGCATGGTTTTGCCATCCCTAATACAATGTCTTGATATATTGTTTGGATGTCCATATGAAATACTACCGTGTGGGTCTTACATAACATCTAAGCAAAGTTCAGTGGCAGGCATTGCTACAAGAACTTGGTTCATGTTACTGCATATGTAATCAGCCCAAAAGGTCAGCATCTCAACCCAACTGTGGAAACAATTTAAATGCCAGCTCATCCTTCTTGGTTAGTAAAAGAACAGATGCCATAATTTTAGCCCTGGCTGTTGATGACAGAAGACAGAACTGGCAACAAACTGAAAACTTCTTCAATGGAAGCACAAAATGAAAGTCTTCTCCCATTAAGGTCAAATCAAACAAGGACAATGGTGCTTGAAAATATATATCATTTACTCTGGGTGACTGATTCTGCATCTTCCTGTGCAATCTGCGATAGCAAGATAAAATACAGAAGGGGGAGCTCATCATGCTTGGGACACCAACACTTCCAAACAGTCACTCATTAATTGGTCTTTCTGAGCAGCCAAGGCTTAGCAAGATGTGAACTGAGGTGCTATACACTGGATACCAGATGCACTGAGTTACTTGTGGCACCATGTAGGTAATGCTGTTTCATTGGTACCTGAATGGTGTAGGGCAGGTAAATTGAGGTTGTGACCTGTTACAATCTGAGTTATATAGTCATGATAAAGCAGGACAATATTAGCTTGCATGATGTTATCCAGCTTATAATCTTGAAATGGGTTAAGGGATATTTGATCCTGGTCAGTATTTCAAAAGTGCAAGACAATATTTGTGTTTCTTTTATTTGACCTGGATCTGGATCTAATTCAGTTGCAGGTTATAAAGGTTAGCAGCTGTCGAACCCATGTGGTAACAGAGCTACTGGTTTTGCCATAAATGGTTTATACTGATGAGGTGGTGAAAGGGGAGTCTGAGGTGATACTAACCTTGATAGCTTTGATCACTTTATGGCTGATGAACACTTTCCATTGCAATAATCACAACAACAAAAAAACAATTCCATTGCGATAATCACAACAACAACAAAACAATTCATGGAAGTAGCATTGGCATTTATACTGAAGGCATACTAATCCCCTAAGGTGTGGTTCTATGCTTATGCTTTTCCCTTTTATGTCCCCAGTATTGCAGCCTAATGAATCTTGACCCACAAGAAGCATATATGACATAATCATTGACAGCAAGTGCAGGCTACACATGTGGGATTCTTGTCATTCCCATGTTTCTACTGTGTACAGTCTACACTAGGCTTGCCCATGGTCTACATCTGTAAGACAGGAATAGAAAAGATAATATTTACAAGTATTGCCTAGTATGTACACAGAGTTATCAATTTATAGTGCAGAAATACAGAGCTATACACTATCTGGTATAAAGCAATACACTATCTGGTATAGAGCAATACACTATCTGGTATAAAGCAATACACTATCTGGTATAGAGCTATACACTATCTGGTATAGAGCTATACACTATCTGGTATAGAGCAATACACTATCTGGTATAGAGCTATACACTATCTGGTATAGAGCTATACACTATCTGGTATACAGCAATACACTATCTGGTATAGAGCTATACACTATCTGGTATAGAGCTATACACTATCTGGTATAGAGCTATACACTATCTGGTATAGAGCTATACACTATCTGGTATAGAGCTATACACTAACTGGTATAGAGCTATACACTATCTGGTATAAAGCAATACACTATCTGGTATAGAGCTATACACTATCTGGTATAAAGCAATACACTATCTGGTATAGAGCTATACACTATCTGGTATAGAGCTATACACTATCTGGTATAAAGCAATACACTATCTGGTATAGAGCTATACACTATCTGGTATAAAGCAATACACTATCTGGTATAGAGCTATACACTATCTGGTATAGAGCTATACACTATCTGGTATACAGCAATACACTATCTGGTATAGAGCTATACACTATCTGGTATAGAGCTATACACTATCTGGTATAGAGCTATACGCTATCTGGTATAGAGCTATACACTATCTGGTATAGAGCTATACACTATCTGGTATAGAGCTATACACTATCTGGTATAAAGCAATACACTATCTGGTATAGAGCTATACACTATTTGGTATAGAGCTATACACTATCTGGTATAGAGCTATACACTATCTGGTATAGAGCTATACACTATCGGTATAGAGCCATACACTATCTGGTATAGAGCAATACACTATCTGGTATAGAGCTATACAATATGTGACAATTTTACCTACAATAAGACCCAAATGGCCTGTATTGAAGTATGATATCCAATAATTAATTATTTAGCTTACTTGCAGGACAGGCTAAATACTTAGCATATGCATGTAAAGTCACCAAATTATCACTATTAATTACAGGGAACACTACGACTAAAACTAGGAATAGAAAACTGACCTGTACATATCTGGCTGCAGCAGAATCACAGAGCCCAATGAATTTTCAAACAGAGCAAACAATATATTTATGTGACAAATTTACCTATAAGAAGTTTCACTATTAATAAATGAGCACTGGATGCTATGAATAAAACTACATATTGAGAACTGACCTGTATGTATCTAACTATAGCACATAAGCAAATTATTGAGTTTTCTCATTACACAAAATACTTCCTCATAAAACAAAGCTGCTCCATTCTGAGAGGATGTACCAGTGACAAAAGTAGGTATGCGCAAAGGGCAACATCATGTGAGACAGTGGCAAAATTTTAAGATACAAAAGGCAGAAACTCAGTCATGCATAGAAAATAACAAGAATTATCAGAAAATTAAAAATGGAGCATACTTCCTTACCAGCTTACTTTAATGCACCTGTAGGTAGGAATTGGACCACATTGCAGGTAAGTAATAACAAGTATTCATGGGATTTGGTGTCAAGGGGAGAGCACTCTAAATGCTACCTATGTGGGCACACAACATTTAGATTCTGAGCTAAAATGATTTGGTCTGTAAGGGCTGGATTTGCAAGGCAGTAATAGTTCTTTTAATATATTATGATTAGGTATTTTAAATGTATTTGAAAGAAAAAAATCATGCCACAATTTACTGGTGTATTTGTTTGTTATTACTACCTTGTTATTATTGAAATACTTTTACATTCTTTTTTGAGATTTTTTTTATAGCAATGCATGTAACATTGCAAAACAACAACCTGTATGTACAATGGCCTTTACTCACTCAAATGATCGTGTATAACTGCACTTTAATCATATATTCTCCAATTAAAAACATCACAAACCTAATTCTGCATGCTTCTTTATTATCTTCCGAAAAGCACCTGTCCGCTCTCTGAATGCTTGAGCATTCTGCCTATTTATAAAAGAAATTTAAACAAACAAGAAATGTGTTAATGCCAAACCAAAATGCTTGAAATGGATTGACAAAAGTAAAACTGTATCTAATAACCAATGTTCTGGTGGGGAATAAAAATGATTGATAACATACATTGTTTTGCAATTCAAGCATGTATTAGTCAAATGGGAAACAAGGACATTATTTAATTAGTGCAGAAACAAACACCAAAAAAGTAAAATCAAGAAAATGTTTCAGGGATGTTCCAGTAAAACATACCTGGGACCCTGGGAAGGCACTTTTAATGTGGTGCACATGGATCCAAGTTAGAATTTTCTTATCACTTTATTGTGAGCTCTTGGCATATAGTTTTACTGAACAACCTTCCCTGGATACCATGTATATTTAAATGGAACAGCTCTCAGCATTATGTTGAACAGAATGAAGCCAAAGAGAATTAAATCAAATTCACACTTTAGACTTAACTGCTTTTTAAATAATCAGTGCTCAAAGGAATAAATTTTTAGACACACACCAGGGCTGATGACTATAACAAATCAAGAGCCCCGACTACAATTAAACACCTCTTTCCTGTACAGATGGTAACACTTTAGAAACACAAATCTACTGTGCAAAAAGCAAGTATGTCCTTATTATATTATCTGTCAATCAATCTATTTCATGGCCAAAATCATACTGAAAAGCATAGGTCAATTAGTTAATCTGAATGTTCAATTCGGCATGTCGAGTATGTTATATATGGGTGGTCTCCTATTTCGACAGTCATGGTACACACAGAACTATATGTCAGTATATTGCTTGCCATATATGCCAAGAAATACCCTTCCATTTTTGCTGGCATACTTCACAAAGTAAAACTTCGTCAACAAAGAGTTTTGAAATTTTTTTGGCTTGCTTTGATTTTTAAATTGCCTAAAAAAATGAGTTATATCTGAACACTATTAAAAAGAATTTAAATAATTATGCTTTCTATATATATATATATATATATATATATATATATATATATATATATATATATATATATGAGGTAAAATTCAGCTTCAAAGAATTGTTGCTGCCATTCACAAACTTGTCAATAATCTTTAATATAGATGGTGCAAGCACGCTCATTCAAGCCAATGATAGATAATACACACATACACACATCTAGCATCTGTTTGATTGAGCTATATTGGGCTGTTCCAATTTGTGATCCTCTGAACCTATGCAAATTAACACAATGCACTCACCTGCTGCAGTCTTGAAATGCATCACACTGGCTTTTGTGAGCCAATTAAGCAAACCATGGAATGGGGTTTATACCTTTTATCTCCCTGCCTTTTAATCATCTTTAGTTATCATCTCCAATCATGACTGCTTACCATTTATACATGCTACATGTATCGGGCATATACTGAAGAGTTTAATTTTAGTTCTCTTTTCGAAAAGATTACTGAAAATCATATCTTTGAAAATGAGACACACATCATAGTGGTTTTAGCATGACATAATGTGTTATGGAAAGTCAACATCTTGAAGATAACTTTCCCCATTTCATCAGCATGATCCAAGCCTTGTCAGGTAAAGTAGTGTTTTTTTTACAAGCCCAATAAGATCCTCGCTTTGAATACAGGAGGGATCCAATTTGAAAATAGTAAGGCCCTAGGCATTGGGCTATCAAATATTTTGAGCATTGAAATATGATTCATGTAGTGTTGATACATTTTAAATCTAATAATTCACCATATGTCATGCCAGTTACTGGTGTCTAAAATATCTGACTTTCACTGGTATCTCATACAACATTTACCTTTCACTGGTGTCTTATACAACATTTACCTTTCACTGGTGTCTTATACAACATTTACCTTTCACTGGTATCTCATACAACATTTACCTTTCACTGGCATCTAATATATCATCTGCCTTTCACTGGCATCTTATACATCATCTGACTTTCACTGGTGTCTTATACATCATCTGCCTTTCACTGGTGTCTTATGCA
Organism: Unio pictorum; assembly: GCA_030141615.1. NCBI lineage: Eukaryota > Metazoa > Mollusca > Bivalvia > Unionida > Unionidae > Unio > Unio pictorum. Next base: position 13,285,145 of record JARLTB010000339.1, read on the forward strand.
TCATCTGACTTTCACTGGCATTTTATACATCATCTGACTTTCATTGGTGTTTTATACATCATCTGACTTTCACTGGTGTCTTATGCATCATCTGACTTTCACTGGTGTTTTATACATCATCTGACTTTCACTGGTGTCTTATGCATCATCTGACTTTCACTGGTGTTTTATACATCATCTGACTTTCACTGGTGTCTTATGCATCAACTGACTTTCACTGGTGTCTTATACATCATCTGCCTTTCACTGACATCTTATACATCATCTGACTTTCACTGGTGTTTTATACATCATCTGACTTTCACTGGTGTCTTATGCATCAACTGACTTTCACTGGTGTCTTATGCATCATCTGACTTTCAATGTTTTCTTATACATCATTTGCCTTTCACTGGTGTCTTATACATCATCTGACTTTCATTGGTGTTTTATACATCATCTGACTTTCACTGGTGTATTATACATCATCTGACTTTCACTGGTGTCTTATACATCATCTGCCTTTCACTGACATCTTATACATCATCTGACTTTCACTGGTGTTTTATACATCATCTGACTTTCACTGGTGTCTTATGCATCATCTGACTTTCAATGTTGTCTTATACATCATCTGCCTCTCACTGGTGTCTTATACATCATCTGCCTTTCACTGGCATCTTATACATCATCTGACTTTCACTGGTGTCTTATACATCATCTGACTTTCACTGGTGTCTTATACATCATCTGACTTTCACTGACATCTTATACATCATCTGACTTTCACTGGTGTTTTATACATCATCTGACTTTCACTGGTGTCTTATGCATCATCTGACTTTCAATGTTGTCTTATACATCATTTGCCTTTCACTGGTGTCTTATACATCATCTGACTTTCACTGGTGTCTTATACATCATCTGACTTTCACTGGTGTCTTATACATCATCTGACTTTCACTGGTGTCTTATACATCATCTGCCTTTCACTGACATCTTATACATCATCTGACTTTCACTGGTGTTTTATACATCATCTGACTTTCACTGGTGTTTTATGCATCATCTATCACTGGTGTCTTATACATCATCTGACTTTCACTGGTGTCTTATGCATCATCTGCCTTTCACATATGTCTTATACATCATCTGACATTCATTAATATTTTCATAATTTGCTTCATGGCAATAAATGTTCAATCATTTGATACTGATTAAAAGTAAAGTTTCTTATGTATATCATATTTCAATTTGCAAAGATAAATGTCAATCTTTCATGCCGAATCATCAATCAATAACTGTCTACATCATACATACAATTCAGACATTCACCATCTAACAACTGGAGGCCAATTAGAAACACTTTTATGTTTTTTTTTCAAGCTTCTGTTTTTTTTAACATTTTAAGCAACAACCCCAGTGCAAGCAAATATTGCAGTATAATATAAATCCATCAGACTAAAGCTTTATTTCAATTGAGACATGTTGATGATGTGAATGATACTTACCTATATCCATGAATACAAAGAATCTGAAAACAAAAAACACTATATAAATGATTATATTATGCTGTATTAAAGCTAAATTATCACAACACCATAGTTACAATTACCACAACACCATAGTTACAATTATCACAACACCATAGTTACAATTACCACAACACCATAGTTACAATTACCACAAATAACATGTAATTTTAAATCAAATCTAATGCAAATACAACCAGGCACTTTGTTTCCCAAGTAAATATAGTTTAATTTATGGTGTAACATCATTTTAATATATGTATTTTATGTCTATGTTAGTGGAATGAAAACAAGAATATAAAGGTTTGCCTCAACTTTTGTCCAAGGCCAAAACATACAATATTCTGCGAAACAAAAATGATTTCAACAGTTCTGCACTGAGTCCCACAGATTCCACCCAAAATAATTGTTTCACCACTCATTCAAGCTCCACCTTTAGAGGCACTCTTCTCTATAGTGGGAAATTATATTAATTCACAAAGAACCCTACCAAAATCAACAATTTAACCTGACAAGATAGTCACTGCAAAAATTATGTGCTAGTGAAGATATTATTAAGTCAGCAGACAATGTGGTCCGCATTGTTGTTGTGAATACAACTTAATACAAACATGAGGTTTTATGAAAAACTTATTCATGAATCAAACCAAGCCCTGAACAGTCAAGACGTTTACAGTCAGAAACAATACAGGACAAACATGAACAATGATATACCTTTTACTGGTTGACTCTAAACCAAGAAGACTGAACTTACTTCATGCATTTCACAAAAAAGGGAACCCAGGGAAGCCAATCATTTATTGAAATGATCACCCGTAAACAATTTCGGAACTCAGTGACTATCAATTTCAGCTTTTCTTGAAAAAACTACCATTATTTATGCAAGATACAACTGAGAATACTAACAAACACTGAAAACTAAACTTCCAGTCTCCTTGTCACAACAGATGCCTGTTCCATATAGAACATATCAAAACTTGCATGGAAGCATGGGATAGCTGACCCAAATTTCCCTATTGGTCAAGTTTTAACCTCTGTTCTTAAGTTCAACAATTTGAGTCAAGCCAACACTTCGTACATATCAATGGAACTACAAAGAACAACAAAATGGCACTTTTGTATGACATTATTTTTCATTTTTCGTTGAAAAAAGCTTATCAACACCAAAGAATGCGATCTCATCTCACATACTGCTTAGCTAGTGCTTAGCTGATTCAAAGTGTACGACAAATTTAAAGTAATAAAAAATTGTATCAATAACATCCATCCTATGAATAAATTTACATTGGACTTCAATGTCTTCTTGGTTACCCAATCAATCCTCCTAGATAGGCACACATAACTGACCTGTATTATGATTGTATCTGCTCCTAAAACTCTGTCAGCCAAAACATGTAATAAAAAAAATATTCCTTATGGCCTGTGTATTGTTCCAATAGAGATATCGTTGACAAACGACTCAGAGAGTCCAAGGTGCACCTTAGAAGGAGAGGACACAGAAGGAAGTACACTAATGAGGTCATAAACAAAAGTAGACTCTTCAAGTGAAGAGACCAACTGAAAACAAACCAGTACATACCCATCATGGTTACTTTCTACATCAACAACCAACTCATACAAAAGACCACTTGGAAGCATTGACACCTGACTGAATCTTCCAAATGTCTCAAGGGCATATTTCAAGAAGTTTCTATCATTGTGTGCTATAAACTGAAATGTACCAAAAGAATCGCTGCCTAATCTACAGACATATGCCTGAGACCAAACCCTTCTGATGTCTGACAACAAGAGTTCAGTTTTACTGTCAATCAGAAGACAGGATGTTGAACCAAACAAGTGATCTATCTATGAGTTGCAAAATCAAAGCTAGTCAATAAGCTGGCAAAACTGCTGAATAAGAAAATAAAATAAATAAATAACAACAAAAACGACTCACTACAATGTCAGCACAAAATTTGCCAACAAGACAACTCAACCGGACATTCAGTAGAGTCCCTTGAGATTTTACTGAGTTTAACACACGGTGAACCAAGGAACACACATGTAATGAACAATACCACATGCAACAACTAAAAAATCACGGATAATCTGGCCTAAATGAAAAAAAGTCAAACCTTCCTAATGCAATTTTCTAGCACTGCATTAGTTTATTACCTCTATTTAATTCTTTTGACAATAATTACCCAAAATATTCCACAACTCAATACATTAATTATTATTACTATCATTATAATTGTATTTCTTGTTGAAAATTCTGTTACAATATTCTCATGCCATTATTTTATTTACCTTCAGAAGCTTTCCATCTTTCTCTGATGTGTCTGTCATTTCCTTTCCAAGTTTTATCAAACTTTATGTGAACTCTACTGAAAAGGTAAAGATATTCTGAAGAATCAATGATAAAATTTAAAATTTACAATGCATAGGTGCTCAATCTACTCTTATTGGTAGATCAACAAGTTGCTGGTGGAGAAAATAAATAAGTAAAAAGCCAGATATACAAAAACTTTCAGTTCATCCAGCACCTTTAACGATGCAACAGTGTACACTGCAAACAAAACAGATTTGAATTATTTGACAAGTTTCAGAAATTTCATTTGAGATCATACAAAATATTACATTCTATTTATTGCATCATGAAAACTAACAATTCCTGGGGCATTTGTCCTACAATTGAAGATAGTGAACAGTTTCAATTTTGTGCTTACTTTTCTTAGGTTAAATATTTTACAACACCATGCTTAATTCCTCCATACAGTGATGAAAACAATTAAGCTTTAATTTATGTCCATATATTTTAAATTAACAGTGACTGCACAGCACAAAATTACATGATCAATATAAAATCACTTAATGTTAAAAAAACAAAATGTTACAGTAAAATCTGTCTTGATAGATCACTTCTATGATAGACCACCTGTCTTGAGAGAACAGGTTTTCCATGTACAGATTTATTGATTATATAGTGTTATGACCTGTTATGAGAGAGCACCTGTCATGAGAGACCATTATGTTTTGGCAGATAGCGTGGTCTTTCAAACAGGTTCCATGTACTACATTATAGATAACTGCATCAATGGTGCTGCAAAACAAAATTGTGAAGTCAAAGAAAAGTATATGACACCTTGTGAAATCACTTGCAACTTACAAGCTATCTGTTACAAAGGTGAATTCAAAAACAATAAAAAGAAACCTCGGACACTGTTTGCAGACATGTAGACAAACTGCCTATCGATCACTAGTCAGATAAGTGTTAGAATATGGTTGTATTGTTTGGAATCTAATGTTATAACCATATTCTAACACACTGATCTGATTAGTGATGGATAGGCAGTTTGTCTACATGTCTGCGGACAGTGTCTGTTGAGATGTTCACAGAATTGAGAAGCTTCAACACCAGACAACAAGATTTCTATCTGGTGAGTCACTACAAAACCAGAGAAGCAGGATGCACCACCGAAATGTTAACTGACCTGGGTCTAAAAACTCTCCAAGACAGGCGAAGTTGGATTTGTTTGAAATATCATTATAAACTGTCAAGAGTTTAGTGCTGGCTCTCTCAGCAAATATAAATTTAAAACCATTAAGACAAAAACACCAGATTAAATCATTATCTATTCCTAATTTTGAAAGCATAAACATTATAGAAAAACTAGTAACAAATAACATGTTTATTTCTTGAGCAGTGTTGAACAGAACAATTTAGAAATTCTTTCTACGTAAAAAATAATTGTGGACTGGAATCATCTGAGTGTTGTGTGCATAAAATCAGTGGTGAGCATCAAGACAGCGAACTTTACAGATGGCTCTCTCTTCCAGTGCAAATGTATGCTGTAACTGGCCCTGCACTGTAAATATTCAGATTCAAATGAATATTCCATTCTTTGGTAAAGTTTTAGAAGACAGATGTTGATCTTGTAGCAGTTGATTAAACATTTTTACCAAATATCTACACTTAACAGAATCAAATATAACTATGATCTTAGAATTAATTACACTGCATAGATTTTGTTTTTGGAGTGATATGGCTAAACCACATGATGTAATGACCACTGCATGATCTAAACCACCACGCTGATCTCCACTTTTTTTCCTTTCTGACGTTACTCGTAGCTATTAGTAATGTCAGAAAAGTGGAGATCTACTTCTTGGTCATGATCATAAACTTGAAATGTACCCAAATATCCATTTCTCTAATTTAATATAGTTCAATGCCAACTATTAACCAGCAACAAACACTTGTAAACAGGTGTATATAAAAAAATTAATTTAAGTTTAAATAATAAACCTACAAGTAACGAATTAAACATTAGATTATCACCATTAGTTAAAACAATTCAACAAAAACTCTGAGCTTTTTAAATTTTACAATAATGTATGTGCATATAGTGGGATAGAAACACAGACACTAGTTTTTATCAATAAAAGGGTTGTAGCTAATAATAACACCGTCCAGTCTCTCAAATGGATGGTGTGGGAATAGGTAGAAAACAAATCTGAAACCCATTCCACATTTACCAAGTCCTACATGTAAGTCCTTGACGCTGATACTTATGTTTTGGGTGTCATGGACATAGTACTAAAACACAAATAATGTGGTATGTCTTACATTGCAGGACTATACATTTTTTATATCAAATCACATGAGCTCATATCATTGCTTACAATTTTACCTGTCATGCATGTACTATATAGTTATTATATAGTACATGACAGGTAAATAATAAGCAATTATACGAGCCCCCACAGGGGCTTGTTACAAAGTAAATTAGGAGCATCCGTCCATGAATCAAGGGATGGGGGTGTCTAACCTGGAACCGTATCACAATTAGTATATCCAGCTCAGTACCCACGAATGTAGTTAAAGTCTATTTTTAGAACATTTTTTCCTCTCTCATTTTGGTGGTGATTTAAGAGTTATATTTATGCATTTTTGGTAGGGATTTAAAGGTAATTGTTTATTCTTGAGAATATGAGCTCAGAGAGTGGTTGTCTGTGTGTATTTTGGTGACAGTGCAAAGAGAGTAATAAGACATTGGTGATGATCAGGAAGTGAAATCTCTGCTCTGTTTACAGTGCAGCCTCTCAAAAAAAAAAATGACCGTGAACCTTTAACAAGAACGTCACCGTCAAGTCATAGTTTGAAGGTATTTTAGATTAAAATATGATTTGTATTGATTGTCACACAGTGGAAAGGTCAGTACTGAGAAATAATTGTGGAGAACATAGAGTACAATTAACTATGGTGTATGTTCACTTGTAACAACAATACTGTTACAGATTAGACACACACACATCCCTCTGTTGGACTAACCCATCCCAAAATTCATGGAGATACGTAGTACTAATATTAGTACCCATACTCGTATCTCGTAGTGAGGCTACGACATCGTAGCTAGGAGATACGGGCAAATTTTCTTTGTAGCGAGGCCATGTGTATCAGATAACCCTGCATTCAAAGTAACATCTATCAATCTGACATGGAAATTGAAAATTGTGTGCCTTATTTCATACAATATACAGAGAAAGATACTATGTTAAATTATATTTATCAGCGCAACTCTAGACTAACCGATTTTGTGTCGATAGCCATGAACTTAAACCGACCGCAGAGTCAGTCAAGGGATATAATTCAAAGAGCTTAATAAGATTATTTCCCTTTCGTCAATTACTAGTAATGAGACTTTTTTTAGTTTCGTGCTTTTCAAGAACTCTCACGATGCTATAGTTGAATCCTCTTTTTTTAATTAATATGAAACTGGCGTAATATTGCAATCTTGAAAATGCATTAAAATTTGCATTCTTTTCCTTTAAAATTATTATTATTATTATTATTATTATTATTATTATTATTATTATTATTATAGTTGTTAATTAATATTATTGCTGTTGTTGTGTTGTTCTCCTCTTTATTGTTATTATTATTATTATTATTATTATTATTATTATTATTATTATCATCATTTTTATTATCATCATAGATGTTGTTTTAATATTAATCATTACTGTTGCTGTTCTGTCTTTCTCCTCTTTATTGTCATCATCATCATTATTATTATTATTATTATTATTATTATTATTATTATTATTATTATTATTATTATAAATCATTTCTAAAGATGTGCCAATGTTACCTTATCTTTAATTTTATATATATATCTTACATAATTTAAAGATCTTCACTTTTGTGTTTCATCTTGTACTCTTAAGTTTACCGGAGTCTGGAAGGGTTTATATCACTAATTGTTTCTGCAATGTATTTTTATTTTTGTTTTAAACAACTTTACATTTATTTCCACCATATAGCCACCATGTTGCTGATGTGTCGTTAAACACTACTGCATATATACATTCATCAAACGAAATTACGTTGAAGTTTTATTTCACTTTGTACATTATAGTACCATCCCCAAAAATGGAAAAATAGTGATTCTCTAGTTTAATGCCATTGACTATCAATGAACAACTGAAAACAAATAAAGGTAAAAGACATATAAAAGCAGACAGGGACTTTAGGATCACGAAAAGTTAAATTTCATATGATGAAAAAGAAAAGTTGAATTTGAACTTTCAGTAAATATTATAGTCTGTAATGAACACAAGTTTTGGAGGAAGGTCAGGAATTTGTCATTTAAAAAAAAACTTTTAAATAGTAAAGTCATTTTATAATCAAAATTAATGTAGATTGCATCTTTTATGACACTGTTTCACGATTTGGTCAGTAGAAAAACGTCACTCCTTTTCATACGAAAATTCGGATGGAATAATAAAAGAGGAAGCAAGAAACTACTTATCAATAAATGCTATTGTAACTGGGGGTTAAATCTTTCCAGATTTTTATAGTAGCATTCAAGCTTTCAAGTTACAAAAGGTCAGTAAATACATCGACTCACAGAGGGCGATGCAAGTTGGCGCTCGAAGAAACGACAACCCGGGCGTACATCACCTTAGCACCAACCACCACTTAAAAATATCGCAAACTCCGCGAAATGGCGCACCCATTCTCCGGGATGTGAGCTATGTATAAGAAAGAATGGAGCATGTTTCAGTTAAATTAATTTTATTACAAAATTAGGAAAATTAAAATGATGTCATGCACTTGTGGTAAGTAAGTAAACCGTAGTTATTACGCTACACGGCTTCAACAGTACAGAACTGAAAATTGCAATTAATGTAGTTGATGAAACAAAAATATTTTTTTAATAAAAAATAATTAAATTGAAAATTGTGTTAATAGAAATTTATAAAATATTGTATCCAGTGTAAAAATATTTAAATTTGAGTGTCATTCAAAATGAACGGATTGGTTCAATATATTGCCTGTTGCGATATTGAGCCCATAGCAAAATTTCAGTTTTTGTATCTGTTGCTACTGATAGGATCTCTCGTAATACGGTTTGTCAATCCCGGTCAGAATTCCTAGTTTGGAATCCTGACTCACAGTGACAGTTTTCTTATTTTTCAGGATGGGTTCAAATTTGTCGCGTATAATCCAATTCCCCGTTTCTGAGCGGATAATGAATTTCACTCTAAAAAAAATACTTTTTCTTGTCAAGATGTGAGATTATCAGTGCTGCGCTTTCGTCGTTTATGGTAGCATCAACACTACCATTAATTCGAAATGTTGACCAACAGTGAGATGCTCCATCGCGCTTGAATTCATTAAAACCATCACGGATTCTACCCAACATGCTTCTATCACTTATTTGACAATTTGGTACATCAGCGGAGATTCTATCGAGATTGAATTCAACATTTTTCCAAGGCGTAATTTTCGATAATCTCTCGAACTCCTCCATTTTATAATTAAAACAAGTATTTAAATAAAGAATTTATTATATAATGAATCATTGCAAATGGCTTATGATAGGACCAGTAACCGCTTGTAACAAATCATGCAGAAATGAATTCTGTGGATGCCATTTACAAAGCGTAGTTCATGGAAGCTTAGGGCCCTAACCTTGCATACGATGTGGAGTAGGTGTGCGTGGTAAGTCACAGTTGTGTCTCAATTGCGGTGGTAAGCGATAGAGAGCTAAGGCGCTATTATGATAATATAGTTAAAAACTCCATCAAAGATTCCATCAATGACTCCATCAAAGATTCCGACTGTGTCAGCGTCCTTCACAGAGTCAAGGATAAAATCATAAGAACACCTCCAGACTACATTGATAGATTATCAAGTACTAATTAAACCAAATAATTAATTAGACAAATAGTATTTTGTATATAAATGAACCAAGAATTTCAACCACATCCCGTGATTACCAATTATGAAGCATCTCGTGATGGTATTGTCAGACACCGCAGACTGAAGAAATCAGTCAATTTTGTTGATAATCATGGATATCTTAGATTTACTGTTGGAAAGAAGAAATATTATTGTCATCGATTTGTGTTCGAATGTTTTAACGGATTGATCAAGGATGGTCTTGTTATTGATCATATCGACTCGGATTTTACAAATAACAAATCGGAAAACCTACAAGCTATAACACAAAGTGAAAACACCAAACGAGGAGAGACTAGAAAACACGCGAAAAATGCGAAACCTAAAAAATCATTTAATACAGGAAATAACGAAGAAAGAGTATTTCAATAAATGAATGAAGCTGGAAAGTATTTCGATATTTGTGGACTTGTATACAGTTTTTTATACAGAGATAAGAGTTACGTATCTCAGTGGGATTTTTCGATGACTGAATGGCTTTTTTTTGTGTGTTCACATACACATATATCGTATTCAAAATTATAGACTTGCAGATTATGAACACTAGTGTATTGCATACACTGGTGGGATATCGTCCTGGGGCCCATCGTTCGAATCTCGTGGCAAACATATTTGGCGACGGTATCGATCGGAAGGTTTTTCTATATAATTGGGGCTTTCAGCCATTCGAAATTCAAATCGTGAAACCACCATACGTCACACACCGTCACACGGTGTGAATGTATTTTTGCATTCAACCCGTGGTGAATTTGTTGGGGTATAGAGGTTTCAGTTTGAATGTAGAACAGCCCCGTGTGTATGTGATGTGTATATATCATATCACTTCATTGTAAATACCATATCATTTCATTGTAAATACCATATCATTTCATTGTAAATACCATTATGCAAATGCTTGTAAATACCATATCATTTCATTGTATATATCATATCATTTCATTGTATATATTATATCATTTCATTGTAAATAGCATTATGTAAATACTTGTAAATACCATATCATTTCATTGTAAATACTATTATGTATATACTTGTAAATACCATATCATTTCATTGTATATATCATATCATTTCATTGTATATATTATATCATTTCATTGTAAATACCATTATGTAAATACTTGTAAATACCATATCATTTCATTGTAAATACTATTATGTATATACTTGTAAATACCATGTATATATCTATATATCTATATGTAAATGTGACGTCCATTTACCAAGCATACCTTCTTGGAGTTCTAACCCGTTATTTGACGAGTTAGATCTCCTCTCGGAGACTATGTTTCGTAGTACCTCTGGGCCCGGTCAGATGTGAATAACACCTGAGGGGTTCCAAATGGGGATGTGTTGTCTTGTGTGTAAATATGTATATATGTAAATATGTATATATCAAAAATGAAAACGGGTCAAAATTGACGCCCAATATTTTTGTTTATCATATTAGATATATAATATTTCATATAATGAATTTCGAAAATATGAATGTCATTATTAATGAGATTCCAAATTTTAAAAGTCAAGGAATTCAATTGTCAAATAAATTAGATTGTAATCAGATTCTTTCTGAATTTCAAGACATTGATGATAGCGTTCGGAATAATAGATATGTACTTCCAAAGGAGTATGGACTGATCTAACGAATTCAACACACAGTAAATAATTTCCTTGCATTCTGTAACGACATCGACATGTTCGTCCCATTATTCACTGCTGTCGAAAATGTCAGAAGTGAATTGGGGAAACAATATGAAATCAAACGCACAATTAACTCGAAAATCAATACAATAAAAGCGATTATACGACAAAATGAAAAATCCCCTTTGATTGCCTCAACATAGTAAATGAAAAACTTACCATGGATAATTGACACTCTAAACACAAACCATACATGTTTGCAAGTATGAGTATATACAGGTATGGAACAGAAATTCTATAGACAGGTATGCGCTTACTCACCTGAACGAATTTGTATAGACAGGTAAGATAGTATTCGGTGATTTAATCACTATGCAGATGTATGAACACAGTGTCGGGGTGAGTTTTCACTTACAATTTAGATCATATATTATATTATAATGGTAGGTGAAGCCTTAACAACTAAATTAGCACGCGAACGAATAGTGCGATTTAGAAATTTATTCCGATTCGTGATTCCGTTAGAAATAAGCTCCAAACGAGACAAGAATTTCAAACCGTTTTACAACGGGAACCGAACAATTATTCAAAACAATAACCACTGCAACGGAGAAAGTCGTATTGACCACTGAAAAAGCCATATGGGGAGATATTCCTGAGGAACAACGAGAGAAAAAAGACCCAGCCCTTCTTCCTATACTTGAGAAAATAACAATGGAAACTGAACAAACACAAAAGTCTTTAAAACACTTCCTGGTGACATAATAGCTATTGAACGACTTCAGAGACAACGTGAACGAGAACAACAACGACTAGAACAGGAAGAAGAGGGTGATATTATTGAACAAGAAGAGGGTGTAGAACAACAGCAAGAGGGTGATATTATTGAAGAAAAAGAAGAAATTTGAAATAGAGAATACATCCACCTGAAGAGATATTTACAGACGAAGCGATGAATAACTTTAAAAATTACACGGATGATGAAATAGCTGATTTTGCTGTTAATTCATTTCCAAAAAAGACAAGGGAAAATATATAAAAGATGGAGCTGAAGACTATATAAAAACCGCTGACACCTGGTATAGAAAAATGTTTTTGGCAAAATACGGTGGATTTAGAACCTCAAAAGATAGTAATAATTTTAATTCGTATATGAATAAAATAAGAAAAATAAGGAGTGGTCAACCACTATATGATCGAGACGAAGATGATGATGCACAAGGTGAAACTGGTTATAGTAGTGGAAATGGATTTTCTCAAAGTGGAACTCCAAGTGGGGTTTCAGGTAATGGTCTAGTTCGTTGTCCTAGTAATATTCTCGGGGATATATCACGATTAGAAGTTCTCATAGGAGGGAAACGAGCTGGAAATAACTCACTGGAAATAATTAATGAGGCAGCTGATATCTGCAGACGACTATTTGAGGGTGGTATCATGGATATTGGTGTATATCGAGAGTTTATTGACGAGCTAGCAAACGGTTACCACAGTGATTAATTTGATGACTTCGTCGCTGATGACTTTGTCATTGGTGATGAAGAACTGATTAGATAAATAGCATTTAAATAATATGATCATACACTACAACCACAGCAAACCAACCATGGTCTATGTAGTAAACTCACGATTTCCAGTTTATAGAGCGTACTATGGAGATGGTCTCGGCAATACCATTGCAGGGTTATTTACAAGAATGGCTCCCAAAATGGCACCAATCGCAAAACAATTATCAATGAAAGCTATTGATGTTATTCGTGATAAGGGTATTAGCGCAGTTGGTGATATTGCCGGGAAAGCATTATCCGCGGCTAAGGAAAAACTACTAGCGTTAGTTCGGCGAAGAAAGAAACCACCGGTGATGAAAGCACCAATGACTTCGTCATTGGGACCACTACCATCTACGGAAATTATGTTCGCGAGTATTAGTAAAATAATAAACAACGCAGTGGATCAGAATATAGCATCACGGTATGACACTCAGGGAAATATTACTGCAAATATGATAGCGGGAAGTGGTTTGAAATCGCGAGCGAGATCGCGATTTAGATCAAGAATAATATAATAATATGTTCCAATCGGCTCCTGATACAGCGTTCGATATGGACGCCCCAGTATCCAATAATGATTCAGTACGCGATTATCATTTTTATTCCTAAAGTGCAATACAACCAAATATTCTATCAAGAATCGAACTTCAAGTCCAGGATACCAGCAAATACTTTCTACCCGCTGAAGCATTTATTGAAGTAGAAGGGGAAATTGTAACAAATAATCATGCTACTAATGATCCGCCATATGCAGATAACCCAAATGTCCGAGTTGGCTTTGTCAATAATGGTATCATGGCGCTTTTTAAGAGTGCTAGATATATGATTGATGGAAAAGAAATCGAGTCTATAGAACATGATGTTGATGTTGCCACAATAATAGTGGGGTTAGCAAGATATTCTGATGATTATACAAGATCGGCAGGTCCGTCTATGATGTTCTCTAAGGATCTCACTGATCACGCTTAACACATTCCGTATACTAAATTGCTAACACCAAGAACTGCTGCAGTTGATCCACAACCAGATGGTGTTGAACACGAGGATAGACCAGCTGGCAACTTTGATGTTATAAAAAGTATTAATCCTAATCACAACTTGGGGTTTGCAACACGCGTAGTAATGTTGCAAGGACAGCGTAGATTATTTTCATGTGCGATTCCATTATCTCATATATTTGGATTTTGCAGAAATGTTAGAAAAGTTTTCTATGGGGTGAAATATACAGTAATCCTCGTGCGAAAGGGATATGATAATGATGCAATCTGGCGTGGTGCTGGTATTGTTGCTGCTGGTAAAGTCAATATAACAAAACTCTCACTGTGGATGCCAGTAATGACTCAAAAAAAAATTACGATCATTTATGGATCATGGTGGAAAATCATTACTAAGTTAGCTAACTACAACGACGGATACTATGGAGTCTACTATTAATGGTATATTCACGTAGCACATGGCATCAAAACAGGGGGTTTCAGCTCCGCGGCATATATTTATTACGTTACAGGATAAAGCGCGATTGGGTTCACAATTTCGCAGCCATATGATATTTGATCAATTCAGTGTTTCTGAAGTCTCGCTGAGGATAAACGGCCAACAGGAACCATCCGAGTTCATTTTACTTAATTAGGATCAAAACCAAATAGCACGCGCGTATCATCGTTTGCAGACATTTATGGGACGCGATAATAATGTAGATACCGGTCTGCAAATATCACAATTGGATGTTAGAAAAATATATCCCATCTACTACTTTTCGTTGGAACATATTGACTTAACCAGACAATCCGTCGTTGACATACACTTTCGAGCTCGTGTAACCGCTCCTTCTCATGGTGGTTAGAGAGTAGTTGTTGTCATTCTCAGTGACAAATTAATGCTACTCGAAGGCGTTGGTGGACGAATAAGAGTAATTGATGCACCAGTAGAAAACATGTAATTGTAGACAATTAGATCAATATGTTATTAAATAAAATGTCATATAGTCATGTTAGTGTTACGTTAACTACTGGTCAAATTAAAAAATTGCAATCGGAATCAGCTAAAAAATTGTTTAACCACGATATCGCTGAAGCACAATCAGATGTCTGGTGGTCGGAATAAACTGTCATTAACAGCTCGTCAGATTAAACACTTAAATGATGCCATCAAAGATAAAAAAAAAAATTCAGGTCACTCTCTCTGCAGCCGCAATTAAAACATGATAAAATCAGGTGGTATATTCCCACTTTTCGCTGCGTTACCAGCGTTGATTGCTGCAGCTGCCCCAGCGGTAGCAAAAGCCGCCGCGCTAGGAGCCGTTGGTACAGTGGCAGGGATGGCACTAAAGAAAACTACCGGACAAGGATACAAAAAAAAAAGGAACGATCCGGAAAGGGTCTAAGACTACCAGGAACTCCGTATTCATGGTACAGCGCAAAAGGCTTGAGACTAGGAACAGTTTACTAACAACAATATCGCAGATATCGCCGATGTCAAATTTTAATTTACTCGATGCTGCTAAAAAACTAGCGATAAAAAACTTTAGAGGTGTCTTTATGAGAGATCAATTACCACAACAACCAAACAGCGTTGAAACCGGTATCATATCTCGATAACAGCACCGGACCTGGAACTCACTGGGTTGCATACGCGATTGATCAATGTGCAGTTGTTTATTTCGATTCATATGGATTAGCAACGCCTAAAGAATTTATGAGTTATATAAACCGCTTAAAAACTCCTGGTATTCCACGCTACCAACACGGAAAATGAATGACCTGCCAATATGCGGCATAGAAGTATTAAATGTACTTAACGCTATTTCATCATCGGAAAAAACACCACATAAAACCGTACACGAATATACCGAGGATAATAGAAAAACTTGAAAAAATAAAAATCCCTCACGAACAAAAAACTATTGTAAATAATGTGTACGCGATCCAACACGGATCATTTACGTGGACACCAACCACTAACATATTAAATATCACCGCGGCCGTCAAAGGTATTTATCGATTAACACTAGTGTCACCGACTCAATTTAATATTTCATCAACGAGTTCATCTGGGGTCAACAATATGATATCAGCGATCATCGTCAAGGAAACAACTGAACGATTCACAATAGCATCCACTGATAATAATTTGGCTAGGGTTTCAGTAACATGGTATGTGGAATTCGTAGCGGATTTAAGTAAACAACTGAATTAAAAATCCATAGGATTTTCAACGCTGGCGAATTTAACGCCAGCAATTTGAAATCTATTATAATAAATAAATTGTCATCATTGGCAACGTCACAGCAGTATCGCTATGATCAGGTAAGAGAATTTCAAACTAAACTTAAAACACTCACTGAGGAGTATCAAGTAAAAATAAAAAAACATACCGACGAAGAATAACCGCAGTTGATGTTACCGTGTACTCAGTATCAGGTGTAATGACCGGAGCCGGTATAATACTCTCCTCGGTGACAATGATTGCCCCGATAGCTGTTCCAATTTGTATATCAGCGGCGACAACAATCGCTGGAATTATTTCAATAATAAAAAAATATATCATCATGCAGTCAGTGTAAACTGCAGGATTACGTAGTTAGGTTCCATGTTGTGTCAACCGCCATACTCGCAATTATCCTCGATGATATCGTCCTCCCTCGATGACACATTAATATCCGATAACGAGTTTTCAGCGATGGTACGTGTTTATGATTCTGCGATGTCAAAATTAGAAAAACAACATGAGTATAATAACAATGGCAACATCGTAAGAACTACTTCAACGAATAGCGGAAAATACCACACCGGTGAAAACCAGCATGATCTCAATAACCTCAAGGAATCCTGAATTCAGTGTCAATTTCCCTACTTCGGTTCCAGTTAAGGAGATAGCACTAGCAAAACTACGATTGTATTACAGTTGGCCTAACATTAGATCAGCACCATTTGGTGGTCAACAACTGAATAATTCCCTGGTGTTTGCGAGTAAGAATAAACAAGACGGGATTCCTGACTGGGTCCTACCAAGTTGAACAAATTAATAATGAATAACAACGCAGAATAAAATCCATTACTGGACAATAATCGAAAATCGCTATTACAGTTCATGAACCAACACTATCATCTGCCATTGAGATAAACTCACCCGGATATGTCGTAGACATCTATCAGAGTTCTATAAGGACAATACTAGGGTGGCCTGAAAAAGATCCACTACCCGAACCACAAAAATCTGATTATATTTCAACGAAGGAGGATTATCATGGTTATAATAAAGCACAATCGTCCATTTTCCATATGTTTGCTCCTCCTATACTACCCCCTCGTCCTAAATTAACATATATGTTACCGCTAGATACTCTTTTTAATCGTTTAAGAGCAGAATCAGAAGCTCATAACACAGGATATCTTACAATAGACGAACCAGATATTACCGGACAGTTCACAAAAATGAATAGCGATTTTGAGCGAATTAGAAATAAACTTATAACGGAAATTAGTACAATTCCTCCCAACCGAAAGAATGTCATCAAGTACATGGAGATATGTAACAAAATTATCGCCGACATGGAAGAATTTAATTTGCGAACTATTCAACTTATATTATTAGGTGATCATCACCCCCAAACGAGAACAGAATTTGCAAAGAAATATAATATACGCGTAGAGGATATTCCCACATTTAAGTTTCCAGGATATAATATCTCAGAGATGGAAAAATCTTTCAATGATGCCATAGATGATGGTTTCAAAAGGATTCACGACGCATGGAAAAAATAACACAACAATAAACAACTATCCTCAAACATAATAATGACCCAGATGGTGGTGGGCGACATATCGCTCCTCAAAACGTCAATATATCCTCTGTGATTGCAGTGAATTTAGTATTTGATGTCATCGAAGGAACTTACCAAAATAAATCTCGAAAGATCAAATCATGCCCAACAGGGATATATTTTATACTCATTTGCACCAACAGCTCCTCCAAGATTTTTAATAATTGAGGATCCAACTAATCCAGTGTATATGCGATGTCATAATGATTCATTAACGAGAATTAATTTTAAACTAACCGACCAGTCCAATAATCTGACTGATTTAGGAGGTGAGGTTTTACAAATTAGTCTGTTTGTAAAATCGTAAAACAATTTTTACCCCCATAGCAGCAGAGGGGGCGCGACAACGATTTTTTGTCTTCAAAGGAAACTTTTTTTTTTCAATTTTGGAGGAAAGCTTGGTTTGCCAAATAAACGCTTCTATAAAATTGTCCGATTCACCCTCTCCTCTTCTGCTATGGAGGTAAAATCTTTTTTCGATTTTGGAGGAAGCCTTGGTTTGCCAAGTAGACGCTTCTATAAAGTTGTCGGATTCGCCCTCTCTGCTGTTCGTGGTTCCTTGCAAGGTTCTACATTTCTGTTGTGCTCATGCCATGTTGCGGTTCTATTATTTATTGACTCGCGAAGAGGAATTGGAGGAAAAGAGCTCGTCTGCATCATTATGGCTAATTTACCCCCAGGGTTTTTTAAAATGTAAAAAAGAACATATCATTACATGAAAACTGGCTTAAAACCACAAAACCAAGCCAATCACAACAACTAGTTAAACTATGGGCATTGCTTTTGTGGGGTAGGGGTTGAGGGAGGCGGTATATCTGTAGCATGGACTCCACCCTATATACAAGAGCGGTTTAAAAATTAACTTATAGAAGTAAATAAACTGTTCACAAAAGAATGTAGATATAAACCGGTCGACAATCTGACAGAATTTTGTCCGACTCACTGCATGTTTACGCGGTAAACATGTCATGCAGTCACATGCCAAAATGAAACTGGTTGCATATTCCGTAGTCTACTGTTCGAAATCAAACATTGCAAATATCCGGTCACAAATACAATGCAGTAAATATTAGAATTTCTGCATCCGTAAAGTTTCTTTCACACGAATATTGTAATATCAGAGTAATATTTAGTTATGAATCTGCATATCAACTCTCTGTAATATTAGGTTTGGCTACTAAATTACATATAGCTTACGAGCGAAAAAGTCATGATAGTTTCGAAGGGCAAGTCGAGACGTGTTCCGGATTTTAGATAAAGCTGTTCGTGTCTTGATGTTGTACAGCGTTCCCAATATTTTGTTTCGTTTTTAACTTTAACGGCAAGTGTTAAAAAGAAAAGATTATTTCAGCAAGCTAGCAAACCTTTCAATATTTAGGGTGCTTCAATTACCTAACTGAATTTATTGTTGTTTTGCCTTTGCTCGTTTATAGTTTAGAAGTACGGGGATTAATAATAGTTTTCAAAATGACTGAATTGTGTTGCATGTGCATGTGACATTTTATTTAATACTTGTAAATTGTCACTTGAGTGCACCAGAATACGCGATACTTTGGGGCGTTTTTCCATTTACACTACCGTAATACATGGATAATATTTGTAGTAAAAACTATTTATTGAAAACAAAATAATCCTGCACATTTTACAAATTATTATTACACAATTAAGTCAATGGCACTTATCAGTAACCATGGTTACTTTGTTATACAAATATTTTAAGGGAGCGTGGACTTACAGACATTTTCTTTTCACAGTTTAAGATGGCTAAAACCTACAATAAAATTTAGTCTGAAATATCTGTCTAGACCGTACTGGCATAACTGTATATAAATTTGTCTTCAATATGTTAACTATATAATGATTAACTCGTAATTAAAGTTTGACCTTAACATTAGGATTTTACTTTTGTCAATAAAAAACTGGAAATCAAAGATTATCGATAGAGTGTAGTCATTTCTGCAGTATTGATGTTACTGATTAACAGTATCAATTGTGAAGAGAGTTGCTGACGTCATACTGTATCTAATGAATTATCTGGATTTTAACAGTGTATAAAATAAAGATTTTATAGCAATCGTTTTACAAATGTATTGCAAATACGAATGACATAATTTTGAAAATAAGTAAATTCAGTTTGTTAACAGTTAAGAAATTGGGCACATAAATGTTTATTTAGTATTAAAAAAGTAGATATTTAAGGTTATTTTTTGTTGTCCCCCCCCCCAATAATCTGCTTCAGCAACCACTAGTTTAGCGTTATTTACTCTGTTTAAACCAGAAGAGCTCAACTGAAAGATGTTATGTGATATTTAGGTACACCCGAGTCTTAATGAATTAATCATGCAAATACTCTTTATACGATATAAAAATTAGTATATGGGTATATTAACATAATTAGTATTATATGGGTATATTAACATAAATACTTTTATATGGGTATATTAACATGAATATTATTATATGGGTATATTAACATAATTAGTATTATATGGGTATATTAACATAAATACTTTTATATGGGTATATTAACATGAATATTATTATATGGGTATATTAACATTAATACTTTTATATGGGTATATTAACATGAATATTATTATATGGGTATATTAACATAAATACTTTTGTATGGGTATATTAACATAAATACTTTTATATGGGTATATTAACATGAATATTATTATATGGGTATATTAACATAAATATTATTATATGGGTATATTAACATAAATACTTTTATATGGGTATATTAACATAAATATTATTATATAGGTATATTAACAAATATTATTATTTGGGTATATTAACGTAAATAACAGGGTATGATAGATGTATATGAGCATATAAGAATACTGGTAAATCATACGTTATAAAATGTAACAAAACAGACCACCAAATTCAATTACGTTGGAGACCGAACTTTATTTCGCTATGTTCTGTCCATTTCTAGCGGCTATTACAAGAATTTCATTGCGTAAAACGTTGTGCGAAAGAACGTGATCCGATGGATATTAACCCATTTCGTGTTAGCTGAGTATGCAGACGTTCGAATCGGGTCATCAGGTCATGGCTTCGTTTTCGTTCTTCCCCCAACTGCTTCTCGATTGCTTCCTTTTCGGCCAAAAGAGAAAGCTTCTGATTTTCCACTGGGATCAGTTTGAGTTGAATATCAGACAAAGTTCTGTTCCGCTCTTCATTCACAGTTCGTAAGTCCTTCACTGACAAGATATCGTAAATAAATATAAATTATTAAATGATTCCCACAAGAGAAAATATTTCATTAGGAGGCAAAGTATCAGGTGATAAGACATTTTTTTTTCTCATAAATTCATTGAATACTCTTCACCCTAACTTTAAGTTGTCATCGTCTTGTTGCTAAAATGGTACTTGTTCAACTCTAATGCCACAAAGAAAGAAAATTATCTTCTAAATAAGGTTTTAAAATAGTATAGACATTTGTTTTGATGTACATGAAATTGTTATGTGCCAGTAATAATTATGTTCAGATGATATCTATCTGGTGGTTTAGGCCTTGATCCTCTGGAAGTCATTACCGGATGGTACTGTCCTCCTCTTCACGAGTAACTATTGGTCTAAAAGTTGTTTGTTCTTTTTTTAAATTAAAATTTAAATTACTGAAGTATCTCCAAAACCTTTTCTCCTATACACCACCAGACAACAATCATAGATTTAGTATATCGCAGAAAACGTCGGCAAATGGCTTTTATGCCTGGTAAAGCATGTATAATTCACGTAGTCAACCGCAGCATCTGGCGGGAAAGGAAATGCTTTACGGTTCTAAAACAGATCCCGGCGGTCACTCAGACGGAACTCGAGATTTTGACTTACTAAATTGTGTAATATCAAATTTGTTTCAATACTCAGTATGAAATATACCGTATGCTTTTCAGGGGTCAGGTTAATGTTCGGCTCTTTAACTCGCTGTTTAGAGACACTATTTACCAAATTTATCTAACTGTGTTTGTATGCCCTAGAAGAGTTCGAGGTCCTTTTGCAGCCTTACCTCTTCAGTTTTGTATCTTTTCAGATTCTTCAATTTTCATATCATTTGTAGATTTTCTCCTTCACGATTTTAGAAGTTGGTGGCTGCGGTGCCTTAAAATGGCGATAGTATAGATGTACGAAAACTTGAAATGGGTTGGCGAGGGTAAACTGCCCTCTCTAAATTCACTATAACATTATAATATATTTTCTTTTCATTCATGACACATTTTGACTTATTAGACTTGAACTTTGGGCGTGGGTGGGTATAACTTCCAAAACATAAGTTTGTCTAGAAAGAGCACTATAATTTCAGTGTATAATTGAAAAAGAGCGCGATAAGGTTCGATGCAAACTAACACATGCGTTTAAATCTCGAAAACTTGTATATTTGCAGATTGGCGCAGATCCAGACTAATGTATGTTTAATTTTGACACCAGATTGGTTAATTTTCCTGAAAAAAAGGCTTTTTTTATTTTCCATAACTCATACAAATTCTCCTCTATGAAGCTCCTCCCTTATCCGAAAAACAAATATGAGTTGTTAACATATTTGTTACGAATTACGTCATGTTTTATCTGATATTTTCTGTACCGACTGAAAACGACTGTTCGAATTTATTTGTGTGCTGGTGAAATATACACATAGAATGCTTACATTTATCGGAGTAAGTACGTCTAATTCTACGGATGTGTAACTCCATTTTCCTCATTTTATTTCTGTATCTTTGACGCATTCCCTCTATGATCCCTTTATAGTTGATTTCGTCCGTCTGTATGCCCAAAGTTGATTGGCATTTATGTATATCGTGACAGCCGAGGTTGATACGAATACTCTGGCAGGGAACATTGTCAGGAAACCAGACTGAAAATATGACATTCATTGAGCAATAATTCATCTTCTTCCTCTCCTCTTCTTATTTTTTTAAAAATTATTATTATTATTATTATTATTATTATTATTATTATTATTATTATTATTATTATTATTATTATTATAAATAAACTGTCAAAAGAGTGCGGGAGATTTTAAAGCGCAGAAGACAATGTTTGATCTGCTCGTTGATCGTTAGACAACAACACACAAAACTTTCTTCCATACCACCAAGGGGACTTAACTCTCTTAGTCATATGATAAAAAGTATTGATATTCACGTCCTATATGTATAATTAGTGGTATGAAAAGATAAATGTACATATACAGATACTACTGGTATTAGGTTCAATCCCTAATCTCGGGGATTATCCTCTAGATCATACTTGGAAACGATTGAGATCCGAATCTTACAACCATACATATAAACTACACATATAAACCATACATTTAAACCACGCACGCACGCACGCACGCACGCACGCACGCACGCACGCACACACACACACACACACACACACACACACACACACACACACACACACACACACACACACACACATACATACATACATACATACATACATACATACATACATACATACATACATACATACATACATACATACATATCCCAACTCCCGGACACATAGCCCCTCATAATTTAGAAGTTTACGGCATATATACTTACTCTGACTAACATCAAATAAAACAAAAATGATGAAAACAACGATGATTCCTTCGAAGCCGCGAACCTGAAAAATAAAATGTTAGAAAAATACGTTGTTCATGTCTCTGTAGTGAAATAAGTGCAAAAAACAATACGCTCTCAGTTGTGCCAGTTCAGTGTGTTTATAGGTTACTGCATTTCTATTGGAAAATATAAATATTTGTTCTGAGTAATGACTTTGGTCTATTTAAAATTGAAATTTAAAGTGATATTTTGAACGATTGCGCATTGAAAAATACTTGTCCAGTTGGTCAGGAATGGAAGAATTTTGTTTGTCTATTGATCCAACTCAATTTTGCTTTTCTGCTTATGATGGACTAGATTTATTGGGTCAATTCAGTCCCGTAACGAGAACGTGCTTTCAGCTGGAAATGTAGTATAAAAAAACAGTACAATTTCGGTGTATATTAGGTTTTCCATGACATGGGTAATGTTATTCGGATTTGCCAAACCATGAAAGTACATTTTAAGGAAGTTCAAGAAGTTTAAATGTAAGTATTTTTTATTACCATTCTTATTACCAGCTAAGAAGACATATGTTTATGCATGCCTGTCACTTGCATGCTTTTGCTGGATGGCCCCAGCTATGACCTGTATCATACAGTGTATGTCTTCTATCACTAGCCTAACATTGTATTAAAATAGTTACACGGGGAAAATTGCAATACTAATATGACTCTTAAACAACTGTTTAAATGATCATTATGGTATTTTCAATTACTGCATCTCCCACATTTGTTGTTGCCATTATGAATATCACATTCATTTGTTTGTTTGTTTGAAAGTTTCATTTTCGATTCAGAGAATTCGTCTTCATCATTAACGTTATCATTTCTACTTTCAAATGGACAAAACGGCTTGTTTAGTTTATTCACAAACAAACGTAATAAATCGAAAGCGAAAGCGTTGGTTACTTGAGCGTACATCCTAATTCACCATACTATTTTTAGACACGCGTGTCGCACAATATAAACCAGTGCATTACGAAAAAATACTGCACGTTTCTGATAATGTAAAGTTAACGGAGAAAAAAAAGAGCATATAATAAATATCTTATTATTCTCTTTTTTTCTCCGTTAATGCTACAGAATCGCGAAGTATTTAACGATACTGGACACCTTGATATTGCTCGCAGGTGCGTAAAAATAATATTGTGTATTAAAAATTACTTTGTAAACAAACCATGTACACTCATGTAGTAGACGTTTTAGGTTTTAGTTTATTAGATTTGCTTGTGGATGAACTAAATCAGCTGTTTCGTTCATTTAAAAGTATACAACTTATGTTGCTCCCTGAATAAAATGTATCATGTTCAGGCATGAAATTAAACTTTAGTAAATATCGCAATGAAATGAAATATCTATACTAAGAGCTACAATTGTAATTTACTGAATATCATCTATTAACGTATTCGACCGACACGGTAAGAGCAGACTAGGGTTCGACAGAGGTTAGCACGCTTTATGTCTCATTCAACCGAGTAGCACAGAGCATGCGTTCACTTGTCGAATGCAACGTAGATCGATCGAATGTGACATAGCGGGTACAACCTTCTTTGCTCGATCAAGAACAATATCGCGTTGACCATCTCTGAGGAATATGAAAATTTGAAAAAGTTTTTATCTAGTGCAATACATTGCCCGACGTTCTAGCTGTGTTCGATAAAATGGCAATTGCATAACAAAAGTCACCTTCAATTCATGGACGAAATCTGGAACCTGCATGTGTGGTAGAGGCGACATCAACAGTGCAAGGTGTACGAAAAGGATGAACACTTTCTCCCTTGTTTTCCATCCTTCACTTCCAGGCACACGAACTGGGCCATCTCCACTATAAAATAACACCATATTTTTGTAGTATACAAATATTATTGTTGTCGTCGCTGTCGTAATTGTTGTTTTCATCATTGTTACTGTTTTATATCGTTGGCGCCGTTATTGCTGCAATATTAGCTATTTATCAGCTTATTCTCCTTGTTCAATGTGAAGTAGATTTGAAATAAATGCAATTTGCTTAATTTCGACAACAGGTAAATAACCAGAAACATACTGATTGTAATTCACCTGAAATTTTTAAGTTCATTGATTTTATGATAAAATTATTCATAGAATTTTGATGAAGATGATATTTATTCTGTGATTACATAGAATTTTGAAAAGTCTCAAATAAAGTTCAAGGGTAAGTTTATGAAATCTGTTTATGTAATTTTCTTGAATTGCTTCGGTTTCGTTAAAGTTCAGTTGCATAGGTGGTATTTGAGTTCCTTATAAACCAAAACGACTTTCAAAGTTTCTGCATTATTCGCACACTTTCTCGTTTGTTTTACCCCACCCCCACCGAGTTAAAGAACAAACCTCATCAAAGATATTTTACAAAATGCACAAAGCTTAGTCATTTCATTCATTCATTTATAATTTCTAACTTGATACTCGCCAGGGAGTCCCTAACACTGTCAACTTGTTATTTGCATTGGCCGATCTGTGTTTGCAGGCAACAAATATGATGTAGTTCACCGATTTGATAATCTCAATAATTCCGTTGATTCTGTTTTAGAAATATTTAAACCAGACATGGCAAATAGTGGATGCAGACAACTCAGTTTTGACTGAAATGGATTTTTCGAGAAACCAGAAATGGATAGTGAGTCGCCTTTCTGCTTATTTACATTCAGATCTTGTATTTATTTTGAAACGCGAATAAGTTGGTAGTGCTAAGGACCCCCTGGCGACAATCAGATATAAATTATAAATTGATGAATGAAGTGACTAAGTTTTGCGCATTCGTTATATCTTTGATGATTTTCGTTTCTTAAATCGGTGGAAAGGGGGTAAAAACAAGAGGAATGTTGTGTGAATAGTATAGTAGTTAATTGAATAATGTTGTTTTTGTTTTTGAATACTTTTTGGGATACGAACTTAAACATTTCTTATCAATCTTACATTGTTTAGATAAAATTTTGTAAACATGATCCACTTATTTAAATACTAGTGTCTTCCAAATCAGAGGTATTATATAGTTATTTAATTTTTTAAAATAGTTTGAAAATGTTTCCTACGTCAATGGGTCCATAATAGTCACAGTTTATTGACAGATTGTTAAAATCATTTTCAATACATATGCATGCTGAGTACAGTTTCATCGAAGCTTTCTGAATTACCTTCCATTCAGAGAAGAATGTTTTTCAGCAGTCACCATCTCATCGTCGGCATCCTTTTTCCTTCACAACAAAATTCACCTCAGGTCTGCGCCATTCCAAATTTAGTCTACGTCATTTTCTTACGTCACGCTGACGTCATAAGAAACCTATTTCGCAAACATTTTGGCTTCTGCACGTGCATCTGTGGTTCCATTCAATTTTTTTAATTTATTGTCTTCTGATGAACCGCTGGGTATCTAGCGCAAAACTGAAACAGCAAACGACAGTGATTACATATATTTTTCTCCTTTCGATACAACTCTCATTTTCCATCAGGTATAGAAAAGCCGTAGCAGACAAATACAATAAGATTATAGCCTCATCAAAATGGTATATAGGAACTAAATGTTATTTTATGTATATTTTTTTTAAATATGAATTAAGGTCGCATGCGCAACTATGTGCTTTCGCGACCAGTTAATGTATATGCAGTACACGGGCCAGAAAAGAAACACCGGTTTCAATAGTGCTATTTGTTCGTCACTGTGTTAATTCAGGGACGTCATTTCAATTTTTTCAGTGGGGGTGGGATGAAAAACATTGCAAAACATGACGAGCTTGTTAATGTTTGTACATAGGTTACATCAATTAAACAGCACATCCCCCCTGTCCCCCCCCCCCCCAATAAAGACGTCCCTGTGTTAATTGGGACATGATATTTATATTGATTAAGAACATAGATAATATACCAGTCTGTTACTGTTAATGGTCCACGATGGCAATTGTAGTTTGGCGCTTTATTCAAGTACCAATCGGAAAAATATCACTGTATATCAGTGCCCGATTAAGGCCTTCCAGGGCAATAAGCATTGAACATATTATGATGTCCCGCCTCCTTCCTACAAAATTTAAAACTCAAGAAAACAAACTTCCCAACTCCAAACCCTCCCCCATATTATTAAAAGCTAAATGGATGGATACTACCAGTGTTGCCATTATTCTAAATCAAAATACTCGTGCATGCAGATAGAAATGGTCAACAAAATTCATTAAGTTTTAACATCACCTATTAATCTAACTTTTTTCTGGTGCCCCTATTGGACTGGTGCCCTAAGCACGTGCTTAGTGTGCTTAATGGGTAATCCGGCACGGTGTATATGCAACAGTTCATTTGAGTACCATGTACAAAAGATTCTTTTTATTAATGGCCAGAAATAACGAAGGTAACATTTTTAATATTTTTTAAAATTTCATTATTGTTGTCGACCTATCTCCTTTCGCTTTAAACTAATATCCATCCCACAATAGTATGGTTCTTTGCTTCCAAGACGAATTGCATACTGTGGAGAGCTTAGAAAAAAGCAGGGAACCAGACACTGGATTGGCCACTGATTTAATGTACCAATAAAAATTGAAACCCTTCAGACGGAGAGTACAGAGGAATGTGATGTCGGTAACGGCGAAATGTCAAATTAGAAATAAAAAAATGATATGTACGGTATCTTAGCAACGGATAAAACCTTTAAGCGCTGCAAGGTTTGTTGTGGTGGTGGTGGTAGTATCAGAAGAACCAGTTGCTGCTAATGAATAGCCTAAACTATCAATTAGGTTTGAGAGAGAGAGAGAGAGAGAGAGAGAGAGAGAGAGAGAGAGAGAGAGAGAGAGAGAGGGGGGGGTTAGTATGAGGGAAGTTTTCGTAGGATGTATCTTAAATATAGCTTATAAATATTTTAGAACGTATTTAATCAAAGTATACAGAAATAAGGACATATTTAGCAGTGTCTTATGTAAACAAGCCGCTTACATTGTAACTGATATAACGATCATCCAAGCAACGAAAAATATGACAATATAAAATCTCTAATATACTTTATCACTCAAAGTATATAGCAAACGAATTCACCGTATGACTTTTAAATGTGCCAAAATATTTACGGAGTGGTGGATAGTATACAAATATCAGAAATTGTACCCTCTCTCTGTCACCGTTACAGAAAATATCAAGCACTAAAGCGTAATGCTAAATTCCAGCTGTACGTTTTATAGAACAGAATGAAATGATGATGCATCTATAAATTACACCAGCCATAAATTTGGATACCTCGTCAAGAATTTTAAAAAGGATGTGAATGTAGGGTTGTTTTATTTACAAGCTTAGTGTACTCGTTTCTTCTTTCATGATACAATTTATTACACATTTTGCATACTGAAATGGAATATGTATGTAGGGCACTAGTTTTGGACGCATAATCCTTCATTTCCGACGTTATGCTTTGTGTATAAACAGACATTGGCACAATTAA
Source organism: Unio pictorum (assembly GCA_030141615.1). NCBI lineage: Eukaryota > Metazoa > Mollusca > Bivalvia > Unionida > Unionidae > Unio > Unio pictorum. The sequence continues at coordinate 13,313,941 of JARLTB010000339.1, forward strand.
TCCCTTCATTTTCATTTCAAAGCCCACATATCTCTGTTATATAATTAGTCTTGTAAAATGGAGCGATTTGTTGTTTATTTTACCGTCTTTTATCAACAGAAACGGGAAATTCTTATTGCCATTTTGATCTCAAGCATACCTTTTGTTGTCTTAGCCTTGAAGAGGTCCCTGCTGTGTTGGTATGTACTGCCTTCTGATTTTAGCGCGCCTTTTTTCACCCCGAGAGTAAACTACACCATTAACGTAAAAACTGGAGAAATACATCTTTGAACAATTTGCATCAGCTTTCAAATTAAACTTTCAACAGTTCGTGGATTATCCATTGTGTTCCCAATGTATTCTCTTTGGTTACAGTCACTGTTACGTGTATCAGTTTTGACAATGCGTAAAGTATGCAGCAAAGTCGAGAATAGTTGTGTGTGTGTGTGTGTGTGTGTGTGTGAGAGAGAGAGAGAGAGAGAGAGAGAGAGAGAGAGAGAGAGAGAGAGAGAGAGAGAGAGTTTTATCATAGCTTTAATAATTTGAGTCAAATTGTTACCATGCCTGCAGTGTGTCATTCCAGACCAACCAGTCCTAACACTAATATCTTAATGCTGAACGTCAAGCGAGACAAATGCTAGTACCATTTATATAAGACTTTATTATGGCTCGGCAGGAGTTTGAACCCGTGACCTCTCTCATCTAACCATTTAAGCCACGGAAAACATCATTGTACGATTAAAAAATAATAATTTGCTTCCGAAATAAGCGTAGTGAGCTTTAACCTTAAACAATGACAATGAAAGCTTGTATCTTGTACTAAATATAACAACTAAACATGGCTGTTGCAAAATGCCATTTGTAAGAATTATTCTATCGTGGACTTACTGTGGACTTACTATATCCTACTTTTGCACTTGTAGGATATTAATATAAAGAGAAATAGACATGGCATTCATTTATCTATTTATCCACCAGTATACAAACTTTCTAGATAATTTTAAAACAAGCAAATATTTTGCACAATCGCACATTTTGAAGAAAGTTTTTTTTTTTTACAGACTATAAATATCTGGAAATATTGGTAGTTAGCTGTCAGAAATATCTCCAGAAGTATTTTTACTTTCATCTCTTACACTATAATTATTAACATGTCTCTGCGGAGTTTGGCAAAGTCTCCGTTTGACTATTTGTTCCATCCAACGTGACCGTCTCTGTTGTCCGTTAAGAATATAGCGTCTAAAGAGTTCTTTTGGGTGTTATCACCAATTAAGTAACGTAGGCTGCATGCATGTATTGATTGCACAACAGGTACTGTGTTGAAAGTGGTTCTCCTGCAGAAGTCCAGTTACATAGCAATTTCAGCTGATTATGGGTAATTTATGATTTTCAGTTACAATCATTAGCGGTTGTTTATGATAGATTAAGGCAGACAACCATCATTAATAGCTTCGATGTTATATGAATCTGTGACAGAGAGAATGATTTACGCCAGGGATTCCGATTTCTTTGCGGGTGATGATTTTTGATGGATGTGACACAGGACTCTGATAATTGTGTGATAGTTAAATGTGGCATTAAATATCTCTTGAATGTACTAGTAAAGTGTGACATTAGGCATCCGTTGGGTGTAATATTAATGTGTTTCATTAGACATCCGTTGGGTGTGATATTGTGTGTCAATTGGCATATGCTGCAGGCGAAATCAACGTACCGGTACGTCATTATGCATCCGTGTCATTAAGCATCCGCTGGGTGTAACATAATAGCAGCATAGTGTGTCATTACGCTTCGGTCGGTTGAAAAATCAAAGTGTGACTTTAGGCATCTTTTGGGTGTAATATTAATGTGTGTCATTAGGCATCCGCTGGGTGTAAAATCAAAGTGTGTCATAATGCACGTTATGTGTTATATTAATGTGTATCATTCGGCATCCGTTGGGTGTAATATTAATGTGTATCATTTGGCATCCGTTGGGTGTAATATTAATGTGTATCATTCGGCATCCGTTGGGTGTAATATTAATGTGTATCATTCGGCATCCGTTGGGTGTAATATTAATGTGTATCATTCGGCATCCGTTGGGTGTAATATTAATGTGTATCATTAAGCAGCCGTTGGGTGTAAAATCAAAGTGCGTCATAATGCATATCATGGCAGTAACAGTAAAGTACGTTATGTATAATATTAAATAGTGTCATCAAGCATTCGGCGAGTGTCTATTTACTACTCAGTTCGTGTACCTTACATTCTGTAATATCGACTTCCCTCAATTTACTTGCTCACGAGAAAAAAATGATTGATTGAGTTGCATAATCGTTAACTAAACGTTTTGCTTTGGTTTGGTATGTACAGCATAGACACAAGTAGGATATTTATTGCTGAGGTAATTGAATTTCAGTATCTTACCTTGGGGCACACCAGTGTAGCTGACACAGGCTGATCCATTTGTAGGATTCGAATGTGCGACCTTTTCGTCGCGAGTTCGGCTCGTTATCTCTCAGTGCTGCATCCATTAATCTCCTCTTGAGTTAGGTATTCAGTGGCTCATTCTTTTGCTGGATAAATATATTCCAATGTTCATTTCTCTTATGAAACTCGATATAGTGTTTCTTTCCTACAGCTGGCAAGTTAAGTGTTAAATACTGCAATATAAAATTCTGTTTGAGAATAAGCCACTCAATGATAATAACCACACACTCATAATGAGACGCTTTGTTGCATGGATCTCTAAAGTAAATGATTGTTAAAATACTTAAGTGTGAAAAAGAGAAACTTATTGGCAAAAAATTTTCATATTTTTTCTGTTCTTTATTTTTGCAAGTGAAATCTATATCCTTATCAGATTTTCCATCATGCCACGCTGCGCTTGTTTGTGTGTGTGTACAAAGCAGCAAAAACGAATACTTGACGAGATAGAACAAGCACATGAAAGCTGTATTACATTTCAGACATGCAAATTAATCATTATTGAAGAACTTATACAGTAAGACACACCTCCCTGAAGACACCCCCCCCCCCTTTACTTCCATGACATCCATGAAAAACGAACTATCTCGCATGCTGAATCGGACTTGCTTTGTTTTCAGATAGAATCAAATAGTTTACAAAACTGCCAAAACGCAATTTCTGGCGACGAATTAGGCCAACATAATCCTACCGCTCCCTTACGTCATTAATATTTATATTATCAGTCTACGAAAGTGAGGTGAATTTACAAAAAGAGCACCCACCCGGTCGTTGTGCTGAAGAGTAAGGTTAATTATTTAAACTTATATTGTGAAGCAAGTCCTGCATATAATAATTTTTTTTTTCTTACGGATATATATCATCTTGTTGTATAAAAACCACACACGTGAAACGAAATATATTCTTTTTAAATATACTTATTTTCTTTTTAAAACTTAATTCAGAGGTTTTATAAATGTTACACGCCATCCAAAATGAACGTTTAAAGCATGACAATTTCAGATGATGTCACGTGTTTACACTATATCGTTAAACGATGTTCAGTTGAGCATGAAATTATGCACATATTTATAATATAACATTAAATGACGTTCATTTTCACAGTATATTATTAAATGACGTTCATTTTCACAGTATAGTATTAAATGACGTTCATTTTCACAGTATATTATTAAATGACGTTCGGTTTTACAGTATATTATTAAATTTAGTTCATTTTCACAGTATATTATTAAATTTAGTTCATTTTCACAGTATATTATTAAATGACGTTCATTTTCACAGTTTATTATTAAATGACGTTCAGTTTTACAGTATATTATTAAATGACGTTCATTTTCACAGTATATTATTAAATGACGTTCAGTTTTAAAGTATATTATTAAATGACGTTCATTTTTACAGTATATCATGAAATGATGTATAGATGTATAGAATACATTTAATTGAAATTCATCTTCCTATTATTTCATTTAGTTATGTTCAGTTTTATAGTATATCATTAATGATGTTCAGTTTTATATTATAATATAAAAAATATATAACTTAATGATGTTTATTTGTATAGTATATCATTTAATGGTGTTAAATTTCATAGTATATCTTTTAATGATGTTAAATTTCATGGTTAATCTTTTAATGATGTTCATTTTCATAATAAATGATTAAACGATGTTCGGTTTCACGGTATATTATTTAAATGATGTTCGATTTCACAGAAAATCAATAAATGTTGCTTAGTCTCGCAATAGAACATTCAATGAACGTTCGTTCTTCTGGACACTCGTCATGCATGCGTTTTCCATTATCTAGAATTAAACTTGCAACAACAAAAAAGCAACAACAACAGAAAGATGCAGTTCTTATTATAAACGTTTTCAGTTTGCCAACATTCACAAAGCATTTCTCTATTTGTGCTCGTCCAAGCATTGAGAATGTACAATGAGGTTTCGCGTCCGACACATTTTGTAGTCCTATAAAGAGCACATAGATATAGGGAAAAAAAACATTATGCAGACGTCTCCGTCATTCATTGACGGTGGTCTTTATAACCTTTCAATTTACCATTTAGTTTTATTTAAATACAATTCAAAGGCAATTTGCCTGAGGCACTCAGTCTGCAGTTTTTTCACCCTGCGCTCTGAGATATTTGTGCGAAATGTTGACACAATTCAAAAACCAATCGCGGTACGATCCCGTCTCTAAAGGGTCATGGGGAGAGTTTTTATGCATAAATTTAATGTTGCATACACCTGACTAATATAAAATTTAATTATAAAAAATTATAATTAAAAAGAAAACATGAGTGAGGTCACAAAGGTCCATATTTGTTAATGGGTATAATAAAGCTGCACGTAAGAATATCATTCACTTGATGTGACATATCAATGGAAATTCATAGAATAAAATGTTGTTCCTCCCCACCCCCTAATTTACACATGTATTTTTCATGATCAAAGGCCATTTTTGAGAACACGTAGTGTTCACAGTGCAAACACAAACCCTTTCCCTTGGTGGTAATTTTGAAAAAGAATTATGTTCTTAATGGTCTGATGATGTTCAAAATAGTTTTTGAGATATTCGTCTTGCCTTGAACCAACGTCTCTACTGCAATATCGTAGCTAGCTCTGCTTCCTACCCGACTATTGGTATTTCTCTGGCTACATACTGTGCAGTGACTACAGTCAGGTGTACATGCCTCACATCAGTTTTAAGAGCAACACAAGCCGGAAAGATCAAATTACCAACATGTCCATATCTTTAATTATCACACAATAAAAGTTCAAAACTCACATTATACCTTTAAGCTAAGACATTTGCCAGGGGCCAATATTCCAAGCTGACCCCTGTCACCCAAGGCATTGTGTGCCACTATGAAAAAGTACAACATGGGTCAAAACTTGACCAATAACATCAAGCAGCTGTACACCAAGGCTACCAAGGCAAGAATTGCTCAAGGTTCTGTGGAGGACTGGTTCCAGACAACATACAACAGTTGGAGCACGTCAAGTCGAGTCTCCTGTCACCCACGCTTTTCAACATCTACTTAGAGCGCACCATGAGCGAAGCCCTGGAATACCACTGTGGGACAGTCAACATTGGAGGGCGTAACATCACCAGCCTCCGCTTTATAGACGACATTGATGAGCTGGCAGGCAATGAAGACGAGCTTGCCACGTTTAAGAAGAACCTCGATGAAACATCTTTCAGATTTGACATGGAGATAAGCGCTGAGAAGGCAAGGCTGATGATAAATAATGGCAAAGAAATCTCAGCCAAGATTAAAGTCAGAGGTCAGGAACTAGAAACAGTGGGTCAGTTCAAATACCTTGGTTCCATAATCTCCAAAGAGGGACCAAGAGCAGACATGTTTCACTAGCAGCACCAACAACGGCAACTATGTCAAAACTAAGACCCATCTGGAGAGACAAGATTAAACTAAAATTAGACTATTGAGAGCACTAGTCATCTCAATCTTTTTTGTATTCATGTGAGGCTTGGACTGGACCCTGACAGCAGAAGTACAACGAATAATCCAGGCACTTGAAATGAGATGCTACAGAACCATCTTTAACATCTCTTTAACGGGCCACATCACAAATGAAGAAGTGCGTGACACCATTAGGCACAAAGTAGGGCATTATGAAGACCTCCTCACCACCGTTAAAAAAAAGAAAGCTGAAATGGTATATCCATGTCACTAGAGCCAACAGTCTACCCACAACAGTACTGCAGGGCAGTATCCAGGTTGGCAGAAGGAGAGGTAAACAGAGAAAAAAGTGGAATAACAACATCACAATGGACCAGGAAACGTTTTGTGGAGACACAGGCATCGGCACATTATCGAGGCAAGTGGAGGGAACTTGTCAGATGTTCAGCATCACAGTTTCTCGACAACCACACTAGGTCAAGAGACTGACGATGATGATTATGAATATGCGAAACTGTCCAATATCTTCCTTTGTTGGGTCTGCATCCGGAAATATGGAATGGAGAACACTGATTCTGTTAATATTGTTGCAACCAACAAAAAAGTCATCGATCATCTTAAAAAAATCTGTATGACCTTTAGAAAGCCTCGTCAGATTTGCTAAGTCGGCTTTTTATTTAGCAATTGTTTTTACATCGCTACATTTTCAACGAGCCCAGTTATCACAGAAATCACAATATAACCTTTACTGCAGGCTGAGCAGGATATGAAATCAGGCACGGGCTTGGGAGACATCACATCGGAGCAAGAGGTACATCAAATTCAAGGAGGCAGGGGACAGCTTTTATGCACAAATGTAATGCCACATTCACGTGCCAAATTAAAATAAATTTAAAAAAAAAATGAAATGCACAAGTGAGGTCAAATAGTTCCATATTTGTGGATAGCTATATTAAAACAAAGCATAAGAATATTATCTACTTGACCAGAGAAATCAATGGCAGTTCATATCAAAAGAAGTTTATGCAACCCCAAATTTATACCTGCATTTGTCACGCCTGAAGGTCATTTTTGATACCATATAATGCTCACAGTGCCAACACAAGCCCTTTTCCTAAATGATTATTCTGCAAATCAGTCTGCACTATACATGCTGATGCAATTGAACATAGTTGTAGTGTCGTCCAAGCCGTTTTTTTTTTAAAATAGATATTCTACTTGCCAAGAACGCACGTGTTTACTGATATGGGAGGCTAGCTGTTTTTCCATGCCGACTTATCAACATACTATGAGTAACTATGTCGTACATGCCTGACATTATTTTCAAGAGCAACAAAAGCCCGAAAATTTATTTCACAAATATATCCATATTTTAAATTATAATAGCTGAAAAAGTCATACCGTTGCCTTAAGTTAAAAAATTTAACAAGGGCCAATTTTTGAATGTTGAACTTGAGAGCCATATTGTTCTTAGTTTCAGGCAACTGAGTACTTCCAGATAGAGGTCTGGCTTACGCGCTGTCCAATCGCTCCATGCACGCTCTTTTGTAGATGCCATGTTAACATATCTAGCACGTGAAATATTTTCTGAGTCTAGTCTGACAATTTCACTGAGGTAAAAATGAAACAAAATAGAGACCCCTTTATTCCGCCATGATGAGCTCGTAAGTTTCTTAACGGGATCAACTGAACCTGAAAATTGTGTTTATTATTTTAATGAAATTGAAGTAACTACAATAATAATAATAGTACAATGTGCCACTGCCTGAAAGGAGCTCATTCGATATACTCTTATTAAAGTCGTTTCAAGAATATCAAATGAAATCGATGCCCTTGCATGCATGCACTCTAATATTCGTTCCCGCACATTCATGTATTAGCGATAAAGAAAGGATATGTTGTTAATAAGTGGCATCTTTATTACGCGAGTCAAGAAAATCTCATTCCTGAGGTATTCGGTATTTTAAATGACTAATTTTTTTTATTTCAGTGTACAGTATTCAGCTTGGGATACATTTTATGTGATCAGTTTTCGTCCATAAGCATAATCGTACACATCTAGCCATGTTTAGGCGCATCCTTTGTTGCCATGTTAATCTGCAGGCAATGTTTGTTGCCATGTTCATCTGCAGGCAATGTTTGTTGTCATGTTCATCTGCAGGCAATGTATACTGTCATGTTCATCTGCAGGCAATGTTTGTTGCCATGTTAATCTGCAGGCAATGTTTGTTGCCATGTTCATCTGCAGGCAATGTATGCTGTCATGTTCATCTGCAGGCGATGTTTGTTGCCATGTTCATCTGCAGGCAATGTTTGTTGCCATGTTCATCTGCAGGCAATGTTTGCTGTTATGTTCATCCTCAAGCATTGTTGTTGTTATCTTCACCCGTGGGCCAAGCAGAAACATTAGACTTTATAATGTAACCTCATTGCTCCGTACATGCATGCATGAGCACGAATACAAGAACACAAACACACAAAAAACTATTAAAACTGCAATTTTGGATTTCCGAATTAAACAACTATGAGGGATATCTTAGCGTTCAAGGTCGTCCGCACGTTTTACACTCATCGCATTACATATTACTATCCAAATTAAAAAAAAACATTTCCCGCAACTCTTATAGCAGCGTGGGAACCAGGCATATGCTGAATAACATAACGGAAATATGGTTCTCAGAAACATTACAGGCAGCTTTACTCTTGTTTGTACGCTGTGAAGCACTTCAGGTTTAATCTCTTTCGGAAATATAGCTGTAAAAAAAAAGTCAAATGCGATATCCTTTTAAACTTCCAGCTGAGACGATAAAATTTGCAATTGCTGGGCATGGCATATTCAAAACGTAAAATTTGCTTTTCTTAAATTAAATCTGACGGCTGAAAGTGGACATTCGAGACCACCTGTCTTGGAAATGGCTCGTTTTCAATAGCTTTTCCTTTTAAATTCAAGATATTTCCGCCTAACATTTGAAGCGAACAAAGGATGTAGTTTAGGTTACATTAAAAGTCATCCAGTCATTGACCAATATTAGCTTATTTCCCAATGTGTTATTTCAGGACATAAAACACTGGACATACTTCTATGTAATTTATTTCAATTTTAATATGCGACGTCCTGCAATGGTACAATATCTTTAAATTTGAAATGTGCAGGAAAAATACTCGACTTATGTAATCGGCGCAAAGAACGCCATTCTTTTACAAAGTTTAAAATAATTGTATTTTTAAGTGATATGATTTCTTTTGCCTCAATATCGCACAGGTGACTAACATATTTTTTATTATATATATGTATATGACACGTTACTGGAGTAATTCAACGCTGTCCATAAATATAAAAAGGGATATTTTTATAATATGTAATATTCTGAATATTTAATAACTTGAAATTGATATGAAGTAAATGTATGTATGAAATTGAAAGTTGAAATTTGATATATAAAGTCTTAACAATTTGTATTTATGCTCCAAATTGATATTGCTCATTATCGTCAATGATTTCTTTTTAATTTTTCCGTATTTTGTATTTTTTAAAAACCAATTAGATTTAACATGAAACATTAATAAATATACTCATTGAGTCACTTGTCTAAAATTTAGTGAATCTTACTTTTTATTTTGCTGTTCCAAAGTCTCGATGACTGTACATTTTGTAATTGCTATTTTTAGCAATGGGATTTAAATTACTACTCTTATCAACTAAATGCCATGACAGCATTCATCGAGGGCTGTTTCGGCGCATATATATATATATATATATATATATATATATATATATATATATATATATATATATATATATATATATATAATTAACATTAATTATTTGGTAACTGAACCCAGTTTTAATCTTTTAAATGAAAGATGTTGCATTAATTTTCATTGCTACTTGAAACATTTGTATCTTTACTGTCAATAACATTGAAGATACGAATTCAAAAGTTTCAACAGAAAATAAATTACATTAAATCAAATAGTGTAAAGAAAGTATAAAGCGTTCACTTCAGTTCTTGAAAAATACGTGTAAGCAAAATATTAAATTTCCTTGTACAAAATTGTATCCACCGTTCTTTAGTTATATTTATACGAATAATGTCAATTTGCTTTTAAAAAGTTGAAATTACACTTTCAATTATATACTTCATATATTATTATCATTATTGCCTAGTTTTCATTGATGAAGACATGTATCATTGATGTTACTCTCATTCTTTTAGAACCTCTGCGTTTTGTTTCCTTTTTAAATATATGCACAAAGAACCAGCATCAAACCACATCATGTGAATACTTTAATCGTTTGGGGCATAACTTGAAGTGATTTCATGAAATTGAATCTCAAACAATCGGAGAACTGTTTTGGCAAAATTATTTCATTCTGACATGGATAAAAGGAAACATTAGAACACATTTCATGAAGTTAATGTTAGTTTGGTTTAAACATTAAACTGAGCACCCGGCTTTTCATAATTTTAGAGATGTTCCTATAACCGTTTAAGTTATTACATTTGAAATTTACTTGTGTTTATCTAATAAATCTTCTTTATAGTTGTCTTTACTCAATAGTAATTTTAGTCATGATCTCAATAGTAATTTTAGTCATGATCTCAGTGTAAATCGAGTCATAATCTCGATAGTAAATCTAGTCATAATCTCATTAGTAAGTCTAGCCATAATGTCAACAGTAAATATAGTCATGATCTCAATAGTAATTCTAGCCATAATCTCAATAGTAATTTTAGTCATGATCTCAGTGTAAATCGAGTCATAATCTCGATAGTAAATCTAGTCATAATCTCATTAGTAAGTCTAGCCATAATGTCAATAGTAAATATAGTCATAATCTCAATAGTAATTCTAGCCATAATCTCAATAGTAACTTTAGTCATGATCTCAATAGTAACTTTAGTCATGATCTCGATAGTAAATCTAGTCATAATCTCATTAGTAAGTCTAGCCATAATGTCAATAGTAAATATAGTCATGATCTCAAGAGTATTTATAGCCATATTCTCAATAGTAATTTATGCCATAATCTCATTAGTAATTCTTGCCATAATTTCATTAGTAATTCTAGCCATAATCTCATTCGTCACGTGTTTAAAAATGTTTTAATTGCTTTAAAATTGATTTTAAATATATGCTTGCAGTCACAGTTATATATTGTAATTGTAGACAGAATGCAACTTTTAGTATTGTACTTCCTCATGTTTATTTTTAAGTATGTGCATTCATTTAGTGAATTAAGAATCATTCTAATAATTTTAGGAGTGCCAGTTGTTCTTTCTTTGAATTTTGCTTAATTTCTATTGCCACAACGTATTGTCTTCTTTGTTGAGTCAATGTGCCTGCGTTATGTTTAGTGACCTCTGACAAATATCTGTCCAGGTGTTTGCATTTGCTTAAAGCTTGCAAGCCTATTTTATCAACTGCGTAGTTAGTAGACTTTAGTAGGCTCGTCGGCTACAGTGACAACACCTCCCATTGTTTTCAGCAAATTTTCCAATATCAGCACAATGCCTCTGACATGGTGTTAGCTGTGGTGTGTATGGTGAAACATTCCACTTTACCTTTAGTATTTTGATCATAACTTAAACAGCAATTATCATACACTTCACAATATTTTCGATCTATCAAGGTACATGCAAACATTTGCCAGGCATAATGAGAAACAATTAGAATAACTTCTATAAATACGACTTCGATATATCTGTAGCATGTTCACAGACTTTTCAAAAGCTATTGTCAGTTAAAAAAAAGTTTCTAAACCGATGAACCAGAAGCCCGTTAAACATTTTCCATTAGACTGTACTAAATATATTCCCATCACAAACCATAAAATAGGAAGTTTGTCATAAATATAACTTCATTAACAATGTTTAAATTCTTCTTAACACTCGTAGTCAAAGAAGATATTTTTAGACGGCCCAGCAGTACATAATAGCGACGTAGACCCTTGTTTAGTCACTGCTCATGTCATTACGCTTACATGACATGTATGTTTCGCTCTGGTACGTGTTTAGTTCCAAAATATATGCAACATGTGCTGAAATTTAAAGTTGACCCAGCCTCCCCCTGTCTCCCCTCCCCCATTCAAAAATTAAAAAATTAATCAACACCAAAAGTTTTTATATAGTATCGATTGTTTGCAATCATCGGCCGTCATGGTTCACATCAGACAAAAAATCTATGTTTGTGGCTATCTACTATTTATTACTCATTACGTAACGCTCTTTTTAAACTTATTTAGTTGATGACATCTGCCAAAAGATACAGCTGAAAATGAACGAAGAGAAAACGGACGGACAGGTGGAGACACATACGTTAATCCCTCCTAACTGTAAAGAATTGTCTCTATTAATGTAAATGTAAGATTGTGCGCGCAGCCATATAGATATATCATGATTACCTGTAAAGGTTTTATTTCTAACTGTCAATTGTTGGTCTCATTCCAAAATAAATCTGAAAGCTAGAAACAAAATCTTTCTTTTAGGGTTGAGAATGATAGGAAAACCTCATATTTTCCCGCTTTTTATTCGTAACAAATTCACACGTTAATACTGTCGTTCATAATGCCTTGACTTGTAATAAAGATTAATTAATCTAAACGCTCTTATGACTACGTATATACTGTTTTTCATTACGGGTTAGTTTAAAAATGTTAGAACGATACGCTTGATGTTTATCCGTAGCTTATTCGTACCATTGTATTTCCGCAGAATCACGACTGTACTTACTATTTTTACATGACAATGAATTACTTAGCTTGAAAATAAAATATAAAAATCTCTCAAATTTAATCCCATGATTAAATTTGACGGGGACATGATTTACTTTATTATATGGAATCCGCGGTGTAACAAGCATTACAGTTGGTATGTAAAATACATGACAAGAACAATTGACATCATTTAAACATGCAACTTGACTGCATAAAGAGAGGCTTGACACGCGTTTTTAAATTCTCTTTATATTATTTCATTGGAAAAAAGTATCTCTATGACAGTATTTAACAGACATGCCGTATGGTGTCAGACACATATACGTTGCCATTGAACTAACAATCAGCAGAGTATTGCAACAAGACAGATATTTGCTTTTTTGGGCGTGGGTAAATAATTTTGCCTCACTAGCAGAGCTTTTTTGTTATAGTTACTTCCCTTTCCTGACACATAGTCATGCTTAGGTCTCACTGGATAGTTGTTTTGTCAATGTTTTGTCCGACAATGACCTATAGTAGAAAAATGATAATACTATTGCATTAAAGACACAAATAAAAATGAACTAATGATTTTTGTTAAAATGATGCTTGTAAGATTCTGACTGATGAATTAAAGTTAATTCCTCATGCAACTAGTGGCTTTTATATTGAATCAACACTGCCCCCAACCCCTCTTTTTTACATTCATTTTTTACAGAAAAGGGGTATTTTGAATATTTTCCTGTGACAAGAGAGCTAAAAGAATCAGTATGTGCCTTATACATGAATAAATTTCACTAGTACTGTAACAAATTAGCATACTTTTCATCACCCCTCAACCATCTAGATTTTTAGATATTTACCTCTGTAGCAGACACATGTAAATAACCAAGCCAAGTCCGTGGCTCATTTGAAGCCGAAGTTACGCATTTGATATCCTGCGCTAGTCTAACTGTGACAGGCAGTCACCAACAAGTCAAACAGTTTCCAAGCCTAACTCAAAGTAAATATAAACCACATTACTGATTTAGCTAATGTGTGAACTCAAAAATGCTAGGATGGTGATAATTAGGCCCTTGCCTTCTACCTTAAATATTAGGGAGGTGTCAAAATGCGAACTATCCAGTGAGACCTTATGAACGACAAGAAATATACTTTCCTCCGGATATGAAAAGCTTTAAAACGTGAAAAACTACGCACCTCTGAAAACGAAGATTTGACAACGGAAGTTCTCCAATAAGCATCGGAAATTTTAGTCTTTTCAAAAACACATATTTAACACACTTGTTTGGAAAAGAATTGTGTTAAGTTTAAAAATTACTTCCTAGAGATATATTAATATGTCATGAAAATTAACAACGTAATGGGTGGGGCCACGTGGTTGGCACTAACATGTTGGTTCTTTGGTCTCACTGGACAGGTTTTGTGGGTGAAATTTTATCTGACAATGACCTATTACAGAAACATGAGAAATGTTTTACATTCTAGATACTTAGAAACACTAACTAATTATTTGTAGAAAGCATGCGTGTGAGAGTTTGGCTGACGTATTCAGGTTATTTCCTTATACAACTGGTGGCTTTGATACTGAGTCGACACTGCCACCAACCCCTATTTGTTACATTCATTTTGGACAGAAAAGAGCTAATTTGAATTTTTCACGTTACAAGGCAGCTAAAAGAATCAGTATGTGACGTATGCATTGCTAAAGTTCACTTGCACGTTTGCAAATTAGGATACTTTTCATCACCCCCCCCCCTAACATTTCGATTGTTAGATATTTTTAGTCTGCTGTTAATTTGCAGGCGAAGTTAAGCATATATCTCCAATGCTAATCTACCTGTGACAGGCTGTCACCAAACAAGCCAACCCATAACGTTAGCTATCTTGATCTGTCTCGTCTTATAAACGAGTATTTACGGTTCTTCATTTTATTATATCATTCAAAGCTATTCTAATATTGAGTGTGTGTTTCTGTGTTTTGGATTTTTAACGTGCCTTTAACAAGTTTTAATGATATCGCTACGATGTCTGCATTGTGACAGCTTATAATGATGTCAAGCACTGGACAATATGCCGCAAACAATTAGCATCATGTCTCAACCATTCACATTATCATGACACAAGTCCAACCAATTCTAACACTAACCTCTTAATGCTGAGCCCCAAGCTGGCAGCTGCTGGTACCATTTGTAAAAGTCTTTGGTATGACTCGGCTAGGGTTCGAACCCACCACCTCCCGCACGTTCCACACTCAAAACTTTTAAAATACTGAAATTCCATCAATAAAATAATGTCATTATATTGTTTCAGTTACAACTAGGATAAGCTCTCAAAGAATCTTTTTACTAAGACCTTTCAGTATCAACCAATCCTGGACAGCCAAACCAATATATACTATATTTTATCGTCGCCCGCTTCCAGACTGGCTTTTAATTTATTTTCCATACAATTAGGACCGTGTGTCATAAAACGGACCAGATTTTTGGGAGTCGGTGCGGATACTGGACACGTGCTGCATTTCGTTCCAGACTGTGACTTAATTAAATGCATTCACACTTACATGCCCAATATTAGCCTCCACGTGCGAAGATATTAGAGCAGTCATAGCTACTAATTCATGCCATATGTAAGCAATACTGAATGTGCCTACATTTACTTTCGCTGATGGTCGTTGCTTGAATCACTTAGATCTTGCATACATAAATTTCGACTAAATTAAAGGTTTAATGTTCTCGCACGAATGTCAAACCTTGTAAGGGGAGGGCACTTTTCAGTGATTAAAGAGAAAACATCTATTAAATGGGTATCATATATGACGCATAAAAGCTGCTGGATAAATATACACCACCAAAGAAGTTTGCTTCATAAAATTGGAGAGAGGGAGGGACGATAAGGGGATGTGTATACTTTGATCAAAGCCATAATGTTGCCTCCTAAATAGGTTTTGCAGGAAAAATATTTAGCACCTGACTGATTATTGTTGACAAAATCATGTTTGAAGAATTATTCATTAAAATTTACTTTAAAACATTTTGTACAATAAACCCTTAATGCAATGCAATGTAATCCATCTGTACGTGCAACCTGGTATTGAAAAAGACAAGTGGCACAAACGGTTCAGACCTTCTTCAGTTAAAGAGTGGACTAAAATTAAAATGTAAAGTCATGCTCAACCAGAAGTATGAGTTTAGGGTGGTTCTCAGCCTTGCTGATGTTATAATACTGTGCATCTCAGACTTGGATTTTCTATGACAAACCAAATTACTATTTATTAAAACAACTTCATAAACAATATTAGATATCACATAAACGTTATAAGATATCTCAAACAATTTATAAGATATCTTATAAATTTTGCATATATTTATATATTCTATCATATGTCTTATATACAGATTTAATTAAAGTTTTTCAGATATTTTACAAAATTTATGAGACACCTGATTTACATTTGTTTAACAGTTGTATAAGATGTTTTATAAAGTTTTAAGATACTACAATAGTAGTGCATACTATAGCATAACATTTAAAAGATCCGTTATATAGTGTACATGATGTCTCATAAGATACATTATAAAATGTCTCAAAAGATTTGTTATATAGTGCATATGATCTCTCATAAGATACATTATATAATGTCTCAAAAGATCCGTTATATAGTGTATGAGATGTTTCATAAGATATATTATATAATGTCTCAAATGATCCGTTGTATAGTGTATGAGATGTCTCCCAAGATACATTATATAATGTCTTAAAAGATCCGTTATGTAGTGTATGTGATGTCTCATAAGATCGGCTATAAAGTGTATGAGATGTTTCATAAGATACATTTTATAATGTATCAAAAGATATGTTATATAGTGTATATGTTGTCTCATAAGATACATTATATAATGTCTCAAAAGATCCGTTATATAGTGTATGTGATGTCTCATAAGATCGGCTATAAAGTGTATGAGATGTTTCATAGGATACATTTTATAATGTTTCAAAAGATCCGTTATATAGTGTATGTGATGTTTCATAAGATTATAATATATTTTATATAGTGCACATCTCATATAGTTCATTCGATATCTCATAACGTTTATAAGTTATATAGTGTATACGATATATCATACGTTTATAAGATAACTTATGAATTATATAAGATATCTTACACTCATTATGCGATATATTAACTAAAATCGTATATTAAGAGTACAAAGTTTACGTGTATTAAAGTTTATACATTTTTTATTATATGTCTCATTTAGAAGAGAAGTTACTTAAACGGAGCTCTTGTTTTCTGTTGAATAACAGAGGCCAGTTCGACGGATTGTTCGTTGTCCCAGACAAGTTATATATCTTATTTGTTTGTGAGATATATCTTATTTGTTTGTGAGATATATCGTTTTATTTGTTTGTGAGATATATCTTATTTGTTTGTGAGATATATCTTATTTGTTTGTGAAATATATCGTTTAATTTGTTTGTGAGATATATCATATTTGTTTGTGAGATATATCTTATTTGTTTGTGAGATATATCGTTTTATTTGTTTGTGAGATATATCTTATTTGTTTGTGAGATATATCTTATTTGTTTGTGAGATATATCGTTTTATTTGTTTGGGAGATATATCTTATTTGTTTGTGAGATATATCTTATTTGTTTGTGAGATATATCTTATTTGTTTGTGAGATATATCTTATTTGTTTGGGAGATATATCTTATTTGTTTGGGAGATATATCTTATTTGTTTGTGAGATATATCTTATTTGTTTGTGAGATATATCTTATATGTTTGTGAGATATATCTTATTTGATTGTGAGATATATCGTTTTATTTGTTTGTGAGATATATCTTATTTGTTTGTGAGATATATCTTATATGTTTGTTAGATATATCTTATTTGTTTGTGAGATATATCTTATTTGGTTGTGAGATATATCTTATTTGTTTGTGAGATATATCTTATTTGTTTGTGAGATATATCTTATTTGTTTGTGAGATATATCGTTTTGGGAATCAATATAAAACTATTCTGAAGAACGAGATAACTCACAGACGTATTATGATAACCTAAACCTATACAAGATATTTATAAACATTATCAGATATCTCATACATTGATAAATCAGATATCTCATACATTGATAAATCAGATATCTCATACATTGATAAGATATGTACAAATGTATTATAGATATCCTCATATGTCATTAATATAATCTTAAGTTTATAATACATATTACTACGTTGATAAGATATCTTATAAACTATAGTGTATATCTGCATTAAGTTTGGATTATTAAGATAACTTTTATAAGCGTTGAGATATCCTATTCAGTTTGTAATCTTCTTATATATTTATGTATACCTATATATCTTTTAAAGCTTACCTTATAAATTGTATGATTTTGTATGATTATTCATATATAGTTATAATATATCTTGTTAATGTGTTGATTAAGATATCCCACAAGTTTTAAATAAATTTCATTAACTTTATAGATATGTTAATAATAATTTGTTTTATGATATCTGATAAGATTTATATCAGAGCATGTAATGTTTATGAATTAAGTATGAAATACATCTTGTAAAGTTTATAACTTAAGTATATAAGATTTATAAAGTGAAGAAAGTACTTATATATGATTTATACTGTTTGTGAATTACCTACATATGATTTATACCGTTTATAAATTACTTTTTTATGACTTATACAGCTTATGAATTGCCTATCTATGATTTATACAGTTTGTGAATTGCCTATCTATGATTTATACAGTTTGTGAATTGCCTATCTATGATTTATACAGTTTGTGAATTGCCTATCTATGATTTATACAGCTTATGAATTGCCTATCTATGATTTATACAGTTTGTGAATTGCCTATCTATGATTTATACAGTTTGTGAATTGCCTATCTATGATTTATACAGTTTGTGAATTGCCTATCTATGATTTATACAGTTTATAAATTATGTATACAATATATCATCTAACGTGTATAAATAAGGTTTATCTTAATTTCATATATCTTATATAATGACCACTTTATACGAGATGTTATCAAATGAATAAGATATATTGTTTGTTTAAATGAAGGCCAATCTAGCATAGCATAGTTTTGACTATAACCTGAGTTAGAAGGTCGAAAGAAGTCCAAATCAACAAAGTATTCAGTAAACGGAGACAGGCGGAATTGTATTGCCTTTTATGGGAAATAATTAACGTTCTGGATTCCTAGTTTATGTATGCATTCAATAAAAGTGAAAGTTTTTTTTAATGAGAGTCGTTCTTTGAATATGAAAAATTTTATTAAAAGACTATTGTTATGAGACTACTTTGATCAATTCAAGAACGTCTCTAGAAAAAACCTGAAAACGGCTATGATATTATCAATACCAATTAGTCTTGCCCTCGTCATTTGCAAGCCATGGTATATTATTTATCTACGAGAGAGAGAGAGAGAGAGAGAGAGAGAGAGAGAGAGAGAGAGAGAGATCACTTAAATATGATATGAAAAAGTACTGGATATAAAAATCCACAGAAACAGTATCTCTAGTATTAATTAAATTCGACAAGCCGAAAATGGAGTATCTGATACCATTTTATATATAAATTACTTACTGATTGATTTATTCCAATTGCGACTTTTTTGTTTCATTATGGAAAGTAAGTGTTGAGAAGACATATCCCAAAATAAAGATTTGGGCAAATTACGACAAGCATACGTCACCATGGCGTGGGTTCATTTCGTAGAATGCACTCTCCCTAATTTCTTAACATACGTAATTCTCGCGATATTTTAACATGCGTGAGTTTAGTTATTTGAGAAGCAAGATAAAACATGCAATTGTGACACTATGGTCTCGTGAATGTGTGTCTTAGGTGATTTGAGAAAATATTATGTGTGGTATTTGAGCATTGAAGGAGCATTCATTTAACATCGTAATCAAACCAGAAGGATATGCTTTGTTGTGAGATACCTTGCGTGTTGCAATATACATCATTATTACTTATCACCCTACATCAGTACCGCTCTTAAACTAAATCCAACTTTTGAACATTCTAATTTCAATCCGAACAATATTATCTTGTTTAAATTTATGTTGCGGAAAGTCAATTGCTGAGTGATTCAACATCATTAAGTAAATTGTATTAATGACTATTTAAGTCGGTGAATTTTGTTAAAAAGAAGGTCATTATTTAGCAATATTTATTCACCTCTCTCTTCTGCAATATTAAAAAGTAATTTTTCCAAGATTGAGCTGGCTGATATCTTTAGCTAAATAGTCTCTGTCCACCGCTCGCTGAAAGCTACATCAACCTCTGTAATTCGGCCACGTCATGCCACCAGCATGAAGAGATGCTAGCTGGTTTACTCGAGCACGCACAGTCATTTACTTGAAGAACATCGTTCTTGTCTTGACCCAAGTAAAAATAATATAGTGACAGTGGACATTCAGTGAATCAGTGACAAGGGAAAATCGAGTATTTAGAGACTTTCAAAGGATGGAGGAAGATAGTGACAATTCTTGATGGGTTCTAAATCCGTATATTTTAATAATATTCAATAGTTACATTTCCAATCAGTTTATCTGTATCGCTATATTAACATTAAACTTAGACCAAAAGGAGATTGTTTGAAAATATGATAATTTGCAAGAGTTCCACAACAAAATCTTTGCTTTATTTGTTGTGCTTTTAAACGCGACTTCTCACTGACATAAAAAGGCTTAAAACATCACAGACACACAAACACACACGAACAATAAAAAATAAAGAAACAAAATTCACACAGATCCTAGACTATAATGACACCAAATATCTGATGTGCGAAGTATTTTCTGTGCGCATCCATAGCGTAAGAGACTAAAGGGATCGTTTCTGAAATCAAACTTCGCGGAATCAAATTATTACGTGTTTGTTAATCTTCTTTCACCAAAGATTATAGCCGCCATTTAATAGCCTATCATGTGCTGTAAATTGGCGATAACCCCATAACATCATCGACTATGATTATTTAAAATACTCAACTATTTGACGAAATAAATCATTTTAAGAGTGCCATATAGACAGAGCGACCACGACGAAAATTGCCAAAACTGTTCTTGGATTTCAAGGGAACAGTGTAGGCGCGACATTTAAAATGATAGCAGATACTCGAAACACGACTTTGATTACAAAAAAGGAGAATGCAAAAGAAAGAACGCGGTATTGTAGTGAAAATATGTCGCAAAGTAAGTGCGACTATTTGGTGTTTGTTTTGTTTTCTGTCTATTTGTGTTTAAAAATGAAGGCAAGCCGTAAAACAAAATAAGTCGAGATCATTTCCGCTCAAGAATGATGTGAATAGCTCTCTGTCGCTGTACTCTGACAGCCATTGGGATAAAAACAAAAGCCAATACTTAAACAGAGGAAGCTAAGTTTATGGTTTGTTGTTTCATGCAGTCACGACGACATTAATACATATTTGACATGAGCATGTATACCGGGGGACTTATGACTTGCGTTGGTCTTCGCAACATACTGGTAAAGGAACGTCAAGGTTCCGATAGAGATCGGTACCTAAACGAACCATTTTGGTGCTTTTATTCAAATATATATATGCTTTTGTGCTTTATATATATATATATATATATATATATAAAGATCGGATGACCAGTCAGATCGTTTGTGATAGCACTCTTCAGTGCCAAATTATCTTTGATACGTACCTTATCGTCACCGTCAACTTCGTTCAAATTTTATACGTCAATTTTTGTTATATATTTCAGAAGCTTTTGTAAACTGACCCGGATCTGAGGACACCAATAATACATTTACTGACATCGATTTCCAAAACTTCTTTTCTTGGTATGTAAATGGGCGACTAACGAATTATGCATGTACTGTGTCTGAAGTTGAAACCAGTCACTGTCTCTAATTACTTTAAATGCAATTTATTTTCCCAGAACTGTCCGTCTATGAAACAATCATCAAGCCAGAGAAGATGAAGCTCTTTCTGTCATGCCTTGTTCTTTCTACATTTTGCCCTAATATTCACATCTCACTGTTTTATTACGTTTTGTGCTTGTTTTTCTGTCTTTTTATTTTTTATCCATACGCCGTCCTGTAGAGTAATATTAATATCATCTCTTGACTGTATTTATGTTGATTATTTGCTGTTTTTCTCCCGAGTTATTCCATATGATAGATTGTTTCCAGTCATGCTTGGATGTACTAAGAGTACGGCGTGGAGCTTATTTTTAAACTGCTCTGCAGCTGACGTAAATAATTATTCAACCTTTCCCTTAATTTCATCATTTAAATCATCCTTGTTGTGCACCAATCAGAAACGTAATTATTTCATATGAAGAATTTATGCAGAATGTATCCCTCTAGCGTCGTTACTTGTTCCCAACTGGACGCGAGAAACGATTGGAGAGAGGCCTGTCATTTCGGGTTTTCTACCGACCGTCCGTCGCACTTTCGTCTCTACTCTATAACGTTAAAGCTGTTTGAGGACAAGGGACGTTTATACATTATCATCAAAAGGCGTGTGGCGGTCCACATATGGATGTCCTAAGTAAACGGATCAATATTTTTCGCTTTCTTTACAGTATCGTAGACACTGCCTTCAAGAAGAATGATTGGATTAGCAGTAGAGTTTCTATCACGATATTGGCGAGGGGGGGGGGGAGTTGAGTAGATTAGTGGTCTAAAGCGCTCACCGTTATGGATAATTTTGCCATCTCACTTTTGTATGCATGGGCTCGAGTCTCGAGTTCGGCCAATGTGGATATATAAGAATTTTGTCAAATAGCTTCTCTTGAGTCGGCGGTTCTTTCGGGGGGGGGGGGGGTCTGGGTTCTTTCTCCACCATTTATTCTCGCCGCCATGTATAGCCTATCCTGTGCTGATAAATGGCGTTAAACCTTACAATAACAACAATATGACGATATGCGCGTTTAAAATTGAGTACTACACGTAATGCAATATGTTTCAGATGAAAAAGGTGACCTCCTGACAAGGCACGTGGGATTAGTAAGTCTGATTTTTTTCTTTTCTCACATACCTATTATAACGTCATGATTGAGTGGTTAGCGCCTCAATAGCTATGCACTAAGTTGATATTCCGCCTCTCGCTTCATTTTGCTCGTAAGATGTTTATTTCAACTTGGTTTTTCTTGACAGATTGCTTGTTCATAAGTGGGACATACGATCACTGTGAATTCTTTGTTTTTCTCCAACATAATGCTGAGTGAAGTACATTTGATGGTAAGAGTCTTGTCGCTGTCATGGCGTCAGTCAAGGAGCTTGTAAAGTTGGAGAAACTGTTTGGATATGAAGAGGGAGTTACTTAGGACATTGACTTGAACCTATTATTTGGACAGGATAACTTGCTCTTTGCACGGGACTGGGACAGTTCATGCGATTACTGAATCGGCAACGCGTGGCCATTTCCATCATATGAACAGAATCTATTCAGTAATCGCATATACTGGGTTATGTCCCTTACTCCTAATTTTGCTTTTGGCAATAGAGTACAGTGAGTGATACCAAGATGGGGATGTATAGAGATAATAATTTTACAAATAAACGAAACATGCCAATTAGACAACTATAAACGGGAAAAAAATTCATTCGCTTATCATAAATATTTAAGAAACGAAACATATGCTGGGTTTCTTCTTTTGCCAATAATCATATTGCGATGTCCTCTATTATTCTTATGTGTAAACACAATTTAAATAAAATAAAATTATCAAATTGTTTAAATAAAATAGCATTTATTAAATTAAACACACACACACACACACACACTAAATTTGTATTCATAGATTATGAAAATGGCGAATACCATCAACTTTAAAAAAAATTCAACGAATAATGTTTTCCCCCAGAACACAAAATGAAAATAGAAAAGGAACATTCAGTATTGCGATATAAATTCCAAAATAGTACAAAAAGTTCAGTCATCAGTCCTAATAAATATAGTTTTAAATAAATTTCATTGGTCTTCGAAGGTGTTGATATGCATGTTGTGACCTGTGACGTGGTGATGTAACAAGTCTTTTGATGAATCTGAGTAACATAATCCAAGATGTCTTTGTTTGAATTCACTTTAATTCCCAATTAATATGTTTGTCCAAACATTATTTTAGTACATTGCATTTCCAGTGAATAAATTAATCGGAATAAATAATTTCAAACAAATAATGAACACAACAAATAAAAAATGATTTTTCTTCAAGATCTAAGAGTATTTGTGTTAGATAAACAAGAATACGAAGCCTTCTACTTGACCTAGGTCACAATTTGCATTATCATTAAATACTTAAGGGAATTTTTTTCTTATAGAACATTCTATTACTAAAATTATAGCATAGAATGTGTTAAACATCTGGTACACTAGGCACATATGTGTTGGAATCCCAATGATCTAGTCCCAGACCCAAATATAAATATGTTTACTTCTTTTGATCAATATCCTAATATTGAAACCACGCTGTTTTAAAACTATTAGCTATGTAACACTTGTTTACTAAAATTAAAATAAAACAATTCAGTGTGTAAAGTCAGGGACACAGCGTACTTGACTTCGGACAAGACAATTCCAAAATACCATTATATATAACATAACGATGGACAAAAATCCTTAGCAACCAATACAAATTAAACACATAACAAGATTCATTCATAGAAGATTTTCCAGCGTCAATTATATATATATATATATATATATATATATATATATATATATATATATATATATATATATATAACCGAAGCTAAAAACTGGGAAATTCCTAAGCAAAATCCTATATAAATGACAGTGAAACATCATTACACTGATTCGAGTGAGTATTCTTAGTGCGTGTAAGTGCGTTCTCTTGCAAGAATGGCTAGAAATAACTTGAGCAATATATTAAACTCAAGTGCAAGAACAACTGAAAGGCAAAAAAAGCCTACAATTTGTATATGTATAAATACTACTGCATAAAAAATGCATTTAATGATGACCATGCGGCTGAAGATTGAGTTTCCTTCCTTTTCCATCCTTATCAAGGTTCCCGGACATTGGGACCTTTGCCAAAGGTCGAGATTTGTTTGTATCTAGAATTTTTTTGGTAGTATAGCTCTTATGTAAGTCTATATTTTGCTTTAAATTGTAGCAAAAGGAGTAATATTCTCAATAGTTGTTATTAGTTTACAGTATTCTATTTATTTTAAGGAATGCGTGCATGCAGTTTACTCCCTCTCTCATTCGATGGGTATCCTGTCCACAAGGGTCCACTATAGGGCGAAATACTTTTTGTTGTTGATATTGTGTTTTTTCTTAAAAATTAGTTTTCCATGTATGCGTCTTTTGTCGTGGTAAATATGTATTGTTTTACTTTGACTTTAGACCTGCTAACGACTAGAAGATGCCTGTTCTGTATGCATATTGGTCATTTAGAAAATGAATTATGCATCTCAACACCACCTAAAGTCATTGGCTAATGATGTGCAAGTAATTAATCACGTGGACGAATCTTTTAGCTGTAATCCAAACAATATAAATCCGTTTATATTGCTTCCAGATTCACCAATTACCTTCTGATTCACACAGTCATTATCTGTCGTGTTTATCTTGTAAATAAACGATAATCGAATCAAATGGAAGACGTCTAACAAAGGCCCGTTATGAAAGAATGTTAGCAATGTTTTGAAAGGAAATGGTTCTAAACTGATATCATGCGTGTCTCGAATGCTTCCCTTTTGCGCAACGCACTTAAACACATACAAACGTTTCATGTACGTGTACAAGAGAGCATGTACATTAAAAGATTTCAAATTGATTTATTACTTGTATTACATTTACTTTTCGGATCCCTATTTCCTATTTACTGTAGGTTTCAGCAGATTTACAAAACCACTTCGATGGCGAAACATTTTTCTGTTTCTATTATCAGTAGTGAACATTGAGGCACCATTTGAAGGCAACGAAATTTAAAATAGAACAATTGTTTCTTGTTTTGTTGCTTTTTGATTTGCCTTTTGGGGGTGGGGTGGGTGGCTGGATGAGTAAAATTAATGGATCAATCAGCCACTAGGATATTAAATCAAGAATTAAATTTCATTAGACCAGTTAGATACTCTCATACACTGTAAATGACCACTAAAGTGATTGCAGTTCAAGGTGTCACATGATTAATAGAGCCAATTAAATCATCCCATCTAAACCATTGAAAATCATTAATATTTTCTTTCATTCGTCCAGGAAAGTTGCCAACTGGTCAGCAGTGTAACTTGCACACACACACACACACACACACACACACACACACACAATTAGTATTAAGTCCTTGTTACGGCTATTGGATTTAATTAATTTATTTTTTATTGTTAAATCCAAATTTGTCATTTGGGGTTTGATATTCCTTAGTTGGGTTTTTTTTCTGGCAAATTCAGGCTAACCTGGGTTCTAGTTGTAAACAGGCTGACCTTGGCTTGGTTACCTCTTTATCTGACCTTGCTTCAGATTGATAAACATATCTTTAATACTATTGGTTAATTTCAAGGATAACTTTTATTTTTAGTTCTTGGGGTGTAGGACATATCTAGAATACGTGACTTGCTGAAGGTAGTGACCTTCCTTAAATTTCTAGAAAATCACGTGATCACTTGTTTACTTAAAAAACAGTTATATAGACTGTTGTTTTGGATAGAAGAGTTCAGTAGATGTTTGGGCTCTATTATTATTAAGTTGTGTATTTCATGTTTGAGTGTTATCTTGTTCTGGACTTTGTGTCAATTCATTGAAGAAAGAAGAATTATCTGGAAAAGGACATATGTTTAATAATTTCATCTGGATGATATTAAAACAAGAACTGCATCACGTGACATTGTCAGCCATTTTGGATTACATCGTCAAGATTCGAACCTGGAACTATTAGAACATTTATTTATCAGGACTTGCAATTCCATTAATGGATTATTTTGTGAATTTTATATTTGTTGGATTTGATTCTCTAAAACCGTAAGTTTATTTATTTTATGAAAATAATTGTACTTAATAAAATTCATTGTTCAATTTTTACAAGCTTGTTAGTTTTCACTCTTTCTGTGTTGCTGCTTATTCGAGCCTAAGCACGTAACAGTCCTAAACAGCACATACAATGTTAATTGAATTCAACCTTTCGTTTTGCGTGATACAAAAAAAGCATATAGGTGTTATTATGCCGGTTAAGTTGTTGTTATTGTTGTTGTTGTTGTTATTGTTGTAGGGTCTAACGCCATTTTTCAGCATATGATAGGCTATACATGGCGGCCAGTATTACTGGTTGATGAAGAACCCGGGAAAACCCCTGGAAAGAACCACCGACCCACGACGAAAACTACTGGCAAGCTTTCTCACATAACTACAGTAGCCGAATCAGACAGGTGAGATTGCAGTGATCCGTAACGGAAAGCGCTTTACACCACTCATGCCGGTTAAGAAAGGGTCACATACATTAACTATTCGATTCATTCATTTAATTTAAATGTAAACATTTTCAGTAAATACGTTGATTGTTTTTTTTTTACACGTTGAGGCCAAGTTATTGCATATCATGAGCATGATAGTCTAGATGGATGTGAAATAAATATATGAGGAAGTTAATTAGTGTAGTGATGCATGGAAATAAAATAAGTAACTAAATCAGTTATTTCGTGTATATTTTTAGGAATGCTATGCTGACAAATATACCAATGTTTATTTTTTATGTTGGAAAAAATATCAGATTTATATATGTAACGTTAGAATAACTATTGTCAGAGCGTCCGCTTCGGATGCGCGAGGTCGTGAGCGTTCGATCCCCAGCCGAGTCATACCAAAGACTTACAAAAATGGTACTATCAGCTGCATCACTTAGCTCTCAGCGTTCAGAGTTAGTGTTAGGACTGGTCGACTTGGTGTCAGAATAATGTGACTGATTGTCTGCGACATGATGCACCAGTGCTAGATATCACTTTAAACTGCTACACTGCAGACATCGTAGTAATATGACTGAAAATTTTCTAATGCTACGTTATAAATCAAATCTCTCTCTCTCTCCTCTCTCTCTCTCTCTCTCTCTCTCTCTCTCTCTCTCTCTCTCTCACACACACACACACACACGCACACACACACAGAGTGTATATATATATATATATATATATATATATATATATATATATATATATATATATATATATATATATATATATATATAGCATTCAGAACATTTTGTACATTTCTTCTTTAGTTCTCAATGTCGGAAACAGACAGATTTTTGTCATTTTATACACTTTAACAGTTTTATTCATCATTTTGCTGCAAAAAAGCTGAGTAAAAGTATAGCTGATAATATCTGACTCAATTATTCTGCCACACAAATACTTTGGTAACGTATAAAATACGATTGAGATCTTTCTTAAACAAGTTATATCGAAAATGGCCAATCTATGCAACGTTGGAATGGAGTGTTCAAAGTCTTCTATTTCGGTTCCTGATTTTTCAATAGAACAATTGTAACACTTTACAAACTCCTCTTATTTTAGTAGCACAATTTCAAAATAGAAACTGAGTTGTCCAGTGATTTAAAATGCGTGAAATTATATCCCCGAGTCAGACTGGTCCGAGTTTTTTTTTTCTAGTTGTAAACATATAGACAGAACTGGAAATTTAATTTTTAAAAATATCTCGATTTATTTATTTACGTATATCACATTATTTTTTTTAAAAATTATTGTTTCTATACTTGACGTATAAATTTCAACGAAAATTTCGTTGCATGAATTTCCACATTCAGATGGCATCCAAACAAAAATTTCAGATGGCATCCAAACAGAAATTTTCAGATGCTGGTGATGAGCTACTAGAAATAATGAACCCCGTAACTTGAAGAATGATATTGGGAGAGAGACGGTTTCAGTCAACAGAAACATAAGTATCTTCCGTAATTAAGACATGGACTGTATATTATCTTGTTGACGTTCAGCCAGAATGTAGTGAAATAGTTGTCAAGCTCAGAATCGGGAGAATTCCGGATCGGGCATTTACTTTTGTTCAAGTTTTTGACACGTCGACACATAACGTTCCCTTCAACTAATCTATTCTCTTAGCAATTCTGGTACTCTTAGAATAACCAAAGCTTGCTAAGAAAGTCCATTCTAAGTTAAACATAATTTGCGTATATATCCTTGTAAGCACTCTAGACTTTCTCAAAGTCATTGTCATGTTACCGACAATGGAGCGACCGTTGACAATGATTCATTATTTTGTCACTCCACCACAGGGACGTCTTTTCTTTTTTTTCTTTTTTTTTTTTTGCGTGGGGGCGAATTTGCATGTGCTGTAAAATTGATGTAGCAAATATACGAAAATTAACAAGCCCATCAAATTAGCCCTCGCCATTGAAACTTGAAATGACTGCCATCACGCTGAACGGTAACATTAAATTTACTGCGGTATAACCAATTTAAAGGCAACAAATATACATGTCATGACTTTCTAACAACATCATTTTCTGTCACCATACTATTGATTTTTTTCCAACGAAAAGAGTTTATTTTAAGTTCGTTGTTTTAACTTAACTGTGAAATTATTTGTGGCGTCACCGAGTGAAAACTGTAAATATTATTCCGTTTTAAAATAATTTAAACTAGTTTTAACAAGTTATATAAATGTTTCAAAATATCGCAATATTATTGCGATAGAACTTGAAAAATCGCGATATATCGCGATACAGCTGAAGGCGTATCATTTTCAGCCATAGGAACACTACAGTAGCTGCCATTGGATATACTTGTACCTTGTTCACAACATGACGTCGTTTGCACGTCAAACACCATCACAAGGTTCGTTTTAAACATGTGTTTCTTTTACCTCGTGCTGTTGTTTAATTTGACAACATATTCTGTACTGAAATGCATTTACGGTACTGATGCTAAACTTTCAAAATGTTTGTGTATATTATATAAGCATGCAACAGCATACAATTTACCAAAGCCTAATGGAAACAGTTCCTTGCGGAAAAGAAATATTTTAAGACTGATTAGAAAATGCGCACAAAAATTATTTTCACGCCCCTCGCAGTGGGATCGGATTGTATTACCTTCACAGATGAACAATAATTCCGCAGAATAAAGCCACAAGGCTGAAAGAAAATTATTTCCCGTCCGTATTGACATTCCGGAACGATGGTTATTTGGGCTATTCCGTTTTTCATTTATATGCACATACCGTAGCGGAACCCTGGTCATATATAAAAAATACCTTCTGCATTCATGTCATACCTTGAACCAGACTAAATTGGCATACTTCATTGTAGGACTAATATTTGACAGAGCTGCGTTATTTAAGACTGTTTTTCGAAACTTCTGCTTCCGAAATACGCGTTAAGTTTTGTTAGTATGCTAGTATCACAGCGCTGGAAAAGATCAAGTGTCTGGGGGAGAGGTTTTCAAAATTTTCAAAACGGCCCTGATTTTCCTCGAAAAGGCACCAATGAATAAGTCTATTTGTCTATTTACTCAAAGTGTGCACAACATCAAACACACAATAAACGTACGCATTAACAAAACAAAGGTTAAATTTAATATGACAATGGGGTTTGCTGGACAAGCCCTACTCCCCTCGATTCGGCCCTGAATCCATCGTCTTGTAAACTGACGCAAACTTTACAGAGCTAAGATAAGACTAGCGAAGGGACAAAGCGCTGTTTAAATTTTAAAAATACTTACTAGACAGTGCCCCTACTCCTAATACGAGTTAATAAGAAACGAAGGTACTCCAACACCGTTCCAATAAGACTGTAAAAAAAAACAGAATAGACTGTAAAATGAACTACACAGTGTCTCTATTTTACAAGTGATTGTCTGAATTGAATTCAGGTAAGAAGTTATGTTACAAACACAGCAGCATGACATGTATATACACAAACGATTGACTGAACATCGCACAATAAGAATGCGACAAGTTCCTATACAGATAATAGTTTGCAGTAATTATTAGATTATTAACGGGAATACTATTTATCATATTGTTTTCGTTTTCTTTAAACAATTTGTATTGTTTTAATACTTAAAGACAAATGTACTT
Source organism: Unio pictorum (assembly GCA_030141615.1). Classification (NCBI taxonomy): domain Eukaryota; kingdom Metazoa; phylum Mollusca; class Bivalvia; order Unionida; family Unionidae; genus Unio; species Unio pictorum. Next base: position 13,344,609 of record JARLTB010000339.1, read on the forward strand.
ATAAGAAAACAAAGCGAGGAGCTACAATATATGGGACATTATTAAAATAATCTGCAAATTAAAATTCTCTGCAAACAATGGTGTATCAGACCATGGATAATTTGCTGGAATTCTTCCATTTGAACTATATTTGTAAACTTACATATATCCATGAAAAAGGATGACTTTGAAAATTACGATGTTTTGGAAAATATGTACTGTTTCAAGAGTGAAAAGTTAATAACATTTGGACAAACATTTTTTATTCTATAGTTTTGTAAATTTGTTAATATTGTTAAAATTAGCCTTCAGACAATATACCAAGTTAATTCATAAATGCTTTACCTTTTCGCATTCTGTTGATAAACTCACAACTGATTAATTTTCCCGTAAAGAACATGAGTAACTCGAACTGCACATTATACGACCGCCTCGAACTGCACATTATACGACCGCCTCGTGTTTGTTAGTCTTCTATGGACATAATTTATTTTGTTGTGAAGAAATATTTTGTAATTTCTGCCACATTGACCTTGATCGTTAACATCTCGACTTAAATATGCTTCTTCATTACTCCAAGTGCAATGTTTGTGTCCATGTATGTGATGTAGATATTACGTTAATGTGAGGAAAACATTTTTCCTCTTTTAGGCAGTGTCCTCGACTTCTTACCTTTGATCGATAAACCAAAAAGCTTCTTTCTTACCCTAAGTGTACGCCGTCTGCAAAATTTGGTAACGATAGAATATGGACACACATTTGTCTTCTGTTCGTCACAGTGACTTTGACATTTGATCTTTTGAGCTGGAAACTGTGGAAGCCATTGATAAACGGTTGGTAACAATATATTGTGGTGAGCATACGATTGTATAAAGAAAAAATTGTGTACTTTTAGTTGCATTGATATCGACATTGAACATACATGATTAAATTTCTGGTTTACATTCGTATTCCTTTTGTCAACAATAGCGTCATATTTGCCCTCTTTCAAATTCTTCCAAATCCATAATAAATATATATAATTTACTGCAGGATGTTTTGATATTTTAAACTGTTAACTTTATATTTCCAATTGAATTTTTATTAACATAGAATCTTAACTGTTCCTTTTAATCAACGAGTATGATTGAAAAATTAATCGCATCCAACTTTAAATACGACTACATATTTGATACCATTATATATATATATATATATATATATATATATATATATATATATATATATATATATATATATATCGTGTAACAAGATAACCGGGTGTTATTTCCGTATTCATAACAGAATACTTTTGACGATGATATCAATATAAATATAATTATTAATAATGAATGACTTGAATGAGCAATTAATTATGAATACGTGCGTGTATATTTAATCCAAATTTGGGATTAGTTAATATAAGAACGCACAAATATAATAATGAAAAATGAAAATAAATTACTTTACAAAATACAAAGAGAACGGGTTTGTGATTCACAGTGACTACAGAATGGAAAGATGGATTTAGTTAACTCAGCTAGCAAACAATGTAGAATTTGACTCATGTAGTAAAATGAATTCACTCATAATGAAATTATGCAAACGAAAAAGAACAGATATAAAAGTTATCTGTATAGTCTCGAAAGACCCAATGTGTTTTACGAACCCCAAAATGAGTTCCCAGCTAATAGATATGTAAAGAAATACACTCCGACATCAGCACACTTTATTTCAGCTACACGGCTGCTACAATTCAGCTTAACAGCTGCTACGGTTAATTCATGTGGTTGGTTTTTCAGTTTGCAACACGTCGACCTCGATCACTCCGATAAATTGGAACGCTCGGGTCACTCTAGACACTCTGGACACTCCAGACATCCGGACTGTCTATACTCTGGACAACATCGGACAAAACCGGACAGCACAGGGCACTGTAGTGAAGTTAGTTTTTATTTATAAATTTGAGCGATGGGTCAGATAGGGTTTTAAACATGTGAATATGGTTAAAGCTAAAGATTTATTTTTGGCACGTCTTCAGTTAGAACTAATTTTTATCCGTTTATATCTGTTAAGAGTTTGTTATTTTCTCTTCGTCGTCTCATTTGCAAATTAAGTACCAAATAGAATGTACTAGATTTGAAACGTTTACACGAGTAAATATTAAAAGTGCTTGATCTCTTTCCAATTTAAATCATTGATTTTATATTGCACCAATCTAAATTGCCATAATTATTTCAACATTAGTTTTTAACCCTGACATTCTATAAAGATTTTGTAAAACAACTAATGTAGCTCTGAAGTATATTTTACTTCAATCTAAAACATTTAAGTATTATCAACATATTAACAATATTGTTATATACAATTCCTTGAACTGTTTGTTTGCTTGACAACTTCAGCACAACTAAAAGGATCTGGAGAAATTGGATCACCCTGTCTTCAACCTTTTTTATATTAATGAAATTGTACACATATCCAACTCACAATATGCTTGAATTAATTGCAATATCGAATGGCCGATCAATTTAAGTATTGAATCCCCAAAGTAAAAAGTGTCTTAAAGTTTTATCAAAAAATTTACAATGTATAGAATATGTTGATGACTGGTTGATTGTTTGGTTATCGTTATCTAGAGGATGATCAACCATGGTAGTATTGCCCAGATTGAGTGGATGATAATAACATGATATAAAATTTTACTAATGGAATATACAGAAATCTGAGCAGAGATAGAGAAGAGAACAACAAGTATCCTCTGTAACGAAAATATAACCATTTAATTAATTAAAGAGACAAAATAAAATTGAACATAACATTTGAATGATACACCTTCTTAGAAACAAATTTGCCAAGCTCATAAAATGCATCATCCGTTCTGCTGATACCGATAAGACAAATGTCAGCATAAAATCATCAATATAACTTAATTGTCCAGCATGCTTAAATAACCTGGTTACTTTCCGGTAACTACATTTTCATCACTGGTGACAGGTTAAAATCGAGGTCTCGTGGGTCTGTAGTTCTTACCAGAAGTTTCCAGATTCTTCATCAATATATCATCTACGGAATGATGGCGTTAAACACACAAACACAACTTGTATAAATTGTATTAATTTGTTTGAATTGTAGCTTGAGTTATAACATGTTTGACAATATCTCAGTAGCTAATGTGATCATAAATCTTATCGAGTTAAAATACTCCTGCCAAAATGTACATGTCTTTCAGCACTTTCGTTCTTTAGATGTTCTAAACGGCAAAGTTCTTTGCATCTATTTTAGCCTTAATATCAAATGACTCAACGTAGGAATCTGAAATACATAACACATCAGGTCTCATCATAGGAACTGGAATTTACAAATGTTGCCCAGTTGTATAAGTGTTAAAGACTTATGATACAATGTGTGGGATTAAAATTTCACATTCCGTGTTGCATTTTCTTTCGCTAGCTAAGATTTCTGAAATTTCTTTATGTGACTATTTAGTAGTCATGAAATATACAGAAACGTATTACTCCACTGTTCACAACACCAGACCATTCACCAATACATATACACATATACATATATATATTTAACCTGCTCATTGGATGTGCAATGATGAGTGCGGTTGAGATAACTAAGCTCTAGAAGAATCGTGATTGTTGGCTTTTTTGTTTTGTTATGATGACTTACTATGATCAGTCTGATATATGCCTTGATGTGTTTATAAAACCTAAAATTACCAATGTTCATGGAGTATTGCAGGTGATAAAGCTTCCGTTTCTGGATGTGAAGTTAGGCAAGTTATAAAGCTCTTTATAAGACAAAATGAATGTTTCATTGCATTGACATTTTTTGGAAAAAATAGATCAGTCTAGAACTGTTATCTTAGCAAACTAGGTTGAAGGTAGCGTTGTAAAAATGATTCAATATTAAAAATTCTGAACTTAGCCTGTCCTGAATTGACCGATCCGAACGTCGCCCTGCCGTGTGCATCATGGTTTTGACGTTGATGTTGGAGTACACAAATATTTATTGGTTTGGTACTTCACTTCTGGCAGAGCATAAGTCGTATGGAAAAAGACAGACAAAGATTTACGTGTGACTGTTTTATTTGACCGCCATGATGTGCACGTGAACAAATGGTAATGATTACACACCGATTGGATTTCGCTTGGTCATTTCAATAAAGTCGAGAAATGAATTATTCTCTTTATCGCTTTTCATAAAAACATTTCAAAATGCGTACTGCATTTATTTGTCTACATGAAATGTATTTCCTTCTAAATTGATCGATTGCGGGGATTTCTTACATACAATTACTCTAACTGAAAATTCACTTCCGTGAATATATATATATATATATATATATATATATATATATATATATATATATATATATATATATATATATATATATATATATATATATATACACCGTGGTAGTATGTTTCTCCTTCATGATTAATCAAGGTCCGAATATTATAAACTGGATGCAACTTTAAAACAGAATATGTGAGTCACCAAGTTCTAAGCAGACACTAGCAAATATTTCATATATTTTAATTACCAGAACCTAAATACGTATCTGAGAATATTTAATATATATTAATTACAAGAACATAAATAGGTTTCAATGAATATTTAATATATTATAATTAAATGAACTTAAGTAGGTCTTAGGGAATATTTAATATATCTTAATTACCAGAACCTAAATAGGTTTCAGGTAATATTTAATAGATCATAATTAAAATAACCTATGTAGGTCTTAGGGAATAGTTAATATATTTTAATTACCAAAACCTAAATAGGTTTCTGGGAATATTTAATTTATCTTAATTACCAGAACATAAATAGGTCTTAGAAAACATTAATTATAGTTGTGTTACCAGAAAATAAATAGTTATCTGTACATATTTAATATATTTTAATTACAGAAACATAAATAGGTCTCTGGGAATATTTAATATATTTTAAGTACCTGAACATAAATAGGTCATAGAGAATATTAATTATATCCTATTTACCAGAACATACTTAGATCTATTGGAATATTTAATATATCTTAACTACCAAAACATAAATAGTTATCGGAGAATATTAACTATATCCTAATTAATAGAACATAAATACGTCTCATAGAATATTAATTATATCTTAATTACCAAAACATAAATAGTTATCGGAGAATATTAACTATATCTTAACTACCAAAACATAAATAGTTATCGGAGAATATTAACTATATCTTAACTACCAAAACATAAATAGTTATCGGAGAATATTAACTATATCTTAACTACCAAAACATAAATAGTTATCGGAGAATATTAACTATATCTTAACTACCAAAACATAAATAGTTATCGGAGAATATTAACTATATCTTAACTACGAAAACATAAATAGTTATCGGAGAATATTAACTATATCTTAACTACCAAAACATAAATAGTTATCGGAGAATATTAACTATATCTTAACTACCAAAACATAAATAGTTATCGGAGAATATTAACTATATCTTAACTACCAAAACATAAATAGTTATCGGAGAATATTAACTATATCTTAACTACCAAAACATAAATAGTTATCGGAGAATATTAACTATATCTTAATTACCAAAACATAAATAGTTATCGGAGAATATTAACTATATCTTAATTACCAAAACATAAATAGTTATCGGAGAATATTAACTATATCTTAACTACCAAAACATAAATAGTTATCGGAGAATATTAACTATATCTTAACTACCAAAACATAAATAGTTATCGGAGAATATTAACTATATCTTAACTACCAAAACATAAATAGTTATCGGAGAATATTAACTATATCTTAACTACCAAAACATAAATAGTTATCGGAGAATATTAACTATATCTTAATTACCAAAACATAAATAGTTATCGGAGAATATTAACTATATCTTAATTACCAAAACATAAATAGTTATCGGAGAATATTAACTATATCTTAATTACCAAAACATAAATAGTTATCGGAGAATATTAACTATATCTTAACTACCAAAACATAAATAGTTATCGGAGAATATTAACTATATCTTAACTACCAAAACATAAATAGTTATCGGAGAATATTAACTATATCTTAACTACCAAAACATAAATAGTTATCGGAGAATATTAACTATATCTTAATTACCAAAACATAAATAGGTCTATGGGAAGTGTCAGGATATCTTAATTACCTGAACCTATACAACTCTTAAAATTTATAACTTAATTAACAAACTCTAACATGGGCTTAGAGACTGTTCCATTACCTTAATCTCATAAACCTAACCTAGGCTTACGGACTATTCAGTATACTTTAATCACAAGAACATAAACAGGACTTAGGGACTATTTATTATATCTTAATCCCAAGAATCTAAAGATGAATTAGTGTCTGTTCAATTTATTTTAATCACAAGAACCTGAAAAGGTCTTAGGGTCTATTCAATATATTGTAATCTCATGAATCTAAATAGGACTTAGTTTCCATTCAATATATTTTAATCCCCAAAACCTAAACAGGTCTCAGAGATTATTAAATATATCTTAATCCCCAGAACCTTAACAGGTCTTAGAGATTATTAAATATATCTTAATCCCCAGAACCTTAACAGGTCTTAGAGATTATTAAATATGTCTTAATCCCCAGAACATAAGAAGCTCTAGGGCGAAAATTCAAAATATCGTAACTGGTTTGAGTGAAGATACTAAATACTGTAATTAAACTATAAACGTCAACAAGGACAAGACTTTGATCAAAAGTACAAAGATACTTTTTAAATGAATAACATTGTTATAAAAGCTCGAAAATATAATCAGATCATCTACGAATTCCCGACTAAATGTCATTTCTCTAAGATACACAATTATTTGAATGTCATATTCCTTACATGATCTATGTCGACAAAGTTTACAAATGTGCACAAAATTAAACTTACTCAAATGGCAAGAATATCTAGTCAGGATATTTAACATTTATATTAATATGCTTGTATAATATCATTCGTCACCCGAAGTGATTTGAGCAAAATCCTGCTTACACAGCTATTGCAAACAATATCAGTGTAATATATAATAGTTACGTACATATATACTTAAATATCAGTGTAATATATTCTAGTTAAGTACATATATACTGAAATATAATTGTAATATATAATAACTTTATATACGCATTTTTAAAATATAAATATTGAAACCCTACTATTACCAACCGTGGTTTCTGAACGAGTAACTATTGTCCATTTCGTTTTCACTGGCATGTGAGATACTTTAGGACATTATTTCTTCCTAAAATGTGTTTTCTTGTGGCCAGACAGGTGTGAGGTTCCCGTTATTGCTCCATCTATATTATAGTCAAAAGTGGTCAACACCATGTGCACAATGAACGTCAACAGTTGAATGTATGACCAGCACATTTCTCATGACCTTTTTGATCACACAAATTATATTTTTTGTTCTGGCTCTACAGTTTATGTGCCGTAATTTGTACGGTATTGTGAGCGTGAACAGCCTCCTCGACATAGTGTCGTCTACAAAAGCATCTACCCTATAACTTTAATTTTAATAACTGTATATGCCTGCGCAATTAATATCCAACATGATAGTAATTCTTTATTATTATCATACTATTTATACCTTTTTTGTCTAATTAGGCAGTATAGGACGATTTAGTAAATTGAATGCTATTTCATTGACCAAATGGTCTACACAACTGAAAACATGGTAATTGCAAATGTAACAACTCTAGTATGAAGCTGGTGGCAACGGAATATATGTATACTTATGGAGAGAAAAGTTATTTTTTTACAATATCATACTATTCAAGATAAATTATCTCCCTTCAGTTACAATTACACTAATGTTTGCCTGCATGTTACATATTTCCAAGAGCAGAAAGATGTTGATTGTAAATGCGGTCATGGTTTATAAAAAATTCCACTAATGGAAGTAAGACAGATTTATTCACTAGTACAAAGATATACACATAACACCTGTATGGCAGTTGATAACAACTGGGTTAATGTTAAAAAGGTCGGCCCTGCAAACAATGATGTGTAGAAGATAGTTGTAAAACATGACCATAGAAACGCGTGACTGGTACCTTATTGTGGCGGAGCGCGATACACAGGTAAGAGATGAATTTCCTGTGTTGTCTAAAAATGAACACATCAAGTCTGGGTCGTAAATCGATCCTTGACAGACTGCTATGGAGAGGCAATGTCTGCTACTTATGTAGACCATAGTAAATCAACATTATCTCGGAGTTAAGCAAGGCGTGGTCACAATTGGAATCGCAAGCTTAAATCTAGTATTTTGAGAACTAAATGTTGCAACACCATCTTGCGAGAATACTAAAGAAAGATACGCTACTCCGATTTCATTCGGAATTGGCGGAAAACTGTTATTCTCGGCATTACAATGGAGGCTTTTAGACACCAGAGGAGCTTTAGGAGACGAAGGGAAATATCCTAGTACAGTTGGTCCCAAGTCTCTGGGAGACAAACAAAGGAGAACGGATGCAGGCCTTGATGGATTGTACAGAAACTGGAGTGCCAGTCCAGAAATAAAACATAATACAGAGAAGTAGGGATACAGGACAGCAGGAAAATATATAGCAGTACGTTAGATAATGAAATAGGTCGTCACTTGGTAGATTGAAGGACGAGTGATAGGGTTTTAAATATTCAATTTCATTTGAGAAATGACTATGTTATTGAATGTTATTAAATTGTTGTTTATGTGAATTTCACATGTTTGTGTATTCAGTAATTTAACTGTAAGCAACGTAAAATTTGAGTGAAAGGTGTCTCATATTTAAAAGTGGATGCACCCCTAACCTCTTCATAAACATGTTAACAAGACAAACACAATGCGTTTTCTTGTCTTAATACCAAAAAAAGCATTCCTAAATTACTAGTAGTTTGGTCCGGACAGTTTTGTGTCTGAATTCCGACTGAGATCTAATTATATTTACTGCAACAGTGGATACATTTTAGGAATGGTTCTTTTCTAATTGACGGTAATGAAAAGGTAGATTTATAATATCCTTGATCATTTTGGTCCCCATTTCTAAATATAACAACAGTTATTGGATTGCATGAAGGTATTATGTAATAAACTACAGCATATTACAGAAGAGAGCATGGAACGATGGTGTTGTACTTGTGCATAACGATTTAATATTTTGTGACTATACTAATTTGGATCTCGTATTAAAAATGAGAAGACTGTCAAATCTGTACAAGCTATGGATCCAATTATATCAAATTGAAGATTAGAAGATACTCGTTTTGACAAATAATTGGACTAGCCTTAATATCAAATAACTCAAAGTAGGAATCTGGAATTGATAACACATCAGGTTTCATCACAGGAACTGCAACTTACAAGTGTTGCTCAGTTTCATAAGTGTTGGAGTCTTGTGATATAAAGCGTGGGATTAAAACAAATATATCTATTAAAAAAATAGATATATTTGGTAAATTACTTCATTGACGTTCAGATTAGTTAGGAAGCACTTCAACTATCGGGAAATATACCATCCATCTTTTTATATATTAATCCTACACTGACCAGTTTAACATAGTAGTTCCAAATTCATTACCCCTTTATTGTTTTTCGTATTATGATATATATAAAAATGAATGTTTGCTTGTTTGTGTCGTATGCGTTCCTATACCGTTCATCCGATTGCGATAAAACTTTGGTGAGTTGTTTCTTTGCACGCCCGCGAAGGTTTCTGAATTAGTACAACCATTTAAATTGTACAATTAACAAATGTGTTTTTGCGACATTTACCGTGTGTTCGCTGTGAACTGTAGGCGCCTTAGATACGTCATGTGATCGAACAGTCGGCGCCTTAAATACGTCACGTGATCGAACACGGTCTGTAGTGATACCTAATTTCGCGTGTCTTCGGTGTGAACTGTAGGCGCCTTAGATACGTCATGTTTACTTAGTTACGTTTGGTTCGCGCCTTGGTTACGTCAAACAATCGAGGTGTGAGTTTGTAATAGTTGAAACAGACGAGCAACGGGAAACATTATTGGAAACCGTTCGAGTTCGTACTGCTCAAGCCCGATCACTTTCACAAACACTTTCTTTCTTTCAGTGGCATTGCAACGCATGCCAGGATTAAAACACAAACACTTTCTTTGAGTGGCATTGCAACGCATGCCGGGTACTTGCTAGTATATATATATATATATATATATATATATATATATATATATATATATATATATATATATATATATGTGTGTGTGTGTGTGTGTGTGTGTGTGTGTGTGATCCTTACACATATATATATCAATAATCTGTCACAATTTCTATTCTGTATGATAGATTACTTTTATCAATATTCAGTCATGACTTGTAGCAATTATGATCTATACAATTTTGACAATACTGTAACAGAATTGTTACCGAGAGGATGGTGGATTAAATGAACAACACAAACACAATATGTGAAAGAAAATATAAATTTATGAAATAAATTATTAATGAAAAATAATGATGTATCAACCCAATAACTCATGCGTTCAACCCACAATTACACTCACAACTATTCACAATACATGAATAAATGAAATATTAATACAAAATAAAACACAGATACAAAGGAATCTCTTGGACTATGCACAGATCCAAGGAACCTTTACAAAAGTTATATTAACGCAAGTATAAATTACGATAATAAACACAAACATCAAACTATACTATCGCACGTATGGATTGCGACAACTAGCACGAACATATACATGTATTTAATCAAGTTGCTAACTTTTATTGAGATTCATGCAATGCCTTGAAATACTATTGTGATTTGAAGTAACCATGTAAATACAACAATGTATTCAATTGTACTACAATTGCAACACACACATGTGTCTCGACCCTGTATAACCGTACGATTCACCAACAGTTGAATCGCGGCCCAGTTTATCCGAAGAGCTAGGGTTGACACAATACTTTTATCGGTCACTTGCCCTTCACGGATCCACCACAGTTATACGTACAGACAGCATACAACATCTACTAGAACTAACGTTCCTCAATACCCTAGATGCCACCCCGGATGTTTACAACTCTAGACAGCTCCGACACTCGGACTTCTAGATTTCCGGATATTTACACGTCACGACAGATGTAGACGGACAGACAATCTGACAGACAGACAGTCAGATACTTTAATTCGATTGCACAATAAATCAGCAACAATTTCAGCTACGATATCAGAGATGTTATCAGAGATGTTCCGCAATAAATCATCTACAATTTCAGCCGCGATCTCAAAGACGTTATCAGCTGACGTTATCAGCTACAATAAAGAAACCAGACTAATAATAGTTGTCTCAAAAAATAATCTAAACCTTAGATTACGCTATTGCATTTAAAGTCTAATAGTGACTAGTAATTCCAAATATTCCACGTTTAAAATCTGCATTGTAATAAAGGCATCATTATATGAAATGATAAACTGAATAAAATTCACAATAAACGAAATATAAATTTAACACTCACCCCTTTGGCTGGAGATTGAATGACGAGCTATCTTTCCTGTGATAAGATACTTTTGGTCCCGTAATATTTATCAGTAATATTCTGCCTTATATACCCTCAAATAGGTGAGCAGAAATCACGGCAAGATTACAGTGCACCCTGTGAATCTAATGTTCCGGACTTCATGTAATTCAAAGTCAGGCACATGCAAATCGTTACACGCCGCTTACCTTGGAGAAAACCACTTATTCACCCCAGGTAACGCATGTACGACGAAACAACAAAAAAAAATGGTGAGATTAGTTTGTAATTCAAGAAAAAAAAAATTCAATTTTCGCCTAATTCTGTGACAATACCTCCCCCCTAAGAATAAAAATGTACACATTTTTACAATTAACACAGAATAGAAGAAAAATAACTACTGATGATATCTTACAACATTTACACTGGTTATACTACAATCTGGATTTTAATACTTGTCAAATTCATACAAATTTCCCATCATGCCCTACTCAAGTAGTCTGCGCCTATATTTTCAACTCCCCTTATTGCTTCCACACGGAAGCGATAAGGTTGTAGTGTTAGCGCCCAACGCATCAACCGAGCGTTGGCGACCTTGGCCTTGTTTAAATACAGTAGGGGTTGGTGATCAGTCTCGAGAACGAAATCTCTCCCAAATAGATATGCGTGATACTTTTCAATTCCCCATACTACGGCCAAACATTCCTTTTCTATGACGGAATAATTCTTCTCCCTGGGTAGCAATTTCCTACTCGAGTAAGCTACGGGTAACTTACTGTCGTCTTGCTCTTGCAGTAAAACTGCCCCCATCCCAGTTTCAGAAGCATCTGTTCTTAGAATAAAAGGTTTGCTGACATCTGGCAATTTTAATATAGGTGCACTAACCAGTTTCTCTTTCAGAGCACAAAATGCTTTATCTTGTGGCGGTCCCCATTCAACTTTGTTTGGTTGCCCCTTCTTGGTCAAATCAGACAGTGGGCTAGCAATGGCTGCAAAGTTCGGTATAAACTTTCTATAAAAACCTACTAGACCTAGAAATGATCTTAACTGCGTTTTGTTGGTTGGCTTTGGTGCGTCTCTAATTGCTTCAACTTGCTTGGGATGAGGTTTTAACTGACCCATACCGCTGACCCTATGACCCAAACAATCTAAATCTGTATAACCAATACTGCATTTAGTGGGTCTCACTGTGAGGTTCGCTCTGCGGAGTCTATTGAAGAGCTCGCTCAGGACGGACACGTGCTCACTCCAAGTATTCGTGTACACGAATATGTCGTCTACAAAGCTATCAACGTTTGCTAAACCTTTAAGCAACTTTCGCATCAAACGACAACAAGTGGCGCTGGCTCCAACTAACCCGAATGGCATCACTTTGAATTGATACAATCCTTTCTGGGTCGCAAATGCTGTCAAAGTTCGGGACTCTGGGACAATGGGAACCTGCCAATATCCCTTGGACAGATCCAATTTGGAAATCCATCGGTTTCCCGACAACTTTGCAAATAGACCCTCCATATCTGGCATTGGTTCTGCATCGAACACAGTGATTTTATTTAACTGCCGAAAATCGATGCAGAATCGGTTCGTCCCGTCCTTTTTCCTGACTATCACTACTGGAGAAGAATATGGCGAGTTGGAGGGTTCAATCATCCCACATCCAACATTTTACCCACCTCTTCGTCCACAGCTTCACGTGCGTTGTATGGCACCGGATAGCCCTTGATTCGAATAGGGTCAGACGTATTCAGTTTGATTTTGAGGTCCAACAAAGTTGTACAACCTGGTCTGTCTGTTAATACATAAGAGTGTTTAGCCAAGAGCGCATTAATCTGTTGACGCTGGTCTTTCGTCAACTCCGCACTCACATAGACCTTATCCATCCCTTACCCCGCAACTCCCAAGGGACATTCAAGGGAACTCTCGACATTCGAATCTGCTTCATCATCGTCTACGACTGCCGTACAAACGACATTTAAGACCCCCTTTTCAACATTGTCGCTCTGTCTCTTGATATACAACTTGAGCATGTTAGCATGGAAGGTCTTTAAATTACCGTCAATGTCAATTTTATAGTCCATGTCACCTTTTACCTCTTTAACTTCATAGGGACCTTTCCACTGGACTAGTAACTTATTTGAGCTCGTTGGAAGAAGCAATAGCACCTGATCTCCTACAAGAAATTTCCTATTTCGCGCTCTGCGGTTATAATACTTGGCAGCAGCAGGGGAGGGAGAACCCTACAACTTTTTCCGACAAAATCACTTTAAGCACTCAAAACGGAAAATAGAGCCTTCCTGCGAATCTCATATTTTAACCAAAAAAAAAAAAAGAAATTCTCCATTTGGTAAACGGAGACTTATTGATTTCTTGCTCAAAACATGAGTTTGCGCGGTGATACTCTATTCGCGTTTTCGTTGCTTAACCGTAAAACGTCGCAACGATGTTGTCATTGCCCCCCCCCCCCCTGCTGCTACAGGTTAATAATTTATTTCAACCAAATATTTGATCGAGTCCGATACGATATCGTGCCCGAGGATCATGTAAATTTATTGTTATAAATCCATGCGGGGTTGACTGAGCTTTACTAAAGAAATTTTTAAATTGATTGAAGTCCATATCGGAACACCATGTCTGCCAAATATTTCGTAGTGTATGTGTATCAACGCCGTTGAATACAGCAAGAATATTACAGTTATCTCTGATCACTTTTGGAATCAGAGTGTATCGTTGAGTGACATATATCACGTCGGTGTTTTTATGCCTGCCTCGGGAAAATATTCTAGCTGGGTTTTTTTGATAGTCTAACATCATATCGTCGTATACGACTAAATTGTTAATGCTCCCATCAAGGTCATCCACGGATGGCGCCTCTTCAATATCAGTTATAAATTCAATGACGTTCTCGCCTTTAATTTCTGATGCATTCTCGTTAAAATCCTTTAACACTTCATAGCATCGTTGATCATCTACGCTAGGAGCAACTAAATGTAACTTATTCCACTTCATCCATCTCACTATTAAATTGAGCAACAATTGCATCTTGCCGGATCCAGATGGCCCGATTATAATTGCGCGGATAGAGTTTGGTAGCGATGCATGATGCTTAACTGGTTCTCTTGTTTTAGTCGCTGAAAAATCAATTATATTCATATCTTTATACATAAATTATGGATCTATATTGTGTGAAGTGTAAAACGCGTACTAACACAAATGATGTGACGACGATTACAACTAAAAATAACAGATCAGCACTTACTGGTAGGTGTGCAACATGTGGTATAAAAAAGTTTAGATTTGTTTCTATGAAATCCGGAGATGTTTTTAAAAAAAACGAGGAGGTGATATCGCAGCCAAATTGGCAAAGCTCCCTGGAACCCCATGGGCAAAGTACCCCGGAGAAAAGCACCTTCCAGGATATAGCTACTGTGGCCCCGGAACACGATTAGATATCAGACTTGATGATCAAAATCTGCCCCGACCCGGCGAGTATCCGATAAACGCAATTGATAAGGCGTGTCATGCTCATGATGTTGCATATAAAAGCAGCAATCTGCAACATAGACATCTCGCAGATGTGAAATTAATTCATGCGTTAAATGCTATTCCTGATAAATCTTTCAAAGAAAAGTTGGCTTCATGGTTGGTAAAATCAGCTATGAAAGGCAAATTGATGATGGGCGCTGGTAATTAATAATATGGAATCTATTTATTATTCTCCGAGGGGATACTGGAGGGGTAACGCTGCAATCAATAAACTCGCCAACGCCGCAAAAGTGAAAAAGGCTACTGCGGCTAATTGGTTATCCAAACAGGCTATATGGCAAATTTATCTACCGCGTCCTTAACAAATCAATTTCTCGCATTTTGATGTTACCGGATCCAATGAAGTTCATCAAGCTGATTTATTGTTTTTACCACATGACAACGGTTACAAATACGCGCTAACCGTAGTTGACGTTGCGAGTCGATACAAACAAGCAGAACCGCTAAAAACAAAATCATCACCTGAAGTTGCTTCTGCATTTGAAAAGATTTATCGACGAGGCCCACTACGCTGGCCAAATCTATTACAAGTCGATCCTGGCAAGGAATTTCAAGGCGCTGTTTTATCAGCGATGAAAGATCACAATGTCACCATCAGACGGGGGCATACTGCACTACATCGCGATCAGGCAATTGTAGAACGATTTAATCGGACTCTTGCTGAGCGGTTATTTGGATATCAATACGCAAAAGAATTCATCCAAGAAAAGCGATCCCGTGAATGGGTCAAAAGGTTACCAGGGGTAGTTGCAGCGCTAAATAACGAGATTACCAGAGCAATCAATATGAAACCTAACAACGCAATAAAAAAAAGTATATACCACAACCACAGCGGGATAGCGTTTCTCAGCCAATTCTCAGCAATGTCACTGTGAGATATTTATATGAACCAGGAGAACTCGAAGGTGGTAAAAAAAGGGGCTACTGATCCTATTTGGAGTGTCACTACGCATAGCATATCTACTATAACACGATCAACTGGTAGACGTCCAATCTATAAATTGGATTCAACTGCCCCTCAGCGGGGTTTTACACGCGAACAATTACAGGTGATTCCTGATGATACTCAATTGCCACCGCATGGTCTTAACTAGCGCCGTTGCGTCTGTTGCACTCAAGACAAGTCAACATCACATTGTTTCTGACATGACCGAGACTGTTATTTTTTCTGTCTACGGTAAATTGGCGAGGATCTTTATCCGAATACTGCCAACGCATTATACAATTGCAACTCGCGCAGTGATTATTCTGTTGTTGCTTCAGCGTAATTATTAATTCAGCATCAATATCAAATTCTCGTTGTGTTTTTTTGTCTTGTTGTTTGTAACCGGAGAGTTTTTTTTTAATGATGCTAACATCAATATCATCCATTGTGGTGTCGTCATCAAATACAATTCTTCGAAGTTGATTTATTCGCCGTACTCTAGACACTACAAGATAGACTAAATTTGACCACTCAATGCGATTATCGACTATCCAAACAATTGTATCCATGATGGTTAATCCCTGCGAGGAATGTATCGTCGTTACATAACCCAGTGTCCACGGCGATGATTTAGCGTTCAATGCGCGTTCAACAAATTGTATATCAACGCATACAATATCATTTAGCACAAGTATTTGTTTGCCTCCGCCGGGTATTTCCACCTCGATGTTTTGCTTGCGGGTGTCAACTGGTCTGTAACACAATGGAACCTGTAACATCGGATATTTTTGTTTGTGTAGCTCAAATAATTGCCGCTGAATTGTATCTCTGACTATCTTTCTACTCGCCACTACAAAATCGTTTGGTCTCCATGCTTCCCAAAATTCCTCCATGTGAGTTTCAGGTATTATTTCCCTGATTATTTCGCATTGGACTTTATCGGGTTGCAGTCTAATTAAATTCTTAAGTGTACGTAATTGTTCATCAAGTGCTCTATAGTCAGTATCGATTTCTTCATAATAGTCAACAAAATTATTTAGCCAATCATGTGGACCCGCGCCGACAAATGGTGGTGGTTGGCCATGATCTCCACACATTATTACCGCTGTATTCTTTTGCAGCAACCAATCAAGAAACATTTTTAACACATCTACCGAAACCGTGCATATCTCATCCCAAATAATAACCGCAGGGATGAATTTATCACCCATTCGTTCAGGGGTCCATTCATCGCCCTTGTATCGAAAAAAGCTGTGATAAGTACAAGCTTCAACGTTTCGTTGTTTCATCTCTCTGGCAAGTCTGTGTGTTGGTGTTAGCACAATCATGTTTGTGAAATCCGTAGGATTTTTCCCACGAAATAACTCAATCGCGCGAGTCGTCTTTCCTGACCCGCCACAGCCGATTAAATAAACTGTTTTATATCTACAAATTGGATCTGATATCGATGGTGCATTAGAACGCTCTGATAAATTATCACCGCGTAAGTAATTACTTTTAATTTCAACGTCTGCTGATTCAGGATAATCACGCAGCATTTCTTTTTTAATTCTCCACGATCCCCAGCTTTGATCCGAATTAGTGAATTCAGCAACTGCGCAACTGTACTTGCTGTTAATGTAAAATGAATCAACGGCAACTCTAACCGCAGTGTCAGGAAATCTATTTATCATTGAAAATAAATTAATACAAGCATAACCCAGCATCGACGAGCTCAAATGTGTATACGGGGATCTGTAACCGTCGCTATAAGTAACAACTGTACCCAATTTTGTTCCATCGGACAAAAAAGCATCTTTACGATCTACATATATGTTTTTGGATACTGCATCCGCTATTACAAAGTCATATTCGGTGTTATCCATAATCAGCCGTGAACAATATCGTCTATAGTCGCATTAATTTTCCTCCCTGAGTGAATTTTCCGATTATTCTTCTGCCGAGATCTTATGCTTCGATGTTTCGTTGATTAAATATCCGTTTGGACAACTCAATGATATATTCTTCGCCGGCATCAATGTTTTCTGGATTCCTCAATTATACTATCAAGACGTTCCGGTGTTGGTAACCAGACATTGGTTTGTTTCCGATATGATATAATTGCTTCACTGACCGTCAGCGAAATTAACATTTTTGTAGCAATCATGAACCGTAATAACGCTATTGGCAGCCACTTCTTTTCAGACATGTGTCTACCAATCCAAATATAACAACAGCGATGAAGTCCTGCTGCAAATTCAAATGATACTACACGAGCGAATCCAGTTAAATCAAAATCAGGCAGCGGCCCATTAATTGCAACACGAGTCATTTCATGTACGTGGTGTCTAGATCGTTTAAAATACTCAGTACACTCTCCATAACCAAGAAAACTCGCTGGATAACAAGCAACCATATCAACTGAAATGATATTATCATGGTCGTATTTGTTATTCCATAAACCGCCATGATTAAATTCTAAACAACTAGCCTCAATGTCTGGCAAGAATTCTACGCGTGTTGGTTTCCATGCGTTTTTGATTCTTGCAAAATGAGCTGCAACCGACGGGATTGTAAAACAGTTTGTCAATAATTGTTCGTCGTTGATGATTTCATCGGTGCCTTCGCCACACGCCGTTAAAAATCCGTTAGCTATTTTTTTCATTTTGTTGTGAAATGCTTCAGTGCGGTATAATTCCCCGTTTGGTCTTACAAACTGGTCAAACGTATCCGGGTCGTTTTCAGTGCTGCGAAGTAACCAAACCGACACGGGGTCGTTTTTACTCAAATGCGCAATAGCATCGAATAGTTTCTTTTCAGCGAGAAAACCATCCCTGGAGAATTCTTCTCGTAAGAATTCGTCGGGTATATACTTTATTGTTCTGTTTCGTGAAAATATTGTGACCGCGGACGTCCATGCGTGTTCGTTATGATCAATAATTTTAATTGGGGCTCCATTTTTGTTATATTTTGATTCGTATAAAACTTCTCCGCTAATAGTTGCTCCGCGATTTTTTAACTCCCATTGAGCTATTTTGCTACGCCGTAGATCGGTAAGTTTGTTCCCTCGGGATGCATTTGTAAAATGTTCTGTTATTCGTGCTGCTACACAATTGAGTGGCAAAGCCACTGACTACGAAGTCGCCGGCGACGACTGTTTCATTGGTTTAATTTTTCTTATATCAGGTTTTTCATTTAACGGATATATCCCATACACAACTGCTGTTTCAGGATATGCTCGTTCATAGTATGGTTTGTCAATTCCAGTTAACAAACCCGGCTTAGAATCACGGCTAACAACGACTGTTTTCTTGTCTTTGAGAATCGGTTCAAATTTGTCTCGTATAATCCAACCGCCTGATTCTACACGGATAATGAATTTCACTCTGAAAAAGTACTTTTTTTTGCCAAGTTGTGATAACATCAGCGCTGCGTTGCTGTCGTTCATGGTGGCATCAACAGCGCCATCAATTCGAAATGTTGACCAGCTATGAGATGCGCCGTCGTGTTTGAATTCATTAATACAATCGCGTATTTTATTTATCAAGGCTCTATCAGTTATTGCCCGTTTTGGCACATCTTTGAGGGTTCTATCGAGATTAAATTTAACGTTTTTGAAAGGCTTAATTGCTGATAATCTCTCGAACTCCTCCATGTTATAATTAAAACAAGTATTTAAATAGAAAAATATAGTATAATGAATCACTGCAAGTGGCTGATGATTGGATCAACAACCCCGTGTAACAAATCATGCAGAATCGAATTCTGTGGGTATCATTTACAAAGCGTTCGCAACGGTTCCTTTGGCCCCCTTCCGTGCCTCCGATGTGGGGTGGGGGTAAGGGGAAAATCGCAGTTGTGTCTCAGTTGTGGCGGCAAACGTTACAGGGAACTAAAACGCTATTATGACAAACGAATCAAAAATGCAGTCATTGATCCTACTGATGACAACGTCCTTGACTCTGTCAAGAAAAAAATCATAAAACCCCCTCAAGACTACATTTATAGACTTATAATTAAAGCAAATAAGAAATTAGATAAATAGTATTATTATACAAATAAGACAAGATTTCAGATCTCACCCAGTGCTTGTTAATTATGAAGCATCCCGTGATGGTGTTGTCAGGCATCGCAGACTAAAAAAACCGGTTGGACGGGTAAATAATATAGGATACTTGATGTTTACAGCCGGGAAGAAGACATATCTTAATCACAGAATAATCTATGAAGCATTTTACGGATTAATCGAAGACGGATTTGTGATTGATCACGTTGATGGATTCCCTCAAAATAACAAATTGGATAACTTACGAGTTGTTACTCCAAGTGAGAATGCAAAATTAGGTGGAACCGGCAAACACGCAAAAAGGGCGAAACATGTCAAAGCATTTGATACAGAAACCAACGAAGAAAAAATATTTCAATCAATAAATGAAGCCAGTACATATTTTGATATTTGTAGGCCTTCAATACGATTTGTTGCAGAAAATATAACTAAATTAACTCTGTCAAGGAAAAATGGTCATAAAATAAAATTCGTATACATCTGAAACGATTCAAGGGAGATAACTCCTTTATGGATAAGTCCGCCGCCACTCATAACATTCTACTTACTAAGTTCCCTTGTATTATGACGTCAAAGGAATTTGTGTCGTCTGCTACACCTGTAGAGAGAGTTATAATTGGCATAGGCGCGCGCACACGTGACTGTAATGGAGTATAATACATAGTTTCGGTAGAATTGTATTTATCAACTTTTAACATTTTTTAAAAACTTTTTATTGTCGCTTGGCTAAAACCGCATCATTTAAACAGTTGTATTTATTTAGATTATCTACATTCAGCTATTTATACACTTTTAGTACAGACGTTCTTTATAATCCAGCCCGCTACCTATGTTCGCTCAGCCGGAACGAGCATGAAACACTAGTGTTTTTCATTTATTGAAGTAGGTGGGCGTGGTTAAAATTCCTCTGTATACAGCTCTTTGTGATCTAATCGATAATGCATTTTGTTTAGAGAATTAGAACAGGGAGAATACACGCTGTTATCTAACAACTGTATTATTTTGTTTAGTGTTTTATTTAAATATTTTGTCTCATTTAAATGTTGTGAAGCAGCATTAATAAGTAATTCAAGGAAATAAAATAACACACCCGTGAATCAACGCTGCTGTATTAGTCACCTTATATACGTTTTGACTCGTAATAAGCTTGGGGCTTTCGAAAGCAAATTCGACCGATCAAAACTAACCAACGCCATTGACCCGGGCGTGTGGTTGTCTTTTGTCAATCATGCAACCGGGTTAATTTAGTTTGGTTGCTTTTGATTGGTTGGATTGGCCGTAGAAAATCTGCCCCGTCGTTTCATGTTTGTGCTGTCTTGTGTCGTCACACATCATTACATCACAAATTCCATCATCGTTTCATTGAATATACCATCCTTAAATAAGTATATATGGAATTGTGCCGTCCCACATCAATCGTTTCATTGAATAATACCATCCTTAATTAAGTATATGTTATGCCTAAAATCTGCCGCAGCACTCGAGTGGAGATATATACGGCATTGTACCGTCCATTAATTAAGTTAATTAAGTATATGTTGTGATGTCCCCCAAGCATATCTTCTGGGCGGTCTAAGATGATGTTTGTCACCTTAGACCTCCCTTTCGGAGATGTATGCTTTGGTGTTCCCTTGGGCTTGCATGGCACGCCCACCATCGCATCACAAATTCCATCATCGTTTCATTGAATAATTAACTTAATTAAGTATATGTTATGCCTAAAATCTGCCGCAACACTCGAGTGGAGATATATACGGCTTTGTACTGTCCATAAAACAAAACAGGTCAAAAACGACCCCCAATATTTTTTAATAATTAGAGGTAAAATGTATTATATAAATAATGGATATCAAAGATGTAAATTCTATAATTGCTGAAATCTCAAATTTGAAGAATCGAGGGATAGTATTATCTGAAGATTTCGACTGTGACAGGATTGCCTCGGAATATGAAGAAATTGAGTATCAGTTTAGTAAGGGTCGTTATGTTTTACCTAAGATGTACAGGCTCGTGAAAGGAATTCAAAAGTCCATCAATGCTTGTTTGTACGGTAACGACATTATTGTATTTATAACGCTATTTAGCACCGTTGAAGCAATACGTCAAAAGCTCGACCAAGAGTATCAAAAACGAGCTGAAATTAGTTCTAAGGTTCGTGATCTTAGAAAAATATTAAACGAGGAAAAACCAGTATCTTAACCACGTGAGTGTTTCTATAAAAAAATAGGCTTTCAGTAAATTTTTCAGTAAAAAATTTATTTTTTTAGCGTTTTTTTGTAACACTTGTTACACTTGTCACATAGGATTTTCTCCTGAAAGAATACTCATCGGTTTGGGCTTGCTCATGCAGTTATGTGCGCACTGGATGATCTGTTTGTGGTAGCAAGTAATCACCGCGACGCCTCCATTTTCACGTAGTTGTTTTGTTGCCGCGTCGTTAACAAAAATCGTTCATCGCCGTTCTCAGATATTACAATTTTGAAACCCCCAGCGATGTTATTTCTGAAACACTCGCGGATAGCGTCGTACAGTTTAACCCTGTCGGATATGGATACGTTAGCTTGATGGTACATTATTTAATAACTCAGCTTTTAATTGTGATAGTTTCACATTTGAAAACTCAGTTCACAAACTATATGGTAGGTGAATCGCTTACAACTAGATTAGCCCGAGAGCGGCTAGCAGCAATTAAAAAGTTTATACCGGTTCGAGACAGACTTCGCGAGAAACTTCAACAACGACAACAAGCGCAGACTGACTTTTCTGTGTCAAGTGAACAACTGTTTACTCCGATAACAAGTGCGACCAAAGATGTGAAAAAGTTAACTGAAGCAGCGATATACGCAGATATTCCTGAACGAGAACGAGCAAAGAAGGCGCCGCTGCTTGATACGCTTGAAAAGATAGCAGCGGAAACTGAAAAGACATCAGCGTTGTTACAAAAAAAACCACCTGGTCCGTAAAAGACCAATGATAAAATAGTAGATGAATTACGCGCGCGATTTAACGAAGAAGGGTTAGCAGCAATTGATAAGACTGACCATGCAGAGTTTCCTGCACTTGTTGTTACGACGTATGAAAACAGAAAAAAAATGTTAAAACCAGAACAGCACAAGTATGTAAGAGGTATACAACATTGGGCTGATATATTTTACAAAATTAAAACTAGTTAGTTGAAAATCACAGAGACGTTCATGGTTATTACAGCGATTGATCACTAATTGAAAAACTACTAGTTTTATAACAAGATGATCATACACTACAACCATGATAAACCCGTAAGCGTCTACGTGGTGAACTCACGATTGCCTGTTTATAGAGCATATTACGGAGATAGTTTCGGCAATACCATTGCGGGGTTATTTACAAGAATTGCCCCAAACGTGGCACCGTTAGCTAAACAATTATCAATGAAGGCCATTGATATTATTCGTGATAAGGGAATCAGCGCTGTTGGAAATCTTGCCGGAAGGGCATTTTCTGCCGCGAAAGATAAAATAGCATCATTGGTGCGAAAGAAACCAACGGTGCTGCCATCAACTACAGTGATGCCTGCAAAGATCAGCAAAGCAATAAATAGCGCAGTGGAAGAAAAATTAGCGTCGTTGGCTGCTTCGGTGACTCCGTCGCCATTGACGGCTTCACCGGTAACAGATAGCGCTATCATGAACGCGATAGCAGGAAGTGGTTTGAAACGAAAACAAAAACAACGATGATTACAAAGAGTTTCACAATTGAAAACACTAGTATGTTAATAAAATGTTTAAACGACAAGCTGATCCCGCGTTTGATATGGACGCCCCAGTGCCCAAGAACGATTCAGTTCGGGATTATCAATACTATTCCTATCATGCAATACAACCCGACCTACGATCGCGAGTTGAACTTCAAGTCCATGATACCAGTAAATACTTTTTGCCGTGTGAAGCATTTATTGAAGTAGAAGGAGATCATGTACAACGTACTGATACCCCTGTTGTACCCGCACCGTATCCAGATGGTACCAAAGTCGGCTTAGTCAATAATGGTATCATGGCGCTATTTGAATCCGCGAGATATTTCATTGACGCAAGAGAAATTGAATCAATATAATGTGAGGTTGATGTTGCAACAACAATAATCGGACTAGCAAGATATTCTGATGATTATACAAGGTCTGCTGGTCCATCTATGATGTTTGCTAAGGATACTTCTGATCATCCTGAGAACGTTCAGTATTCTAAGGTAAAGGTAACACAAGCTACTGCAGTTGATCCAGCACCAGCCGGATATGTAAGACCGGCCGCAGCTTTTGATGTCATAAATACCATTCCTAATTACAATATAGGGTTTGGAACACGAGTAGCAATGTTGCACGGGGGTCGTCGACGGTTTTCATGTGCGATTCCACTCCATCACATATTTGGATTCTGCAGAAATGTCAGAAAAGTCATCTATGGAGCCAAATACACAATCGCGTTAGTGCGAAGGGGTGATGACAATGACGCAATCTGGCGTGCTAATGGTGTTAATGATGGTAAAGTTATTTTAACTAAAATGGTACTATGGATGCCAGTAATGACCCCATCAATTACCACGGAAGAGCGGCTACTTTCATTTATGGAAACAGGTGGTAAATCATTGATAAGTTGGCTAACAACAACAACTGATGCCAAAGATGGTAATTTTGCTGATATATTTACATGGCACCTGGCATCAAAACAAGGCGTTTCAGCTCCACGTCATATATTTATAGCGCTGCAGAATAGGAATCGATTAGGCTCCCAAGAACGCAGTCATATGCTATTTGATCGATTAGGAGTCAAGGAGGTTTCGCTGAGAATAAACGGACAACAAGAACCATCTGAGGATATACAACTTGATTATGACAACAACCATATAGCACGTGCGTATCATCGGATGCTGTCATTTATGGGCCGTGATCAAAATGTTGATACCGGTTTGCAAATATCGCAACTTGATTTTAAGAATTTTTATCCAATTTATTACTTTTCGCTGGAACATCTTGATTTAGCAAGGCAATCCGTTGTTGACATACACTTCCGAGCTCGTATAGCCCCTGGTGATACTGATTATAGGGCGGTTGCTGTCATTCTCAGTGATAAATCAATGCTACTTGAAGGGGCTGGCGGACGAATGAGACTTATTGATGCACCAGTGGAAAATATGTAAATGAAACTTGAAAAGTTTCCAATTAGATCAATTGAAAGCATAAATGTGTTTTACAATAAAATGACATATAGTGTTGTTAGTGTCAAGCTGACTGATGGTCAAGTCAAGAAATTGCGATCAAAATCCGCTAAAGAATGTGGAACAACAATAACGTTAAAACCAGTGCAGATGTCCGGCGGTACACATGAAATATCACTGACGGATCGTCAAATAAAACATTTCAATGATGCGCTAAAGAAACGGCGAGGGGTTCAAATTGTATTTTCGAAAGCTGCAATCGCCAACATGATAAAATCAGGTGGTATATTTCCATTGTTAGCCGCAATACCAGCATTGATTGCAGCGGCTGACCCAGCGGTGGCGAAAGCGGCTGCGTTGGGAGCCGTTGGGACCGCGGCAGGGATGGCGTTGAAAAAGGCAACTGGGAAAGGATATAAAAAAGGGAAAGGGGTTGTACCTACCAGGAACCCCGTATTCATGGTACAGCGGGAGATCCGTGAACGGATCGGGTCTAAGAATACCAGGAACGGTTTATTAGTTGAAAGCCCAATTCTCCCTATGTCCAATTTTGATTTAATTGATGCTGCTAAAAAACTAGCGATAAAAAACTTCAGAGGGGTTTTTATGAGAGATCAATTACCGAGAAAACCAAACAGCGTTGAAACCGGTATCATCAATCTTGATAACAGTAACGGATCGGGAACTCACTGGGTTGCATACGCGATTGATCCACGTGGAATTGTCTATTTCGATTCATATGGGCTAGCCCCACCGAACGAGTTTATGCGGTATATAAATTCTTCGATGAAACTCAAAGAGTTTCCGATTTTTTATTCCACGCTGCCAACACAACAATTAAATGATCCACCGATATGCGGCCGTGAAGTATTAAATGTCCTCGCGGAGATTTCATCGTCACAGAAACCATCTGGTTGTAAATAAATACACGAGTGGGAAATTACAAGGTAATTTTAGAGATCAATACATTGAAAATACAAGTTGCGCTAACAATAATGATTGATATTTGGGGACGATCTCTGTCAACGTTGAAACCCACCGCGGAAACATCTGCGGGTTCTATTGAGGATGTAAAAAAATAATTGAAGATGAAATCGCTGAGACGTTAAATTTAGCAAGTGTTGATCCGAACGAAATAGTTGTATTTCAAGATCGCCAGGGTAAATTGAAAAGCAGTAATATATCCGCGGATGACATTTTGATACGGCAGAGCGATGCCGCTGAAAACTCTATTGCGCTGTATTCCAGCGGTGGACGACTTAAACCAGGCGCACTTGTGTCTACAATCACCGACAGGATTACCGCCCACGACAGCATGATTGCCACCCACGACAACAAGATTGCCGCCCACGACAGCATGATTGCCACCCACGACAGCATGATTGCCACCCACGACAATAAGATTGCCACCCACGACCGTGATCTGGATGAGTATATACGAGGTTATAATAATTTTCGCAAAAATGTCGTACATAAATTCTTTGGAACCCCGCTTGTGGTTGGCATGACTCTCGCTGAAATTAAAAACCTTCTATCTTTATTCTTTTTTAACAAGGAAGCGGGAAGGATGATGAATGAAAATGAAATCAAGGCAAATTATCTCAATATTTACGCGGATATTTATAAACGAATAGAAAATTTTGAAAAGGTACAAAAACCAATCAACAAAATGGTTAATAATTTCTTTGAGGGCTCTGAAAGTTACAATATCACGACGACATATTCTAAACTCAACGGGGATTATCTAACCCGAACAGGTATAGAATCTGACCTCCTTTTGATTTCATTTTTTAAACGCCGCAAGGAAACGATGATGAAATATACCGAAATCAAAAAACCTATCTCGACGTTTACGACGATATTCTTAAACTAAAAGAAAAATCTGAAAAGGTAAAGATTCCGCATCCAGACATAGGCGTTAAAAATATCGTGTATACGGTCAATCATGGAACCATGGATTGGATAAGAGACGTTTATACTACACTGTCCATCGGTATCTGGGGTGTCGAAATGAGGGGCTATATCTTCAGGCCGACGTGGGTCGATGGTATCTACAGGCTAACGTGGATCTCTATCGATCAATTTAATATGATCGCGGACGGTAAAACCTACTCTGGTGGCACCGCGATGTTAATTCTCAAAGGTCGCGGACAAGACTTTAATGTCGTCGCGGTTAATAGCTCCACCGTTAGATCAAAAATAACTTGGTGTTTAGAATTTTTAGATGATTTTTCCGGCTGAAGCTCTATTCCAATAGCCCCGCAACGATGGCGAATAATTGAAAACATCAGCGGGTTTAAAATAACAATGACATCGATGAAATCAATTGAACCGATAATAGTCCCAGAGGTATCACAATCGCATCGATATCGATATGATACCGTGAAAGAATTTTCCGCGAACTTGAAATCACTTTCTGAGCGCTATCGTGAAAAAATGAAAAAATACCGACGCAGCGTAGCAATCATCGACATCACCGTGTACTCGGTGTCCGGTGTGATGGCCAGCGCCGGGGTTATTTTGTCAACGGTGACCATGATGGCTCCGATTGCAGTTACAATTGCTATCTCCGCGGCAACAACAATTGCGGCAGTCGCCACCGCGATAACTAAAAAGTTATCATCGTGTTCTCAGAAAAAACTCAGTGATTATACAGCTCGGTACCGGGTGGTATTTGACGCGTACTCAAAATTATCCGAGTTGATCTCACTGTCGATAGATAATTCGTTCATATCCGATGTTGAATTTTCCACGATGACCCAGTTGTATAACTCCGCGATGTTGAAATTGGAAATTGAAGACAGCGTTAACAATAATGTCACTCGAACTGATTCAACGAATCGCGGAGAATACCACTCCGATACGAACAAGCATGATATCAATAACATCAACAAACCCTGAATTTAGTGTGAACTTCCCTTCTCCGATTCCAGTGCGCGAGATTGCGCTGGCAAAATTACGAGTATATCATAGCTGGCCTAATATCAGATCGGTTGCATTTGGCGGTCAGCAACCCAATAACGCACTGGTGTTCTCGTATAAGAATAAACCCGATGGTACTCCAGCGTGGGAAACTGTTTCGTTACCAACTGGGTCGTACCAAATTGTGCAAATCGATGCTGAAATTCAGCGTAGAATAAAATCAATCACTGGAAAAGAATCAAAAATAGCTATTAAAGTTCATGAACCGACGCTCTCGTCGTCGATCGAAATAAGCACAGAGGGATAAATTGTAGATATCTATAACAGCTCGTTAAGAACAGTGTTAGGATGGCCTTAAAAACCACCGGAAAAATCCACCACCGACTTAACCACAGACGTACAATCATATCATGAAATCAATCCCATATATCGAGATAATTTATCTGATATAAAAAAAGGAAAAATCGCCGATAGATTTATATTTACCTACAAAAACACATTGCAATGGGATTTTATTATTAAAAGAACAGCGGATTCATCTGTTACTATTTCATTTACGCTAAATGACGTCACTGGTTATTTTAATGAAATTAATCAATTACATAAAACACAACTAGAACAACTACGACAAACAAAATCGCAAAAACACGCTGAAATATTAAATCAGCTTATATCTGACATGGAATATATCAATGAACTAATTATTCAAACAATAACCAATGACAACAGCGACAGTAAACAACAATTCCTAACCGGTTACAATATCACAGAAGCCGATCTGCGTAATTTCAAGTTTCTCGGATACAACGCTGAGGAACTAAAAAAACTGTTAGAAACAATATCAAGGTATTACAAACAATAGATTCAACTGTCCTCCTCAAATATAATAATGACCCAGATGGTGGCGGTAGGCATATTGCCCACAATGTGAATATTTCAACGGTGATTGCGCTCAATTTAACATGTGATGCAATTGAAGGAAGCTATCAAATTAATCTAGAGCAATCAAATCAAGCTCAGCAGGGATATATTCTTTATTCGTTTGCACCAACAGCTCCTCCAGGATTCCTAATTATTGAAAACCCAATTAATCCTGTCTACATGCGATGCCATAATAATTCGTTAACGAAAATTAATTTCCGACTCACCGACCAGTCAAATAATTTAATTGATCTACAAGATGAGGTGTTAGCGATTAGTTTGTTTGTAAAGTCCTAAAAACTCGATCAATATTTGGTTGAAATAAATTATTAACCTGTAGCAGCAGGGGGGGAGGGGCAATGACAACATCGTTGCGACGTTTTACGGTTAAGCAACGAAAACGCGAATACAGTATCACCGCGCAAACTCATGTTTTGAGCAAGAAATCAATAAGTCTCCGTTTACCAAATGGAGACTTTCTTTTTTTTTGGTTAAAATATGAGATTCGCAGGAAGGCTCTATTTTCCGTTTTGAGGGCTTAAAGTGATTTTGTCGGAAAAAGTTGTAGGGTTCCCCCCCCCCCCTGCGGCTTTGGCATATCTGCGCCCCGATTTAATTAATTCGTCACGTGCCATCTGGCATGTACTCTCAAGTTTATTTCGCAGATCTAACACGTACTGGTAAGTTGTTTTTATTTCCTCGTTCGCGACATCACCAGTCCATAGTTCGCGTAGTATCCGCATCGGGCCTCAAACTGTTCTACCGTACAACAGTTCGAAGGGTGAAAACCCTAAACTCTCCTGCGGTACTTCACGGTACGCGAACAGAACAGCGTTTAAATAACGGTCCCAGTCTTGCGGACGTTCCGCGCACATCTTTCGTAGCATGCTTTTCAGGGTACCATTAAACTTCTCTACCAGTCCATTGCACATCGGATGGTATGGGGTAGTGTTTAGCTGTTTGATGGATAACAGCCTACTTATTTCACCCATGAGGTCAGAGGTGAATTGGGCACCATAATCTGTGAGGATTTCTTCTGGCACCCCTACCCTACTGAAGATATCAACTAATGCTTCAGCTACCCTTTCCGTTTCAATAGTTGGTAACGCTACGGCTTCAGGGTATCTGGTCGCGTAATCAACCAGAGTAAGAATATACCGATTCTTTCTTTCGGTAACTGGGTGTATTGGTCCTACAATATCTACTGCCACTCTTTTAAATGGTGTATCTATTAATGGCATCTGTCCTAAGGGCACCCTTGTGACCCTTCCCTTACATACGGTTTTCTGACATACGTCGCACGACCTACAGAACCGTGTGACATCGCCATTAACACCTGGCCAGTAGAATTCAGCGACTACCCTGCTAGTGGTCTTAGCCTTACCTAGGTGTCCTGCCATGCTTGACTCATGCGCCACCCTAAGTACTTGAGATCTATATCTCTGGGGTACGACCACTTGCCAATACTTCTTACCCTCCCGAGCGCTAAACTCCCTATGAATTAATCCGTTCTTGCGTACAAATCTTGAGCTACCCCCACCCTTGCAGTGATTAATCGCGCCGGACGTGATTTTCTCAACAATTGTTCTGATGGATTCATCACGTTCTTGCTCTTGTTTGAAATCATCACGCGAAATTCCTGAGACCGATTCAGGGACTATTAATTTATGAAACGCGGTTTTATCTCGCCGTGTTTGCGCTCGCGTTTCAATTGCCTGGGCCAAAGGTATTTTAAAATCGGCCATGATTGGAAGACGGGAACCTTCAACATTACCGATCGTCAGATCGTAAATAGGGTTTTCCATACAAAGGGCATCAACAGTTCCTGTTAAGAAAGGTGTTTTTACCGTGATCCTTGCTACGGGAATGCGACCGATCGTCTGATCAAGTAACATACATGGGGACTCCCACCCGAGCATTTGGTTATCCTGCACGAGACTCCGTTTGATCACTACGCCAGTGCAACCAGTGTCACGTAATACTACAACTTCTCGACCGTTGACAAACCCTCTCGCGGTTGGTACACGCGCTTCGGGAAATATACACGTGCCAAGCGAATGAATACAAGGTTCTACCTGTACGATGTTATCAGATATACCTTTACTTTGTATAGCCACTGCTACCTTATGTACAAGTCCCTTTCTTTTAGGACAGTCTTTTTGAACATGACCCCATGCATTACACAAGTAACATTGCAGACGCTGAATACCTGGATTCCTAACTGACCTATTTGCCTCAGCTGATTTTACAAGCTCCCTAGGCATAGGTCTCGCAGACTGGTTTCCAGACTTAAATAATAGTTGTCTCAAAAAATAATCTAAACCTTAGATTACGCTATTGCATTTAAAGTCTAATAGTGACTAGTAATTCCAAATATTCCACGTTTAAAATCTGCATTGTAATAAAGGCATCATTATATGAAATGATAAACTGAATAAAATTCACAATAAAACGAAATATAAATTTAACACTCACCCCTTTGGCTGGAGATTGAATGACGAGCTATCTTTCCTGTGATAAGATACTTTTGGTCCCGTAATATTTATCAGTAATATTCTGCCTTATATACCCTCAAATAGGTGAGCAGAAATCACGGCAAGATTACCGTGCACCCTGTGAATCTAATGTTCCGGACTTCATGTAATTCAAAGTCAGGCACATGCAAATCGTTACACGCCGCTTACCTTGGAGAAAACCACTTATTCACCCCAGGTAACGCATGTACGACGAAACAAAAAAAAATGGTGAGATTAGTTTGTAATTCAAGAAAAAAAAAAATTCAATTTTCGCCTAATTCTGTGACAAATACACAAATGTACTAAAAGATGTCAGAAGCTAAACTTAGTTTGCTAGGAAATAAGTGAATCTTTAATTTGGATTAGGAATATAATACCTTTAGTTTTGTTTGTTTTTTGTTTTTTGTTGTTCTTTTGTTGTTTTCTCGCCCGTGTGTCTTATAACTAAAAAGAAGGCACAAATGAAAAGGACCAACAAAATTTATGTAAAAAATTGCTGACCGAGTGAGTAAGCAAAAATACCTAATAATATATACCTAAAAGAATGACTTAATGAAGAATGAATACATAAAGAATGAATACATAAAAAGTGAATACATGAAGAATGGGAAATAACTATATGTTATAAAAGTGAGACAAACTAGAAGAATATCAAACTATCTGAATCTACATATAAATGTCGATGAACAACAGACTACTGAACATAGTTTTTTTATTTAAAAAGATATTCTAATTTAATTTTACTGAAACCAGGATAGGAAATATAAGGTGCTTATTACAAAAATTAATATTTATTTCAATCAATGTTCTTTTCTTTTCGATTTATATACACAACTTAGTGCAAGAGTCCCATTGTCTGTCGAAAGTAGTACAGTCGGCTCCAGTTAACTGCACACTCGGGCCCGTCACGAGACTGTGCAGTTAACCGGGGTGTGCAGTTAACCGAAGTACGGTACAGTACTGCTTTAAATCAGCACGGCACGAATATATGTGAAGAATAAATATAAACAACGATATATATATATATATATATATATATATATATATATATATATATATATATATATATATATATATACATATACAAATAGTTCTTGCAAAAATGATACACATGGGTGACTGCTCCGTCCTGTATACCCATATAATAAGCAGGTAAGCAAAAACAGCTAAGCTGAATTTAAAATTGACAAATAATGTCACTTGATTTTCAAAATAATCATATGCATGAATGCAAACAGGAGAATTTACTGAAGTAGAGTCTTTTTTAGAAAAGATCAAGCTTGTCATTGACAGCTTGCCAAAATTCCATGTCAAACAGAATAGTCTCAACATGAAAATCATTTTCAAACCACACTCAAAAATCATTTCATTCCAGTCGTGTAACTGTCAACTACATTTAAACCTGATAGTAGTAGTTGTGGCATGTCTTAAATTTCAAGGCATCATTATAGACGACAAGGTACTTATATAGTAATGTGTCTGCAACTGGAGATTGATATCTAACAAACCAAAAGTGGGCCTTTCCTGTTGGGGTTGTAGACTTTCCGATCATGAGTTGCAGCAAGCCAATGACAAAATGGGCTCACAATAATGCCACATGGGTACAGATTGACATCGTGATTCATTCTCATGAAGAAAAACTAATACAAATTTTGAAAAACAAACCAAAATCATACATCACAATAATTTAAAAGATGGTTTTGTTTCTTCATCAAATAAAATGTTCTTCTTGAGGTGTCATTTATGCAATACAGATTATTCTCCTTGATTTCTTAAGCATGTTTTACAAATTGTGTTGTAAAACTCATGTTTTAAATAGTGTCATTTTCCTATCGTTAACTTGTATTTTCTGTGCTGTAGAGAAAAAGGACACTTAAGATGGGACGTAAATGAACTTTATGGGCATATCCCTCACTGTAATACTTGAATCATTTTGTCATCTGTTCATTCCCTTAAATGCTGGAGACAACCATTATGAAATTTTCAACGAATGCAAACGAAGTATATGGCAAATTGTTCAGATCTTTACTCGATGTCCGTCAGGACTCCATATTTGTTTCTCAGTCTGCCTATCTTACACTCGTTTTCGCGATACATTAATATTCATGGGGATCTGATTAAGAATGGTCTATAGAGATTCTAATTAAAACTGGAAGTATGGACACTTAAGACTATAATTTACTTGAGGCTTGGGGTCTTTTCGTGTCGACATTTTTTTATAATATTCCAGTATCTACTTGGATCATTTGACTGTAAAATACTTAAATACCTTTGCAGTTATTTTGAAAGCGAGAGTTGCAAATATTGTATACTAACATCTAGCATATTAGCTTTACTCGTTGCAGTTTTTCCTTGAATTCATATGCATGTGATAATGTTTAATGGCTTTCTTAAACTCAAGGTACACGATTAGCACAAGTAGTTAAGAACTTAGCGTGAGAAAAGGAACAATACTGATAGTCTTTGAGGAATATCGCCATATCTGAAATTGTCTTGTCTGACACTTTGTCAAACAGTGTACGAAAGTCCATCATTTTGTCATTGTCTTAGAGTTTGTGCAATGTGTGTGCGTGTTCGTGTGCGATGTTCATTTTAACGCAAAACAATACACTTTTTATTTTCAGGTTAGGCCTATCATTTTTAGTTGGAAGCATAATGGAGTGGGGATAAATTAATTCCTAACTCTTGTCTGGGTATATTCTCGTGCCCACGTCAATGCGTGGCTTACCCTCCAGTATAAAGCGATGTTTCTTCTTTGGCTGAAGCTTCCTCTCTCCAGCACACCAGTGTGTGGTCGGAGTCGCAGTCAGCTCTGTCAAAGGTACGGTAAGATGCATACCCTTCATGGGAGACCGTCTCGCCGTGGCCGGGTCCAGTTAGTGCCAGTGTTTGGACTGGATGCATCCACGACACCTTTTTTATGGATGATCTTAAGAATGAATTGCTGGTGCTGAGGTCGCTGTTTTCCTTCATTCATCTTCACAATGCCAAACTTGCCAAGACAGGAAGGCCAACAGTCATGGTCGACATCGATCTTAGCATTCCAGTCGCACAATAAGATCAAGCTCTCTTCCTTGGGAATTTTGTCGATACCAGCTATTTTCACATATGATAACGATAACTCAGACATGCATTCAAACATATCTGGCGTATTATCAGACTGAGACTCCCAGAGATTTTTCATGATCAGCTAATGCTTGCACAAAGGATGGATTATTGTTTCAGTTACCATATAATAATAGCTAGGTTTCTATGCAACCATAACATATAATGGTTGGGAAAACGTTCGCAAACAACAGTTTAGATAGTCCTGAATGCTCAACAACAAGATCAATTGTATATAATTCTAATTGACGCTGATCAGGTTGACAGGCCCGGTTGTGATGTGAAGCAGTGGGATAACACTCATCCGTTTTCCTTGTTTTCAGGGTTCTGTTATCTCCAGGAGAGAATTCATGATGACGAATCCAGCACGGAACTCTCAGTGCTCTTTCCCTGCCAGACGAATGTTTATTTCTCTTATCTGCGGTACCCATAATATGGTATCCGTTTCTCCTGCAGTGCAGAAATTTCGATCTGGAGCCTGGCAAGTTCGTCATTGATGATTGAGGTCTTTCGAAACTCGCTGATTGCCTGGAGATCATGTTGTAGATTATGCTCTCTATCAGGTATTGTTATTTTTCAACAAGTGTATCAAACATATCATCGTCACAACTGACTTATTTTTTGTTGCAATATATACGATATGTTCATTTAAAAAAATATCATCACTTACGGATTCTTAACCTGATTTTATCATTTTATATTTATCATATATACCAAATAGTATTTTTGCAGGTAAATTATGTTCTTTAGTAATTTTAATATCCTCAATAACTTCTGCGCGAATTGTAATATCCTCAATAACTTTATCGCGAATTTTTTTAATCAGATCAATATTTTCCTTTCTCGCTTTAGGTTTAAATGCAAGATTTTCTTTCACGTCAGTCATTTCAGTACGACCTTTATCTATACTATCAAATATTTCTTGATCTACAGGAAGATGTTGTGCTGCAACTATTGTTGCAGTTTCTTCGGTACTTTTTGCTATTTTAAGTTCAGGAAGGAGTCTTTTTCTTTTAAATTTCTCATTCTTTTCCATATATTAATGTTTTAGTAGTTGCAATAATAGGTTGAAGCAATTGTTGAGAATCTTCTGCAAAATCAACCTAAGATTCTTGTCTTTCTTGTAATATTTGTCTGACAGAATCACGGACGGGTATAAATTTCTTGATCGCCGCTAGTTTTTCTCGTGTTGAACAGGTAGTTAGTTATTCTCCTACCATTATTGATATATGACATGATTTAATTTATAGCAACATACCTAAATTATTGGCGTCCATTTGTCAAACTAACACTTCCTACAATATCGAAAAAATAACGGCATAAAAGATAGTAAAATAATTAACTAAACTCAAACTTCAGTTAGAACATTTTTGTGTTATTTTGGTTTCGGTTTTGTAGGAGGCTTTAGTTTGACAAATATTTGCCTCGAAAACTGGTCGGATTCACCCCTTCTGCTGCTAATGGCTTTTAGTATTACCGCTGCTGACAAATGAAATCGGATACTTTCATATTTTCATTGTTTCAATTGATGTACACCTGAACCATTGTTTGCCTTAATTTTCCATTCTTGCGTATTAAATGGCACGACTCAACTACAGTTCTCATTGTGATTGGCTGATTAAAAGAAGCGAAACTACTTCAATCTGCAGCTTGATTTTCTGATTTAAATGTTGGCAAATATGATCTAGATTTAGATGTCAGATTCTAACATAGGCATAGAGCAGTAGGAATATATTTGTCTAACTAGATTGTGGTCTGAAGTTGTGCTGCTTTATTAACTGGTATACCAGTTTTTATACCACTCCTTGTTTCTCCTTTATTTAAATATACGTAACTTCCTTGTTCCAAAATGAACCCAGCATGTTTGTCGGTTATTCATATACTTTGAAAAAGTGCTTTTTTTCTAAGTGCAGATATCTGAACCAAATTTCACATGTAAAATGTTCAGCAACTTTTAATATTCATTTTCGAATGCCGTTGTATGTTACCATTCATTATCGATCTCAATATTTATTCGGAACCATCTGGTGATTAAGAGGTAAGAGGGTCCGATTCGGATCCAAGTGGTCCCCAGTTCGGGTCTAGGACATCTCCCCCCCCCCCCAGACATTCCCCCCCCCCCCCAGACTTTTCCCCCCGGACATTTCCCCCCTGGACTTTCCCCCCCCCCATCAAATAGGACTTTCCCCCCCAGTCATTTCCCCCCATTATCTTAAAACTTAATTCCTATTTAATTATAAAAACTTATATTAAGTTATGTTAAAAGAAAAAGGTTATTTGAAATAAAGATAACAAGATTTGTAACAAGAAAACCGAGTTTGGGATTTCCGGATTAACAACAAAACACTATTGATGGTAATGCAAATACAATATTTAATGATATATGAAAATAGGGAAATAAGTATGACTGATACGTGCGTGTACTGAAACAACTACAATTAATTGAACGATGGCTAATCCTTGTGTTGTTTATCTTAAATATACCAAATATGCACAATAAATAAAGGTTAGACTGAAGCCTCTTCATACTTCAAAGAAACCTCCTGTTCTACAGTGAGTAAAAGCATGATTGTATGTGTGTGAGAGAGAGAGAGAGCGAGAGAGAGAGAGAGAGAGAGAGAGAGAGAGAGAGAGAGAGAGAGAGAGAGAGAGAGAGAGAGATGTCAGGAAAGTAGATATTTTACATTTGATAATGCATTTATTTCAGGTGACAACAGTCATACCTATGCACTAACGGTGATGCTAGGTGCGAGTATATATCAAAGCTAAATGTTACTATATATAAATAAAGTAGTATAAAGATAATGGGGGGAAATTACTGGGGGGGAAAGTCCTATTTGATGGGGGGGGGGAAAGTCCAGGGGGGAGATGTCCGGGGGGGGGGGATATGTCGGGGGGGGGGAGTCCGGGGGGAAATGTCCAGGGGGGAGATGTCATGTCATACCACAAATTTAAAAATAATACAATCAGCTGCCTCGTTAGGCGCACAGCATTAAGAGGTAAGTGTTATGACAGGTCGTTCTGATGTCAGGATAATCAGAGCTGGTGAGACATAATGCTATACGTCTGGGGTAGTACGATCCAGTGCTAGACAATCAATCAATAAGATGAGTTTTAAGTGATTCGTCCCGAAGGCTCTTACCACTGTTTTATCCGTCAATGGACGGTTATTTAATTTATCCTGAGGGTGGGAATGGGCCACCACCCTGCAGGCGTTTATGTGTTCATAGTGGAACACTTATTTAATTTGGCCGTCACATCTGATTAGCTATTGAGCTAATACTGTGTGATTGTAGGGCCACATGCCATATGAGTGGGAATAGTTCCAGCACACACTCATATTAATTCATCCGGTGGTATTTGGTTATTTCTGGACGTGCTAAGCACGTGTAGTTGCTGCTGCAGAGGTAGCGGGCGAGTTGAAAGTGCCTGGCAAGGGCGACTTTTGTTATGGGGACCTATCCCTATTTAGATACCCTGTGCTGTTCTTGGGGTATACAACGTTTGAGGTACAGTGTTTGTTGTTTTGAGGTGCACAGTGTGTGTTTATTTATTATTGTTTTCCTATTGTTTTTTTGCAACATTGTGTTGCTGTGTCTGATGATCTTGGAGTTTGATCACCTTATATACACTATTTGAGGTCCTATTTATGCCTTATTATCATAGTTTTTTGGTTATACTTGCAGCCTTGTGCCGCTGGACCTGATAGTCTTGGGTTTTTGACTACCTTATAATAGCTAATTTTGAGGTCCTACGTGATTTCTACCTTATATTTTTGGTTTGCAACCTTGTGTCGCTGGGCCTGATAGTCTTCAGTGCTAGACATTCATTGATTCTGTTTATATACAAGCTCGGCTCGCGTAGGTATTCTGGTAATCAAAACATGGATTTGGTGGTCATTGCAATCAATCGGCCAATCCAAGACAGCCATGATGTTAGAACATAGCGTCAAGAATGAAATGCATAAAAGATCTCGTGTTTCAATTTCCCTGGAGTTATATTAATAAAAGAAGAACTTGAACGAGTATATGAATGCAGTTTTTAATTGATTGAGCAGTATATTTATTTAACACTATTGTATTGTTGTACAAAGTACGCGGACATCTCAAGCAGCCGATCTGACGATGACCGAAAAGAACGGCATAACACCATAGATAGATAGATAGATAGATAGATAGATAGATAGATAGATAGATAGATAGATAGATAGATAGATAGATAGATAGATAGATAGATAGATGGATGGATGGATGGATGGATGGATAGATAGATAGACAGACAGACAGACAGATAGAAAGATAGATAGATAGATAGATAGATAGATTGATAGATAGATAGATAGATAGATAGATAGATAGATAGATAGATAGATTGTTTGGGTCTATGGGTGGGTGTGTTTTCATGAATTTTGTGTAATACAGATTGTGTTGCCTGTTGACAAGTGACAACATACAGATTGTGTTGCCTGTTGACAAGTGACAACAACATCTGAAATACTTAATTAAGAAAGATTCAACCTATGCTGAAAAGAAAGAACGTTATATTGCCCGATATCGACAATATATCTGTAGCAAAATTGGTTTCCTGTTGCGTATAGAATACATTCATCTTTAATTTGTTTGATATTCAAGCTGTGTTCCAACGTGGAGGGATTTACAATTTTTGACAAATGTATTGTATCTTGAACAGACACGAAGTGCCAAACATTTCTGGTACGGGTTGATTAAAACCAACTGCAATACATTGGCCTGGCTTGCTTGGCTCCCCTGTTCTCCACAGCGAGCTGTTTGATGGAATACTCCGGCCTTCTGTATATATGGGTACACTTCTGAAGTTCGTTCTTGCACCCAACCAGACAGCACCTTTCGCAGTGCAATCAACAGGTACTAATTAAAATAAATAAATAAATAAATAAATAAATAAATAAATAAATAAATAAATGCATAATTAAGTCACTCAATCAATCACACAATAGACTGATAAATCAATCAGATATCCAATCAACAAGTTACAAACTAAATAATTATATCGATCCTTTAATTGAAATCTCATATTAACAATAATGCCATACTGTATATACGTTATGTTCTCAATTACACACTTTACAAAATATAAAAGTGTATTACCATTTTGAAAAATGACGACACGTGACATAGGAACAATTTTAGTGACATTTGTCAACAAAATA
Source organism: Unio pictorum (assembly GCA_030141615.1). Classification (NCBI taxonomy): domain Eukaryota; kingdom Metazoa; phylum Mollusca; class Bivalvia; order Unionida; family Unionidae; genus Unio; species Unio pictorum. Next base: position 13,384,462 of record JARLTB010000339.1, read on the forward strand.
TCCAACGTTTATTTTTTTTTCCTTTTCTAAAATTGCTGGAAAGATGATCTCAAGACCAATGGCTATTATTTATAGTTAAACATTTCTGAGAGACACTAGGAATTTTGCTTTTCTTTTCGTATGAGTTTCTGATCTGAGTAAACATTTTTGTGCTCAGACATTTATATTACATTGTTGCCAAGAACCTGGTTTAGATGAATATAATACAGCAATTATCACCCATTAGTCAAGTTATTTCCATTATTTGCTCAGAAGCATGATCCATACAATATTGCACTGGAAGTCGTTAGTAAATGTCCTTAAAATCGTCCATATTTACGTGCATAAGGAAGTCATTATCAAATGTCCTTAGAAGTCGTCGATATTCATATAGATAGGAAAGATTTCACACGACTTTTAAAAATAGTTTGCAATACTACTGTCATTTATTTTCGTTGAGCTAAATTGTCGTTGTTTTGTGAAATAAAAGTCATTTTCGTGGGTACTTAAGTTCGTTGTTTTGCCATGTCAAAAATTGCATATTAGCAGGTATTCAATTTCATGTTTCAACCTCTACACATATACAACATAAAAAATACAAAAGCAGAAAACTATGCCGACGCAAACAGCTCTCAGATTAATGATTAATTCAATGCCGCCACTTTTCTGAGTACAAATCAAAGACCTAGCAATTTCAATACTCACACAGTGCCTTTGACCAACTGACCAACCAACTTGCATATATCAGTTTTATCGATGGAAAGGTGACGAATGGACTCCAGATCGAATGGGTGAGAAATGTATTCCTGAAATCATTATTTGGGATGAGATATGCGCAGTATCCTCGGATATATTAAAAATATTTCTCGGGTGGTTGTTACTGAAAAATACAGCTGTGATAATGTGTGGTGATCATGGTCAAACACCACCATTTGTCGGTTTGTCTCCGCATGATTGGTTGAAGAATTTTGTAGGTTATTCTGAAAAAATCAGTACTGCTAATAGATCACTTGATCCAGAATTAAATGAGTTCAAGAAATTAATGAGATTTCAACCGGATAAAATCCAATGTGAAAAAGCGCGTAAGATAATTTCAGAAACCCCATTAAATGATTTTTGGGATGCGTGGAGACCAAACGATTTCATAGTGGCAAGTAGAAAGATAGTCAGAGACACACTTCAAGCGCAGTTGTTTCAAACACATAAAGAAAAATTCGCAACACTTCCAGTGCCATTGTGTTATAGGTCTACGGATTCACGTAACAGAATATCGAAGTTAATATTCCAGGACAGACTGAAAAACAAACTATAGTGCTAAATGATATAGTGTTGGTTGATATCAGTGTTGTGGAAGATGCATTACGCGCTGATAAATTTCCGTGGACGCTAGGATAGGCAATGACGATACATTCATTTCAGGGGTTAACCATCTCTGATACAATTGTTTGGATCGTAGGTGATCGCATCGAGTGATCAAATTTAGTTTATCTCGCAGTGTCACGAGTTAGAAGAATAAATCAACTTTGAGGAGTTTTTCTAGATGCCAATGACACCACAATCAGTGATATTGTCAGTGATGATATAATCAGAAAAAAAAACTCGCTGGTTATAAACAGCAAGATAAGAAAAATAAACGAGAATTTAATATTGATGTTATATTTATAAATACGCTGAAACAACACCAAAAATAATCAATGCGCGAGCAGTAATTGAATAATGCATTGGCAGTATTCGGATAAGGATTCTCGCCTATTTACTGTGGATAGAAAGGATAATAGTCGTGATCATACCCGAGATAATGTAACATTTACCTGTCTAAAGTGTAATTGAAATCACCGTTAATTAAGACCACGCGGCGGTAATTGTATACTATCGGGTATCACTTGTAATTGTTCACGTGTAAATCCACGCTGAGGAGCAGTTGAAACTAATCTATAGATTGCGGGTCTACCAGTGAATCTTACTATGTTAGATATTTTGTGTGTAGTAACACTCCAAATAGGATCAGTAGCATTTTATTACCACCTTCAAGTTCACCTGGTTCATATAAATATCTCACAGTGACATTGCCGAGTATTCGCTGCTTCGAAAAACCATTTTGTGGTTTTTGTACAGGTATATACCTCTTTTTGATCGCGTTAATTGGTTTCATATTAATTGCTCAAGTATTTTCATTATTTAGCACGGTAATTACACCTGGAAATCTCTTGACCCATTCACGAGATCGTTTATCTTCGATGAATTCCTTCGCGTATTGATATGCAAATAACCGCTCAGCATGTGTCCGATTAAATCGTTCAACAATTGCTTGATAGCATGTATTGAAGTATGTCCTCGTCGTAACGTGGTATTATGACGTTTCATTGTTGATAACAATTCATCCTGAAATTCCCTGCCAGGATCAACCTGCAATAGATTTGGCCACTGCAGAGGACCTCGTCGATAAATTCGTTCAAATGCAGAAGTTACTTCAGTGGATGACTTCGTCAACAATGGTTCAGCTTCTTTGTATCTACTCGCAACATCAACTACGGTTACGAGCGTATTTGTATGTTCGTTTATTAACTTTATCATGCGGCATAAATAATATATCAGCCTGATGAACTTCATTAGGGACGCTGACATCAAAATGTGCGAGGTTAGTTTCTTTAGGCGGTGGTAAATAAATCTGCTATATCGCCGGTTTCGATAACCAATCTGCCGCAGTAACATTTTTTTACCTTTGTCGCGTTGGCGAATTTATTGATTGCTGATTTACCTTTCCAGTATCCGATTGGAGAATAATAAATAGTTTCCATATAATTATTTACCAGAACCTATTACCAATTCACCTTTCATCGCTGATCTTACTAACCAGGATGTTAAATTTTCTTTGAAGGATTTATCAGTGATAACATTCAACGCATGAAGCAATTTCACATCTGCGATATGTCTATGTTGCAGATTGCTACTTTTATAAGCAGCATCATGAGAATGACACGCCTTATCAATAGAGTTTATCGGATATTCGCCGGGTCGGGTTGGTCTTGATCATCGAGTCGGATGGCAAGTCTGGTTCCAAGGCCACAATAACTATACCATGGAAGGTTATTTTCTCCTGGATATTTTGCCCATGGAGTCCCGGGAAGTGTTGTCCATTTTGCTGCAATATCACCTCCTCGTTTTATTTAAATCATTACCCGATTTCAAAGAAATAAATCTAAATTTGTTTGTACCACATTATACATATCTACCAGCAAGTGCTGAGCTGTTATTGCTTGTTGTAATTGTTGTCAAGTCGTTTATGCTAGTACGTGTCTTACATTTAACACAATATAGATCCATATTTATTTATAATAACATAAATGTAATTGATTATTGAACTACCCGACGACGGGAACCTATTAAACACCATGCAATGTTACCGAATTCAATCAGAATGATTATAATTGATCCTTCTGGAAGCGATAAAACACAATTGTTACTTAATCTGATAAGGAGATAAATAAAATGGGATAAGCCGAGCATAGACGATCAGCGATGTTTCGAGGTGTTAAAGGATTTTAACGAGAAAGCAAAATTGTAAATCGATGAGGATATTATTGAATGTATCACTGATATTGAAGAAGAACCGATTGATGGAAGTATTAATAACTTAGTCGTATATGATGATGTGATGTTAGATAAACAAGCAAACCCTGCCAGGATATTTGCCAGAGGTAGACATAAAAATACTAATGTGATTCATGTTACTCAGAGGTATACTCAAGTACAAAAAGTGATCAGGGATAACTGTAATATTATTGGTATGTTTAATGGAGTTGACACTCATACGCTACGAAATATTCACCAGACCTGGTGCAGTGGAGATATGGATTATACTCTCTTTAGAAATTTCTTTAGTCATGCTCAGTTAACTCAACATGGATTTGTAACGATAAATTTACGTGACCCTAGATCACGATATCGTATCGGACTTGATCAAATATTCGGCTAATTCATGACAACTAACAAAACCACGAGAACAAATACGCGTCTGTGTTTCAAGCCTTAGTTGGTTTTGGACATTTTTTCGGTTTCGAGAAAGCCTTAATTTGGTAAACAGAGCTCTAAAATTGTTAAGCCTTAAGTTGACAAACAGAGCTCTAAAATTATTTGCTTGAAATCAAACCAAATTAGAGATGTAGGATTCACCCTCTCTGCTAAGTTTTGTAAGGTGGGTTGCGATTTTACAAATGCAATCCATGTCCTCCTCGTTAACATTCCACGTTTCTTTGTGAACGAAGACAACACTCCAAACCAGCAATCAAACATGGTCAATTTATTCAGAGACAGATGTAATGATCTGATGGTAAGGTTGATTGTATAATTGATTAGACGCTATAAGACAGTGATGTAATTCAGAAAGTGTAAACCATCTCCACATGTTTTATTCAAAGTCCATTGAAAACATTCCACGACAGCTTATCGGTTATGAAAATATGTAATGTCTCTTTATGTTTTGCCATTTGACATTGTAACAAAGGCTTTGTTTCAGTCATAGGAGTAAGGCTCACACTAACTCAGAATCAAAGTAATACAGTATTACGAGTTTAGCAAATGGTAACAGAGAGTATAAACAAGCATTGTCAAATTTAACAAATAATGTATTTTCCTGGAAAATATAGTAAAAATGGAAACAAGATCATACAGCTACACGAACCAAATCCAAATCATAATCCAAGATAAATTCACGAATTACAGGTAAAAGTACAGGACTGACTAAGTTTCACGAAAACAAAGATTATATCTTATTCTAATACGCAGTTTTGAAACAATCCCCAGAACGGGAAATTATTAAGGGACATACATGAGTCGAGTGATCGTTTATATCACGTACTCCTGACGAGTACCAATCATTCATACTCCAAGAATAAAATGCTCTTTACTAGTTCACTAGTTCCATCCTGACCTTAACAACATCGAAATACTCTAAAATTTAAGTACTATGCCATATTTTGAACATTTTCTATGTATGAACCATGCTAAAGAATGTATTTTGTGGGTGATATACGAACTTTTGTTATGAAAATCTCTACAGTTTTAATAGTTATGGTAATATAAGGCCATCTTTATTGCCACGCAATTCCGACATGTGCATTTAAATGTAAACATTTATTACAAACATGAAATATCATTTTATTTAAATGTACCAATCAGCATCATAATAACTACCAGCTGATTTACATGTACCAATCAGCACCATACTAACTACCAGTTGATTTAAATGTAACAATCAGGACCATAATATCTACTAGTCCATTTAACAACACACTGAGAGATAACAGGAAACAAATAAGCAATAATGTAACAGCTGTGTTTATATTTTAAGCTTTTCGAATAATGTAACATCTGAGTTGATATTCGGCTTTAACAGTTAGATGTAAAGAGGTTCGTGCCGCTTAAGGCTCATGCTAACTCGGATCTCTGTTCTAAATCAAAGTAATATATTATTACGAGTTTAGTAAATGGTAACGGATATTATGAAAAAGCATTGTAAAATTTAACAAATAATTTATTTTCCTGGAACATATTCTAAAAATGGATCAAAGAGCTTACAGCTTTACCAACCAAATCCAAAACACAATCCAAGCTAAATCCACGAATTACAGGTAACAGTACAGGACTGACTAATTTTCACTAAAACAAAGATTATATCTTATTCTAATTCGCAGTTTCGAAACAATCCCCAGAATGGGAAATCATTAAGGGACATACATGAGTCGAGTACTCCTGACAAGAACCAATCATTCCCACTCCAAGAATAAAAAGATGTTTACTTGTTCACTAGTTCCATCCTGACCTTAACAACATCGAATCATTTTAAAATTTAAATAAAACCCGTTTTCGTGTTCGCTACTAACCTTGAGTTAAGATCATGATCTAGGTTAACTGTACATGTTTACCAAAGAATATTCAGGTCAACCGATTTACTAATAAAACATCATCTCTAGTGAATGAATGTGTTTAATAATAATATGTTAATAATAACAAAAATAAACCAGTCTGTGACATTCATTGTATCCCTTTGACAATAATTATTTCAACATTATTTAGATGAAGTGGCAAATTTTCCACATTCTGTTTTATTAGCCTGAGTGGCGTGCGTTTAGTTTCCTTTTTCATTATAGATTATTATTGTTAAATACGTTCCTTATCCATAAAGTACTATGCCATATTTCGAACATTTCATATGTACGTGCCATTTTAAAGAATGTATTTGGTGGGTGATATACGAACAGTCTTATGAAAATCTTTACACTTTCAATAGCTATGGTAATATCAGGCCATCTTTATTGCCGCCCAGTTGCGACATGTGCATTTAAACGTAAACAGTTATTACAAACATGAAATATCTGTCTTTTCAAATGTACCTATTAGCACCATAATAACTTCCAGTTGATTTAAATGTAACAATCAGCACCATACTAACTACCAGTTGATTTAAATGTAACAATCAGGACCATAAGAAATACCAGTCCAGTTAACAACACCGAGATAGCAGGAAATGAATAAGCAATAATATAACAGCTGTGCTTATATTCTAACATTTTGCAATAATATAACATCTGTGTTTATATTTTCCAATAATCTCCAATAAATGCATTATATATGTATATATATATATATATATATATATATATATATATATATATATATATATATATATATATATATATATATATATATATAAGGTTGTTATCTGACTGTTCATTTTTGACGGCATAAGAATGCACTGACTAATTAATTTTACCGCATTCATCGATGCCTGCTTTGAGACTGATTTGCAGTTCGCTGCACAGCTGTGCATTTCTTTGTCAGATAAAATATGAAATGTAAAAACAGAACTTACCTTCTTTCGGTAGATTAGAAGCTAAATTATAATGAAATGGTCCTAGACTGTATTCATCAAAAGATGTGAGATCGGCACTTTCCATCTGGCAAGCAGTTTGCGCGTCAATCCATGTTTTGCAGTTGGAAGAAAGACGGAAACAAAAGCTTTTTCCAGGTCCCGGATAGAAGGTATATCCAGCGCTGCATCTTGGAGGTGGAACAGTGGTGGTACTTGTTGTACTGGTTGCAGCTAGAAAACAAAGAATATTAACAATAGGTGGATGTTGTTCTATATTCAAAATTAATAAGAAGGCAAACTATGTTTTGTGATATGCGAAATATCATTATGTTTGAAATTTATTTCCTAAAACACTGTGTGATAATATCATTGACAAAAATAGGAAATATCGCTGACGAATAAAAGTGTTTAGTACGGTTTCCTGCCTATCTTCTGCACTGAATAAGTCGAATATACAATACGTTGTAAGGACCTGAATAATCACCGGCTAGAATCATGGTCTCGTGATGACTTAAATAAAATTTGACCGATGAAGATAAATGAGTTTTAGGGATTATTTATGCTATAGATTACATGTTAGGATCTAATGTTAAATTTTGCTTTAGGAATATAACAAAACATTTTGTGGATAAAAGGCCTTGATAGATTCGAACTATGGTAACATACATTTTATGTCATTTTGGTTGAGTAAGGTATTTGGTTATGGATTTGTACATAGCAGCAAGTAGCTTTAATACTATTACAGCCATATCATACTGTTTGTGGCAGTGTGTGGCAGATTACAGCGATGTCTAGCACTGGGGTATCATGACGATGACATGTAGCATGATATCCGACCAGTCCTATCACTAAAAATATGGCAGCTGTTAGTACCATTTTTACAATTCTTTGGTATAACGGACGGAGGTTCAACCAGCGACTTCCAGAGTGTGTGTGTGTATATATATATATATATATATATATATATATATATATATATATATATATATATATATATATATATATATATATATATATATATATATATATATATATATATGTATATATATATATATATATATATATATATATATATATATATATATATATATATATATGTATGTATGTATGTGTGTGTGTGTGTGTGTGTGTGTGTGTGTGTGTGTGTTGTGTGTGTGTGTGTGTGTGTGTGTGTGTGTGTGTTACTCAATTAATTCATTTTAGATCATTCTATATCGAATCACGTTTTCTTCTTATACGATCTTCCTTTTAAATGAAGTCGTTTTCAAGTGTAATATTTACTAATATTAATTTAACCTAGTTTGTTTTCTAAGTTTCAAATGCGCAAGAAACACATGAATTAAATCGCACTCAGTACTTCCCTTTTTTTTTTTGCTTTGATCTCTGAAACTAGTGGCGAATTGTTAGTGCGTGTTAACTGCCAACATTTCCTTTGCACTCTAATTTGCGTCTATATATATATATATATATATATATATATATATATATATATATATATATATATATATATATTAAGCATTCGTTGAGGGAAACATTCCTTCCAGACAAACATACAATGGCATAAATGTATATATGATATGGAGAAAGTGGACAGTTGTTGGCTCTTCGTAGTAACTTGAACTGAAAACGTTCTGATACTACATTAGCAGAAAGTATGCTAACTTAGTCAAGCTAGTTATGGTTTGTTTTATAACATTCTCCTGAGAATGAAATTGTTTTATGACGACCTTAATTATCAATGCTGATTACAACATTAATGTCACATTTTAATTTATCTAATAACAAATGATGGGTTGCAATCTAGCTGCATATAGTATATACTGCATACAAATCCATTTTTAATTCCTCATCTTGTTATTTGGTACGCAAATAAACTCATTATGATATGACATCCGTAATATTCCTACTCATACGATGCTAACGTTTGTCCATTTGTATTATGACTATTAAACACTTATTACATTATGCTGCATTACGTTCATTCCCTCTAGACACAACAATAATTTGGCACTTGCGAAATCATTGAGTACTAATGTAATATTTTCGAGGCTCAAGACTTGAACCTATATATTAGCTGTAATTAGTGTGGCTTTTCCGTTTATGTCTGCACCTGAAAACTAACTAAACCTGGATGGCTACAACCGTTTATTATTATTAGTGTTAATGTAGTAGTAGTAGTAGTAGTAGTAGTAGTAGTAGTAGTAGTAGTAGTAGTAGTAGTAGTAGTAGTAGTAGTAGTACATATTGATACCTGTTACTGGTTTTCTCTTCCGCAAAGATAATAGTAAAAATGGCAGAAAACCTGCAAGAAAACACGAATAAAAGAACAGGTATTAACGCTATGTGAATTTGCCGATTTCTGCGGGACATTTACAACGAAAGCAGTTTTTACTATTTAACAATGCCATATATATAGATAGATAGATAGATAGATAGATAGATAGATAGATAGATAGATAGATAGATAGATAGATAGATAGATAGATAGATAGATAGATAGATAGATAGATAGATAGATAGGTTGGTAGGTATGTATGTAGATAGATATGCATGACTTGCGTATGTGAATATATTCGTGTATGATATCTATGTTATTTTCATTAGAGATGAGTTGAATAGATAATAACCTAATATTACTTGTCACTGTGATGGATTATCCGAAATGTGTTCTTAATCTACTTTAAATGTATCATAATATATTAATCCACTTTACCTGCTTGGCTATCTATATAACAAAATATATAGATGTTTGATAATCTACCAGATATGCATAAAAGTACCAGCAAATTTTAAAACAAGCGAAGAAAACAATTGACCACACTGATGGGTTGCATACGAAATAAATCTTCATCTTGCTTTACCAGAACAAATCACATGGAAGGAAGGAATACAATACACACATATTTAAAAAAGAAATGAACGTAAGATCTTAACATCACTTTGATTTATATTAAATTGTGGTTATATATTATTGATACGTATCTTTCAGAAACTATACATGCATTCCTTAGTCAACATCAATGTAGGTTATATATTCACATTCTTACATAGTATTTATACAAGAATATGATTGAATATGCGTTGTTTGTTTTCTTTTTTACTTATTTGTATTACGATCTATCGATTATTCTATTTTCGATTTAAACTTTTCCAAAGTCAAATTCGTTTTCTAACTAACATGCATCATTAATTTTGGTTTCGTGAAAAACAATTAAATATGAATCTAGTACCAAGAATAGCCAGGTACACGGGTTGTTTACTTCAGATTTTATTATAATTTTAGAATAGACGTATACTGGTTACAATGATTTTATTTTATATACATGGGGATAATTCCAGAGTAAAATTGTCCGTGTGGTAATATTGATCATTTGAAAATGCTAATTGTGACATGAGGTCTGATGGAGGACTATATAATATTGTTACTGGAGATAATGTTATGTAATTGTGCTATAAGAGCTTAGCAGGATCAGTTGTATTAACATTGTGTGCATTATTATGATCCAACACAATATTGTTGCCACATCACCACTACACAGGCCATTACGTGCATATCAACACTTTTACGATTGAATTTAATTTTGATTTCCACTAAATTTATTCAGCATATTAATTATGAAGATTTGGGTCTGAAAATCTATGATTATTTGGGATTTAATTCGCAAACAAACGTAATTACCTTTTATACATTTTAGCTCTGTATTCTAGAAAATTCAATTAATTATTTGATGAATTGGCAAGGTTTTTTGCTTCTCGCTCTTTTATGTTACTTAAGTTTAGAACAAAGACTTATTATTATAGCGTCATCTGCTCTATGTTAAAAATCTCGTTATCGTTGGTCGGATTTTAGCGGGATACTACAATCAGATGTCATGATGTTTCCTGTTCGGTAAACGAAAGTGAATGTATTGAATTTAATGTTCTACATTAATGTTTTACTCTCTGAATGACAGTTTCATTTTCATACGTCAAACGATAAGAATAAATAAATACGTTTAATGTAGACTTTTCAAATAAACACTTAGGCTGAACACATTTGGTTTCACGGGACATTTTGACAAATATAAAAAATTACATTATTGCATAACTCTTCGTGGCCTAATAAGAAGACGTTAATTGTTTGGTATGATACTACAGTGTCGCTGGGTCACAATCATATATTTCGATGACGTGTTATTGTAATCCCAGTCATGTATGTATGTATCCATCTACTCTCCTTGCCTCATATATTCTCTTAAAGCAATGGTACAAGCATGCTAATGTCATATCATTCATTTTTATTTATGATGTACGTATACTGGAAGTGTCCGCGCTCAGTAATCTCTGAATATAAATACTTATATCATTTAGAAAACGACAAGTACCTGCCAAGAGGAAAAGCGACGAATGATTGTCATTATGCACATAATGATTGTCATTATGCACATAAGATGAAGTCGCTCTCAATAATATGTTTATGAAGCAGATGACCAACACAGCAGATAGATTCATCTGAAAACAAAATGAATCGTCTGAAGCTTAGGAGTCACAGAGAGCAAAACTATACAAAAGAATATATATATATATATATATATATATATATATATATATATATATATATATATATATATATATATATATATATATATATATATATATACATATATATCAAGAGAGAGAATTCATGTCATAAAACTGTAGAGAATTTACCTTTATTATTAAAAACAGATATATCAGTAATATTATCATGTAAAGCTATTGCATTTTTACAAGAGTAAAATTTAGTTTAAAATCAAATATAATTTTGTCATATATTTAAGCAAAGGTATTTGAATTAAATATAAAATGTTCAAACGTACAAGCGATATATATATATATATATATATATATATATATATATATATATATATATATATATATATATATATATATATATATATATATATATATATATATATTGTACTAATTAATTGACATTGCATTTACGTGTATACCTACCTTTTACTTGCTCTAATGGTAACAGTATTCGCTCAACACCCTTGAGTTGAGGAATGAACTGAACAGTCACTTTATATGGAAGTGTATAAATATTTTGATTGATCGAAAGTTGTAACACGACTGCAATTGATCAAATTATGAAACGGTTAAGCCAGGATACAATGCTTCAGGCTTATAAATTCATACGCAAGAGTAGCAGTTTGTGATATATTGCCAATCAAGCGATATGATGTAATATAAATTTCCATTCCTTCCGCCTTAGAGTGTCATGATGCTGTGTTACTAAATAGACCGATGGGACTAGTCAAAACTGAAGATTACCTGATACAACATGGAAGTTGATAGAATTAATCTTTCTCTGTAATTCAGGCTACCTTCCTGTATTACATACGAAAATAGACCAATATGTTTAGTTTACCATACTTCCGAAAGTGGAAGTGTCTAGGTGATACATGTGATATAACCTTGCCCTCATTTACAAGGCATGAAGTAATCTTTTTGTTATTTTAATATGCTGCATCGCTATCAAACTATTTATATTTTGATATCTTGCAAATGTCTACTAAGGGACAACCTACATAGATATCAATCAACAGGATAAACAAATTATTATACTACATAATATTCACAATGAACTGACTTTGATATTTGTCACGATTCCGGCATGACTAGCAGCCTGTGTGATACAATGACATATGTTAATAATGAGTCCTGCCATGCAGCCTGTGTGATACAATGCTATATGTTAATAATGAGTCATGCCATGCAGCCTGTGTGATACAATGATATATGTTAATAATGAGTCATGCCATGCAGCCTGTGTGATGCATACATATTTTTCAATAGTCAGTCATCACTTGCAGTCGGTGTGATACATGTGTATGTCAATATTCAGCAATGAACTGTAGCATCTGTGCTCCATAGGTATTTGTCAACATACAACCAGACTTCATGCTATCCAAGGGCACCGATACAGAGCTATGTTGATAAACGTCTGACATTATTGAACATCATTGTTGTGTCTATAAAAATGCACCAAGACGATACTTGAAATGTATGTGCCTACTTTGTACCTAATGGTGTTACGCACTTCATCATTTGTGATGTGGTTCGTGTAAGAGATGACAAAGATGGTTCTGTAGCACCTATGTCAAGTTCCTGGACTATTCGTTGTAGTTATGCTGTCAGTGTCCCGGCCTCACATGAATAAAACAAAGAATGAGATGACTAGTGATCTCAATAGTCTGATTTTAGTTTTCAGGCATATATTCTCGTCTCTCCGTATGGCTCTTAGCTTTGACATAGCTGGCGTTTTTTGTGCAGCTTGTGACACAATTTCTGCCTTTCATCCCTCTTCAGAGATTTTGATACCAAGATAGTGTCACTCAATATGTTCAGAATTGTATCAGATCGACGATGTATCATTTACTACAAATATAAACCTCCGTATCATATATAGAACGAAACTAATGCACGACATATCAAAGCAAACCGGACAACCTGCCTGCCTACTTCTGACAGCAGAACAACGCAGTAACTGCCTGCGTTCATTGCTTGAAAGACATGCCCTAGCCAGAAAGTGCAAAGTATCAATTCAAAAGTGTTCTCCGTGGTTTAGCAGTGTTAAGGACAAGCTTCACACTGCGACAAGAGGCAGCGGTAAATCGTAGAGGACATGGCTTTCCACCAGAACCACTATTCATAAACACGTCACAATTATAGTCCATTTAGCCAAAGTATCCCACTATAGTTTCAGCAACAAAGAACTCTTCGAGATTACTAACAAGTAATGTCAAATAACAAATGTACTCCACTTCTAACTGCCCTCGCTCCGGTAGATGTTCCATATATGTTTACAAATTTATTCCGTGACAAGGTACAAACCATTCAAGATAGGCTTGATAACACAATTTCAATTGACCCGTCTTCACCATACAGTCACGATACATAATTTCAGCGACAATGTGATTGGAACATTTTAAGCTGTATATATTGATGTAGCGCTAAAGTCTTTTGAACGTGATCCAATAAAATCATCACCGATGCTTGACTGTTTAAATCCCAAATTGTCTTCACTAACTGATGTTTTAATACCTCTCTTTCGTCCGCAGAATTCTCGGTCATTTTTCAAACCTGCCATTGTAAAGAACTACCTCCCAACATTCTGATCTCCCGTTCATATGAACAATCTTAGAAAATGTTGCTTCAACCAAACTTTTTTTTTTCATCTGATAACAAACAATCTTTATAGAAGTGTACATATTTCACCATTTCATGAAAATCGTGACGGAGGGACACAATTGATATTGCTCACGTTTAGTGACTGGTTTCATTTAATATTGTTAATTTATCTTTCGATAGAGTATTTGTTGACTCGATGCTTGATATATGTAACAGCTACTCCTTAACACGGTATGCCACAATAAACGTTAAGAAATTTTGTATAACATTTTTTATTACGAGTCCACAAACAACATGTGATAAATCTACCGGCAGTCATGACAATCCTGTTTTAAATGGACACGAGTTTGTTGAAAATGTTTTAAGTTCCGGTATTATAAGGTTTTCTTTATAGGAGTACGCTATAAGTTTGAATACGTATAGTTGTCTCATGTGGGAATCACCAAAAGAGATTATTTTTTCTGTTTTCTTATATATATATATATATATATATATATATATATATATATATATATATATATATATATATATCGGGCAAGATAGCTGATGGTTAGTGTGTGAGACATGTACATGCACTTCGCGAACCAATAATATTTTTTCAAAGGTTAGCACTGAGGTACATTGTACATGAATGAGTGGTCCGTCGTATCGTTGCAGATGACTAACCGGCACCTGTTGTTATAATATCGGAGCGAATATTGTCTTGCTTAATCAAGTATATCGAGGTGAAATTATGATAAACATGAGTAATATATTTAGCGGTATGTTGCGGTTATTGTCTTTAGATACACATATTTTATCAAACACCGTATATAACCACAAATTACATCATTCGAATGTTATTTAGTGTCGCCGCGGATGACATATGAAATTGGGTACTTTCATATTGTCATTCTTTTAATTGATGACTAATTCTTGCGTATCAAATTCTACGATTCGACTTTGGAGTAGGACATTTAAGGTGCATTGTGATTGTCTGTTTAAAATGTTGCAAATCAGTTTTTATTTCTGGTAGATATATGTAGCGCTTACATTTTCAGGTATAATATTCGTACCCCAGCGGTTTCGTACCAAAGACTTAAACATGCTACTAGCAACTCCCTAGCTAGTCGCTCAGCATAAAAAAGTTAGTGTTCGGGCACGTTGGTCTAGTATCTGGATAATGTGACTTAGTGGGACATGATGCGGAATGTCTGCGATATGATACTACAGTGTCAGACATAAATATAAACTCTCACACTGCAGACATGGTAGCGATATAACTGAATCTTTTAAAGCTACGTTAAAATTCCAAATCACACACACACACACACACACATGACACCTGTATTCCACTGATTATGGATACTTATGTACAACTACTACTCTCTTAATCGCTCTACTATTCTTTCCTCGACTTCCTGTTTATATGCAAGCTTGGCTCGTGTAAGTATTCTAAATTTAAAGCTTTTAAGTGGTGGGCAGTGCAATCAATCGGCCGATCCAAAACGGCCATGATGCTAGAGGAATATTTTGCGAGTGAAATGCATAACAAATGTCGTGTTTCAATTAATCTAGACTCATAGCAATATGACTACAATCTTAGAGTGAGAGTTTGTGCAGTGCATTCATGTTATCATCGAGCATTTCGATTCACAGGTGAGGACGTCTCAACCTAAATCCAGCTGATTTGATGATAACGCAACAGGAACGGCATGATACTATCTTTGTGTTGAGTGTCTGTATGTGTTTGCGTTATTATGTCTTATTCAGAGTTTCCATGAGTTTTGTGCAAGAAATATATTATTGCGTTTGAAACACGTTGATAATCTGCCGGATACATTGAACAATTTCTTGCCCGCTCAACAAAATAATCTTCTTTAGCAAAATTGGTTTCATGTTGAGTATATAATTTCATTTTTTGTTTGATGTTTCGATTAGTTTAATATTTGAGTTGTGTCCTCACTACATGCGATGTGGGAGGATTTATAACTGTTGATAAGCTTAGCTTAGAATAGTATCATACATCATGTCAAGTAGGCGTGATCCGTTTGTCGGATCGAACGAAAATGCAATGGTTCGTGGCGTCATGTTTCCCTCTTGCTCACAGTTGGCGGTTCGATGGAATAATCTGACAATCTATATATTTCGCTACACGCGTATCGTTTGGCGTTGCACTCATGCACACAGCACCTCTATCTTCAAATCAAAATAAAAAAATAGATGCATACTTAAGTCAATCAATTAATCAACAAAGTTAAGTGAGAATCATTGTATTATTATGTGTACACTTTACGAGAAAGTATATTACCATTTTAACAAATGAGGAAACGTGACATAAGAGCAATTTTAATGACATTATCAACGAAATATCCAACGTTTAAATTATATCTTTACTCTTCGACCATTGCTTCTCCACTTATTTCAAGAACAATATTTATACTATATATTTAAACATTTCTGAAAGACACTAGGAACTTATTATTTTTTTTTCGTTTGTAGTTTCTGATGTGAGTGTACTTCTTGTGCTCAGATATTTTCGTTACTTTGTTGCCCAGCACCTGGTTCAGACGAATATGATAATGCAATCATCACCCATTCGTCATGATAGTTCCACCATTGACCAAAACATCCTCCATAACATTTTTCATGAGGAAGTCTTTATTAAATGCCCTTAGGATTCGTCCGTGTTGATTTGCATAAGGAAGAACTTATTAATGTCCTTATGTTTCTTTGATATTTGTTGGCATAGTAACGTCTTTATTAGATTTCACACGACGAGTAATCGTTTACTTACGATGTATCGCTGTAAATTCAAAACGCTATCTTCTAAATGTTAAGGCTTGTGTCAACGTCAACATGTATCCTCTGTGTTTGATTCGACTCTTCAAAACAATACTGTATTATCATTATTGTCCTAAGCAGTGTGATTCAGAGCTATGCAACAATTTAGGTCACTAAGCAGATGGTAAATGATTTATCTTAGTGATTGAGATACCAAGCTGTTAAAAATACCTACTAGACATTGCACAACTGCGGATGGTAAACTTTAACGAATATTGGATTGTACATGTATTTTCTAATATACAACACAAAGAGTTTTGGTCAAATGTTGGTTGCTGGTGTTGAGAATGCGGAAGACGACGAGGCCTGTTCTTACATAGTCGCAGAAATAAAAGACAAATTCAACATAAATGAAAGCTATTTATGTTGGAATAGAAATACACATACATTAAACTTATTAAGTGCTTATTTAACGACATTATTACTTAAGACAATTGGTGTCTTTTTTTGTGGTATAACTGATAATTACTTTCTTATTGTTGTATATATAATTCAGGTAAAAACAAAGCCGTAACGTTATTTATTGCCCAACTTGATTTGTAGAAAACTAAAATAAGAGCGACCGAGTTCAACATGAAATGGAAATGAAACATCGACAAATATAATTGTAACAACTTGACTAAAAAAGAATTGGAGTAAGTGGATGAAAAAGGATAAAGTCTTTTCAACTTTGTAACGCTAGAGTTTCTAAAATGTACAGTTCATTTTAGGCTTCCTAATTTATTTGATAATGTTAACAGTTATCAAATTTGTTTGAGTTATCAACTTGGTGAAGGGTTTAAGGCTAGAAACCAACCACTGAGAGTAACATCAAAGAAAAAGGACAAAATGAACATTAATAGAAAAGAGAAGATAATCTTATTGATGATTGTAGGAACGCAAAGGTGAACGAAACACACCTTAACAGCAGTAGCTTTAGTACCAATAATGTATACGCAATATATCGGCCAAGCGTTTGCAAAGCAAAGGAAACATACATTACTAATGCATTTGGTAAGTACAATAGTACACTATCTTTAGTATTATAGAAAATCGATATAATTTATAATATTATTATACGTCCAATGACCTCCCATGCAAACAAATAAAAACATAGAAAAACATTTATTTTTATCTTCATTGACAAAAATGTAACAAGGACTGTTTAATTTATAATTAATAGTGCAGCCTTAAAACGATTTTCAATAGTCAAGAGAGATTGTTTACTGACATCATTATCAGTTAATAATCATTTCCCTGACAATTTGTTTCTTACGCTAATTAATGTCAATATGAAGCAAGTACAAAGGCGTCCAAATATCAACAGACTTAACATCAGAGATGAAGATTTGACAACTAAGGCACATAGCTTCACAGAGTACCAGAAACATATTCTTGCCATATAGCTAAAGAACGTATAGAATAAACAGAGCAACATACGGGTCCTGGTCTGTTCTTACGTGTAAACATTTACAGAAGCAGATAAGAATGGTGTTGCCGCAGTTAAGACGATTATGAATGAGGTGAACCTCAGTAAGATCTGCATTACTCACCCATATGATCAGGTACAAAAATCGGATGTGATTAATACAAATACATAAAGAAAATACACCATGGAGGAAAGCAATTTTAGGGATGTTACGAATGGGGCTAGCAATATGCCAGTACGTTTTAATGGATTGTTACCATAGCTTTAATAATTGAGTCATATCACTTTGTCTGCAGTGTTGTGTCTAGCACTGGGACAGCATAGAAAGATTACGCAAGGCAGCGACATCCATATCCAAGGCGATAATCAATTGTGCCAGCGCGGAGCAGTCAATTGACAATAAATTACAAGATCTCGAATATTATCTTAATGAAGGAGCCATGAACCTATTGTGCTATAAAACTCCGAATGATATTAACAGAGCAACAAGTTAGATAAAAAGCAATTGTTAGCGCAAAGCGTCAAGCAATACATAATGTATATTAAATCAAGCCATGTAAAGAGCACAAGAAAGTGTTGATAATTTACTCGAGATTAGACAATGTATACAACCGTTCGAGCAACGTGTAAGTACCGACATAGATGCACTGTACCAGTGTCTGTACCAACCCTATGCTAATTTTGAATTGCACATGGAACAGATACAGAGAGATCTGAGTTAATAAATCTAACAGCTCGAACAAGAGATTATAAATTAACATATGATGTTTTCACACATTTTTACTGACTCGAACAATAACACCAGAACATAAAACACTGACAGATTTACAGACAAATGATGATTTTTCAGAGACAATCGTCAATACGTAATGTACACTAAATCAAGCCACGAAAGATCACGAGAATATCCTGATCATTTTTTACTCGAGGTTAGACAATTTATCCAACCGTTCGAGCAACAGGTAACTACATTCAAAGATGCACTGGACCAATACATGGATGACAGCTATGCTAATTTGCAAATCAAATAGGGAAACGAAATTACAAGCTTTTGTTGAACAATGTAAATCAGAGTGAGTGAACACACTGGAAGACAGCTGCTTAAAAGATTCATGTGACGCAAGGAAGCATGAATTAAATAGGCACGGCAATAACCGTATCACAAGATCATTTTGAACAAATAACTAAACACCAGATACAGACACATTCATGATTTAATTATATGAAAAGACTATAGTATTAATTTAGACAATCGATGAAGTTTAAACTCCAAATCAGCTTAAACAAACTGACATTTAAATATAAAACTGAAGAAAGCAATAATGAGTTAGCTTAGTTAAATTTCAATATTGGAAAATGAAATGGATACCCACAGAATGGAATGTAAAGAAAAAGTTATAGTCCAAGAGTATATTTGAATGTACGATTTTAAATACCGAAATCTCTAAATGATATAATGATTTTTGTCAAACTACAAAGAATTATTGGATATGTTTCAAACCGTAGACGTTACCCATACAATTACAATATACGATTCCTCTATATTTATTATTCAGATCATTAAAAATAGATAATTTGGTTAATGCACATTTTACCTATCAAGAACAATGTTATTTAAAATCTTACTTCCTTTAGCGACCAAGATTTTACCTGCTTAATAAGTCATTTTTATACAGTAAAGGGATAACAATATGAGCTCTCCATTATTGAAAAGAGAAAAATTATTTAACACTTGCAATGAAGTGACTTACAATATTTCTAATTCAGCGTGTAAAAAAGAGGGCAGCAGTTTACATATTTCTCGCTGATGATTTAAATGTTTGCAAAACTAATTATTATTCGTTGAGTAATACATCACGACATATATTATTTATGAACCTCCTTTCCATTTTTAAGTTATTTGATCATAATGAAGCTATGAAAGCAATGATATGAAATATAATAAAAAAATCTTTGGATAGGCTTCAACGTTTCTGTAACATAACACAAGCGATGGTATCGGAGTACGCAAACACCATATTTTATGAATAGCTGGATAGCATGCAAACAGGAGTTCCCTGCCTTAGTCCAACACGTCAACTTGTCAACCTTATCAAGAACAGCTGTGAAGGAAACTAAACTTTCACAGTTATCAATATCAAAGCTAAATCCAAACAATATTGATTATATTTGGTAGTTTCATGTGCTTCTTGATATAAACTTGTAGCAGACACCAATAATACAACATATTCAATTGGCAAAAAATGCTTATGAAAAAAATCACCATTTAATCCTGAAACGATGACCATTGCAAGCTCAATTACTGGAAAATCGCTCTATAATATGTGATTACATAATTTAGATAGAATGCGGAAGCTAGGGTATTCTATAATGGTTTGAAAATTGGGGAAAAGCGGGCTCCGTGCAATGTGATACAAACATGATGATACAGAGGTCAGGTTAAGGTGACCCACACATGATAGTATAGAGGTCAGGGCATGATGACTCACAAACGTTAGAACAGAGGTCAAGGCAAGGTGACACACATGTTAAGGCACATAATGCAGAAATAGTGTGGTGTATAGAAATAAGTCTAGAAAACCTCATGAGTTTCAAATCAACTTGTCATTGTAAACTATGTCATTTTGCTCTAGATGTGGATTCTGTATGATATTTGAGCGCACAACGAATTATTCCACGACATAAATTTTCAATTGATCAGATATTATCATTTTGTATTTACAATATTTGTCTTGTACGTACTTTGTTATTCATTCTTATGTTGTCATTTAGAATATATGTTAACCCATGTATCATGTTGGGAAATGGCTAATTTAAGATCTTTTGACTTGTACCCAATCCATTGTATCATCTTGTGCCAACACAATTTCTTTGCATTACATTCAACTAAAATGTGAAATCACTTTTAAGTTTAAAGCTTTTAATATTTTGACTTATATACTATTTATATGTAGTTGTAGATTTCACTCTAGTTTTATTTTAAGTAGTTTCTTTTGTTCTCTAGCATTAGTTATCCTCAATAGTCTACAAGTATTATCTTGTATTGAATTTGTTTCTCTATATCTTAAGGAATGTCTTGTGCGTTTGCTTTATATTATTTTATACAATCTTTCCAACGTTTAGCACAATATTGTTCCACATCTTTTCGTTAGATTAAAACCACATTTTCTAGACTTATTTATTGCTTCCTAGTCTGTATAGTTGTGGTTCATATCCATTATACCAATATACTGTTATTTCACTTAATCTGCTAAAACGTACCCATATGCTACATAATTTGTTTTTCAATCAATGATGTAACCTAATCTTAACAGTTTGAAATTATCTTGATCATATGTATCTGCTGAATGTTTTCCTTACGTTTCAATCAACAATTTGTATTCATCTTTAATGTTTTTGTAACACACGTTGTGATGCATATATTCTCATCTATTTTCTTTATAGAATATAAGAGTTTAGACGTTAACCTACAAGCGTCTCTGATTACAATGTAAACTGGAACGTCATTCAAAGCGCAGTCTTTCTGTTTATTTATTTTGTTATTAACCAAACAAGCTCCATATTTTACTTCTACCATCTTACCGTTTTACTTTCAACTATTTGGTTTTTGATATCGCGGGTCGATATTAAAACTTTAACTTTTGTATTCGTATAACATATTGTATAGCGCTAAAAAGCCTACAAGTGCTGGTGCGCCATGAACATCCAATCAATTAATCAGCCACATGGTCTTTATATATCCTTATTATGATTGTACATTTACAATTGTTACGGCTATTGGATTTAGTTTATTTATTTTTAATTGTTAAATCCAAATTTATCATTTAGGGTTTAATATCCATTAATTGAGAGATTTTTTCTAGAAAATTCAGTTTGACCTAGACTCTTAGTTGTAAACAGGCTGACCATCCTTTAATTGTAAACAAGTTTTGACCTTGGCTTACAGTGGATCTAATTCCTGACCTTGCTTTGGACATTGTCAACAAGTATCTACAACTATTGGTTAATTTCAAGGACAACTTTTTATTTTTAGTAATTAGTGGCTTATTTTCTTCTGGATTATTCTATTATTACGTGACTAGGTGAAGGTAGACTCTTCCTCTGACCTTCTATCAATTTCTAGAAAAGCGCGTGATCACTTGTTTACTTCAGAAGAACAGTTATATATAGCTGAATTTTGGAAGCTAACAGTAGTAGAATCTTTGGGCTGTAAGTTATTAGTTGTGTATTTCATGTTTGAGTGTTAATTTTATTCTGGACTTTGTGTAAATTCGTTGGAAAAGAAGAATTATTCTATTTATTTGGAAACAGGACATACGTTTCATAATTTCATCTGGATGATATTAAATTAAGAACTGCATCACGTGACATTGTCAGCCATTTTGGATTACATCGTCAAGATTCGAACCTGGAACTATTAGAACATTTATTTATCAGGACTCTAACAATTCCATTAGTGGATTATTTTTGTGAATTCTATATTGGATTAATGTTGGATTTGATTATCTAAAACTGTAAGTTTATTTATTTTCATAAAAATAATTGTACTTAATAAAATCATTGTTAAAGTTTTACAAGCTTGTTAGTTTTCACTCTTTCTGTGTTGCTGCTTATTCGAGCCTAAGCAAGTAACACAATGTCATGACATAACTTGTGCAACTCTGATCAGTATGTTTCCTGTATATACGTCTTTGTAAGGAGCAACTTAATTTGCTTTGACTTTCTGTAAACCATAAAGTACTGCTGAAATGTATAATCGGTTCAACCAACAAATTGTCTATGCAAAAAGAAAGATAATGCGTTAAAGAAAAGCTTGAAATTGATATTATCTCTTTATTTGAATATTTCATAAAAAGATATTGGAGATACATGTTCAATGATGTTAATTAGGTCCAATAGAGTAATAAGAAGCATATTATCATGTACCTACCCTGCTAATCTATTTTATTTTTAATTCTGATCTGACATCACATAAGAGAAGTAACTGAAGCTTTAAATTTAGCAGTAAACACAAACATAATGGTTTTTGTTTCAAGTTAAAATGTACCTGTTAATTACTTATGTAAAACTTTGCTTCTATATGATGATAGTTTGAGACATATTTAAATCATAGCATAGTTTAGCAAGATATATTCCATATATTAACAGCATAACAAAATCCATTTCAAAATTTGCCTGAAGTTCGACTGCAGTGATTAAATGGCAAGTGGTTAAATGTATCAATTTCTACACATTCTAAAAGACATGTCTTATATTATAATTAAAAAATAATTGAAGACCTATTGGCTACAGAGATCCTGTTTTACCCATTAGGAACTAGTAAGTTATAGCATAATATGTTTCTTTGATAATAATCACCCAATCATAATCATTTAGGAGAACTATTACTTCCAGTCAAATACAATGTACCCAGAGTAAGACTCATTAGCTACAAGGTGGGAGAATGCAGTAAGGAAACAGGTTTTCCTTAAGAAATAAACCATTGCATCTGTTGAGAGTGGTTCAGTATTTCATACCTGTGTTTCACTTTGAATGTATATTCCAATTGCTTCCTTTATTTCTTCATGGTCCTCTTCTGTATTGTATATTTAGTTGTTCACTCTCTCTAGTTCAAACGTGGTGCTCAAATAAATGTCATTGATTTGTCGGGATATCTTTCATATTTAATGTTGTTTCGAAACTATCAGTAAACTGAAATTTAAAATGTCCAGTCTCAGGTTTTCTTAATGGCCTTTTGCAATATATCTGATCGTGACTCTCCAGTAAGCCCTGGTAGACTGCACCAGTATTTTAATCCAACAGCGCAAAAGGATTTTTGGAGATTACCTACAAAACAAATCATAAATGAAAAAGCAATTTCATCTTTCCAACTGGGACTGAAAACAATGTATTTAGTAACAAATTAACCTTGTGTACATTATTATGCCTTGTGAATTAATGTTTCTTTAAAGATACACCTATTTTTATAAATGCAAAGTCAACTAACTTTTAATATGTTGATGGTACCTGAATTGAATAGTCTTGTGCTGATGACAATGAGGGAGTCAATAAAGAGGA
Organism: Unio pictorum; assembly: GCA_030141615.1. Lineage (NCBI taxonomy): Eukaryota > Metazoa > Mollusca > Bivalvia > Unionida > Unionidae > Unio > Unio pictorum. The sequence continues at coordinate 13,408,758 of JARLTB010000339.1, forward strand.
TATGATCACGTCATACCATCATTATTTGTCACGTTTTGTATTCCTTAGCACCAACTAATCTTAAAAGAGTACGCAAGCTGATGAAAACATTGGTGTTGCAGAATGACATTACAATTTGAAATTGAAGTCAGTCACTTTCCAATCATATTTGGTAACTTCAATTGAAAATCCAAAACTACCAAATCTCCTATCTTTCATTTTAGCAAAATATCTGGTTTAATTTGCAGATCAGTAACTCTTTTTGTCTCATAAACAACTGAATAGAGTATTTATTGATGAAACTTTTATATGTAAACTAAGTATATACAAACAAATAAATACTTAATCAGAAATGTTTCCATGTTGTAATGCAATGCATAATTATGAACTTTGTAACATTTATTATTTTATAAGATTTCAAATAACCATTTGAAATTTAGTGTCATTGATCAACATTAATGTCATTATCACAATTAGATAGGTACTCAGGGCTGCTGTTTAGTAATAATTCAGAAGCCAGTCAAGCTAAGGGAATAGCAGCTTCATAATCAACCTCACTGACATCATCATTTTCTTCATTAACATGGAAGACAATACTTTCATAACACTGCTTTGTCAGCCTCATTGACAAATCGTCAAATGCGAAAACACATGCCATATTATATTGTCACATTTGAGATGAGAAATCTGCATTCACTATATTGTATGGATGTGAATAACAGATACTGTGGACAAACACATAATGTGGACAACTGATATTCAAGTATTGTATATTTAAATCTTGTTACATTAAATTAGTTTTGATTACAAGTACTGTTTCCATTTATGTATCAAACATAATTATCTAGCAATGGACATTTCAAAGGAGATCAAGTTCATATAATATTTAGAGGCGTGTTTGAGTGACTATCAATGTAGGTCTCGCCCACAAAGACTGTTATAACCTAACTCTTTGGAAATTGTACCTAGTCACAATCAGTAAGTAAATGGCAGCTTGATTCTCTAGTGAACAGTGGTGCAATTAATTTCAGAGATTGGCATACTAATTTAAAAATGTATGATTTATGAGATTTGGTCAAAAACCTAATAATATGGTTTTAAAATGTTTTAGCAGAGATTACAACTAATTAATATGTACCTAGTCAATAAATCCCGTAATAATACACATGGGAGACGCCGGATAGGTATGTTGGATTGGAGTCTGTCAGTGAAACATAGCAGAGAGAACAAAGATTGTGTTCGATAATGAAACGAATTGATAGCCATTGTATGGTACAGAGTAATGGTGAGGTGTGCTCTGATCAAGGTACTCTAAAGATGATCCGTGCAGCTGCGTTTTGAACTTTTTGAAGTTTCTGGAGTATATATTGTCACTAGCCAGACATAATTGAGTTACAATAGTCAAGTCTTGAAAGTAATAATGAACACACAAGTGTTTTGGAGGCCATCTTACCGGATAAAGATCTCGCAAGATGCAGGAATTATATCCATGAACAAATCATTTTTTCAAAATTCTTTATCTAATTATAATACAAAATCAATCGATAAATCTTGTTAGCTCATTCCAATTTCCTTTTCCTAACCCACAGTTTTTATCCAGTTCTTCCAGACAAACCCCCTAATTTTGTCTTGCTCCTCCCTTACAACCCATTGGGTTTCTTCTCCAGTTATTCGCCCCTCCCTCAAAAAATTAATTTATTTTCAATTATAAGCTGACTGTCACATTTATATATGTAATGAGTCAATTGACAATTGGGAAAGGGGTAGCGTCAGCTATATCGTTAGTTCCCACCTTCAACCAATTAATTTCTATTTCATTAATGTACCCATTGGTAATACACTTATGGCATGCAAGTGAAATCACAAACCATAATGGATCCCTTAACAATTGGGTTGAGGACAGAATCAGTTAACTGATTATTTTATCATATTGTACTGCCAATTAGTTCCTTATTATGTATTGTCTCTTTGGTATTAAACTTCCGGAAATATATATGTAACATGTCATATACTTAATTGGGGGTGCTGTGGGGTGACTTTTCAACTATCATAGTTTTCTCCCAACAGTAATTTGTTTCTTTTCCTTAATGGACACTTTCGTTATCAACTTAAGGCCCACATTTGAAATAAAATGCAGGTTATTGTTCACCTCACAACATCTCACAAGTGTTGTTCTTTTTTAAAATGAACCTTTACCGTTAATAGAGGTTACAATACTGGACTAGAAGCATTTCAAAAGTCATGTGCATGGTATAAGACACAACTTTTAAAGAATCCTCTTGGTTCTTCTTAGCAAACTAACACCGCATTGAAATGGGGACCACTCTGATGACATACATTGTTAGAGTATCCACATGTGATGTTGGAAGTTGTGGGTCGAACACTGGCTGTGTCATACCAAAGACTTATATAAATGATACTAGCATCTGCCTCATATTGTCCTCAATATAAGAGGTATTGCTAACACTGGTCGGCCTGGTGTCAGGATAATGATAATACTATCACCTCATACAATTTGTAGAGGATGACGGAGGTGAGAAGAGATAGAGAGAAAGTAATAGGCAAAGACTGATATAGGAAAAGAGCAGAAGACAGGAGAGAAATAAAAGCAGAGAGAAAGTGAGGGGAACACAAATGGAAGACAGAATGAAAAATATGGTGATGGAAAGAAATGAGAGAAAAAGACATAGATGATAGAGAGAGAAGAAAAATGATGCAAGAAGAGATACGTAAAAGAGCAAATGTCATAAGAGATGCATAAAGACTAAGGAGAAAAAGAAACAATAGTATGTAGGGAGTAAAATGAGACGAAATGAGAGGTAACGACAGATAGTGAGAAAGACAGACAGACAAAGACAGAGACAGAGAAACAAAGACAGGAAGAGCGTGCAATAGGGAGGAAAAGAGAGGTGAGAGAGAAAATAAAAGAAATCGGAAGAGAGAGAGAGAGAGAGAGAGAGAGAGAGAGAGAGAGAGAGAGAGGGGATTACAATGAGCAGAGACAAATAGAGAAAGACAGGAAACAGAGGGAAAGAAAATGAATGAGCGGTAAAGAGGTTAAGAAAGACGGTTGAAGAAAAAGACAGACAAAATAATAGAGAAAAAGAGTGAAAGACAGAGAGTTTAATTAACTTTACAGCAACAAAAATTGCGGACAACCATATTTCTTCCAAATAAATCTTAATATACCCGGTAGTTATATTTCCTTATTTTATATTCTGATTATATATAAAATCCAATCAAAGTAATACAAAAATATAAGCCCACATGATCACAAAAGGGCAATAATATTTTGTGCTAATATGGTAGATTCCGACATTAAAATTGATTTAAAAAAAACATTGAGATGAAGGAGGAGAAAGATTATGCTTGTACTACCGGAATAAATCACTTGGCCAATTCTTTACCTAGTAAATATTTCAGGGGGGGGGGGGTAAATTTGACAACTACATCTGGTCATCATGACACATGTAAAACTTGTTTATTATAAACACCAACTTGTAATCCAACAAATATAAAATTATGGATATTTAAGACCTCTTGCAATAACTCTTTTTTAATATGTTACTGATGGATGCATTTATATCATTTACACAACCCCTAATCAAAGTAACCTGAATTAGGAAAATCATAATATTCCTTTAAATGATTATGCTGATGATTGGGTTAACAAATATTATCATATGTGACTGAGAACCCGTTACATATGATTAAATACAACTTAATTGTAGATCTTGTTTCTAAAACTAGAAGAAGAAAAAAAAAACAGCTGAAAAAATGTTCGAATGTGAAAAATCAACAATTCTAAGACAAACTGTCCTCTTTGGATTACTGTCTTGACTTATAATTAAGACATTGTTATATGTCAGTCTTATATGCTCTGATGTGGTCTGATGTAATTAATACAAATATATTTACAGCAGTGCAAACAGTTATACAGTGATCAGTGTTTATTAAAATAATACACGATTACATCCATTACTATGTATTCCATTTTTTCTTGCTATTAAATTATCAATTTCATAATGATAAGTACTAGAATTGAACATGTATCTATTTTTGACGTATCTACTTTAGTCAGTATACATTGTTTGTTTCTTTACTATTCCCCATGCATAGCCAGAAGTAGGTTGGATCCATCCCACTGACTACCTCACAGTTCAGGGCATAATTGAATTCGTAACTTTTGTCTGGGTATGACTTATTGCCCACGTCAGTGGGTGGTTTACCCTCCTGCCTATAGCGGTATATCTTCCTTCGCTAAAGCTTCATTGGTCAGCACAGGAGCGAGTGGTCAGGTCAGAGTTCCAGTCAGCGCTGTAGACGTGCTGGTGATGAGGTCGTGGTACATCGCTGCGTTCTTTCATTCATCTTCACAATGCCAACTTTGCTAAGAAAGGAAGGCCAATAGGCATGGTCAGCACCGACCCTATAATCGACATCGCACATAATATCAAGCTCGCATCTTTTGGTATTTTGTCGAGGAGCAAGTTTATCTAATCGTCGATGGTGGCGCTTAGTGTTGAAGCGTGGACGATGATCAGGTTGACAGGCATGCTGTGATTTGGAGGCAGAGGGACAACACCCATCCGATTCCTTGTTAGCTAAGTTCTATCATCCTCAGCAGAGACGGCCTGACGAGTAATCGAAAAACAAAACTCTCTGGCTTCGTCCGAGTTCTTTCCTTGCCAGAATAAAGTTTAGTTCTCTCCTCTGCGGTACCCATACTGCTGTGAACGCGTCTCATGTAATGCTCCAATTTTTATCTGAAATCTCACAAGTTCCTCATTGATGACTAACTCTTTCGAAAATCCCTGATTGCCTAGAAATCATCTGAGCGTCTAGTCAGCATCATCCGGATATTTATTTTAACTAGCTTGAGAATTAGAAGTTTCCTTGTTGGTTTTAGTTCGTTGTTTCCTGGTGCGATATCTGCAGACCGCTTTGTCAGGAACTCGCGTACCTCAATCCCTACGAATCCAGCAAAGCAGACGAATTGTTGCGGGATGGCTTCCATTGTCTCGGTGATGCCAAAATTAAGACGGCTGGTTGCTGTCATATGAGACATGTTGTTCTCTCCCAACGTCAGAAGCAACCCCTGGCGTCTGACTATACACCCATCGAGCGCTGAACTTTAAACTATTGCTACACGTGTTGTTTTGACGCTGCGAAGCAAAGTTGGAGTGCCCTCTCCATGGAGCAAGCCTGGGCAGGGTATTAGGAGAATTACTTGTTGGCCATGCAGCATATTATGCCACAACACGAAGCTGATAGATGCAAGGGAAATAACAACTCGATGCATCGTGGCACCAGCGGTGTCGCAGAAGGTATCGAGATGGCACATAAAACAATAACAAGTCGCTTTAAGAACTTCGTTTCCGGATTGTACATTAGGGCTTACTCCCTTAGCCTTTCTCATCCGAGGGTATAGTCACAGAGCGGTATGGGTGTTGAACTCCGAGTTTACCTTCTCCAAGATTAACGAGTCCCATCTGCCCGAAACGTCTGGTTTTGAGGAGCTATAAATTCGGCTGTCATCCCATCTCCAGTCGGTTTTTCAAATGCCTTTTCTATTGTTTCGCTCATTATAAATCTCAATCTTTGTTCACTCCGCTCCGGTGACCATGTAGTAAGAGCGTCCGCCTCATATTCGGGTGTCCCAGGTGCGAACCTCGACCGTGTAACACTACACTCAGCATTAAGGGGTTAGTGTTAGCACAGGTCGATCTGGTGTCATGATAATGAAGCATGGTTGAACATGGTGCTACTTATATGTGGTATAATGCTCCAGCGCTTGATATAACTATCAACTGACTCTCTGAAAACATAATACCGATATAACAATTTTTACAGCTACGTTAACATTCTGAACCACACACACACACACACACACACACACACACACACACACACACGTACAACATCTTTATTCCACTGATTCGGGTAAGTATATACAAATCCCTCTCTCAATCCCTTTACTATTATATCCTCGATTCGGTTTGTATCCAAACTTGGCAATGTAAATATTCTGGTAATCAAAGCAAGGATTTGGTGGGCTCTGTAATCAATCGAAAAATCCAAAATGACCATGATGCTATAACATGACTTCAAGCGGGAAATGCATACACAATTTCGTGTTTCGTTTCCCCTACAGTCGTAATAATAGAATAGGTGACAAGTAAAGACAAACTTGTATGAATGCAGTATATGAGTGTTTGTGTCGTACATTTATTAGACGATCTTGTTTTGTTGCACAAAGTACGCGAACGACTAACGATCCGTTCGATACACTAGAGAGTATCAAACGATAAATGCTGCTGATTGGACTATAACACAAAATAACGGCATAGCACTGTGTGTGTGTGTGTGTTTATTCAGCCGAGTTTCCATTCGTTTCGTGTAATAACTAACGTATTGCTTATTGACAAGAGACATCAGGATTTTAATTTTTTTATTAAGAAAGATTAAACCTCTACTGAAAATATAGTCTTTTTTAATCATTATCGGTTTCATATTGAGGATAGAATAATGTCAATTTTAAATGCTTTCATTAGGTTGATATTCCAGCTGTGTTCGCACTTCGATGCATGTGGAAGGATTTAGAATTGTTGACGAAGTTAGTTTACAAAGGTACGACAAGGCTCGTCAAGTAGGCCTGCTCCGTTATTGTCGTATCCGAGGACAATACAATCGTTCGGATTAATTGGTTCCCCTCTTACCCACATCGGGCTGTTCGATGGAATATTCGGTCCGCCTATATATCTGGCAATGCCATTAACGTCTGTCTTTGAACGTAACCAGACAGCACCCCCAGCATCAAATTAAAATAAATTGTTGCAGAATATAGTCAATCAATTATTCAGTCACAAACTAGACTAACAAATCAATTTATTATCCGTGAAACCAATTGGACACTAAATTGTTATACTGATCCCTCCATTGAAATAATGAAGACAAACACAGTTTCATATAAACAATAAGCAATACTTTATTTAATCAAGCAAGAAAGATGATTAAAAACTTTTCTTAATAAGGTTAGGTCATTTTATTCTTATTTTTCTCTTTACAAAGTATGAAGATATATTAACATTTCAGCAAATGAAGAAACAGGACACATTAACAATTTGAGTGACATTATCAAGGAAATATTTCAGGTTCAAAAAATATTTTCGTTTGCTACGGTAATATTACGAAACATTGGTTCTGTTATATATTTAAGCGATTCTGAGTGACACTAAGAAAATTAGTTTTTATATAGGTTTCTGATCATCATGTACTTTTTGTGCTCATATATTTATGTTCATATATTTGTTACTTTCTTTTCAAGCACCTGGCTCAGACGAAGATGATAATGGAATTATCAGACATTTGTCAGGATAATCCCATAATTTACAAGAAGCATTGTTCATAATATTTAGATCTTTATTAAATGCCCTTAATTATTCGTCCGTGTTGATTTGCATAAAGAAGTACTTATTAATGTCCTTATGTTTCGTCGATATTTATTGGCATAGGAACGTCTTTATTAGATTTCACACGACGATTAATGGTTTACTTACGACATATCGCTGTAAATTGTAAATTAAAAAAACTATCTTCTAAATTAAAGGCATAAAGAAATGCAATTTGGTCAAGTAAGTAGCAGACATCAATGTCATCACATTTGATCCAATATTTAATTCTGCATTTTAAAACATTGTTTTCTTATCAGTATCGTCATAAGCTGGGTGGTTCATTGTTATACAATGTCAGTTGTGTGTCAGTCAGCAGATGGTGAATGATTTTTCTTAGCGATTTAGACATCAAATTGGTAAATACACTTGATAGACATTTGCTGAAATGTTTTAGAAAAATGAGTTTCAGCAAAATAACAGATATGAGGATGGCCAGTTTTAACTAAACATGTATATTCAAATATTTAACACAAAGAGTCTTTTATATTAAAGGTGGGGTTTTTCTGAGGGTTGAGGTTGTGGGAAAGACCACGAAGCAACATTCTACATCGTCTCTGAACTAAATAACAAATTCAACATAAAACAAAGGAACTGAATATGAATTAGAAATACCTATACATTTGACTCTACCTAGACCTCCTGCTGATTTAATAACATTTACATCTGAAGTTTCTTTCTGATCTATCATTTCTTTATTTCATGCAATATAATTTAAAAACGACAATATCAACACCTTTAGGAATATTTCAGATTCGTATATCGAGCAAAGGATTTACAGTCTTCGTCATTCTTAAAAGACAATTTTACAAAAGAATATAGTCATGACTGTACGTTTCACTGGACTTCAATGCAAATGTAATTTTTTGCTCGATTAGGTTTAGATAAATAGTGCTTAGGTTTACAGGAATTACAACTCAGTAAAATAACTTTGAAATATTTTAGTTCTATTTCGAGATCGCAGAGAAATCAAAATGTTAATGGTATCGGGCACCCAACAATAAGAAGCTCAAGTAAATCACGACATTGCGGATTCTAATTTTGGGGCAAGAATTCTTTTATAACTTTTCAGGTAAATTCAGTTCCAAATCGATCGAAGATGTATGCATTCTCTTTTTAAATTCCCACTTGTATATCGTACTAAAGATTAGATGGTTTTATGCAACATACATAGTTGCACGCTGAATTTCGTCCCTTATCATACATATAGCAATTCAAATATTCTGTTATTCGCGTTTACAGCAAAGAACAAAATTCCTGCCTCGGAGAGAAAGGGTGTCGTTTAAACGGCTTTAAATTATATGCGCTCTGTTTGTCTTCAGTTATATTCCGAAGTATTCATGACTGTAAATTTTATTAATTTGCTATTATCTTTAGTCACATTATACCTATGTGACTAAAGACTCTTATGATAAGTAATCGTGTAAAAGTAGATAGGATCTATACATACATGATTACTTATATGTTGACAATTGCTACTAATAGTCTCACTGACTACTTTGGGTTAGTTTCTCATTATCGTATCGGGTTTGGACAGTTTTAGAAGATTACGTAATTTTCTATTCCTTGTTCTAGCACACATGAATAGGCAATTTCAAAATAGAGATCATGATTTGTCACGTAGGGAGTATGTTATTAAATATTGTCGCAATGGGAGGTGTATATAAGAAGTAAACCGAACAATCAGACTCAGTCCTAATTTGATATAGTCAATATAGGTTTCTGTTCCTGTTAAAAGTCTGCAAACGTGATTGGTGTGGTAATCAGATAAAACAGCAGGAAGTGTAACAGGTTAATTGTGGTGTAAATCTTCTTTATAAAAAACGTTTCATACAAGAAAGAAAAAAGAAAAATCAAGTTCAATAAGGTCCAACTGAATCATCTAATTGACCGATATGTTATATTAATGGGTTACCTCAATTTAATTAATTCATTTTTGTCGTTCTTCTTTGCAAATTAGAATGTGCATTAGCAGCAGAGTGGGCTAATCGGGGAACTTTTTAGAAGCGTCAATTTGGCAAACCAAGGCTTCTTCGTCAATCTTTTATAGAAGCGTTCATTTGGCAAACCAGAATAATAAAAAAAAGACGCCAAAGTCGTTGTCGCACCCCCTCTGCTGCTATGGGGTTAACAATCCTTGAAATTGCTAGCAATTTACGATGAAAATCATTTAAGATTTCACAAACAGACTAATTTGTAGGACCTTACCTTGTAAATCAATTAGATTATTGGACTGGTCAGTGAGTTTAAAATTAATTCTCGTTAGTGAATCACTATGACATCGCATATATACTGGATTAATTGGGGACTCAATTATTAGAAACCCTGGAGGAGCTGTTGGTGCAAATGAATATAAAATATATCCTTGTTGTGCTTGATTTGACCTTTCGAGATTTATTTGATTGCTTCCTTCGATAACATCACATACTAAATTCAATGCAATCACCGAGGATATATTGACGTTTTGAGAAGCGATATGTCGCCCGCCTCCGTCTGGGTCATTATTATATTTGAGGATTGTTGTTGTTTGTGGTTGTGCTATTTTCTTCCATGCGTCAAGAATTTTTTTGAAACCAGCATCGATGGCAGCACTTAGAGATTTTTTCATCTCTGGGATATTGAATCCTGGAAATTTAAAATCAGGGATATCCTCTTCGTCTGTTATATTAAATGTTGCCTTAAACTCTGTTCTTGTTCTAGTATGATCATGGTATAATACGTCTTTAATAATTATTTTACTAAGTAATTCCATGTCTGCGATGATATTGTTACACGTCTCCACATACTCGATAAAATCATCTCGGGGGAGATCATGTTCTATTAAATAATTCTTATTTTTTTCAAAATCATCTTTCATAATTGTGAAACTTTTGGTAATTCTATCTAGTGATGGTATAAGCCATCGATTGTTTTCGCCTTCACTTAAATCAAAAACATCTGATGTTACATATATTCTGGAATAGTGAACCGCCTTGTGATATTCCTTCTTATCGGAAATATAATCAGATTTTTTCGGTTCAGGTGGAGGTGGTATTTCAGGCCATCATAATATAGTTCTGATTGAACTCTGATAGATGTCTGCGGCATAGCTGGGCGAGTTTATCTCAAGGCAGATGATAACGTTGGCTCGTGAACTATTATAGCGATTTTCGATTCTTTTCCAGTAATGGATTTTATTCTGCATTGTAATTCATTATTGATTTGTTCAGTTTGGTAGGACCCAGATGGTAACGAAACAACGTTCCAGTCTGGAGTACCATCGAGTTTATTCTTACTCGCAAACACCATGGAATTATTCGGTTGTTGACCGCCAAATGATTTTGATCTGATATTTGGCCAACTGTGATACACTCGTAATTTTGCTAACGCTATTTCTTTCACGGGAATCACAGAAGGGAAATTCACATTGAATTCAGGATTGGTTGAGGTTATTGATATCATGCTGATATTTTCCGCTATTCGTTGAAGTAGTTCTTACGATGTCGCCATTGTTATTATACTCATGTTGTTTTCTATTTTTGACATCGCGGAATCATAAACACGTATCATCGCTGAGAACTCACTATCTGATATTAATAAATCATCGAGTGACGACGATATCATCGAGGAAAATTGTGAGTACGCGATTGATACAACATGGAATTCAATTACGTAATCTTTCAGTTTGTGCTGACTACATGATGATATTATTTTTGTCATAATCGAAATTATTGCCGCGATTGTTGTCGCCTCTGATATACAAATTGGAACAGCTATCGGAGCAATCACTGTCACCGAGGAGAGTATTATACCAGCTCCGGTGATTATACCTGATACCGAGTACTCGGTAACGTCAACTGCGGTAATTCTCCGTCGGTATTTTTTTTATTTTTACTTGATACTCCTCAGTGAGTGTTTTGAGTTTACTTTGAAATTCTCTGACCTGATCATAGCGGTATTACTGTGATGACATTTTATTTATTATCAAATAGAATTCAATTTAGTTGTTTACTTAAATCCGCTCCTAATTCCACATACCATGTTACTGTAACCCTAGCCAAATTGTTATCAGTCGCTGTTATTGTGAATTCTTCAATTGTTCCCTTGTCGATGATCGTTGATATCATATTGTTGCCCCCAGATGAACTCATTGATGAAATATTAAATTGAGTTGGTGTCACTAGTGTTAATCGATAAATACCCTTGACGGTTGCGCTGATATTTAATATGTTGATGGTAGGTGTCCATGTAAATGATCCGTGTTGGATCATGTACACGTTATTTGTGATATTTTTTTGTTCGTAAGGAAGTTTTTTTTTTCAAGTTTTTCTATCATCTTCGGTAGATCATCCATGATGATATCGTTGATCGTTTTAATATCTTCGAGGACAACTTCTATTCGCTGATTAATTGCTGTTATTTCATCGAGTTTCGTGATAATACCAGTGAAATTTGTTTTGATTTCTTCGGGTTTGGCATTTTTACCAAAAAATTTATCGGTGGCATCATCGTTTTTTTTTTTTAAATTATTACGTAAACTAGTAAATTGAAATATATGAGCGTCATAATCGGATCGCAATTTTGCCAAATTATCGATAGCAGTCTTTATGTGTATGACATGCAACTCGGGTTGCGAACGTGGAATACCGAAGAAATTATATATCGGGCTTTCGATGTTATCAATTATACACTGTTGTAATAGACCAAAATTAATTATATGATCGTTGTAATCTGATTGTATTTTTTGTTGGGCATTCACAATAGTTGAAACAAGTACACTCTGTTTGAGTTTACTCTGATCGGAAAACAACGCGATAGTATCTTCTATTGCGTAGCGTCGTTTAACTAAAATATCATCAAGAGATACATTACTATTTTTCAATTTTCCTTGGTGATCTTGAAATACTACTATTTCATTGGGATCAACACTTGCTAAGTTCAACACCTCAGCTATTTCATCTTCGATTATTTTTTTACATCACCGGTTGCAGTACCATCGGCATCGGGTTTTTCAGGCTTGATAGAGATCTCCCCCAAATATCAATCATGTTATTCTATATAATTTTTCTCTAAAAAGCGATTACTCGTATATTCGTGTACGACTTGATGAGGTGGTTTTCTTGATGATGAAAGAGCGTTGATGACATTTAATACTTCTATGCCGCATAGTGGTGGGTCATTCATTTTCTTTGTTGGTAGCGTAGAATACCAGATAGGAATTTTTAAGTGGTTTATATAACGCATAAATTCTTTAGGCGGCGCTAACCCATATGAATCGAAATAAACAATTGCACGCAGATCAATCGCGTATGCAACCCAGTGGGTTCCAGGTCCGGTGCTGTTATCGAGATTAATAATACCGGTTTCAATGTTTTTTGGTTGTGCCGGCAACTTATCTTTCAGAAAGACACCTCTGAAGTTTTGCATCGCTAGTTTTTTTTTAGCAGCATCGAGTAAATCAAATTTTGACATTGGAACTATTGTTGTTAATAAACTGTTCCTAGTCTCAGGCCTTTTCTGCTGTACCATGAATACGGGGTTCCTGGTAGTCTTAGACCCTTTCCTGATCGTTTCTTTTTTTTTGTATCCCTGTCCGGTAGCTTTCTTTAGTGCCATCCCTGCCGCGATACCAGCGGCTCCTAACGCTGCCGCTTTAGCTACACTGGGGCCGCTGCCTCAATCATCGCTGGAATCGCAGCTAACAGTAAAAATATACCACCTGATTTTATCATATTTTTGATCGCAGCTGCAGAGAGTGTGATCTGAACACCCTTTTAATCTTTGAAAGCATCATTAAAGTGTTTTATCTGACGAGTTGTCAGCGACAATTTATTCTGACCACCAGACATCTGATTGTGTTTCAGCGATATCGTGGTTCCACATTTTTTAGCCGATTCTAATTGCAATTTCTTGAGTTGACCAGGGGTCAATGTAACACTAACAACACTATACGACATCCTATTGTAAAAACACTGGTGTTTTCTAAATGATAGATTGATCTAATTGCTACATATTTTCCACTGGTGCATCAACTATTCTCATTCGTCCACCAATACCTTCGAGTAGCATTGATTTGTCGCTTAGAATGACAGCAACCGCTCTTTAATTAGCAATACCACCAGGACAGGTTACACGAGCTCTAAAGTGTATATCAACGACGGATTGTCTTGTTAAATCAAGATGTTCCAGCGAAAAGTAATAAATCGGATATTGATTTTTTAAAATCAAGTTGAGATATTTGCAAACCAGTGTCCACATTTTGATCGCGTCCCATATATGACAACAGACGATGATACACGCGTGCAATATGGTTAGTGGTGTAATCAAGTTGTATATCCTCAGATGGTTCCTGCTGTCCGTTTATTCTCAGCGAGACTTCATTAACACCTATTTGATCAAATATCATATGGCTGCATTCCTGAAAGTTTAATCGCACAGTATTCTGTAGCGCAATAAATATATGACGCGGAGCTGAAATTCCTTGTTTTGATGCCAGGTGCCATGTAAATGTACCATCAATGCTAGAATCCATGGTATCCGTTGTTGTTGTTAGCCATCTTAGCAATGATTTTCCTCCATGATCCATAAGTGATAACAATCGCTCTTCTATTGTGATTGATGGAGTCATTACTGGCATCCACAGTGATAGTTTTGTTATATTTACTTTACCCTCGGGAACACCAGCACCACGCCAGATTGCATCATTATCAGTACCCTTTCGCACGAGTGCTACTGCTTCGCTCCATAGATAACTTTTCTAACATTTCTACAGAATACGAAAATCGCGAATGAAAATCGTCGACGTTGTCCCTCTAACGTTGCTACGCGTGTTGCAAACCCTAAGTTGTAATTAGGAATGTTATTTATGACATCAAAATCAGCAGCTGGTCTTACATATCCGGCTGGTGCTAGATTAACTGCAGCAGCATTTGCTGCCTTTACTTTAGAATACTGGACGTGTTCAGCGTTATCAGTGAGATCCTTAGAAAACATCATAGATGGACCCGCAGATCTTGTATAATCATCAGAATATCTTGCTAACCCCGCTATTGTTGTGGCAACATCAACATCACGCTCTATATATTCAATTTCTCTTCCATCAATCATATATCAAGCACTCTCAAATAGCGCCATGATACCATTATTAACGAAACCAACTCGGATAGTTGGGTTATTATCATATGGTGGATCATCATGAGCAGCATCATTTGTTACCAGTTCTCCTTCTACTTCGATAACTGCTTCACATGGTAGAAAGTATTTACTGGTATCCTGGACTTGAAGTTCGATTCTTGATCGAAGATTCAATTGTACTGCATGCTTCCTGCTATCATGTTTGCAATATTATTTCTCTGTGCCTCATATGCATCGTTGGCCAACGACGAAGTCGAAAACGATGCTAATTTTTGATCCACTGCGCTATTTATTATTTTGCTAACACTTGCAGGCATCACTTCCGTAGATGGCAACGGTAGTAATGAATTTGAAAATCCAAGGGATTTTTGCGGTGGTTTCTTTTTTCGTCGAACCAATGACATTAGTTTTTCCTTCGCGGCAACATCTCCAACAGCACTAATACCATTATCACGAATAACATCAATGGCTTTCATCGATAATTGTTTTGCTAATGGCGCTACTTTTGGAGCCATTCTTGAAAATAACCCTGCAATGGACCATCACCATAGTACGCTCTATAAACAGGCAATCGTAAGTTTACTACATACACACTGGTTGGTTTATCGTGGTTGTAGTGTATGATCATCTTATTTAATTGATATTTATCTAATCGTAAAAATCCGTAGGATTTTCAGTCACTATGATAACCGTCGACAAGCTCGTCAACAAACTCGATATACATCAATATCCATGATGCCACCTTGAAATAACCTCCTGCAGATATCAGCTGCTTCATTAATTATTTCCGGTGAGTTATTTCCAGCTCGTTTTCCTCCTACGAGAACTTCTAATCGTGCTATATCGCTGAGAATATTACTAGGACAACTAACTAAACCACTACCTGAAATCCCCCTTGGGGTTCCACTCTGAGAAAAACCCTCCCCACTAATATAACCAATTGCACCCTGTGTATCCCCTTCCTGACTTTGTAAATAACTAAAAGATCCATCATTAGATTCATCTTCATCAGATGGTATATACAATGAATGCTTATCATCATCGTCAGGTGGTAGTTGTTGTTGAGGTGAGAAAGATATTTTCTTTGAAGGTTGTTGTCTTTTTCTTTGCAACTTTTGTGGGGTTTTTTTTTGCTTTTAGTTCTTCATATTGATTACGCACTGTACTCACCGCATTGAGGTATCCAATGTATGATGTACTATTTTTATTAATTTGAATTGTTTTAGTTTTGATTTTGTAGAATACATCAGCCCAATGTTGTATATTTTTAAAATACTTGTATTGTCTTCTTTTCAACATTTTTTCCTGTTTTCATAAGTCGCAACAACAAACGCAGAAATTTCTGCTGGATCAGTCTTATCAATTGCTGCTTACCCCTCCTCATTAAATCTCGCAGGTAAGTCCTCTACTATTTTCTCATTGTTTTTTTTTTTGGATCAGAAGGGGTTTTTGTTAACAACGCTAATGTTTTTTTTTAGTTTCCGTTGCTATTTTTTTCAAGCACACCAAGAAGAGGTGTTTCTTTCCTTTCCCCTTCCTTGGGGACATCTCCCCATATCGCTCTTTCAGTGGCTGATTTTGCATCTTTGGTTGCTGTGGTTACTGGTTTGAATAAATGTTCCGTATATGCAGCAAAATCAGTCTGTAACTCCTGTCTCGCTTGCAATTTCTCTCGAACTGAATCACGGATTGAGATGAACTTCTTCATTGGGAATAACCATTCTCGTGCTAATCTAGTCGTTAGCGCTCCGTTTAACATTATAAATTAAGGTACGATCTAAATGCAGTGACTTTATCACCAGTCCATAACAATATTTAATGAGAAATCTTTAAATGAATCACTTAGAGAAAATCGACCATTTGACCCGACTGATAAAATCAGGATTTTTCTAGATTTTTAATTGTTGCTTGATGATTTTTGTTGATTTTTAGTCGTTGCTTGATCTTAAAATCATAAAATGATTTTTAATGAGAAAAATCTCTAATTGATTCATTTAGAGAACGTCGACAAGTTTACCCTATTTTTCTGATCAAAAATGCAACAAAAATAGTGAAAAATACAACAAAAACAGTGAAAAATGACCAAAAATGACCAAAATTCAATAAAAAATAAATCCCTGAAAGTATTTCAGCAATTAACAAATAAAAATAAATCCGTAGATTGCTCACCCACTCCGATTTACTTCCGTGTAGTGATATACACCAGTAATGAAGTCACCATTGATACATTACCTGTCTTTACAAATTCATTCAAGATGAATAAGCGCACATACCTGTCCATTGTATAATTGCAAACAGATATGAGTATTTGTACATGTCGATCTATAGTGAGAATTTTTATTATGTTGAGGTAACCAAAGGGGTATTTTGAATCAAAGAAGAATTCTCGGTTTGTTGGATAACCATTTTTATATTGTTGATATTTGAATTAACTACGCGTTTGATTTCATATTCATTTCCTAATTCTTTCCTGATTTTTTCCACAACAGTAAATAACGGGACAAACTCGTTTACGTCATTTTCATATACGAATGAATCATAAATCGCATGTTGGATTCTTTTTATAAATGAATACGACTTAGGAAGGGTATATTTATTACTTTGAATGCTATCTTCAACATCTTGAAAATCGGAAAGGATCCTATCACAATTAAATTTATCTGACAATTGAATTCCTTGATTTTTCAAATCTGAAATCTCACTTATGATCTCATTCATATTTTCAGAATTCATATATATATATATATATATATATATATATATATATATATATATATATATATATATATATATATATATATATATATATAATATGTGATATTGATATATTTTTCAAAAATGAACAGTAACCATGATGAGCGATTATCATTCATTGGGTCCCTTATTTGGCCTTTGTGTCTTTCATAGGGTTCTTTTTCTTTGATAGTATTTTTTCTGTTGTTTATAACCAGAGATTTTCTCTCTTCTTTCTCTCTTTGACCCTATGACCATTTCTCTTGGCCGATAATTCATTTTGAATCATCCTGTGGGGTTACCCTAATGTGATATAGAGCTTTTTGCATCCATGTTACTGTTTATTTTGACGTCCATAGTCATATACCACAAAGCATAATCTCCAAGAGCGGATCTAACTCGTCAAATAACGGATTAGAACTCCAAGAAGGTATGCCTAGGTGTATGGGGGTCACATGTATATACAATTTTTTACAATGAATGACGTCAATGGCATATTTACAATTAATGATAGGATGACAATGGTATTTACAATGAATGACGTCAATGGTATGACAGGATGACAATTGCATAGTATTTACAATGAATGATAAGATGACAATGGTGTAGTATGAATGACGAGGCGTGTCCTACACTCAAGTCATGAACAAATCATAAACCTACAAAATCAACCTGGTTTGAATGTAAGAAAAACATTCACACCACGTGACGGTGTGACCTATGATTGGTTTCATGACTTGAGCTTCGTTTAAATCCCCAATCATATAATAGACGGCTTGGTATATAAGCTGGTTAATACATGAAAGCCAATGATAGAGGTGTGTGATCTATATTCTTTCGTGTACTTAATAATGATAATTGAAAATATCTTAAAAAGACCGATAACTTGCAAAAACACTAAAAAAAAGAATACAACTGTTTGTAAATACTGCGTATTTCATTCGTTTCCACACAAAAAAGATAATTGATTATCTCCATTGAGAATTATTATGGTAGTTAAAATCAACCAATGGAATAATCGGAAAAAACCATTGAGATCCATAACTCTTTCATAAGCCGACATACCCGCACGAGTTATTCCCCTTTGGTGTTATATACATAGAATTCAGATATATGTAAATTTAATTCTGTGTACAGTCGTTTTAGAAATCGCCGACCGATATATCCCTTCTGCAACAAACCGTACTGAGGCTATGCAAATATCAAAATATCTACCGGCCTCAGTCATTGATTGGAATATTTTTTCTTCATTATTTTCTGTATTAAATTATTTTTCAGGTCTCATCCTAATTGATTTATAAGTACCAGTTTTCCTCCGTTTGATGTTTTCACTCTGAGAAATAGCTTGAAGATTATTCAAGGAATTATTCTTAGGATTGGAATCAATATGATCAATAAAAAAAAGCATCCTTGATCAATCCATGGAAACACTCGTATGCGATTGTGATTAAGATATTTTTTCCCTCCAGCACCAAACATCAAATACCCCTGATTAGTCACAAAACCGACTGGTTCCTTCAGTCTTCGGTTTCTGACAATACCGTTACGAGACATTTCATAATTGCAGAACACGGGATGCGGTTGAAATTCTTGGTTCTTTTATATACTATAATACAATTTGTCTAATTCATTACTTGGTTTAATCATTACATTATTTGGAAATCTTTCAATATAGTCTTGAGGCTTTCTTATGACTTTGTCAAGGACGCTGACAGAGTCAGGGACAGGGTCATTGATGGAATCTTTGTTTCGTTTATCATATTAGCGCTTCAACCCTCTGTATCGCTTACCACCACAACTTAGACACAACTGCGACTTACCACGCACACCGACCCCACATCAAAGACAAGGCAAAGGCATAAAACTTCCATGACGTACGCTTTGTAAATGATATCCACTGAATTCATTGCAGCATGATTTGTTACAGGCGGTTACTGATCCTATCATCAACCATTTGCAATGATTCATTATATAATAATTTTCTTATTTAAATACTTGTTTTAATTATAATATGAGAGAGATTATTGAAAATTAAGCCTTGGAAAAATGTTAAATTCAATCTCGATAGAGTCTCCGTAGATGTACCAAAGGGTCTAATAAGTGATAGAAGCATGATAGGTAAAATCCGTGATTGTTTTAATTAATTCAAACACGATGGAGCATCTCACTGTTGGTCAACATTTCGAATTGATGGTAGTGTTGATGCTACCATGAACGACGAAAGAGCAGCAGTGATAATCTCGCATCTTGACCAGAAAAAGTATATTTTTTAAAGTAAAATTCATTATCATTTGGAAACGAGAGATTGGATTATACGCCACAAATTTCAACCAATCTTGAAAGATAAAAGAACTGTCACTGTGAGTCGAGATTCCAAACCAGGAATTCTGATTGGGATTGACAAACCGTATTACGAGAGATCCTATCCTGTAACAGCAGTTATTTATGGGATATATTCGTTAAATGATAAACCGAGTATTGAAAAACTAAAACCAATGAAACTGTCATCGTTGAATTGTGTAGCAGAACGAATAATAGAACACTTCACAAATGCGTTGCGTGGAAACAAATTGACTGATCTAAAACGTAAAAAAATAAATGAATGGGGACTAACAGTAAAGAAAAATGGAGAAACGATTCAAGATATAACCAAATTAGAAACATCATTAAGATTCCCAATAACCATAATGACGATAACAGGAGAGTTATTGCACGAATCGAAATATAAATCAAAAGGAGCTCCATTCAAAATTTTGACCATATCGAACACGCTTGGACACCTGCAGTAACAATATCTCCGCGAGATAGAACCATACAATATCTACCCGCGGAGTTCTCTGGAGGAGAAT
Organism: Unio pictorum; assembly: GCA_030141615.1. Classification (NCBI taxonomy): domain Eukaryota; kingdom Metazoa; phylum Mollusca; class Bivalvia; order Unionida; family Unionidae; genus Unio; species Unio pictorum. The sequence goes on from JARLTB010000339.1 coordinate 13,428,883, forward strand.
TCTTTGAAAAGAAATTATTCGATTTTATTTACGAGTTAAGTAAACGATCCTGTGTCAGTGTGGTTACTTCACAGTTTGAAAATGAAGAGGGTAAATTCGATCAATTTGTAAGACCAAACGGCGAATTATACCGCACTGAAGCCCTCCACAACGAGATGAAAAAACTAGCTAGTGGTTTTTCAACAGAACACAACGAACAATTATTAACAAATTGTTTTACATTTCCATTGGTTGCAGCTCATTTTGCGAGAAAGAAAAACTCGTGGAAATCAACAAGAGCTGAATTTCTATTAGATATCAAATCAAGCTGCATCGAATATAACCATGGTGGATTATGGAATACAAAATGTGACCCTGAAAATATTATTTCGGTTGATATGGTTGCATGTTATCCTGGGAGTTTTCTCGGGTATGGATAATGTGCTGAGTTCTTCAAAAGATTTGGACATCCCACACATGAAATGACCCGTGTTGCGATTAATTGACCACTACCCGATTTTGATTTAACTGGATTCGCTCGTGTGGTATCATTTGAAACCGCTGAAAGACTTCATTCGTGTTGTTATGTTTGGATTGGTACACATATATCTGAAAAACACTGGATGCCAATAGTGATATTACGGTATATGATTGATTCTAAAATGCTGATATCGCTGATTATCAGTGAAGCGATTATATCATATCGAGCGCAGACTGAGGTCTGGTTACCACAACCCGATTGTGTAGATAGTATAATCAGCGAAAATAGAAAACAATTCCCCGATCTCGACGAATAATATATCGTGAAATGTTCCAAACAGATATTTGAAGTTAGAAATAAACAAGCAAAAGATCTTGGTAGAAGAATAATTATGCTTCTATTAATTTATTTTCAATGATAAATAGATAGCATGACACCGCAGTTAGAGTAGCCACTGATTAATTTTATATAAATGGGAAACATAGCGAAGCAGTAGCTGAATTCACAAATTCCGACGAGAATTGGGGATAATGGAGAATTAAAAAGGAAATACTGCCTGATTATTCCAAATCAGCAGATGTAACAATTAAAAACAATTACTTGAAAAATAATCAGATATCGGAACTATCTAATGTACCGTCGATATCTGATCCAATATATATATATATATATATATATATATATATATATATATATAACCAGTTATTTAAACGGCTGTGGTGGGTCAGGAAAGACGACTCGTGCGATTGAATTATTTCGTGGAAACGCTAGCATTTCCAAATCAAATATGATTGTGCTAACACCGACCCACAGACTCGCAAGAGAGATGAAACAACATATAATTATTGCTTGTACTTATCATAGTTTTTCGTCGATGGAAAGGTGACGAATGGACTCTTGATCGAATGGGTGAGAAATTTATTCCTGACATCGTGATTTGGGATGAAATATGCACGGTGTCGTTAGATGTATTACAAACGTTTCTTGATTGGTTATTGCTAGCGAATACAAGAGTGATAATGTGTGGCGATCACGGTCAACCACCACCATTTGTCGGTTTGTCTCCACATAATTGGCTAAAGAATTTTGTAGACTATTATGAAGAAATTAATACCGATCAAAGGGCACTTGATGAATAATTACGCGAGTTCAAGAAACTAATCAGATTACAACCGGATAGAATCCAGTGTGAAGTAGCGCGTGAAATAATTTCGGAAATATCTTTAAATGATTTTTGGGAAGCGTGGAGTCCAAATGATTTGATAGTGGCAAGTAGAAAAATAGTCAGAGACACACTTCAGATGAAGTTATTTGACTTGCATAAAGAAAAATTTGCAACACTTCCAGTACCGTTGTGTTATAGACCGAAGGATACACGAAAACAAAATATCGAAGTTGATATTCCAGGCTTGACTGAGAAGCAGAATTTAGTGTTAAATGATATTGTGCCGGTTGATATCAATGTCGTCGAAGATGCATTGCGCGCTGATAAATCCCCATGGACGCTAGGATACGCAGCGACGATACATTCTTCACAGGGATTGACTATATCCGATATAATTGTTTGGCTCATAGATAATCACATCGAGTGGTCGAATTTAGTTTATCTTGCGGTGTCCAGAGTACGAAGAATAGATCAACTCCAAAGAGTTGTTCTATATGCTAATGACACAACAATCAATGATATTGTCAGCCTTGACATAATCAAAAAAACCTCTCTGGTTATAAACAACAGGATAAAAAAAATAATAGAGAATTTGACATTTATGCTGAATTTATAATCACAGTGAAACAGCAACAAAATAATCACTGCGCGAGTTGCAATTGTATAATGAGTTGGTGTTGGTCGGATAAAGACTCTCGACAATTTACCGTAGACAGAACAAATAGCAGCGTAGGTCATACCAGAGATAATGTGATGCTGACTTGTCTTGAGTGTAACAGACGAATAGGTGCTAGTTAAGACCACGCGGCGGAAATTGGGTATCCTCGGGTATCACTTGTAGTTGTTCACGAGTAAACCCTTGGTGAGGAGCAGTTGAATCCAATGTATAGATTGCTGGTCTACCCGTAGATCGTGTATACTCGATATTTTATGCGTGGTAACACTCCAAATAGGATCAGTAGCTCTTTTTTGCCACCTTCAAGCTCTCCTGGTTCATATAAATACCTAACAGTGGCATTGCCGAGAATTGGTTGCTTTGAAAAATCATTTTGAGGTTTTACGGGTATATACTTTTTTAATAGCATTGTTAGGTTTCATGTTGATTGTTCGAGTAATCTCATTATTCAGCGCGGTAATTACACCTGGTAATCTCGTAACCCATTAACGGGATCGTATATCCTGGATGAATTCTTTCGCGTATTGATATCCAAATAACCGCTCAGCAAGTGTCCGATTAAATCGTTCAACAATTTCCTGATCGCGATGTAGTGCAGTATGTCCTCGTGTGATGGTGACATTATGAAGCTTCATTGTTGATAACACTGCACCTTGAAATTCCTTGCCAGGATCAACTTGTAATAGATTTGGCCAATGCAGAGGACCCCTTCGATAAATCGTTTCAAATGCAGAAGCAACTTCAGTTGATAATTTTGTCTTTAGCGGTTCTGCTTGTTTGTATCGACTTGCAACATCAACTACGGTTAGCGCATACTTGTAAACACCATCATGCGGCAGAAATAATATATCAGCTTGATGAACTTCATTAGGACGCTGACATCAAAATGCGAGTAGTTAATTTGTTTAGGCGGTGGTAGATAAATTTGCCATATTGCCAGTTTGGGTAACCAATCCGCTGCTGTAGTATTTTTCACCTTTGCGTCGCTAGCGAGTTTACTGATTGCTCCTTTACCCCTCCAGTATCGTCTTGAAGAATAATAAATAGATTCCATGTTGTTATTAATTACCAGCATCCATCATTAATTTACCTTTCATCGCCGATTTTACTAACCATGAAGCCAATTTTTCTTTGAAGGATTTATCAGTGAATTCAACGCATGAATCAATTTCACATCTGCGACATGTCTGTGTTGCGGATTACTGCTTTTATAAGCAACATCATGAGCATGACACGCCTTATCAATGGCGTTTATTGGGTTTTCACCGGGTCGTGGTTGGTTTTGATCATCGAGTCTGATATCGAGCCTTGTTCCGGGTCCACAATAACTATATCCTGGAATGTACTTTTCTCCTGAATATTTTGCCCATGGTGCTCCTGGGTGTTTTACTAACTTGGTTGCAATATCACCTCCTCGTTTTTTTTTTAAAAACATCTCCAGATTTCATAGAAATAAGTCTAAATTTCTTTGTACTGCATTGTACACACATACCAGCAAATGCTGATCTGTTATTTTTAGTTGTAATCGTCGTCACGTCGTTTGTGCTAGTACGCTTCTTACATTTCACATAATATAGATCCATAATATATTTATAATAACATGAATGTAATTGATTTTTCGGCGACAAAAACACGAGAACCAGTTAAACATCATGCAGCGCTACCAAATTCTATTCGTATGATTATAATCGGACCATCTGGAAGTGGCTAGATACAACTGCTACTTAATTTGATAACGAGATGGATGAAATGGGACAAGTTGTATTTAGTAGCCCCGAGTGTAGACGATCAGAGATGTTACGAAGTGTTAAAGGATTTTAACGAGAAAGCAAAATCGGAAATCGATGAAGATATTATTGAGTTTATAACCGATATAGCTGAAGTACCGAACATTGATGATATTGATGGAAGTATTAACAATTTAGTCGTATACGATGATGTCATGTTAGACAATCAAAAGAATCCTGCCAGGATATTTTCCAAAGGTAGGCATAAAAGCACTGACGTGATATATGTCACTCAACGATACACTCAAATACCAAAAGTGATCAGAGACTATTGCAATATTCTTGCAGTATTCTGTTACGTGCTTAGGCTCGAATAAACAGCAACACAGACAGAGTGAAAACTAACAAGCTTGTAAAACTTTAACAATGAATTTATTAAGTACAATTATTTTCATAAAATAAATAAACTTACGGTTTTAGAGTATCAAATCCAACATTAATCCAATATTGGAATTGCAAGAGTCCTGATAAATAAATGTTCTAATAGTTCCAGGTTCGAATCTTGACGATGTAATCCAAAATGGCTGACAATGTCACGTGATGCAGTTCTTGTTTGTATAATAATCCAAAACTAAAAATTATGAACACGTCATTTTCCAGATAAATAATAAATTCTTTTGCTCCAACGAATTTACACAATTCCCAGTACAAGGTAATTAAAATTATAACTCAAACAGAAGACACAACTTAATAATAATAAAGCCCAACATCTACTGAATTTGTTCTCTCCCAACCAATAATTTAAATACCTGTTTTTTACGTAAACAAGGGATCACGTGATTTTCTGGAAATTCATAAAAGGTCAAAGAAAGAGGCTACCTTCACTAAGTCACGTAATAATAGAATGATCCAGAAAGATGTCTTTGGATTTTAACCAATCGTTTGAGAAGCTTGTTGACACTGTCTGAAGCAGGGTCAGGAATTAGATCAACAAGCCAAGGTCAGAAACATGTTTACAGATAAAGTATGGTCATAGAGATGTTTCTAGAATAATTTCCCAGTTAATGAATTTAGAACCCAAAATGACAAATTTGGATCTAACAATTAAAAATAAATAATTTAAATCAAATATACGTAACAATTCAACGGAGTTGACACATATACGCTACGAAATATTTGGCAAACTTGGTGCATCGGTGAAATGGATTATAATCACTTTAGAAATTTCTTTAGTCACGCTCAGTCTATCCCACAAGATATCGTGTCGGACTTGATCAAATATTCGGTTGAAATCCTAAAGGGATTTTTATCCCGGTAGCAGCAGAGGTGGTGCGACAACAACTTTGGTGTCTTTTTTATTCTGGGTTGCTAAATGGACTCTTTTTTTACGATGAAATTGCTAGCAATTTTGAGGAAGCCTTGGTTTGCCAAATTGACGCTTCTATAAAGTTGTGCGATTCGCCCCCTCTGCTACTGCATTCGTTTGCCCACCGGACTCTCATTGTTCGTCGCATCCTCTATTTCTTCACTAAAATGTTTATCCTGTCATACATGATATCGTGACCGAGGATCATGAAAATATATCGTGATATATCCGTGTGAAGCAGCTTTCCCACTTGCAAATAAGTATCGGAATATAATTATATCAATATCCTGTACACACCAAGTCAAATGAATGTTTCGCCGAGGATATGTACTGACTCTACTAAAATATTAGTTTTCTCGGATCATTTTAGGTATATGTGTATATCGCTGAGTCACAAAATTCACCACTATGTGTTGTGTATGCCTCGAGAAACTATCGGAGCTGAATATGATTTGATTGCCCAGTATCACATCATCGAATATTACGAGATTAGTAATAAATCAAACTATACAGATTGAGTTCCATCAATATCGGTGATAAAATCAAAACTAGCATTACCATCCTCATCCGAAACATTTGCGTGTTCATTAAAATCGTTAAGAACATCGTATCACCGTTGATCAACTACTGATAGTGCCACTAAATAAAACGAAACCCACTTAAGTCATCTCTTTGTCAGATTACGCAACAATGGTGCTCTGATATAATATTTTAGTGCTGGATGACGCTTGACCTGCTATTGCTTTTCTGTCTCCCTGAGAACCGAATGATACCTGTGTTGTAAACTTATAAACAATAATATGAATTTGCATTGTCTTCCATGCAGAGCATCCACCCTTACCATTGGATTAACCACATTTATACCACACAATAAAAAGCGCGCGCTTACAGGCAAGAGTGTGAAATCTGGTCAGCAAGTACAATTTATCTCCCTTGACAAGGACAACGGGTGTTGCTGTCGCTACTTCATTAGGAAAATTAACAGGAGCTCCATGGGCTAATCATCGAGGAAACAAACATCTTCCTGGATATAATTACTGTGGTAATAAAACCCGACTTGATATCCAACTTAACGTTGCAAGTAAATATATAGAAGCTGAACGCATATCAACGTACAGATATGACGTTTCATCTGCTTTTGAATAAATTTATCATCGAGGAATTTTCCGATGGCTACGGTGGTTGCAGGTTAATCCTGGCTAGGACTTCTTGGTGCAGTATCATCTCTGATGAACATATAACGTCGATATCACACGAAGACATACCACAATTCAACGTAATCAGGCAATTATTGAACGATGTACTCACACACGTGCTGAATGATTAATTGAAAATCAATATGCAAAGGAAACATACACAGTCTTTAAGTCACATGGACAAGATACCATTTTAATGGATTTTAGAATATCAAGTGTGACAGCTAAGTTAAATGAGGAAATTAATCGTGAAAATTATATGAAACATACCAATGCAGTGACAGAAAATATACCAATATATCGACATGACACTTTCTCAAAAGAACCACTACTAGGTAATGTGACGAAATTATAGTTATATGAATCTGGTGAACTTAAAGCGCATTTGATCCTATTTGTATTCTGAACACGCATGCATTTTCCAGCGTGGTACGATCCACAGGTAGATCTACAATCTGAGGACCAGATTCAACTCCTTCAACTAGATTCAACTCCTTCAACTAGATTTGTACGTGAACAATCGCAAGTAAGTCCTGAAGACACAAATACCACCGCATTTATTTTTGCGAACTGGCGCTTCGATGTGAATTGCACTCAAGACAGGTCAGCATCACGTTTTCTGAACGTTGTCTGAACAAGATTGAAATTCTTGTTTGAATATTGCCACAACATTACTGTATTAGGCATCGCACAATGTGTATCTCTTGTTGTTTCAATCCGATGATAAATTCACCATTCTTCACACTGTTTATAAATAATTTTTTTCTTACTATATCATCGTTTATTTCATTGGCTCGATTATTTTCTGCGCTTTCTACGATAAAACTATGCAGCTGAGATTTTCTTCTGACTCGAGACACCGAGAGAAAAACTAAATTTTACCATTTGATACGATCAACAGCAATCAATATATTAGTATCCGAAATAGATAAAATAATTGTAATGAGCGAATCTTTATAACATAACCTAGCGTCCATGTATGTTTGTCCATCGTTATCGCACTCTCAACAGCTCTGACAAGAACTTAAACAATATCATTTAATACAAGGTTACTATCACAACCTAAAATCTCAACTACAATAGTTTGCAGACGAATATCTGCATGGTGATAACATAATAATACCGGTAGATTATAAATTTGACTTTATAAAACAGAACTACTTGTTGTTTAAATGTAACACGAACTATCGGTCTACTTACAACTATCTTATATTCTGGTCCCTATAAATTCATAAAATATTTCACAAGAGTTTCTGAAATTATCTCACGCTTTATTTCACGCTGAAGTTTTTTCGATTGTAGTTGGATTAATTCCTTTACCTAACCTAATTTTGGATCAAACGCTCTATGATCATCCGTTATTTCTTCCTATCAATATTCAAAAAATAAATAGCGACAGATAGATAAAGGTTTTTCGGTGCAAATTTGGAAGAATCAATAGATGCGAATCCACTCAGATCAAAAGCTGGTAAGGGTCCATTTATCGACATTCTGGCCATTGACTTTGCATTTGCATCATTTTGTATGAAACTTTTTGCTCTCAAATTGGATGATTTAGCCTCCCTGTTTGGACTGTACATTAGTAATATAAAATGCTCATTATTTGAACACTAATATTGTTCTAGAGCTGTTGTGCATTATTTAAAGAAATTCTGGACAAAGTCATCTTGACAGCGTCACGATTCTTGGTGGAATTGTACATTTCTTGTTTTGAAATGTATACCGACATGTGCCGTCTCTCAAGAAGACATCTTTTGGTCTTTTGTTAGTTGATGATGATATTTTGATGAAACACATGTCCTTATGTTAAAGCGTCATTTTTCAGAGAAGGCATTCCTTGAATCGCCAACGTTTCCAAGATGAGACTACAGCACTATATACAGATTTGAGCATATCGTTTAAATAATGTTATCGTATTCAAGCGCATCATTGATACCCAGGGTACATGAGTAGATTTGAAAGACATGCGTTTGTAATACAGAATTTTCACCATGACGTTTCCTTTTGAATGGAATAATTCGTCCCAAAATGTTTGATGCAGAGGCTGACACTGTAGAAATAAGACTTAAAGACAGACAAATATAGAGAATATACAAGTACGTGATGAATGTGGTACGTGTTTCTATTGTCCTCGTCAGCAGCGACGGCAATATCAAGACGTGCATCGTAATACGCATATATCATATTCAATCATTCTTTCGATTGCACAGGATCATGACATTTTTTTAAAAATAGATCGTTGATGTGGAGGTCGTTTAAATTCGGGAGTGTATATATATATATATATATATATATATATATATATATATATATATATATATATATATATATATATACATATATACGCATGTCTTTCGAATCTACCCATGTACCCAGAATATCAAGTAACTAGAAGAAAAGTGTTGAACAAAGATTTGTCATCCAAACATTTCATAAACAGGTGACGAGACATTTTGATGTACTCAATCATTTCACTTCGTTTAGTTTTCTCCAGGGCATTTTCAATTAGAACTGCGATAATAGCGACAATCGTTTAGACGATATGTTGGGCATAAAAGTTCAAATAAAGATTTTCTTGCTTTTATCGTTTGGATTCGTAAATGCCATGACAATTTATGCCTAAGTGTTCTTGCATTCAATCATTCAGAATTTGGAGACTTAAACCTCGTTTGAATTCTGAATGATAAAAGACTTGCGTGGGATGAATGATTTTTCCAAAGGTTACTGCTTCGTCACCCGAATGTACAGCCTGAGAAAATGTATTTCCTTTAACAATAATGTGTTTTTCGGAAACGGTCTGTTGTTACGTTAATCAAAACTGACTATTCAAAGTTATAAGGTTCTGATTTCCAAGGAGTTATACGAAGCAAAAGGAGTTTGCAAATGTTCCAGAAGAGGACTGTTGTTATGGCTACATGCTGCTGCTGTGACGGTCATTGCAAGCAAGGCTACGTTGTGACTACAATATTTCAATAAAGGGTTGGGAAAAAGGTAATCAATGCAACTGCTCAATAAAATGGCCCACATATTTTTGTCCACTTGCTTCAAACTCAAATTGTCAATGGCTGTTCCGATGACACACATTCTCCACACCACACAGACTAGTCCATAGTAAGGTTGAGCATTAGTCTTACACTGCAAGTGAACTAATTAGCATTTATCAAGACATAACTGGCTTACTAGGGAATAGGAAGCTTCAAAGATTTCTCAAAGCTTGAATATATATATATATATATATATATATATATATATATATATATATATATATATATATATATATATGGGAGAAACCTCATTAACAGTGGAACGGCTTACTTACTTGCCCTTCTTATGAATATTTGCAGTATGAAACTTAAGTTAGATCCTAATTTGCTACAGACAATACGAGTGGAAAATAGTGTGAGTCAATACACGCAACTCAATCATTGACTTTCATTGTACCTCCTTCTCGATAATTTTTTCAACATTGTTTAGATGAGCTGGCCAATTGTGTACAGGCAGTTCCCGTAGTCAACGTGGCGTGAGTTTAGTTTCTTTCTGTTTTCATTATGGATTGTTATTTTTAAATGTAGTATGCCATACTACGTACATTTTCTACGTATGTGCGTTTTGAAAGAATTCATTTAGTGGATGCTATACGAGATTTCAAATGATAATCTCGACAGATGTGAAACGTAATGGTAATATTTGGCCATTTTTATTGCTACAAATTTGAGACATGTGCATTTAAACGTACCAAGTATCACAATTATGAAATTGCTGTCGATGGAAATGTAACAGTTGGCACCATAATAAATGCCAGGGTATGTAATAAAAGCACATAAACGGACCAGAGATGGATACAATCAATAATTATCCACGTATGTAATATCTGTCTTTAAATATTTACGTTTTGCCAGACGTATCCGGTGTTAACAATTAGCGGTAGAGCGGTTGACGCCGTTGCATTAGAGTACTGAAAACTTCTCTAGAATAATGATATGCAAGTTTTTGGAGTTCCTATATCTTGTTTAGCCAAAAATCGTAAATGTCATTGTTTCTTTGTGCACATTATGAAAAAGATTTTGGATACAACCAGATAGGATAGAATGCCATGAACTCATATATATATATATATATATATATATATATATATATATATATATATATATATATATATATATATATATATATATATATATATATATATATATTGTTTCCTTTTTAGTTTCTATGAATTCCTTTGACATCTGAGTAATTTGATGCGAAGCGCTATGGTTTGTATCAAATAAAAACTGAAATAAAAATATTACTTACGTGGGAACTGTTGTCTCATAACATCACCAAATGGTGATAGACTGTCGTTATCAAGAACAAGGAGTTCGGCATTTTCCATCTGGCAAACCCTTTGCGCGGATTCCCATGATCTGAAGATGGTAGAAAAACGGAAACAAAACCTTCTTCCAGGTCCCAAATACAAATTATATCCATCATTGCATCGTGACTGTGGGCTAGCTGTAGTAATGGTTGTCCTTGTGCTTGTTGCAACTAGAACAAATATTATTTACAATATTTTGAGACTGTGTTATATTCAAAGTCAGGAGATCAATAAGTTGAAAGGGCCATACTAAACTCGAGCTAAAATCATACTCTAGAGGTCGATAAAAAAATTATTTAACCGATCAAGAAAAATTAAGTCTAGGGATTATTTATGCCTATGTTGCATTTTAGGATCTAATGTTAAATTTTGCTATAGCATTATATATATATATATATATATATATATATATATATATATATATATATATATATATATATATATATATATATATATATATATATATATATATATGTATATTAGAGAGAGAGATAGAGAGAGAGATTGAGAGAGATAGATAGATAGATAGATAGATAGATAGATAGATTGATAGATAGATAGATAGATAGATAGATAGATAGATAGATAGATAGATAGATAGATAGATAGATAGATAGATAGATAGATAGATAGATAGATAGATAGATAGATAGATAGATGGACAATGATAATTGCATTCAATTTGTTTCTACGTTTCAAAGTATTCATCGACGCTCGACAACTCCGTGAAATAAATCGCACACAATACTTGCTTTTTGTTTGCTTTAAACTGTTCAAGTAGAGGTACATCCGTAAAGCGTGTTAACTTTGAATAACGTTTTTGCACTCTAATTCTCGCCAACATATATCAATGCATAATAACGACTCCTTGAAGAAAAGATTTTCACCAGAAGAATATACCATGGTATGAGTGTATCTGTGTCCTGGTGATAGTGGTCACGTGGTAGATCTTCGCTGAGAACATGAGCTATAGTTTCTGTGCTTTGATAACTTTCTTAAATTACATTAACATAAATATCGCTAACATAGTTAAGCATTAGTAACGATATGCTAATAGCATTATTAGTCATAGTCAAGCCATAGTAATGGCATGTTTAATAACATTATTAGTCATAGTCAAGCCATAGTAATGGCATGTTTAATAACATTATTAGTCATAGTCAAGCCATAGTAATGGCATGTTTTATAACATTATTAGTTATAGTCAAGCCATAGTAATGGCATGTTTAATAACATTATTAGTCATAGTCAAGCCATAGTAATGGCATGTTTAATAACATTATTAGTCATAGTCAAGCCATAGTAATGGCATGTTTAATAACATTATTAGTCATAGTCAAGCCATAGTAATGGCATGTTTTATAACATTATTAGTCATAGTCAAGCCATAGTAATGGCATGTTTTATAACATTATTAGTCATAGTCAAGCCATAGTAATGGCATGTTTTATAACATTATTAGTCATAGTCAAGCCATAGTAATGGCATGTTTTATAACATTATTAGTCATAGTCAAGCCATAGTAATGGCATGTTTTATAACATTATTAGTCATAGTCAAGCCATAGTAATGGCATGTTTTATAACATTATTAGTCATAGTCAAGCCATAGTAATGGCATGTTTTATAACATTATTAGTCATAGTCAAGCCATAGTAATGGCATGTTTTATAACATTATTAGTCATAGTCAAGCCATAGTAATGGCATGTTTTATAACATTATTAGTCATAGTCAAGCCATAGTAATGGCATGTTTAATAACATTATTAGTCATAGTCAAGCCATAGTAATGGCATGTTTTATAACATTATTAGTCATAGTCAAGCCATAGTAATGGCATGTTTTATAACATTATTAGTCATAGTCAAGCCATAGTAATGGCATGTTTTATAACATTATTAGTCATAGTCAAGCCATAGTAATGGCATGTTTTATAACATTATTAGTCATAGTCAAGCCATAGTAATGGCATGTTTTATAACATTATCTTGAGAATGAAATAGTTGTATCATGACCTTATGTATCACTGCTGATATCATAATTAGTCATGTTTTCACTTATCTTCTTACAATTGATGGCAACATATAATAGTCATTGCCTATGAATCAAATTATAGTACGAGAATACGTACATTATATTATATCAATAATATCCGAGCATTATCATGCGACATATTGTTCATTTTTAAAAGAATATTGAACACTGATTACATTATCTTACAGTACTAAGTATCCATCTCCACACACAAAACACATTTGTTGCAACTAGAAAAAGAATATTTACAATATTTTGAGAAATTATTTATAAACTGTTACCTGGCAAGATTCTTCTCGTCCGCAAAGATAATAGTAAAATTACCAAAACACCTGTGGGGAAATATGAGTAAAAGCGTTTGTATTAAACCAGTGTGACTTTGCACAATTCTGAGGTAATATTACAAATAAAGCAATGTATACTATTAAATAATGCCGTCTTTTTTTTTTACAAAAGTAGAATTTGCCGTATATGTAATGCCCACAACAGTGTACTAATTAATTCAACTCCAACAATACTAAATAATGTCTTTGTTTGTATAGGATGGATCTAGAAACAATGAATATATTTAATTTTATTATATTAAAGCACACGCATGTGTGTGTGTGTGTGTGTGTGTGTGTGTGTGTGTGTGTGTGGAGCTATTTGCCTTTTAAAATAAATATAAAAAGGCATTCAAAACTATTCTGTCAGCTTTTTACGTCTGGAAACGAACATTATCCCATCTCTCGTTACGTCAAATATCGTCATATCGTAATTCAACAGAAACTAAGCTAATATGGGTCATTGTGCAGCCTGGCGGCTCATAAACAAACAAATGTACAGGAAGATTACATTATGTCACTAACGGGATTGTTATGGTTACGTTGCTTCCCTGTTTGGGGTGGGGTGCTCCAAATTTATTTAAATTAATAACGAAGACCCACTCTGGCTCGTTTTTGTCAGAAAATAAAGTAGTGATAGAGAGATGAGGCCCCAGTCAGCGGTGCCGACAGAGAAATTAATGACTACACAAACTGACATTTTAAATAACAACAATTTAATATAATTCAAACAGTAATCTCTCAAATATAATTCAGCTAATATAATATCACTCAACCAAGTGATGGCCTAGTTCATCCTTTGATTTAGTGTGTGAAATTTTCCCTTCTGTCCTGAGTCCTACTCATCTGTATGTTTCTTCTCTTTTCCTTTGTCTTCATCCGTTCTCTCTTCAACTTCTCCCTCTGTCCTTCCTTCTCTCTTTTGTCTCCCAGAGACTCAGATCAACTGCTGGGGTAATTCCCTCTGGTCCCTAAAACTTCCTTCTAACTTCTCTTTTGTCTCCCAGAGACTCGGACCACAGCACTGAGTACTTCCCTATGGTCCCTAAAAATTTATTTTTCGAAGCTCCGTTATTATTCCCAGAATAATAATCCAGCCAATACGAATGGTTTCATAGTAGTTTTATTTGCATTCCGTCTCTCGCAAAAATAAGTGTAATCCTACTAACGTTTTGGTTCTCAAGATGATATATTTGAAGTTAAGATTTTAATGTCTAGCACGCCTAACTCAATTTCGATTGGAGGTTGGTTCCTAATGATCAGACATCGCCCCTCCCAACCGTCTATTAAAGATGTTTAATATACAAACTGACAATCCCTTGTTCCAAACAAGAAATCGCCACTTACCCGTGAACAATGTTACGTAACTGACTTTGGCAAAAATAAACCGCGCGTCTCTAGTTTATGGCTATGTCAATTAACTGGCCGGACTCCTTATACATTTTGCCGGCAAGAAACTATAGCCTCAGGGTCTAACATATCCATGCTAAAATCTGGTTTCTTCTATAACGTGACAGGGCTATTTAGCATCCAAAACCAAAACTAATACATAGAATAGGCACAACAAACCCGTGAGCCCTGCAGTGGGTTATAAATCACTTACTCGAAAATATGTGGATCGGCAGGCGCTCGATTTATGAGATTCACATCGTAACTAGACGAATGAATCAATGCGAAACGCTTCGTGTCTTAACTATACCACCATCATCATCAGTCTCTCGACCTAGTGTGGTCGTTGAGGCACTGTGTTGCTGAACATCTGACCAGTCTTAACTACAATCTTTCTTAACTAACAATCCATCGGTCTAAACATGTTATGACCTAGGAAAACTCAATTCTCATCATACATTGATTCATATCATTTAAGATAAATAATTTCACTCTGTTCTCTCAAATTCGTATCCAATACAAGTAATGCTCTCATAAAATATTCAATACCTATGACAATTAAGAGGACAAATTCAACAATTATCGTCAACCAAACTTATATTATAGAAAAAATAATGTAAGAATTTAAACAAATAAATTCAAACAAATAATCACATTAAAGAACAAAGTCTATGATATTGAGACAAGTATATTGTGCTCTTCAGACTCATGCGATTTTATCGTAGCATAATATCGCTACCCTTCGAGGTGACGTGTCCCTCAACTTATCAGGCACACGTCCCTAGGACAATTTATTTAATTAACAAAGATTATCGCTATTTTTATTCCTTAGCCTCAAGACTTCCATGCTGAAGAAAAACGTGTACTGACTAATCTTGCGATGGCAGAATATTTAAAATATGTAATTCAGTCTGGGAAATACCTCCTCTATTTAGCTTTGACAATCCGAATTAATTTTATCAAACTGCCGAATATTAACACACGCCTATCCAGGTTTGAGTAAGTCCTCATAATTCCGCGTTTTCTTAATAAACCGTTTTCTGGAAAATCTCATCTCATGGCACTCATTTTAATGCGTAGAAAATTTGTCTCTGCTTCATTTGAACTCTAGTAATGTTCCATTAATTAGACCCCAATTTCACCTCGCGTCTGTCTGAAAGTCATTAAATGGACCCTAATTAAAAATTAACCATGCCGCAAACCAGGGTCATTAAATCCATCGCAGTTTAGCGACTTAACACAGTATTTAAGAATATTTAAATTCAGTTCGCTTTCCATCATTCTCATCATGCAACGTTCACTCAGTTAGGTGTTGCAACGACATCTAACCATATTCACACTTTTACAGAACAAAAAATCGTTTCACATTCTACAGACAAAATTAAACCAGGTATATCCAGCTTTCCATTTTCCGAATAAAATTTCATACATTATTCTAATATTTTCCTTTATAATGTTTAAGAAATAAACGCTGTTTTCTGTCTCCGAATATTGAATCATCTAAAACACATTTTACTATGTTTTCTGTACAACATGAAGTCATTTTATGAATTACATACAAAAATGACTTAATAATCTTTTTGTATTGGGATTTGGTATGCATCGAATAACACCTTGCTACTGCCTAATTAATAATGAAAACCATATTTTTTTTTATTTCAATATTCAGATCCCTAGTGTTTCCAAAAACATAAAAAATGCAAATCCACCTAAACCTGGATTCTAATATTTGTGCGTATCGTCAGCTATCATGGTTCATTACATTCACATAGACCTAGTTCATCGATTGTTCTTTCTCTTTCGAAATACTATATTTATCGTAGAACTTATAATAAATGTTTAGCTCTAAATATATCTTGTATCTGTATATTTATTTCCATGTATATATGTCAACGTTGACATACTTTTATTGATATAATTCCTTTTTGTAAATAAGATAAGTATTGAGTTGATCCACCTACATCCCCACCCAATCGACGTTGTTTGGCTTTGATCTTGGCATCGCCTTTTGAAATTTTTTCTTTCTTATTTATTCGTAATTATTTGTCTTTATTTTATAATTATTTCATTTGTCTTCATGTATTCCGCTGTAATCGTGATCCAGTTTATTTTTTTCCGAATATACTGTCTTGTTCAAGGCCTTTTCGTAAGAATGTTTTCTTTAGGTTCTTCTGTGATACTTCTTACATTAATGACCAGGTGAAAATTCTGGATACGTATGGTTTGGCGGGGATCGGACTAGTCGATACCCCAAATCTGGGTTGATGCTGATGGACGATTTGTAGGTGTGATGTTACATGTTCATTACAATTTGCTGCAAGAAAATCTTTCCGGAACACACTTGTGTACACATTAGACGCTTATTTGTAATTTGTAATATCCATATCTAGAGCGAAATTAAAAATGGTAACAAGAAAGAGGTTTGTGCTATTCCATGTGGACTTACAAATCGCCAAAGATAGGGTAGCCCACAGCCGCGAGAAATACGGGTAAATGTACCAAATGTAGATTGCATGTTTTAACGAATAGGCGATATCACCCCCGAAACCGCACGTCAACATCACGAGTGTGGGGCTTATTTGGCGACTAAAGATCGGAAATGAACATAGCTTGACCAGTAGATACTGCATCAAATACGTGACATTGTTATGCTATTTAAAAAGTCTAATGTCAATGAAATAATGCAGGATAAAGAAAGTATACTGGCCGATATATATCCAATGGTCTTGTGAGGACATGACGCCGATGTCATAGTAAAATTGTTGTACCTATTATATTTTATCAGGACTTCCATCAGATGATTCGGAATGAACGTTCATCGGATATCTTGACACATTTCCGATTGCATTCACCGGCAATGGTCCGAGCCATCTTGTATTTTGATCGACGGAAATGCCACAAGTATTGCTAAAAATATTAAATGACCAAACATTAAAAACGGAACGTCCGATGAGCAATAAATTTTCTTCGCCATAATTAGGATTTTTAAGTATATCAAATCTCCAGTTTATAAATAATATGGAATTCGAATCCAAAACGATATTTCTTACAGATTTTTGGAAATTATTTTACTACGAGCCATGCTTGTAAATAACAGAACTTAACTCGTGTTCGATAGACATAGTCTACATTCGTTTATGTCAGGGGATCTCGAACACGCAAATTGCCGGTCGTATGCGGCCTGCCAATCCGAATCCTGTGGCCCGCAAAATCATTGGTATAATAAGTTGCTCTGAAAGTTAACAAAGTTGGCGCGGACCTCAGGGTGGTTTGAGTCTGAGACCCATGGTTTATTTATTCATTAAAATTTCAGACTGAGATATTATTTGCATATTCCGAAATAACATGGATCGTTCGTCAATAATTTTCTTTACCAAGCAGTTAAAGTGGGGTAACTTTCGGAACAATATAACTATATTTGGTGCACATACTGCAAAGCAGACATTTTGCTGCTACTACTACTAGTCATTCCATCAAAATTACTGTTCCCAATTAATATTGTACTGCCTTGCCTAAAAATATTTAAATCTTTATTAATGCCTTTCGTTACATATTTATTTATGTTTAATACTATGAATGACCCTAATTCATATTAGCAAGGATGGATCCAGTTGCAATGTAATCATATTTAGATTTTACAGATAAACAATGAATGGGAAACACTTAATTAAGCGCGTATGTATGTATAGATGGATGGATGGATGTTGTGTGAGTGTGTGTGTGTGTGTGTGTGTGTGTGTGTGTGTGTGTGTGTGTGTGTGTGTGTGTGTGTGTGTGTGTGTGTGTGATTTTTAACGTAGCTTTAACAATTTTTCAGTCAAATCGCTTGCAGTATGGCAGTTTATAATGACGTCTAACACTGGGGCATAATGCCGCAGACATAGCGGCTCTCGAAAGAATAATGCTAAATATAACGTAATCACTTAGAACTGAGGAATATTAGTTGACGTGACCTAACTCAGTGGAACATGTCACTTGACGAGGTAAAACTCTAATGTATTTGCATTATGCAGAGAATGAAATTGTCAAAAACTGCACTCAGCAAGGTCAATGAAATGAGATAACTCCAGCAGTTTTAGATCCCGACGTATTCGATGATAATGTTAATTCAATGAGATTTATGGCTTGGTGTTTATTGGACACAGTGATTTGCAATGTGGTGTCATTCTAAGAAAACACGAGAATGAATGACGTTATTAATTGGTACCGTTATCTTAAAACTGTCTTCCAGCAGGTCGAACAATTAGATGTGGAGGCGATGCTCTGTGACAGATGAAAGAGAAATTAGGATGACATAGGTTATCGGAACAGCATTGTCATCAAACTATTTATCACTATCCTCTCCTGTTTCAGTTATCCTTATAGCGTGATCAGATAAGATTTGGATTTCGCTGCGGCATTTAGCCAGAGTTATCGGATTCCTGTCACTATGGCCAGAGCAAAGATTTCCGAATAAACTCGAAATACAGAAGAGTGTTACCGTAATAGGAAATACTAAAACGAGTACTCAGATAATCAAGTCGATATAAACTGTACTTTTTTCTGCTTTATTTTGAATGAATAGTAATATGCATAACATATTTTATTGTCAAACAATAAAAGGACTACAACATATACGTTATTCCGGATTAAATTGTACATCACTTTATAGCTGCAAGCGTCAGGTGTTTATATTATAACTGATTTACATAGGATTAAATTATTTTTAAAAAACTGAATGAATGATTTCTATGCATTATAACTGTTACATACCAGAAGAAATTTCATTCTAGGTTTACAGATGACATATTTATGATAAATATAAATAGTTTGATCAATGGAGATGACTATGCCAATAATAAATATATTGAAAGACCATATACTATAAAGGAAATACCTGCGTCGTAGCTACGATATTGAGGCCTTCATGCCCCCTACGCAGTTTAACGGTGGGCCACATCCGAAGTTACAGTGTAAGAAGATGATCCATGAGTCCCCATGCTTCGCTTACTCTTGCTATATGGTAGCTAAGCCCCTGGGAAATGCCCAATGAATAATTGATTTTCTTCACCAAAATTAGAATTTTAAAATGTATAACTTCTCCAGTTTATAAATAATATGGAATTCGAGTCCACAATAATATTCACTGCCAAATGTTTGTAAATAATTACACGGCATGTCATGCTTTTAAAATAAAAGAACTTCACTGGTGTTAGATACACAGTGTACATTCCTTTATATTATTCAAATCAATTTCAAACTGAGTTATTATTTGTATATTTCAATATGACATGGATAGTATGGCACATAAGTCCTCTCTACCAAGCATATACATGTATATTTATGGTAACTATCGGAACGATATATATATATATATATATATATATATATATATATATATATATATATATATATATATATATATATATATATATATATATATATGATGTTATTATTAGAATGTAGAAATAATAATAATAATAATAATAATAATAATAATAATAATAATAATAATAACAGAAAGGACTCCTTCCGTCCAAAATAGTTGTACCCATTGCCAGTCCAACTGGTTAGTAACACTATGACGAGGCAAAACTCGCATTACGCAGAGAAAGAAATTGTCGAAGACTGCACTTCATAAGGTCCATAAAATGGGATAATTATAATAGCTTTTGTGCATGGAATATTCGATGCTGATATCAATTCAGTTCGATTTATGCCATGATGTTCATTGGTCACGGTGATTTTTAATGTGGTGTCATTCCAAGAAAACAGGAGAATGAACGACGTTATCAACTGGTACCGTTATCTTGAAACTGTCTCCCAGCACGTCGAACAATTAGATGTGGTGGCTTTGCTCTGTGACAGATGAAAGAGAAATTAGAATGACATAGGTTATCAGAACAGGTTTGTCATCAAACTATTTATCACCATCCTCTCCTGTTTCAGTTACCCTTATAGTGTGATTAGCAGATAAAGATTTCGCTGCGGCATTTAGCCAGTGTTATCGGATCCCTGTCACCATGGCCAGAGCAAAGATTTCCGAATATGCTCGAAATACAGCAAGTGTCAACGTAATAGGAAATACTAAAACGAGTACTCAAAATCATGTCGATATAAAATGTCATTTTTTTATTTTGAATGAATAGTAATATACATGATATATTTTATTGTCACAAAATAAATAAGAACATAACATATACGTTATTCAGCATTACGTTATCTACCCGAACATAATTAATTCTGTGTACAGAGGACACATTTATTATAGTACAAATTAACCATTCCAAGTTAAATTAAGATGTTTATTTTAACGTTTTTGTTTGCAGAAAGAAAGATAAATTCTGAGAATAGATCTAAAATTTTCTAAGATTTTACTGACGTAATGTTCATAAAATGTCTGTAATTCAGACATGCACAACACATACTTTCTAAGAGATTTTTTTCTCTTCTCAGATTTTCTACTGTACACATTATCAATAAACTGTTTATATTTTGGTATTACATCATAACAAACGAATCTTATTCACTCTAAAATATCGAGAGAGTTTTAAATCTGGATAATGTATTTCTAAATCCAGACACTGTTTTAATATCCTGATACTTTTCAAAGAATGACAATTTGAAAGCTAAAAACATCATGTTTTAAATCTTTTTACATGAATTGATGAAGACATCCTGTTTAGTTTATGCTCAATTACTGTTAATTCTCTTATATGAGCAAATTCGAGCTTAATCTCGTCAACTTTTCTACATTTGTGAAAATTCCAAGTTGTGGAATTTATCCTAGACCAGGGTGTAGAATTAGTGCCTCGTGGGAGGGCAAAATTTTAGAGTAATTTTATATTTACTATGTTAATGTAATTACCTAGCCAAAAGCACAGCTTTATTTGAAATATTTTTAAATGTTTTGCATCATTGCTGGATGTACTTAACGTGTGTGTTTTTGGTGGACTGAACTTTTATGGTATTTTTAGAGTTTGAGACGTAGATAAGAAATTAAGTTAGTCAATCTGCGTTAGTGAAGTAGCTGCAATGATCTTTGTACTAACATTTATGAAATAAACTCTTTTTACTTGGCCAAAGTCACGTCATGTAATATCATGCAACATTTACACTGAAAGTAATTTTTGCAAAAAAGAATACCTAAATTCGAGCGCCAATTTGCTAAAGACCAGAGTTTAAAACTATCTAATGCATCAATCTGAATTATAGGGAATCGTCATGGTAATTATATTGCAGTATTACCTAGTCAGAACGAAATTGCAAAAGAGTTGAGCGTGTGATTTGATTTTATTAATTTCTGATAATGATCTTCAGAAAATTACTTTAGATTTCATGTTCTTTCTTGTAGAGAAAATGATAAACAGTTCTGGTCCGTGGTGATAGTTTCTGAATACTGTACAATGTACATCGTGTCGGTGAGAAAAAGCAGCATAATCAGTCATTCAGATAAATTATACAGTTATAGGCAAAGCTATCTCTTAGTACTATATATATATATATATATATATATATATATATATATATATATATATATATATATATATATATATATATATATATATATATATATATATATATATATATTATACAATGAAAAGACAGTTGGCACAAGTCTGGTTGTAGACAAAGAATTTGCCGTGAAGGGTAAGCTGAAAATTCCAGATAGAGGTCATCATTTTTTGATCGTTATTGGATATGAAATCACACAATCGAACAATTTATGACAAGTGAGATATTTTTTATTACCTCCTTTATTGTAACAGTTTAGCATCGGTTAAATAATATAATATATAGACATTCAAACCTATAACGGATAAAGTTATAGAATAAATAGAATTCATGAAAAACATGAGGTAGGACAAAACTACAGGCTACTTTTAAAAGTGAATTTTAATGTATATTTTGCCATTGTTTTATTTCCATAAAATGGTAATACTTAAAATATTACATGGTGATATCTTTGTACTAAAATAATAGCAAGCATGCACTAATGATTAAGGTTGGCTTGATGAGCTTTTCTATAGCTTCTTTCAGAAAATAAAATGTAATTATTTGACCATCATAATTGACTTATGTGTAGGTCCATATGCAAATATAAATCCTTCGACCAACTTTACCCAGAAAACTTGCTGTGTCAGTCACTTGCCACTAATCTCCACATCGTACGCTTACTGCCACATTTTGTGGTCAGTTTCACTAGCGTAATGATATGATAATTAAAATAACTTTCGAAAGCTCACTGTCAATTATATATTAAATACGATCTCGGAAACAGTGGGGTGTTTTGCGCTTCCCATGCGGGAAGATGTTTAACGAATGCAGATAATGTTTGGATGACATCGCACGACGGGTATATGAAAGTTCGTTCTTTAAAAGTAATTTTTTTCTACTCAGTCTTGTTTTTAAACTAATCATTTTGTCTAATGAGATTTTGCTATGAAAAAACAGGAACACATTTAGTACTCTTCGGTGAAGAGGACAAATCAATTACAAAAGCAAATTCTTATCATCTCTTCTCTGTCTCTGTCTCTCTCTCTCTCTCTCTCTCTCTCTCTCTCTCTCTCTCTCTCTCTCTTTCTCTCTCTCCCTCCCTCCCTTCCTCCCTCCCTCCCTCCCTCCCTCCCTCCCTCCCTCCCTCCCTCCCTCCCTCCCTCCCTCCCTCCATCCATCCATCCATCCATCTATCTATCTATCTATCTATCTATCTATCTATCTATCTATCTATCTATCTATCTATCTATCTGTCTATCTATCTGTCTATCTATACATCAGTGTCTTGTGACATTTAATATATTGCCGAACGAGCACTACAGGTTGTTTTGTTTTTTTTGGTACTCCTGTCTATCTAGTAATTAAATTATTTATTCAGTAGGTAACGGTATAAATATTCATTACCATGTTATGTTACTCAATTTTGTGCCAACAAAACCCACAGAGAGAGAGAGAGAGAGAGAGAGAGAGAGAGAGAGAGAGAGAGAGAGAGAGAGAGAGAGAGAGAGAGAGAGAGAGAGAGATATGGGAAATATTCCTTGCAACAACATCAATTGAAGTTGTTTAATATTCACCACACAACTAACTGATCAATTACTGAACATTATTTATAAATCTTTATAATGATAATTATTTCATGTTGACATGCATTGTGTAAAGCTGAGATATCTGGTATATCATGCAATATAAAAAATTTAATTTGCAGTTAAGCATATACTATAAAATGTTTTCTTTTTCCATGTAAAGATCTTGCAAAAACAAATATTGAAATGTAACTACTAAAGCCAAATAAATCAACTTAAAAGCAGTTTGAATAAAAAATGTGTCATAGTATTGTATTACAAATACTGTTGCTCAAAAAATTTGTACAAGATGGGTATCGCATTTCTTGACCGCTGATCAAAAACAGACTCAGGCCGAAATCGCCAAAACGTTGTTTGCTGCCAATTATGAAAAGAGTGACCACATATCAGATAACCGTTGAGAGGCAGACGATTTGATAGCAGTCGTACGGTTGTCCATTGTATGAATAACATAACAAAAGATGAATAAAAATGCTATCTAATAACTTGATAATCAGACTGAGAAGGTTTGTAAAGGTACATGGATAATCAGACTGAGAAAGTGTGTAGAGGTACATTGATAATCAGACTGAGAAAGTGTGTAGAGGTACATGGACAATCAGATGGAGACAGTGTGTAGAAGTACATAGATAATCAGACTGAGAAAGTGTGTATTTAGTATGTTGTGTTCAGTGCTTGGTGTAAGTCCAAATCTATGTACATTGTGTTTATGCTATGATGTGTACAGAGGTCTGTGGAAATCCAAATCCATGATGTGCATTGTGTGTGCTATATCGTTTATAGTGTTTGGTGTAAATCCATATCTATGTGTATGTGCTATATTGTGTATAGTGCTTGGTGTAAATCCAAAATCTATGTGTATGTGGTATATTATGTATAGTGTTTGGTGTAAATCCAAAATCTATGTGTATTTGTTCTATTGTGCAAATTGTTTCGTGCAAAACCGAAAGTAGAAAAATCGACATTCGAACGTAATAACTGTAGAGCTCTCTGAAATAACGTGAATAATGCAATATGCAACCTAAAAATTGAAACAATCACCTTAAAACGTAAAATTTACTGTCTTCATTATTTCTTAATCGAAGTAAATTATTGTTTAAACTACAATCTAATTAATGAAATTGACAAAGTAAATCTCGTTGAAGCAATTATATTTTGTAGGAAAGAATAAAAACCACTAGTTTCAGCATTATTTTTAAAATTAATTATTGATGTTTGTGTTAAACATTTGCAGTTATTTTCGACTTACTTTTGAGGACGTCGTGAGGCTGGCGTATTGTGTTAAAATTTACATAAGGATATTCAACCAACGTGAAACGTTTCCTTTCACAGTTCAGTTTAGCATCAGTAATGTATATTTTAGTTCTTAGTTTACAATTTGACGTTGACATATACTATCGAATATGGGCGTTTCGTTCCTGAAGATTTACATTTGACATGCAATTTAATTTTTTTATGATAACGTACGTTTTAGAACATACCTTTGTAGGCGCTGAATAACTTATTTTCGAGGTCGTCTTAATTATGAGGTTTTAGAGTGTATCGTGTGACATCATAATCTCATATTTTCTTTTCTGATGAATTTCATGCAATTTTTTGTTATATTAAACCTTGTTTACTAGGATTTAACCTAGTAAACAAGGCTGGAATAACCTTATTATCGATTAGTTATGTCTCATACCAAGACAGAAATGGAATGTCAGTGCAAAAAAAACGTATTCCTACGCCATATAAAGGTTGTGAATAGGTCATGTTTTCCTTAATGTGCAGCACTTTGTCATTAAGGAGGCAATAGACGTGCTTTGGAGTTGATGTAGACTAGGCCTAATATAATTTGATTATAAAGGTTTTAACTCGGGGGCTACTCAATGCATCATTGCTATCATTCTTTGATGATATATATGTTGATGATTTATATGTCTGTTAATTGCATTTGCTAGGTAAAATAATGCCAAAAACGTAGAACACTAAATTAAAAAATACAACCTTCATGAAAAAGTGCCTCAGAAGAAAGGGTAAATCATTAAATATGTAGGCTTGACATGAAGGTATATTCTTAACTATCAAAGATTTTACCTTTAGCGAAAACAGTTGTCTTCTTGAATATTGGCATGGATGTACAAATTTGCCTATTACTGGAAGAGTTGGAACCCCATTATGTTCAATCTAATTACAATCGCTGCCCTACGTGAAGATCTGACGACGACCGCTTAATGATAATATTCTGGTGACGTTTGAATTAGGAAATGTTAATGCAACTTTCACAAACCTAAATGTGAATCATATCGTTCGGTGCAAAGTCATGATCTTAATCCACACTGCCCAGTCTCCTATCGCGAAGATTTCATACCTTATTTGATTGGTTGATAAAATTAGCGAGTATGGTATATATAAAAAATAGGTTACTAGAACATGACCTCTAAGTTCTCGCTGTCAGATATTCATGTATAAAAGTGGAGATATGATCTGAATTCAGAATGCTTTTATGTCCAAATATGAAATTAACATTTTACGCACCCTCATTTCATATTTTGAGTTATAGTAATTGGTGAATTGAACTTCAATCAAGGCTATTTGAAAGTTTATATGCAGCTTTATACAGATCTGTTTGGACCATAAACCAAACAGATCCAATCTAAATAATAATACTAATTTAAATAACCCATGTTGTAAAAACATTAACGCGAATAGATTCTCTCCCCAAATTTTATATTTTCCTTTTATTTCTTTACGTAATTTAAATTTAATAATATAAAACAAAATAAAACGTCTTTTTTCCAGTTCATAATTCCATGCAGTGTCCTACATCCAGTTTTGATAAAACTACAATACCTCAGCAGTGTAATGTTCATTCATAAGTTATACATACTTGTATTCTCCTCTGTTTCCGATTATGAATTAAATATAAATAAGAGAGTTTAGTATCCGTGATTTGTCCGGTGCTATATATCTAAGTTACATCCGAATTGAGTTGATCTTATCACCAGACATAATTAAACATTGAAGCTCTAATATTTTGATACATACGAATAACTTAATCGGTGTTTACCAATTCCTCTTTTACATGTTTATTTCGTTCCATTCGAACTTTCTGTTTATAAACGAATGTGACCATATTAGCAAAAGCTCCAGGCAAACGTTTTGAAATATTTCTTCGCTGCAGACAGGATTTAGTTGCTAATTACCCTATTATTTGAAACTCAGCTAATCTTGAAGCTAAGCCTGCCTGAAAAATGGATTCCTTAAAGTTTTTAATTCTTCAAAGAAAGAAAGCATTTAACTTAAGCTACGGATGTATATGCATGTGGAGGGAGATTTATGGCTTTGTGCAGAGGCATGAAGAGATTTACAACCAGGTTTTAAATCATATGCACATATCATTGCAATTAAAAAGATTTTCATCATTAATAATGGCCTAAAATATTTTCAAAATCACATCAAATGTTTGAAAGTAACATTGGATAATAGTATTTTCGTCGACCTTAAAGTTTCAATAATTACTGAATCCGTACCATTGTCATGCCCTGTCAATCATTCTTGCCAATTAGGTTACGCAATATTGCTCTGCCCTCAAAGTGACAGAAACACTACTTCACTTATTCGCACTGGTGTATCTCAGTCAGTTTGGCTCGAGCTGCTGATGCAGCTAGTGGATTTGGGTTACTTTTAGACCGTATATATATATATATATATATATATATATATATATATATATATATATATATATATATATATAGAGAGAGAGAGAGAGAGAGAGAGAGAGAGAGAGAGAGAGAGAGAGAGAGAGAATTATATACATGTATGCAGTTTTATTATTGCAGTACAATTCGGCGTATGTATAAAATTAAAGATTTAGGAGAGTGGAAAAATTTATGGAATATGCATGTTTTCTATTTTTTAAGCCAGTATTTCTGATTTTGAAGATCTTCAATGTTTTGCGAAGTTGAAAATATCATTAAATATACATTAGATAATAATAAACATATTTGCTGTAATTAAACATGATTTATGGTGATACATTTAAACAGTGGGTCCCCAATTATTACTAGCCGCCATGTATAGCCTATCGTGTGCTGAAAAATGGCGTTAAACCCTATAACAAGAACAACACCAATCGGAATTAAATCCATAAGGGGTATTGTCTCAAATTATATTTATATTTCCTGAGATGTAAATAAATTATATTGATGTCACAGTTTATTTTTCCTTTGAAAGAACTACTTTTACTAATATATTTCCTCTTTTCTCTCAAAAAGAAATCCTTCTCACTGTCAATTAGATTTTTTTTACCATAAGGTTTTGCGCTTTGGCATATTGTATTTTTATATTCCGACATGAAGTGTAAGTGAACGATATTTAAAAGATATAAATTTCACGCGCAAGAAAGAATTTATAAAAGGCATGGCACGTGTTTGAGAAATTAGAAACACCTGTGTAAGTCATCCGAGTTTTGCTGTTCCACAATTACGTGTGAGTTTGTGTACCAAAAATACACACCAGCCCGATAACGTAAAACACATGTTTGAACCGTCTTTTAATATAGCTATAGTTTATCCTTTTTCTCATATCGTATATAATTTTATTGTTTACAAGATTGTACTGTTTGTTGATCACAATTGTGTTTTCTTAAAATGTTTTAACAGAGTCAGTGGAATAAAAACTTCGATATATTTTCAATACCTGGCAAAAGAAGCTGTTTAATCCAATATCATTTTAGCGGCATTTACGTGAGCTGATGCTGTTTGTATCTAATTCTATTAAAACAGGTGATACAGCTTTTTTTTTAAATCAGCTTTCTTCGGGTACCGTTTTTAATTAAATATTTCCCAGAAACATTTGCAGGACTTAAGCAGATATGACCATGATGTAACTTCATATCTATCTAATCTTGGAATACATCAGCTTGCCTGATATGTGCTCAGTATTCAATTAATCACAATTGTTTGAAGAAAAGCAGTTCCTGAAATTGCCATACTTTTTAGAGGCCAACTTTCGGCGATGCCTGTGTCAAAACTGTAAATGAAGTGACCATTTATTGTGTATAATAAACTCTAGCTGTGACGTTTGTTTTTTTGTTTGATTGTGAGTTTTTAACGTAGCTTTAACAATTTTTCAGTCATATCGCTACGATGTCTGCAGTGAGACAGTTTATAGTGATGTCTAGCACTGGGGCATCATGCAGCAGACATGCAGCATGATGTCCCACCCAGTCACATTATCCTGACACCAGGCCGACCAGTCCTAAAACTAACCCCTTAATACAGAGCGTCAAGCGAGGCAGCTGTTGGTACCATTTTTGTAAGTCTTTGGTATGACTCGGCCGGGGTTAGTGCCATTTTTGCAAGTCTTTGGTATGACTCTGACGGGGATCTAACCTACAACCTCACGCTTCCGCGGCCGACGCTATAACCACTAGGCCAGCGGAGGAAGCGGTTCTAGCTGTGACGTAACCCCATGGTTTATTGGTTACAGGGATGTGTGAATATTATCGTTAAGTGGAGTACGACAGGGAGGTATCTTTTAGAAATGCAAATATTTAAACTGTTAAGTTTGGTGGCTATGTCAGATTATGATCATAAGCTGAAGAACGAGCATGAAATTCAAGAATGTCGGAAATAGCTTTCTCTAACAGAATAAAAAAAACGTGTTGCATGGTTTGATAGGATTGTACGGTAAATCAGTCCTTTTCACTTTCAAACAAAGAAAACATTACTGTCACGAATCGTTGTGCATAACTTCATAATTAGATTAGTTTCAAATATTATAACACAGTGTCTGACAGCCATTTTCTTTACAAGCGTTTACGTAAATGAAAATATAAAACGGCAACGTAATGCTTACAACAGATACATACTACATTAATACATTGTGAATATATATTTGCATTGCATACATTGAAAAAGAAACCTCCATATAGTATACAGGTCTACAAAAACATTACTACTATAACGGCTCAGTGACTATGCTTATCATCTAGGTACAAGTTTGAAAGTTTTGAGCATAATCTCAAAAGGTAGGACAAAGTGAGGACCTTTTGATGTTCCAATGAATGCTAACCCCTTCTATGAATACAGAACGTTGCTGGATATAATTGCCACGTTAACTCTCTGTGATCTATTTTATCCAAGCTCTATTAAACTTGTATTAAATTGTCTCATACTTATAAAATTCGTTTTATTTCGCACATAAACGTGGTTGCAAATATGGTTTATCTAATAAAGAATATAGTAAAGGAGCAATTGGCGTAAAAGAAAGTCTATAACAAAAAATATTCACTCTTTGCATACTTGCCATATGTTAATTTTATGTCCTCAGTTAAGTTTTGTATGAAGCAACGTAAAATCCCCTTAATTAAGAAAAGACCTTCATTTATTTCACTTTCTTGTTCATAAACATGGAATGTCTTTGACTGGAAACAAATAGTAATGCTGCGTTGAAGTTAGAGGTCAAAGCTCAGTTTATAAAGTTAGCAAATTAAGGATTTGAAAGTCCGTATCAGAGTTGAAAGAACACAATTTTCATTGTGAGATCCGTGAGTATTTAGTTATAACAAATTCCAGTCATTATTCTTTTAGATCAGATGATTCGAGAGCTAAACTTGGCATAAGAAAGAGACCAACGAGAAACTTCAAAAGACTTAAGAATTAGAGTACGACAGCTGTGTTTAAAGAAACGTGTGCAAAAGGCTACAACCTGATTCAGAATGAGCTTATACATTTCTATTATTTTATGTATCACATACGCCAGTATTTAGACAGCTAATTTTGTCTTAGGGTCTTATCAGTATTACAGTCTTCTATGCCGTGAAAAAAAAATGCAAATACGAAGACCAAATCATCAAGGAATCGGTTATAAACTCTAGTTCTTTTTAGAATCCCGTTGTTAAATTTTTTTATTTTCTTGCTGCAATTTAATGACTTTGGCTTTTTAGTATATAAACAACTGATGTAATTTTTGCTAGTGTGCTAAAACTTGAGATGCAAAAAATAGAGCGCTGTGCACTATGAAATATACGGTCAAATTCCTACTTTGTGACTATTATTAGATGAACGTCATTGCGTCTACTTCAGTAACTTTTGAATATATTTAATATTTCATGAATTTACCTCTGTTTGTGTTGTACTGTATTCTAAGACATTTCTGCAGAACTTGATTACAAATAACAAATTTCTCATAGGATTAGCACTTATTAATTTAGAAAAACTTCAACGTAATATCTTCACGTAGACGTCAAGGGTTTCCTATGTCAATAAAGTGAGTGAGTGAGTGATTAGGATTTTTAACGTAGCTTTAACAAAGCTTCAGTCATGTATCTGCGATGTCTGCAGTGAGACTGTTTATAGTGATGTCTAGCACTGGGGCATCATGCCACAGACATATAGTATCATGTTCCACCCAGTTACATTATCCTGATACCATGCCAACCAGTCCTAACACTAACCTCTTAATGCTGAGCGCCAAGCGAGGTAATTGTTAGTACCATTTTTGCAAGTCTTTGGTATGACTCGGCCGAGGATCGAATCCACGACCTCCCGCTTCCGCGACGGACGCTCTAACCACTAGGTTACCGGAACGGTCCATGTCAATAAAGCAAACGAATTGTACATTGTTAGCCTCAGAGATCAAGTTTCTCAATTGCAGTTCCTAAACTTGACACAAACCGTAGTTTTAACAGTATATGAGAAGTCGTTGTTATATCTAGCATACAATAAGAATGCTGCCTGTGTTAGACGTACAAGAATGCAAGTCTAGGTTAGATCCCCGGTCGAGTCATACCAAAGACTTAGATAAATGGTACTAACAGGTGCCTCGCTAGGCGCTCAGCATTCTTAAGTTAGTGTTATGACTGGTCAGCCTGATGCCAGGATAATGTGACTGGGTGGAACATCATGCTACATGTCTGCGACACGACGCCCCAGTGTTAGACATCACGCTGTAGACATCGTAGCGTTATGACGGAAAATTGTTGAAGCTACGTTAAAAATCCAAATCACACACATACACACACACACACACACACACACACACGAATGAAATTATTTATATCTAGCATACGAC
This sequence comes from Unio pictorum, assembly GCA_030141615.1. Taxonomy (NCBI): domain Eukaryota; kingdom Metazoa; phylum Mollusca; class Bivalvia; order Unionida; family Unionidae; genus Unio; species Unio pictorum. Next base: position 13,460,693 of record JARLTB010000339.1, read on the forward strand.
AATAATGCTCTGTCTTTATGTCTAGCGTACCGCAAAAAATGATGTATATGTCTTGCGTACGGCAAAAATAATGTCTCTGTTTAGCGCACAAGACTGCTATTTGTATATGTCTAACGTACAAGAAAAACGCGATGTCTATGTCTAGTGTACGAGAAGAATTGTATGTATATGCCTAGCGTGCGATAAAAAGATACGTCTTTATTTCTAGTGTGCGACATCAATGCTATGTCTAGCGTACGCGATTAGAATAATGTTTCTTTGTCTAGAGTAGGACAAGAATACTGCCTCTATGTACAGCGTACAGCAAGAATATGTCTCTATATCTGCAACAAGAATGATATACCTCCGTCTCTAGCGTACTACAATATTAACATGTTTGTGTCTAAAGTATAACAAGTATAATAATACAAAAACGATATGTATGTCTATTGCAAAAAATACTGTATCATTGTCTAGGTTCATCGTAAAACAAGATTGCTATTTGTATGTCTAGCGTACGACAATAATGTTATTTCTATATGTCTAGCGTATAAGATGAATGTTCTTTCTCCATGCCTGGCTTACAACAAGAATGGCATGGCTCTATGTCAAGCGTGCTAGAATAATGTAGTATTTATAACTAGCGCAGATGTTTATGTATTTGTGTCTAGCGTACGCAGAATGTTATGTCTTTGTGTCTAGCGTACGGCAAGAATGATATGTTTATCTCTCTAGCATACGACAAGATTGCTGTCTATGTCTAGCGTACAACAATAATGATATTTCTCTGTATGGCTTACAACATGAATACTATGCGTCTATGTCAAGCGAATGGCAAGAATGATATGTCTGTCTCTCTGGCATACGACAAGATTTCTGTTTCTATGTCTAGCGTACAACAATAATTCTATGTCTAGCGTACGACAATAATGATATGTCTCTATGTCTTGCGCGCGACAATAATGTCTTAATCATTGCATCATGGTGTGATTGTTACCTTCTAAAAGAACTGGCATCGTTCATTGTAACTAGGGGTATATTTAAGACGGATTTTATTATTATAAAAATGAATCTTCATACCACGAGCTTGAGATTTTTAATCACAAAATTAAGATAATTTATACATATTTTTCGAATAGAAAGTTCTCTTAGATCCTTGTTTCTCAGTATGTTATAACAAGAAAATCTTGATTGTTGCACATAGAATTGCTTAAATTTTTTATGACACGAATCGTATGTAATATTTTATAAACGGTTTGTTAAAAAGCTCAATGAACATGTTTAAATATTCTGCAACTGAAATTGTCATATAATCTGAGAATTTGTGTCGGCTCACAATTTTGTCATTTGATTGATATTTGTTGTTGAGGAAGGGTGACGGTGCGTAGATTATTGTCTCAATAACATAAAGACCGAATAAACATGTGGAACACGTGCCGATAATTGATATGAAAATAACCATTCTAGAGAGCAGCTCATATCTGGAAGATGTACACTTATTTACATGTGCATAATCATCCAGAGTATGTGAGGATCCGACATTGATCCTAATGCGTAGCACATGTAACCCATTAAGTAATGACTGCCCATTTATCTTCAGCCGAGGGTAGTTCTTTGAATCGACCATATTTCAAGTGCGCATTTAATTCCTGCGTTGGAGATGAGTGCGTACGCTTTCTAATGAAGCGAGACTCAGTCATAAGAGAGTGGTGAGGTATAGACCATCATAGAAATATTTTTTCTTCTTCAATTAAGCAATGCAGGTTCATGCCGATGATAGGCAACCATCTTTCTAAACCATTTCAGAAAGCCAAAAGGATGAAATACATGGGATAAAACGAACTGCATTGATAACAAATATTTCTTCTTAATATCGTTCAAATTGAGGGTAGCGTTATTCTCTACGACACCGAGGCAGAACACCATCGCCCTACAAGCAGGGGTATTGTGCTCATTCTACAATACGGATTATTTCCGAAACTAAAATAACTTTCATTAACATGTCGATGTGCCTTCTAATGCTGGCACTGCCTTGGTACTACTTCTGCTTATTTCGTTAAACAACGAACTTAGAGACAGAAAGTTTCTTTCTAGTGGTCGTGAAGCAAGAACAACCTAATGCTTAAATCCAGACTCCAGCTATTTTTCACACAGACACGTGTCTCTTGTTGTGATCAGTCGTAGGCTTTGATTTTTCTGCTCTCTCTAAAATATGCCATCCTTAACAGATGGATGGTGGATACTACTACCACAACCACTATTACTAATACTACTAGCAATAATAATAATAATAATAATAATAATAATAATAATAATAATAATAATGAGGACATTGCATAGCGCCTAATCTTTAGAAACTCTAAGCGCTTTACAAATGATATTACTACAAAAAACAACACGCCATGAAATTAGTAAACATAAAAAAATGCGAAAAATATTTAAGGTAGGAAACATTATTAGGTCTTTAATTTTGTTCTTGCAGTATAAAAATAGGAGTTTTAAGAGCACTCTTAAAGGGGTTCACTGTGTATTTATGTCTAATTTCAATGGGCAATTCATTCCACGTTGCTGGGCCCTGGTCACCTCAAGTTAACAAGTTCACGTTGACCAAGGCAGCTACTGCCACGCTTAGTCAAATCACAATTGTTTTGTGTGGTCAAAGTCCTTAAAGCATAATAGTCCAAGCGATCAGCGATCTTTCTAAAGTTATTATGCATGATGCCAGCCAGCACCCACTCAATTTATTGATATTGTTTTTCTTGTATGATTATCTGCCGTATTATCTCTCACCTTACATTATTATTGTTGTCATTATTATTTTATCATCTGCCGCATTGAATGCAATCTTTGTTATTGAGTAGTTCTTCAAATCTAAAAGTAGTGTAAGGGTCAAAAATATAAATTAAAATATTTAAAAAACACTACAATAATACAATACTATAAACAAAATATCATAGTTGAATTTCAACAAAAAGAAAAAAAGGCACAAAATGCAATAATTCCTTATCTGTCTGAACAATTAGTAATATTTTTTCACGAAATCAGTGTATTCTGTAGCAGAAATAGAAATCGGAAACTACAGTTCTGTAACTTGTGTTCTGTCATCAATATTTAAAAGAGTAATTTAAGAATCATGTTCTTATCTTCTCATTAAACATTGGTAGGTTGAAGCCATTCTGTCTGTATAAGATAATTGTCTTTAAGAACGAATGAATTTTGATTAGATGTAAACAGTAAAATTGACCTTGTTTCTTGAATGCATGTCAATGTCACTGTCAGTTAAGTAAAGGAATGGCTTTCAGATAAAATACCGTTTTCCTCCTCCACAGACTAAAGCTTAATGACAGATTATGTATCAACTTTCTTACATTTCAAATGATCCAGACTATTCTTAAAGTTGATAATGAATGAGACGGGTACAAAGTATTTTCCATTTGTAGAACATACGTAACGCTCAGACACACATAGGTTTCGTTTTCATTGGGGTTCAAACCCCACCTGAGGCACACCAAAGACGTAGACAAATGGTACTAACAGCTGTCTCACTTGGCGCTCAGCATTAAGTGGTTAGTGTTATAACTGGTTCGCCTGGTGTCAGAATAATGTGAATGATGGGACATGATACTACATGTCTGCGGCATGATGCCACAGTGCTAGACATTGCTATAGACTGCCACACACGTTAAGAATCAAAATAACAAAATCAAATGCGTTTTCAATGGAGCAGCAGAGGGGGCGAATCGGACGTCTCTAATTGGGGTAGATTTTAAGCAAAACATTTTAAGTCTCCTTTTGCCAAATGGAGCCTTAACGATTTTAAAGCCCTATTTGTCAAATTAGGGGTTTCTCAAAACCTCTTGGGTTTATGCAAAATAATTTAAGTCTCCTTTTGCCAATGGAGCCTTCCTCGAAAAGCGTAAAAAAAGCGTCGATTCGGTAAATTCCTCGAAGACGCTATTGTCATTCACCCTCTCTGCTGCTATGGGTTAACAATTCTTTTACGATGAAAATCAATTAGGATTTTACAAACAGACTAATTTGTAGAACCTCACCTTGTAGATCAATCCGATTATTAGACTGGTCAGTGAGTCTGAAATTAATTCTCGTTAGCGAATTATTATGACATCGCATATAGACTGGATTAGTTGGGTCCTCAATTATTAGAAATCCGTGTGGAGCTGTTGGTGCAAATGAATATAGAATATATCCCTGCTGAGCTTGATTTGATCGCTCGAGATTTATTTGATAACTTCCCTCGATAACATCACATACTAAATTCAATGCAATCACCGAGGATATATTCACATTTTGAGGAGCAATATGTCTGCCACCTCCGTCTGGGTCATTATTATGTTTGAGGATGGTTGTTTGTGGTTCTGTTAATTTTTTCCATGCGTCATGGATTTTTTTTGAAACTTTCATCGATGGCATCATTGAGAGATTTTAGTAGTTCTAAGATATTATATCCGTGTAGTTTGAATGTTGGAATATCTTCTACGCGTTTATTATACATTGTCGCAAACTCTGTTCTCGTTTTAGGATTAGTGTCACCTAATACCTCTTGAATGATTTGCAAATGAAATATTTCCAAGTCATCGATGATTTTGTTACATGTTTCTACGACGCTGATAAATTCATCCGGGTGAGAGTACCGGATTTAAGAGATATTAACAACAGTGAAATATCATTATTCATCGCTGTGAAATTTTCAGTGATTTTATCCTGTCGAGTTGTGAATCTATTAACGCGATTTTCCATTATTCCAGTGAAAAAATTCAATATGGTGTAACCGCTATAGCTTTTTACTGGATTATCGGGTTTTATCCTGTCGGTGATATAATCAGATTTTTGTGGTTCAGGTGGTAAATTAACGGTTTCTCCCCGAGGTGGACTTTCAGGCCATCCTAGTATTGTTCGTATAAAACTCTGATATATATCTACGACATAACTAGGCGAGTTTATCTCAATCGCGGATGATAACGTCGGCTCATGAACCGTTATAGCGATTTTTGATTCTGCTCCAGTAATTGATTTTATTCTACGTTGGAATTCAGCATTGATTTGTTCGATTTGATATGATCCGGTTGGTATTGAAACAACGTTCCAGTCTGGAGTCCCGTCTTCACGATTTTTATTCGCGAACACTAAGCTGTTATTCGGTTGTTGACCGCCAAATGCTACTGACCTAATATTAGGCCAACTGTGATACACTCGTAGTTTTGCTAGCGCTATCTCCTTCACGGGAATCGGAATAGGGAAATTCACACTTAATTCAGGATTGGTTGATGTTATTGAGATCATGCTGGTTTGTACTGGGTTTATGTTCTCCTCTATTTGTTGAAGTAGTTCTTGCGGTGTTGTCATTGTTATTATACTCATGTTGTATTTCTAATTTTGACATCGCGGAATCATAAATACTTACCATCGCTGAGAACTCACTATCTGATATAAATGGATCATCAAGCGACGACGATATCAACGAGGACTATTGCGAGTACGCGGTTGATACAGCATGAAATTTAATTATGTAGTCTTGAAGTTTACTCTGGCTGCATGATGATATTTTTTTAGTTATTATCGAAATTATTCCCGCGATTGTTGTCGTCGCGGATATACAAATTGGAACAGCTATCGGAGCAATCATTGTCACCGAGGATAGTATTATACCAGCTCCGGTGATTACACCACTAACAGAGTACACGGTAACATCAACTGTGGTGATTCTTCGTCGGTATTTTTTTATTTTTGTTTGATACTCCTCAGTGAGTGTTTTGAGCTTAGTCTGAAACTCTCTGACCTGATCATAGCGATATTGAGATACCGAAGGTACCGTTGATGGCGACATTTTATTTCCAAATCAGTTTACGATTTCAATTGAAACCGTTAGCGGTTTAATTACTTACTCAAATCAGCTACGAATTCCATATACCATGTTACTGAAACGCTAACCAGATTTTTATCAGTGGATGCTATCGTGAATTGTTCCGCTGTATCCTTGTCGATGATCGTTGATATCGTATTATTGACCCCAGATGAACTCGACAATGATATATTAAACTGATTCGGTGTTACTAGTGTTAATCGATAAATGCCTTTGACGGTTGCAGTAATACTTAGTATATTGTCTGTAGGAGTCCACGCAAATGATCCGTGTTGGATCGTGTATACTACGTTGTTGGTTTTCTCATGAGGAATTTTTGTTTTTTTTAATGATTGTTATCATCCTCCGAAAATCAATTTTGATTGCCTCGATGAAGTTTTTCGTCTCATCGATAGATTTTTTAATATCCGGGAGTTTTATTTCAATTTTATCCAACGCGGTTCCAATAAATTTCTCAATGATATTTTTACGAAAAACTGAAAACTGTTTTCCGTTATGTTCAATTTTAGATTGAAGTGTTGCTAGTTCCAACATAGAATTTTTTATCTCCGTGAGCTTTGGTGATGTTGTCGCTGGATTACCAAAAAAACTTTGTATGAATTTTAACTCATTGTTGAGAGTTTTTAATCTATCTGTAATCGTCGAAATAAGTACACCCGGTTTGAGTTTACCCTGATCGGAAAATAACGCAACGGTGTTCTCGATTGCGTCTCGTTGTTTAACTAAAATATCATCCAGAGAAACATTACTGGTTTTCAATTTACCCTGACGATCTTGAAATACAACTATTTCATTAGGATGAACACTTGCTAAGTTTAACGTCTCAGCTATTTCATCTTCGATTATTCTCTTTATATCACCGGTTGCAGACATTTCTGTGGTTGGTTTCTTCAGCGCTGATAAAGATCTCCCCAAATATTAATCATGTTATTTTATATAATCTCTCTCTAAAAAGCGATTACTAGTGTATTCATTTACGACAACATGTGGTGGTTTTCCAGATGTTGAAAAAGCGTCAAGGACATTTAATACTTCGCTGCCGCATATTGGTGGGTCATTCATTTGTTGTGTTGGTAGCGTAGAATACCAAGTCTTCATTTTTAGAAAATCTTTGATTTTTGGAAAAGGTTTTAAGCGATTTATATAACGTATAAATTCCTTCGGCGCGGCTAATCCATATGAATCGAAATAAACAATTGCACGTGGATCAATCGCATATGCAACCCAGTGAATTCCAGGTCCTGTGCTGTTATCGAGATTAATAATACCGGTTTCAACGCTGTTTGGTTGTGCCGGTAACTGATCTCGCATAAAAACACCTCTGAAGTTTTTAATCGCAAGTTTTTTTTAGCAGCATCGAGTAAATCAAAATTGGACATAGGAATCAAAGATTCCATAACCATAGGTTCCTCAATCGAAGATTCCCGAGTTAGTAAACTGTTCCTGTGATTCTTAGACCTTTTCCACTGTACCAACGATATGGGGTTCCTGGTAGTCTTAGACCCTTTCCCTTTATTTTATATCCCTGTCCAGTTGCTTTCTTTAGTGCCATTCCTGCCGCGGTACCAACGGCTCCTAACGCCGCCGCTTTAACCACCGCTGGGGCTGCTGCCACAATCAACGCTGGAATTGCAGCTAACAACGGGAATATACCGCCGGTTTTAATCATATTTTTGATCGCAGATGCAGAGAGAGTGATCTGAACACCTTTTTTATTATCAAACGCGTCATTGAAGTGTTTTATTTGACGAGTTGTCAGCGACAATTTATTCGCTCCGCCAGTCATCTGGTTGGGTTTCAGTGTTATTGTAGTTCCGCATTTTTTAGCCGATTCCGATTGCAATTTCTTGAGTTGACCGGGAGTTAACGCAACACTAATATGACTATATGACATTATACAAAAACAGATTGATTCTAATGAGAAAATCCGAAAGGATTTTCAATTACATATTTTTGAAAATCATAGATTTTCCACTGGTTCATCAATTACTCTCATTCGTCCACCAACACCTTCGAGTAGCATTGATTTATCGTTGAGAATGACGGCAACCGCTCTATAATTAACACCGCCAGGGTTTATACGAGCTCTAAAGTGTATATCAACGACGGATTGTCTTGTTAAGTCAAGATGTTTCAGCGAAAAATAATAAAGCGGATACAGATTTTTAAAATCCAATTGTGATATTTGCAGACCAGTATCAACATTTTGATCGCGCGCCATATATGTCAACAGACGATGATACACGCGTGCAATATTTTTGGTTTCGTAATCAAGTTGTATATCCTCGGATGGTTCCTGTTGTCCGTTTATTCTCAACGAGACATCACTGACACCTAATTGATCAAATATCATATGGCTGCGTTCTTGAGAGCCATATCGATTTCTATTCTGTAGCGCAACAAATATATGACGCGGAGCTGAAACACCTTGTTGCGCTGCCAGGTTCCACGTAAATATATTATCAACATCAGATTCCTTGGTATCTGTACTCGTTGTTAGCCAACTCAGCAACGATTTTCCTCCTTGATCCATAAACGAGAGTAATCGTTCTTCTGTTGTGATTGATGGAGTCAGTACTGGCATCCACAGTGATAGTTTTGTTAAAATAACTTTACCGACAGCAACACCATCACCACGCCAGATTGCATCATTGTCGGTACCCTTTCTCACGAGTACTACTGTATGCTTCGCTCCATAGATAACTTTTCGGACGTTTCTACAGAATCCAAATATATGATGTAGCGGAATCGCGCATGAAAACTTTCGACGAGGCCTCTTCAATGTTGCTATGCGTGTTGCAAATCCTAGGTTGTAATTACCATTAACGCTTTTTATAACATCAAAGGCAGCAGCTGGTCTTGCTTGGTGTTCAAGAGAATCGGGTTGTGGATCAGCTGCGGTATTTTGCGGTGTCCGTAATTTAAAATACTGAATGTGATCAGCGTTATCATTGATATCCTTAGAGAACATCATAGATGGACACGCTGATCTTGTATAATCATCTGAATATCTCGCTAACCCGATTATTGTTGTGGCAACATCAACCTCACGCTCAATAGATTCAATTTCTCTTCCATCAATGAGATATCTTGCACTTTCAAATAGAACCATGATACCATTATTGACAAAACCAACTCTGACATTTGGGTCATCTGCGTATGGTGCTGGTACAGCAGGAGTATCAACAGCTGTTACAAGTTCTCCTTCCTCTTCAATAAATGCTTCAGCGGATAGAAAGTATTTACTGTTATCATGAACTTGAAGTTCAATTCTTGATCGCAGATCTGGTTGTACTGCATGATAAGAATAGAATTGATAATCACGTACGGAATCATTCTTGAGCACTGGGGCGTCCATATCAAACGCTGTATCAGGTGACCGTTTGAACATTTTATTTTATATTTACTTTGATAATCAAAGTCTAAATCGTAAAATCCATAGGTGAAACTTCTACGAATTTTCCATTTTTATGGACGACTTTGTCGTTGTCGTGGTTTTTTAAGCCACTTCCCGCTATCATATTTGCGGTTATGTTATCTTGGGCGTTAGTCACCAGCGACGCTAGTTTTCTACTGCGTTATTTATAATTTTACTAACACTCGCAGGCATATCCGCTGTAGATGGCAGTGGTCCCAATCCTTTGGATTTTCGCCGCCGAACTTGCGCTGTTAATTTATCCTTCGCGGCTGAAAACGCTTTCCCGGCAAGATCTCCAACAGCACTAATACCTTTATCACGAATAACATCAATGGCTTTCATCGATAATTGTTTTACTAGCGGCGCCACTTTTGGAGCCATTCTTGCAAATAACCCTGCAATGGTATCACCGAAACCATCACCATAGTACGCGTTATAAACTGGAAACCGTGAATTAACTACATAGACGCTGGCTGGTTTGTCATGGTTGTAGTGTATGATCATCTTATTCTGAAATTGCTAGCAATTTCTAAATACTAGTGTTTTCTAAATGATATTTATCTAATGCGATGGATTTTCAGTCGCTGTAATAATCCGTAGGATTTTCCACTAACTCGTCAATGAAATCTCGATATAGACCAATATCCATGATACCACCTTGAAATAACTGCCTGCAGATATCAGCTGCTTCATTAACTACTTCTGGTGAGTTATTTCCAGCTCGTTTTCCTCCGATGAGAACTTCTAATCGTGATATATCGCTGAGAACATTTCCAGGGCATTGAATAAGACCGCTACCTGAAATTTAACTGGAATCTCTGGAAAATCTTTGATTGGAATCTCTGGAAAATCTTTGATTTTCAGATTTAGAAAATCCCTTCCCGGCTGATTTTTTAGTTATACCAGTTGCACCTGCATAATCAGCTTCTGCCATTATTCGTATTTCATCCGGATTTGGGTCGTCTGCTGTATAATCCGGTGGTGGTTGTGTGACACCTTTTACTGCAGCTAGAAAAGTATTAAAATCAGTTTGTAATTCTTTTCTTGCGAGTTTAGTTTTACGGCGATTTGCTAAAAACACTTTATTCGCCCAGGTGTCAATGTCTTTTATAAATTTTCTAGACTTGTCGTCTTTTAAATACATATCTCTTATATTTTTTTTAATTGTCTTTAGTAAAATTAATTAATTCAGAGTTTGATTTGATTCCTCTAATTTCATTTAACGCATCATCAGTAAATATCCTTTCAGGTGGATATTCTTTTATTGCAACAGCACCTTCTTGTTGAGGTTCAGGTGGTGCGATAAATGGTGGTCTACTAGCAAGTTCTTCTTCAACTTCTTCAAGAAGTTCTCGTTGTTCTTGTTCTTGTTGTTCTCGTTGTTGTTGTTCTCGTTCTTGTTGTTGTCGTCTTGCAGTAGATATTATATCACCAGGAAGTGTTTTTAAAGATTTGTTTGTTTGTTTGGATCTTCTTGCTATTTTTTCAAGTTCACCAATAAGAGGTTTTTCTTTTATTTTTTTCCCCCGTCTCGGTAATATCTCCGTATATAGCACGCTCTACCCCCTTCGTTGCTGTCGTTATTGGTTTAAACAACTATTCGGACCCCGCAGCAAAATCCGTTTGTAAACTCTGTCTAGCTTGCAGTTTATTCCTGACAGAGTCGCGGATTGGTATAAATCTTTTAATCGCATCTAGTCGCTCACTAGCCAATCTAGTCGTTAATGATTCATTAACCATTATTTAAATCGTAAACAATTTTCCAATTTGAATCTCGAAGAGATTTTCATGTTGTTGTTCTCGTTTCGTCTCGATTTCAATCTGAATGCAGTGATTTTGTCATCTGAAAATGATTTCTGGAAACTCAAAGAGTTTCAAGTGGGAGAAGTCTACGGGAAATCCCATGTAAAATCGACCGTTTGACCGTACTGAAAACAGTCATTTTTGGTCGTTTTTGTCGTTTTTAGTCAGTTTTTGTGATTTTTTTTTATGATTTTTCACTCAAAGTCATTTTTAAGTGAAAAAGTCTACAGGAAATCCCATGCAAAATCGACCGTTTGACCCAACTGAAAACAACAGTCATTTTTGGTCCTTTTTGGTCGTTTTTGTCGTTTTTAGTCAGTTTTTGTGATTTTTTTATGATTTTTTACTCAAAGTCATTTTTAAGTGAAAAAGTCTACGGGAAATCCCATGCAAAATCGACCGTTTGACCCTACTGAAAACAACAGTCATTTTTGGTCCTTTTTGGTCGTTTTTGTCGTTTTTAGTCAGTTTTTGTGATTTTTTTATGATTTTTTACTCAGTCATTTTTAAGTGAAAAAGTCTACGGGAAATCCCATGCAAAATCGACCGTTTGACCCTACTGAAAACAACAGTCATTTTTGGTCCTTTTTGGTTGTTTTTGTCGTTTTTAGTCAGTTTTTGTGATTTTTTTATGATTTTTTACTCAAAGTCATTCTTAAGTGAAAAAGGCTACGAGAAATCCCATGCAAAATCGACCGTTTGACCCTACTGAAACCGCTTAAAATCAGTAAAAAAAAATAACCAAAATCAGTCAAAAAACTTCTAAAAAAATATTTACTATGAAAATTTATTTCAGTAATAAAAAAAATATTTTACTACGAAATTTTACAACTTCCTTGTAGTAAAACACTTATGATACCGTCCTTGGATTATTTATACATGTTTGTAGTAACAATTTTACTAACAATTATTCGAATGGGGTTTTTCATTTTGTTCAATTAACAATCTATTATTTCTGATTTTTGAATCAATTGTTCTTTTTATTTCATATTCCTTCCCTAATTCCTTTCTTATTTTTTCCACGATAGTAAATAACGGGACAAACTTACTGATGTCGTCACAGCATAACAGTTAATCGCGAATTGAATTCTGAATTCGCTTTATTAATGCATATTGTTTGGGTAGTACATATTTGTTATTGTTAGCGCCGTATTCAATATCCTGGAAGTCGGACATAATTTGATCGCAGTCTAAATTATCTAATATGTAAATCCCCTGAGATTTCAAAACTAAAATTTCGGTTTTAACATCATTGATATTTTGAGAATTCATATTATTGATAATTATATATTTCTAATATAAAAATATATTTCCAGAGATGGGTGTCTATGCATAAACGAATTGAATTTGTTGTCCGGTCAATTTTTTTAAATCGCAGATCGATAAATTCCCTCTGCGACGCATTGAACAGACGGTGGACAAATATCGAAATACCTACTGGCGTAAGCTATTGATTGAAATACTATTTCCTCGTTATTTGTTGTATTAAAAGATCTTACAGGTCTCGCTTTTTTCGAGTATTGTCCAGTCTTTCCTCGTTTCAAATTTTCACTTTGTGAGATAGCTTGCAGATTTGATAAAGAATTGTTCTTAGGATTGGAATCAATGTGATCGATAACAAAACCATCCTTGATCAATCCATGGAAACATTCATATATGATTCTATGATTAAGATGCATTTTCCCTCAAGCGGTAAACCTCAAATATCCTTGATTATTCACAGCACCAACTGGTTTCTTCAGTTTACGATGTCTGACAATACCATCACTGGATGCCTCATAGTTGCTGATCACGGGATGCGTTCGGAATTCTTGGTTCATTTGTATACGAAATACTATTTGTCTAATTCATTGTTAGGTCTAATGATTACATTTGGAAATCTTCCGATGTAGTCTTGAGGGGTTCTTATGACTTTGTCGTTAACGGAGTCATTGATGGAGTCATTGATGGAGTTTTTAACTCTATTATCATAATAACGCTTCAACTCCCTATATCGCTTAACACCGCAACTGAGACACAACTGTGATTTACCACGCACCCCTACCCCACATCGTATACAAGGAATCGGACCAAGGCTTCCACGTCGAACACTTTGCATATGATATCCACAGAACTCCTTTTTGTATGATTTGTTACACGGGGTTGTTGATCCAATCATAAGCCATTTGCAATGATTCATTATACATAAATTCTTTATTTAAATACTTGTTTTAATTATAGCATGAAAGAGTTCAAGAGATTATCGAAAATTACGCCCTGGAAAAATGCTAAATTCAATCTCGATAGAGTCTCTAATACACCAAAGAGTAAAATTCGTGATAGAACCATGATAAGTAAAATTCGTGATTGTTTTAATGAATTCAAGCGTGATGGAGCATCTCACTGTTGGTCGACATTTCGGATCAATGGTGAAGTTGATGCTACCATGAACGATAAAAGCGAAGCAGTGATAATCTCACATCTTACGCGGAAAAGGTATTTTTTACAGTGAAATTCATTATCCGTTCAGACACCGGAGATTGGATTATCAGGGATAAATTTGAACCTATCTTGAAGGATAAAAACTGTCACTGTTAGTCAAGATTCCAAACCAGGAATTCTGACTGGGATTGACAAACCGTACTACGAGAGATCTTATCCTGTAACAGCAGTTGTTTATGGGATATATCCGTTAAATGATAAACCGAGTATTGAAAAACTAGCACCGATGAAACTGTCGCCGCTGACTTCGTCAAGGGTGAATTGTGTAGCAGAACGAATAATAGAACACTTCACAAATGCATCTCGGGGGATTAAATTGACTGATCTAAGACGCAAGAGAATAACCGAGTGGGGATTAACAGTGAAACAGCGAGATGCAACTATCCAGGATATAGCCGAATTAGAAACATCATTAAGATTCCCAATATCGGTAATGACGATAACCGGTGAAGTATTATACGAACCTAAGTATAAATCAAAAGGAACACCAATCAAAATTATTGATCATAACGAACACTATGGACACCTGCGGTAACAATATTTCCGCGGGATAGAACCATAAAATATATACCCACTGAATTTTCCAGAGAAGAGAAATTATTCGATTTTATTCACCAGTTGAGTAAAAACGATTCTGTGTCAGTGTGGTTACTTCACAGCGCTGAAAACCCCGAGGGTGGATTCTATCAATTTGTAAGACCCAATAGAGAATTATACCGTACCGAAGCCCTCCATGACAAGATGAAAAAACTAGCTAGTAGTTTCTCGAAGAGTTTCGACGACGAACAATTATTAACAAATTGCTTTACAATTCCGTCGGTTAGAGAAACTCGTGGAAACAAACGCGAGCTGAATTTCTCACAGACATCAAATCAAGTTGCATCGAATACAACCACGGTGGATTATGGAATACAAAATACGAAATTGAAAGTATTATTTCAGTTGATATAGTCGCGTGTTATCCGGGAGTTTTCTCGGGTACGGAGAATGCGCTGAATACTTCAAGCGATTTGGACATCCCACACACGAGATGGCCCGTGTTGCTATTAATGGACCACTGCCTGATTTTGATTTAACCGGATTCGCTCGTGTGGTATCATTTGAATTGGCAACAGGACTTCATCCGTGCTGTTATGTTTGGATTGGTAGACACATGTCTGTGAAACATTGGATGCCAATAGTGCTATTACGGTATATGATCGATTGTAACATGATGATATCGCTGATTGTCGGTGAAGCAATTATATCATATCGAGCACAGACTGAGGTCTGGTTACCACCACAACCTGATCTAGATAGTATAATCAGCGAACAACGAAAACAGTTTCCCGATCTCGACGAAGAATATATCATGAATAGGTCCAAACTGTTATTTAAAATCAGAAACAAAGACGCAAAAGAACTCGGTAGAAGAATAATCGGTAAATTTACTCAGGGTGGAAAATACGAGAATAGCAGATATTCTTCACGATTGATTACATATAACGTCGAATACGAATTTATAATCGCGGATATTACATCTAAGGGTATATACGTCGATCGTAAAGACGCTTTCTTGTCCGATGGAACAAAATTTGGTACAATTGTTACTTACGCAGATGGAGAAAATCTTCAGTATACACATTTGAGAGCATCAATGCTGGCTTATGCTTCTATCAATTTATTTTCGATGATAAATAGATTTCTTGACACCGCAGTTAGAGTAGCCACTGATTCGTTTTATACAAACGCGAAACACAGCGAAGCAGTGGCTGAATTTATTAATTCTGACGAGAGCTGGGGATCATGGAGAATTAAAAAATAAATTACCGTGTGATTATTCCAAATCAGCAGATGTTACGATTGAAAACAATTACTTGAAAATTAATCAGATATCAGAACTATCTAATGCACCGCAGGTATCTGATCCAATATGTAGATATAAAACAGTTTATTTAAACGGTTGTTGTAGTTCAGGAAAGACGACTCGTGCGATTGAGTTATTTCGTGGGAAAAATCCTACGGATTTTCACGCATCGAATATGATTGTGCTAACACCGACACACAGACTTGCCAGAGAAATGAAAGAGCGAGGGGTAAATGCTTGTACTTATCACAGTTTCATTCGATGGAAAGGCGATGAATGGACTCCTGAACGAATGGGTGAGAAATTTATTCCTGAAGTCGTAATTTGGGATGAGATATGCACTGTGTCATTAGATGTATTACAAAGATTTCTCGAGTGGTTATTGCTATCGAATACAGCGGTAATAATGTGCGGCGATCATGGCCAACCACCACCATTTGTCGGTTTATCCCCACATGATTGGCTAAATAATTTTGTAGACTATTATGAAGAAATTAACACCGATCATAGAGCACTTGATGAACAATTACGCGAGTTCAAGAAACTAATTAGAGTACAACCTGATAGAATCCAATGTGAGATAGCGCGTAAAATAATTTCAGAAACCCCATTAAAAGATTTCTGGGAAGCGTGGAGACCAAACTATTTGATAGTAGCAAGTAGAAAGATAGTCAGAGACACACTTCAGATGAAGTTATTTGAATTGCATAAAGAAAAATTTGCAACACTTCCAGTACCGTTGTGTTATAGGCCTTCGGATACACGAAAACAGAATATTGAAGTTGATATTCCAGGCTTGACAGAGTCAAGAAAGCAGAATTTAGTGCTAAATGATATTGTGCTGGTTGATATCAGCGTCGTCGAAGATGCATTGCGCGCTAATAAATCCCCATGGACACTAGGATACGCAGCGACGATACATTCTTCACAGGGATTAACTATATCCGATACAATTGTTTGGATGGTGGATAATCACATCGAGTGGTCAAATTTAGTTTATCTCGCAGTGTCCAGAGTACGAAGAATAAATCAACTTCGAAGAGTTATTTTAGAAGACGCAGAGGTGCTAGTTAAGACCACGCGGTGGTAATTGAGCATCCTCGGGTATCACTTGTAGTTGTTGTCGAGTAAATCCTCGCTGAGGAGCAGTTGAATCCAGTTTATAAATTGCTGGTCTACCCGTAGATCGTGTTATACTATATATTTTATGCGCGGTAACAATCCTAATAGGATCAGTAGCCCTTTTTGTGCCACCTTCAAGCTCTCCTGGTTCGTATAAATACCTAACAGTGACATTACCGAGTATTGGTTGTTTTTGAAAAATCTTTTTGCGGTTTTACTGGTATATACTTCTTTTTAATCGTGTTGTTAGGTTTCATGTTGATTGTTCGAGTAATCTCATTATTCAGCGCGGTAATCACAGCTGGTAATCTCTTGACCCATTCACGGGATCGTTTATCCTGAATGAATTCCTTTGCGTATTGATATCCAAATAACCGCTCAGCAAGTGTCCGATTAAACCGTTCAACAATTGCCTGATCGCAATGTAGTGCAGTATGCCCTCGTCTGATGATGACATTATGATGTTTCATTGTTGATAGAACCGCACCCTGAAATTCCTTGCCAGGATCAACTTGTAAAAGATTTGGCCAGCGCAGAAGACCCCTTCTATAAATCCTTTCAAATGCAGAAGCTACTTTAGTGGCCGACTTTGTCTTTAGCGGTTCTGCTTGTTTGTATCGACTAGCAACATCAACTACGGTTAACGCGTATTTGTAACCACCATCATGCGGCAGAAATAGTATATCAGCTTGATGAACTTCATTAGGAACGGTCACATCAAAATGCGAGTAGTTAATTTGTTTAGGCGGCGGCAGATAAATTTGCCATATCGCCTGTTTGGATAACCAATCCGCTGCAGTGGTATATTTCACCGATGCTGCACTAGCGAGTTTACCAATTGCTGATTTACCCCTCCAGTATCCTCTTGGATAATAATAAATAGATTCCATGTTGTTATTAATTACCAGCACCTAGCATCAATTTACCTTTCATCGTTGATTTGACTAACCATGAAGCCAATTTTTCTTTTGAAGGATTTATCAGTGATAGAATTCAATGCGTAAATTAATTTCACATCTGCGAGATGTCTGTGTTGCAGATTACTGCTTTTATAAGCGACATCATGAGCATGACACGCTTTATTAATGGCGTTTATTGGTTCTTCACCAAGTCGAGGTTGATTTTGATCATCGAGTCTGATATCAAGTCTAATCCCGGGTCCACAATAACTATACCCCGGAAGGTGTTTTTCTCCTGGATACTTTGCCCATGGTGTTCCTGGGAGTTTTGCTAACTTGACTGCGATATCACCTCCTCGTTTTTTTTTTAATCCTTTGATTTATCAAGGGAAACAAATCTAAATTTTTTTGTACTACATTGTACACACTTACCGGAAAGTGCTGACCGGTTATTTTTAGTTGTAATCGTCGTCAAGTCATCTGTGCCAGTACGTTTTTTACACTTCACACAATATAGATCCATAATTTATGTATAATAACATGAATGTAATTGATTATTCAGCTACCCGACGACGGGAACCTATTAAACACCATGCGATGTTGCCGAATTCAATTAGAATGATTATAATCGGACCATCTAGAAGTGGCAAGACACAACTGCTACTTAATTTGATAACGAGATGGATGAAATGGGACAAGTTGTATTTGATAGCCCCCAGTCTAGATGATCAGCGATGTTACAATGTATTAAAAGATTTTAACGATAAAGCGGTAGAAAAATCCGGCGAGGGTATTATTGAGTTTATAACCGATATCGATGAAGCACCGAGCATTGATGATATTGATGGAGATATTAACAATTTAGTCGTATATGATGATATCATGTTAGATAATCAAAAGAATCCCGCTAGGATATTTTCCAGAGGTAGGCATAAAAGCACTGATGTGATATATGTCACTCAACGATACACACAAATACCAAAAGTAATCAGAGATAACTAATATTCTTGCCGTATTCAACGGAGTTGATACACATACTCTTAGATATATTTGGCAAACTTGGTGCAGCGGTGATATTGATCATAATCTCTTTAGAAATTTCTTTAGTCGCGCTCAGTCAATCCCACATGGATTTGTAACAATAAATTTACACGACCCGAGATCAAGATATCGTGTCGGACTTGATAAAATATTTGGTTAACCCATAGCAGCAGAGAGGGCGGCGACAATGGCGTCTTCGAGGAATTTACCGAATCGACGCTTTTTTTTACGCTTTTCGAGGAAGGCTCAATTGGCAAAAGGAGATTTAAAATATTTTGCTTAAACCCAAGAGGTTTTGAGAAACCCCTAATTTGACAAATAGGGCTTTAAAATCGTTAAGGCTCCATTTGGCAAAAGGAGACTTAAAATGTTTTGCTTAAAATCTACCCCAATTAGAGACGTCCGATTCGCCCCCTCTGCTGCTAATGGTTTGGTTTTGAAAATGGAGACAAACGTAACGGAAGCCTCATTTCCTCTGAATTTTCCGGCTTTTATGAATGCTAACAATGATATAGGCTTGATGACTAACACTGCAAAGGCAGAATATTAAATACTTTCCGAGAAACACACGTACATTTTAAATTAATTACATCTACTATATAGGATATTTGTCATGATTATGTTTTTGTTTTGTTGTTTTCTTTATTTACCAATGAATTTAATGATTTTGACAAAGTTGAACTGCACATTTTGACCCTATTAGCTTTAATTGGATTATTCTGTAAGAGTAGTTTGTGAACTGGGACATCTTGCACATCAATGCACAAACCTGCAATAACTGAACGATCATCCCAGCGACTATATTAAAAAGTAATTTTATCTTCGATTTAGCATGTGGTTTCATTTGACCCTCTATTAACAGTTTACGTGCTTTGTCCGTTCACTCGATGTTAAGCACTTCAGAATCCGTTTTTCTCCCCATCCACATCAAGCGGTCACCTTCAACAGCGTGAAGACATAGTTATTTATTTATCTCACCCACTCACTGTCAATTCCAAAAGAATCTTTGCTTCGTCTGTGACAAAATCCGGAACAAATTTAATTGAGCTTTCTTCTCAGATTTTTAGACTTCTGCTGCAATTTCAGATTTTCAGAAATAAATAGCTTACAAAAGCGGGTTCTACATTAGTATCTGGTCACTTAGTCAAATAAACGATTATCTAGTATCGATGTTAACATTTTGGTAGAATAAACAAATTTGTATACAATAATGAGAGGTGGGTTTTTTTTTTACACTTAGATGAAATAATAATACGAAACTAATTCTGCAGAGTGACAGGAAGTACCGGAAACCAAGCTTCATAATCAGTCTGTAGATTGTTAACATTAATAAATCATTTGTATTCTTTCAGGCCGTAAATCATCGGAATACGACAATTTGTTTGATTGCAGATCGGTTCTCAAATATATCATTTGACTTTTAAAGTAACTGTTCCGATATTCTATAAACGGATTTACACAAAAA
The DNA here is from genome assembly GCA_030141615.1 of Unio pictorum. Lineage (NCBI taxonomy): Eukaryota > Metazoa > Mollusca > Bivalvia > Unionida > Unionidae > Unio > Unio pictorum. The sequence goes on from JARLTB010000339.1 coordinate 13,480,628, forward strand.
AAGATTGGTGAGCATGTTTTACGATGTTACCATGCTGCTAAAATATGTACTTTTTAATTCATGTATTAGACATTATGAGATCATAAATACATGTGATTGTAAAACAGTGGCTATTATAAATAAATAAATAAATAAATAAATAAATAAATAAATAAATAAATAAATAAATAAATAAATAAATAAATAAATAAATAAATAAATAAATAAATAAATAAATAAATAAATAAAATAATAAATAAATAGGATGTGATAATACTTCTAATCTCTTATCAGCTTCAAGCCTGACGTTTGCTCAGTGCATTTTCTTTTGTTTGACATTTAGGGAATTGCTATACGAGTTGCATATTGATGTAAGAACGATTAGTACTGACATGAACATCCCTGAAATTATCCAAACAAGCATATCTTTCAAATTGCTTCCAGGTTTGCTAAATTCTCCGTCATCAACAACCATCAATTATCGTATTTGCTTATCTGGTAAAAAAAATGGAACGTAAATTCAAGATTGTAATTAAATAAAACTATGTGGGATTTTTAACGTTAAAAAATTCAAACTAATTCCGATTAGACATGAATGAATAAATTATCTCATGCAGACTTCAATACACAATTTTAGACTTTAAATATTGTTATGTATATTTCATGTATTTTGTGTAATGTACCATTGTCCGTGATTGAGGTTACAGTAGTTATGGCGTACCTTACTTTCACCATTAATTATTTTAATTATAATTTCACGGTTTAGCCTTGCTTACAAACTTAGAATTTCCGGAATTGAACTTTTGACCCACGTCCTAGTCATTTTATGAAGTATAAGGATTCTTAGGTTTGATATATAAAAATAAATATTTAATTGCTCCATTGTGCATCAAGACTATTGGTACATCATTTAATTCAAGAATATTGGTACAACAACACATTCAAGACTATTGGTACAACAATACATTCAAGACTAATGGTACAAATACATATTCAAGACATATTGGAATTCATTCAGAAAATTCTATAATTTTGTACTTGTGCTAGAATATTTAGGAATATTTGGGATTGAATCAATATAAATGTAAATTTTCATCTTTTGACTTAGAAAAATAAATTTATTTACTCACTGTAATAAATTTATTGATATATATCCTTTCTGTTACTTAGTTTAAGACGATAGTGTAGTAACAACATGTACTCATCGAAGTTTTTCAAGAAGTAGTCTTGGTTAGGACAGTCATAAAGATCCTGCATATGTTTATAAATTTCTTTCAAATTAAATTTAAATTAAGTATTGACATATTTCATTAATATTAAAATTATGTGCATTGCTTTAAATATTCTATGTTTTTGTATGACACAGCAGTATATTTAGAAGTGGGTTCTTACTGTGCACCATGAGAAAATAGTCTTTTATATTTCTTTTATAAATGGTAATATATCAGTATCATAATGTATCACCTCGACATGAAGGTACGATATACTATATAACGTATCATTACGATACGGAAGTACGATATTCTCTATAATGAATCATCTCGACAGGGACGTGCGATATGCTATATACTATATTATCTCAATAGGGGAAACGATATCCTATATAATATATTATCTAGACAGGGAAACGATATCCTATATAATATATTATCTAGACAGGGAAACGATATCCTATATAATGTATTATCTAGACAGGGAAATGATATACTATATAATGTATTATCTAGACAGGGAAACGATATCCTATATAATGTATTATCTAGACAGGGAAACGATATACTATATAATGTATTATCTAGACAGGGAAACGATATACTATATAATGTATTATCTAGACAGGGAAACGATATACTATATAATGTATTATCTAGACAGCGAAACGATATGCTATATAATGTATTATCTAGACAGGGAAACGATATGCTATATAACATATTATCTAGACAGGGAAACGATATACTATATAATGTATTATCTAGACAGGGAAACGATATACTATATAATGTATTATCTAGACAAGGATGTGCAATATACCATATGATGCATAATCTTGACAGGAAGGTACGATAAATTATATAACGTATCATTTCGACAGGAAAATACTATATACTATATATAATGTGTCATATCGACAGGGATGTATACCATACCATACCATACCATACCATACCATACCATACCATACCATACCATACCATACTATACCCATACTATACCCTTACCATACCATACCATACCATACCATACCATACCATACCATACCATACCATACCATACCATACCATACCATACTATACCCATACTATACCCTTACCATACCATACCATACCATACCATACCATACCATACCATACCATACCCATACCCATACCCATACCATACCATACCATACCATACCATACCATACCATACCATACCATACCATACCATACCATACCATACCCATACCATACCATACCATACCATACAATACCCATACCATACCCATACCATACCATACCCATACCCATACCCATACCCATACCCATACCCATACCCATACCATACCATACCCATACCCATACAATACCCATACCATACCCATACCATACCATACCCATACCCATACCATACCCATACCCATACCCATACCATACCCATACCCATACCATACCATAGCCATACAATACCATACCCATACAATACCATACCCATACTATACCCATACTATACTCTATATCATTTCGACAGGAAGGTACGATCTGTAATTTAGTAATATGAAATACACTCTTGTATTAAGTCTTCCCGATGGGTCTCCTTCCATGTTTCAAGTCCTTGAAATGTATTCAACAAGAACCTGAAGGACAATTATAAATCAGTTAATTCAATAAACAATATTGTTTGATTCAACCCTCTTTTGTACTATACAACACAACGTGACTGCAAAAGGGATCATTGAATACCATTTCAGTTACCTGACCCCATAAATATCGTCTGTAATTGGTTAGGAAAGATAATCCGTGTCATAAACGTTCCGCTTTCGCAACAAGACTGGATTGTTGTGAGATTTTTGTCACTCTCAGGAACGCAGCAATTCCGGATCTGACGTTTACTTGCCTTGAAAAACTGACATTAAGTCAGATTCATTTCTCTTTTCTTCAACAACATACTTGGACTGTAATACACTACACTAATGCAACCGAGACAAAAGATAATGCAACAAACGGTAAAGCCGAACGATAAATAGAACGGAATGATGACGGATATATCCTTGGTTTTCGTGGATAGTTAACACAGAGGTCAATGAACCAAGTTTAATGAATTTTGACACGAAATAGATTTATTATATCTAATGTAAGCAAGTTATTATTTCCTTCAAACGAGATACAATTATGTTTAAAAATATACTAAAAACATTAGATTATATGTGAATGATGTATAGACAAATTTTCGAAACAGGTTGTTTGGATATGTCATTGTTAGTAGTATATATTCTGGCAAGGTCGATGGATGCTATCTGCAGGCAGTTAAATTCAAACGAGGCTGCACACCGAGGATAGTAGAAGACGTAGGTACAGAAGGTGGACACGTGGCGAGTATGCGAGTATTTCTAGCTTGGGGAAGATACTCTCATCTCAGAGAAAAATCAATGCAATCAATGAATAGTGTCATAGTGAAACAATTTTACGGTTCTCGTGTTCTAGATTTTAATTTGTCTTGAAAAATAAAAAGAATGGACTTTTCAGTGTATGTGTTTGGTCAGAAGTTTGCCACAATTCAGTTCCAAGAAACTCGTCAGGGTATAAAATAATAACACGACTAGCTGGTATTGCATTAGGAAGCCAGACTTTTGGAAATAGTTTATTCATCTTTAAGTTGCAGTATATAAAATGAAAAACGGACTGACAAACGATGTGAAGATAAACGAAATAATTTTGTTGCGATCATGTATCCATGTCCTGCAGCTAGCATAAACTATCTAGTAATCTCCATCCAACATTTCGCTTCCTTTTGAATGTACGGTTAATCCCTGTCAGAGTCTCGCGGGTCATGAGCGTTATTCGTATAATATTGTATAAGCCCCACTTGTAAAAGGGTAAGCGTTACGTCCCACTTTGTCAAAGGGTATTGCACAACATATAATAACAACACTCTAACCCACTCCCCTCTGATGCTCGCTATCTAGGAGATGACCGCCCACGGTATAATTGCCCGGTTTGAGTATAGAATGTATATGGTAAACTGAGCTAATGTATATTGAACAAAGAACTACGAGCCCCCGTAAAGATAAATAAACAATATAATCAAATACATACACAGTGAAATTTCCTTTTATTCGAAATACACGCGGTTTTAGAATTAAACTTTCACCGAATTACAAATAGATTGAGAATAGAATTAAACAAATTTAGCCGTTCTATTACTGATAGTTAAATTCATTAGAGAATCGAGAGTTCAATCAAATTCATCCGCTTGTTCGATTTTCGTAACCTGTTATCGTCGAACTGCGTTCTCTGCGCAATCCAAGGTTGATCCAGAAGTTCCTGTCTCTCGAGATACTTTTCCGTCGTGGATGTTCCGTTTGGACTCAGACTTGTCCTCTGTATCAATGTATACACCTTGCAATTTCTCCTTCACAAGTCCTTTTTCCCGTACTTGTACGTCTTCTGTTTCGGTACTGCACGTCTTTCCAAATAAAAGCTATTTTTCTTCCTTCCAAAAGAAAATTAAAATAACCTAAGTCTCTTGTTACACGGTAATAGCTGAGACTGTCCGTTTTCCTGGTTCGAACAATCAGATATTACTATCAGTGATAACAATTTTACGGCTAGTAATTAATTACACATGTCTTCAAATCAATACCGTTAAACCATCTGTTAATTCGGTCTGCCTTGACCTAATACATTATGCACTGTCGCTAAAGTATCTACGACATCAAAATTCGGTGAATTCACATGTATTCTTGTAAATCATTAATTAAAGTAAGACATCAAATCTTAGAACACAATCAATATTCAAATAATATGATCAATTAAAAAATTAACTTAACACTTTCCTATCATAACTCCACATAGTGTTTTACGACATCAATTAACACTACGTAATTCTTAACTACGAATTAAGGTAAGAATTCTAATTCATAATTCAAAAGCACATTACTAAATTAATGTAACAAATGAAACTAATCATACAAATGTATCAACAAAATCATGTAAATCTGTAAACGAAATGGCATCAAAATGTGTATTTTGAGACAAATACCTCGCGTTTTTGGTGCGTCTCTCAACCGTTGGTTTTGGCGGTTTTTCGATCACGCTTCCTTGACGAATGGATTTCACTCAAATCACATCCGGAGCCTCTTTTCCAAAATAATTCTACACTAGCTTTCTTGCAAAGCAATTTTCAGAAGACAAGTAAATTTCGGCTAGTAAGATACTATATTCTAAAGATGTTCTCGTGTAAAACACACCCCTTATTCAACAGTGACCAATCAGAACAAATATATTTTCTCGCGCTTTCCTTTAAAAGTCGCTTACATCAGCGTGTCAAGATGACACGCTTTGGTTTTAAGTAAAGATTCTTTGTTTCAAATCAAACCTGACACTTTCGTGATAAAATGAACCTTTCCCCAGGTCACGGCGGTCAGTTTTGCTCCTGTATAAATAAGGCTAACTAGCACGACGGACACATTCCACTATACCGGTACCTCTCCTTGCAGAATGTGTCTCATAAATTTAACAAATGGCTGGCTGGCTAGAATTAATAGTTATTTAATAAATTCGACCGAAAATTTGGCACTTCACAATCCCATAATGCCATTATTCTCTCTGCTTCCAAGTGTCCTTGGAAAAGCGTAAAGAGGTATTGCTGTAAATGATTTTTATGCAGTTAAGACTGTTCTTGCTGTGAAGGTTTTTCATGCTGCGAACTCTGTTCATGCCGTGAAAACATAATAATACACACATCATGTTTAATCTGTACAAATAATGAAATATTTCCTTGACAAAAGTCCTAGGGAAACATTGGAGAAGTATTTTCAAGACAAGATACGTTGCTCTTTCATACCAGGATTTTGGTGATATAACATTTAAAATCACAGTGAACACAATGAAATATACTAAATTTGAATATAACATAGTAAATTGACATTAATGATAAAGAAAGCTTCTAATAACACGATTCCTTAACATGCATTTTTTTTTCTCTAAAATCCGAAAGACCAATAAAATTAAAATAGAACCATGTCTGACTTAGATACCTAATAATGTTTTGTATCTTATATGTTTTCAGCATGTTTCTGTTTTCCAATTTCATTGTTTTTGTCATTTGTTTTTCTGATGTGTAGTTATATCATTATAGATGGTGTAAAGCGCTTAGAGCTTCTAAAGATTAGGCGCTATACAAAGTCCTCATTATTATTACTATTATTATTATTACTATTATTATTATTATTATTATTATTATTATTATTATTATTATTATTATTATTATCATTATTATTATTACTATTATTATTATCATTATTATTATTATTAGTATTATTATTATTATTATTATTATTATTATTATTATTATTATTATTACTATTATTATTATTATTATTATTATTATTATTATTATTATTATTATTATTATTATTATTATTATTATTATTATTATTATTATTATATCCGAGTGTTATTAAGATGACCAATTTGCAATAGTGAAATATTCCATGGCAAAGAGTTCTAATAATAACAAGGTAGAAACATGACGTTGTGTCTTTCTAATGAGTGCTTTGAAGAACCGCTTCGCATATTTTATAGAAGTCATGAAAAATTACGAAACTTGAAAATCAAGTACATTACATAAATGAAAAACCTTCGCTATGTCCGTTCATGCTGTTCAGGTCGTTAAAGAATATTCTTGCCGTGAAGGTGTTCATTCTGTGAACGCTGTTCTTGTCTTTAAGACTGTTCATGCCGTTAATAATGTTTATGCTCTGAAAGCTGTACATGTCGTTAAGACTGTTCATACCATAAAAGCTGTTCATGTCGTTAAGACTGTTCATACCATAAAAGCTGTTCATGCCGTTAATAATGTTTATGCTCTGAAAGCTGTTCTTGTCTTTAAGACTGTTCATACCATAAAAGCTGTACATGTCGTTAAGACTGTTCATACCATAAAAGCTGTTCATGTCGTTGATGTGTGTGTGTGTTAAAGCAAAACACATATTCCTTGCCTTTTTGGTACTCTATTCTGAAAATAAATTTCGCAAAGTTTTTTTAAAATATATATATATAATGTTTATCAGTATACAGGCATGTCCGTCTTTATATCATTTAAGTCTGACTTTTAAAGAAATTCCTAAAAGTACTTCCCTATCATAGATTCTCTTGTTAACACTTCCGATCAAACTTAACATTTTAAACAATGTAATCTCCATTATTTAATCAGTAAGGAGGTAAACAACCTCTTATCATGATCAAAATAAATATGTATTCTTGGTTGAAAAGGTAACACTTTTGAGAAACGATGGTCATCTGGGTGAAATATCTATAACGTCGTGACAATTGAAAAAATTCTGTATAAATTTATCTTTAATGCAACAAAAACAACATAAAAAGACAACAATAATTCTAATTAAAATGATGTTGAAATTGAAATTTCTACTATTATAAATAATATGTTAATATTACATTTTAAACCAAAATAATCCGTAATCGATACAGTATAATCTTAGTTAAGGCCGTGTCAATAATAAGCAAAGGTACGAATTTCTCGGGTTAACAGCTTCGTATCTCAAATCACATTTTCTAGCGTTATCACAAAGTTACTCTCTTTATCTTCTAGAAACTGATGCGCGCCATTTGTCAATAATTTGAAGTTTTATATGAAACAAAAATGTTACTGCAAAAGTTAATATTAGATATTTATATGTCTTATATGAAGTGATGCGTGCATTGGTTTCGAGTAAATAAAATGTTATATTTTACTGCCTTACTGCTTCCGGTAAAAATACCTGCTTTTTCCCCACGTCGAAATATGCTAGTATTCATTTATAGTAATCATAATTAACTAAATAAAGTTTATATTAAAATAAATCCAATTTCACTTGACAAAGATCTTAAATCAAAAGAATTTTCCAGGTTGTTTATATTTATTAATTTGTTTTTTTAAAAAATGTATGTATATATGTTTGCGTGTGTGCGTGTGTGTGTGTGTGTGTGTGTGTGTGTTGCGTGCTTGCGTGCGTGTATGCGTGAATATTTTCTGTTTTTGACGCTGTCTACATTCACATTATGGATGTGTGTTAAGTACAAAAATGGTGAATTGAATTTGAACTAAATAAGGAATGCTGATAAATACAAATACGTGTTTAATAAATACACTTGACAAAGTGATCTGGAGGCCAAATGTGTGACATGGTATGAACTGAATAGCTGCTTTTGACATAACTCGTGTACAAAAATATTGGAGATAAAAATGCAAGATTATACGAAAAAAGGTAAAACATTTATGCCATGAAAATGTTATACTTAAGTGTAGAAACTCTACATAATGCAAATTATGTAGAACTTCTTTTTGTAAGATTTGTAATTAATATTTTCAAAAGATATTTTTCATTATTTTACGGAACTCGATATATGTAATCTGTTCATGTCATGTTTAAAACGGAAGAAAATTAATGATCCATACAATTGCATGGTTGCTAAAAACTAAAGAGAACATTTGAAAAAAGCTTGAGAAAGGAAAATAACGACAGCAACATGAAATACATAGATCATTTAAATGTTAATGTATTATGTCAAATAACATTTAATCACCTTAACAATAGTAAACGTTATGATGAAAAGTATTTCACATTTCAGACAAGCTCATGCACCGTTTATGACTCAGTTTTATAATCAATAAACATCTTCTGTAAAAAAAATTCTCATCGTACACAGAGTCGAAAACGTCCTTAAATTTGATTTATACTAAAATGTATATGTAATTCAATTTTCAGTCTCATAATTAATCATTATCATTAGTGTCAGAAACGTTTTAAACGAATTTGAATCCCAGAAATAATTATTATGAAAATACAGAAGTCATTTTAACCTAAACAGCAACGAAATTTTGATCCAAAAGGGGAGGTGACACATATCAAACTTTATACCTTTTGCTGACAAGATATTATCACAGTTCAGAGAAAAAACATTAAAATTACTGTAAACATTTTTTAACGTTTACTAAGGCACATTTTTATTTTATTTTCAGTTAAGAAAATATTTAGATAAATAACTATCTGAGAATGAAAAGGTTATTTTTTAATGTAACTGATAAATTTAAGATATTTTTTATCTTATGTTAAATATAATTGTTTTCATATCTATATTTAAATTTAGATGTATGGACTATGTAGTCTGAAATAAAGATTTTTTTTTAAACATAAGATATAATTCTGAGAAAGGAATATACATATAATAGAATCAAATCTTATTTAAATAGTTGAAATTGCGCTGCTAAATGTAAGTGCTTAATCTATTTTTATGCTAAATGTAAGTTCTTAATTAATTTATTGTTAAATGTAAGTGCTTAATGAATTTGAATGCTAAATAGAAAATCCTAATTTGAATGCTAAATGTAAGTGATTAATTAATTTGAACGCTAAATGTAAGTGTTTAATTAATTTTCTGAATTAATTGCAATGCTAAATGTAAGCACTTAATTAATTTAAATGCTGAATGTAAGTGCTTAATTAATTTCAATATTAAATGTAAGTGCCTAATTTAATTCAACATGCTAATAATTATAATTTGAAAATTGAATCTTTATTTGAAACAAAAATTTCTATATTTAAGCAATGCAAATCTAAGATGAATTAATGCCGAGCGTCCAAAGTTATAATGTACATAATTTGTAGTAATGTTTATGCAGATACATTATTATTCTAAGATATATATGTATGTACCATGTACACATCTTATTGCATAACTGTTCTTGGTGATATATCAGCTCATTTCTTAAAATATGATTATGAGATAATGAATCATATATATAATCCTATACTTACTGGTGCTGCTTATAAGACCCCTGGCAATGCATTCCACTTCAAATTCCTAAACATCGCAACAAAATAAATTCACGAATGAAATTGTGAAGAAAATACGGTTCTTTTAAAATCCACCTTAAATTCGCGTACACATTTGTATAATTATATTCGAAATTATTACTTTCCGCTTTATTGCTCATGTCATTCCTCGTAATGATTTACTTTCCTCTCTAAGAAAGGGGCCATGTAAAGAAGATAGAGGCGTCTATTAACGGTATACATTCTTTCCAAAGGTGCTAAATGTTTTCTACAGTGCCGAGCACGTGCTCGAAAAACAACAACACCTGTGCAGGTTACGTGACTAACACTGTTCCACCAGCCAAATGTCGATCTGTGTTCTACATAAACACCGTTTGGCTAATGCAAAACACGTGCTGTAACGGTCTTTTCGCATCACTGTCTGAACCCATTTATGCGCCTTTAAATGAAAAGAACTCGTTTATACTGATTGCGTCATTAATTGATCCTAATAGGATTATTTTGAGGTGTAGCAATGTCCGCGGCAATTCTTTTGAAGATAATATTTGCTGTTATGTGAAAAATACGCATCGTATTATTGCAAAACGCCCACAGGAACGTGAAAGGAATGTTTTTTATGCATATACACGTGCTGAATAAGCCCCAGCCTAAAATAAAAAATTACCCGCATGACCATTGCCACAGCTGTAATCCAATAAATAAGTGCGTTGTTTTAAGGTGTTGTGTGGTGGTGGGATGTGGTCTAGATGATTCTGGTCGAAAAAGTGACTAGCATTGATGATTTGTAGAAGAAAACTTTTCTTCAAACATTTACTGAACAAGACATCGTGAAACAGTGTATCGTGAAAACAACGACTCAGCGCCGGATTAAGCACCGTGGAGGCCCATAGGCAGTCAAACTTTTGGGGCCCCAGAACCACGGTCACGGTCTCATGGGGGCCCCTGATGGGGCCCATAAAAGTCGCGGGGCCCATAGGCAGTTGCCTACTCTGCCTAATGGGTAATCCGGGACTGCAACGACTAAACATTAACAACGCAAACAACATATTTTCATTCAATCCATAAATTAGGAAAAGTGCGATATTTTTCAACGATAAATAAGATGGAAGCTGATAGAGCATATATTTGTTGATTATGCTTGATTTTTATATTTTTAGAAATTAATCTGTTTGTATTTTGTACCAGTGACATGTAAGCTAATATACTGTTGGATGCAATTCTTACCGCTACAGTACTCTGGTAATAAATCTATCAGTGATTTATTTACGTTTAAGAAAACAAATCCATAAATTTGAACATGCACATACAATTCGCAGAGAATTGTGTTGGTATCAAAGGTGTTAAGAGTCTTGCATACATTGATGTAGGAATAACTTTGTTGCGTGGTATTTATTTCATAAAGCATTCATATATGTCAAACCTACCTTTATTTTCCTCCCATCAAAATGAATTATGCTGAAGCTAACATATATTTATTTCTTCAACTAAAATATTTTGGCTAAATTAAAAGTATATGTTTGATTCGGCTAATCATTTGCTGTTATGTTAAACTGCTTTTTGTTTTACGTAATAAATTTGACACATTTACCCTTCTTTAACTTCGTCTATAATAAAATTAAGCAAAAGCTAATCAATTGTACGTAAGATATATTTCATTTAATCTGCGATATGTTCTCAGTTGAATAGTGTATTTTTATTATTGTACATGATATATTAATATTATATTTATTAGGAATCCGTCTGGTCTCATCATTATCATCATCATCATCATCATCATCATCATCATCATCATCATCATCTTGACCGAGTGTGGTCGTTGATGCACTGTGCTGCTGAACATCTGACCAGTTCCCTCCACTTGTCTCGATCATGTGCGCATGACTGTGTCTCCGTAAAACTTGTACTGGTCCATTCTGTGATGTTATCAGCCCACTTTTTGCTCTGTCAACCTCTCCTTCTGCCACCTTGAACACTGCCCTGCAGTACTGTTGCGGATAGACTTTTGGCTCAATGACTTGCCCATACCATTTCAGCTTTCTCTTTTTGACAGTGGCGAGGAGGTCTTTATAATGGCCTTGTGTGTGTGGTAGTTGTTAGCACCATTTTTGTAAGTCTTTGTGAATATTTAGAAAGTTAAATGAACAAATTATAAAAGACAGAAATCTTTTATGCCAGGTAACACTATAACAAATGCCGTAGTTATCCTTACAATATGTATTCTAATACGACCAATCAAATGCTAATACGACCAGTCCAATGCAAATTGGACCAATGAAATACAAGTAGGACAAACCAAATGCAAATACAACCAATCAAATATTAATACGACCAGTCAAATGATAATACGACCAATACAATACAACCTGTCAAATACTAATACGATCAATCAAATACTAATACGACCAGTCAAATGTTAATGCGACCAGTCTAATACTAATACGACCAGTCAAATACTAATTCAACCAGTCAAATGATAATACGACCAATCAAATCCACACACTGACGATAGACTAAGCAAAAAATCTAATTTATCTGCATTACACAAGAAATAAAAGATAGCAATGACGACCATTATCATAAGGTCCAATAAAATAAACACAATTATAACTCACTTTTATTTGCAATACATGTATATGCTCAGTAGTGACTTTAATTTAATTAGATTTAAAGCATGGTCTTTATTGGTCACAATGTCATTTAGTATGGTGTCATTCCAAGAGAATACGAGCATGGATGTCGTAACTATTTGGTACTGTTATCTTCAAGCTGTCTTCTAGCAGAACGAATAATTAGATACAGAGATGAAGTTCTGTGACAGATGAAAGGGGAATTAGGATGGCATAGGCTATCAGTCCAGCTTTGTCATCAAACTATTTATCATTATCATTACCTGTTTCCGTTATCCTTATATTGTCATCAGCAGATAAGAATTTGTCCGTGGTATTTAACGTGTACTAGCCTAAGTAGACAAGGAATTATTCACAGAATTTTGCCGGCGTTGAAAGCCAAGTATTTATCGGTTTCTTTTGATCATGTCTTCGGCCATTGAAATAATCAGAATATGCTTCAAAAAATTGCAGACAGCGTCATTGCTTAGTCAAAATATATATGATACGATTTGTAAATAACTCGCTTTTATAGAAACGCACATTCGTTTGCTTTGTAAAGTCTAAAATAATATTCAGTATTTAGAGATGCATATTTGGAATGAAGTACTGCTTGTATTTGTTTACAAATCAATGCAGAATCGTGCTAAACTACATCATCCTCACCTTTTTGTTCCAATCTCAGGCTCTGGAGAAAATATGGAACTTTGAATACCACGATATGTTCAAAATGTTTCACGCGATGTTAAAACCAAGCGTCTGCTATATATCCGAAGTATTGGAATATGACTAATCTGATACAATAGAATGCTTGCCTGCAAACTTACGTAAAACAGCTTTTGGTGTTCCATCTACTATAAGCAATTTGGAAGCTCTTGGTGAAAGTGGTAGAATTCCTAAGCGTCTAATATATCATATTAAATGTGTTTAATATCGGTGTAAATCACTGCACTTGGATAAAAATGGATACAGTGAAATTGTTATATGATGCTTAAATCTTTGAATATGGCTTGCCGTGTAATTTTAGAACATGGATTTTGCAAAATTTTGGACTTCGCAGGATGTTGGAGATATAATTCTTTCAAAAACTGTTTTAATAAAAACGTTGTCAGACTTTATGACATGCATACATAAATTAATCTCCCAAAACTATTCATTTAATATATATTTGAAATCCATTTTTAATGTAGAAGGTTCGAGGGTCTGCCTTGAATGCGGGCGGTCCCGGGTGCGAACCTCGACCGAGTCATATCAAATACTTATGCAAGTGGTATTAGCAGCTGTCTAACGTGGCGCTCATGATTACGAGGTTAGTGCATGGACTGTTCATCTAGCTGCCAGGATAATGTGACTGGATGAGACATGGCGTTACATGTTTGTGTCAGTATAATGTGACTGGGTGAGACATGGCGCTACATGTCTGTGGCATGATACCCCAGTGCAAGATATCACTATAAACTGCTACACTGCATACATTGTAGCGATATGACTGAAACAATGTTAAAGCTACGCTAAAAATACAAATCACACACACGCACACACACACACACACACACACAGTACATATAAATGGGATACTTTTAGTGGGGTGTAAAATATAATGATACCCTATAAACCTTAGTCTTAGGACAATCGTCCTGAAGAAGGAAAAATCCCACCTGTAATAAAATCTTAGAAAACCCATAAGCCACGGGTGTAAACCTGAAAAATACTGTGAATACAAAATATACATGGACTGGGAAGAATGTAATAATTAACGGTTCCCTTGCAGAGAAAAATATTTCAAGAGGCACAGCAACTATGCTTTTGTAATCTGTATTTTACATTTTTCTGTGTTTTCGTCGGATGTCGTTACATTTTGCAGGCGGCTCTTGGATTACTAGTTCATGGCGTGGAATGCAGCGAGCAGAAATGAATATACATCCGAGGATAAACGAATTATTTTTTATATTCTAAGTGGCATATCGTAATGAAAGGCATTTAAGCACTTACGATATATTTTAACAAACAATTTTGGAGGAGTAACTGAGGATTCGTGAAAACTGTTATCAAGATGATCCTTATATTTGTGAAGAATGAAGCCTTCAGTGGTTAACTCCAATTTTCAGATGCCTTCGAGAAAAAGGTATTAGCCATAAATATACAACTTAAGTTTGATATTAAATATTCTATCAATCCGTCGAATATTGGCAGTATCGGTTTGTGATTCGCTAAATCTCAGAGACCATGACCTATATAAATCTCCGTTACGTAAATAAATCATTGATGAATGTGCTAGTCAATTTTTATTGCTTTTAATTCATGGCTATAGGCTTAGCTTGAACTATAATTTTTTTTTATTTGGCTTCTGTTTGAAAAGGTTGGTGCTTTGTTCTGTTTTTTAGAGTTTTGTCTATTTAGAATCCCCCCCCCATTAAACCAATTTCGTGTGAAATTATAGTGAAATTAAACAGTGATATTTTTTTTAAAAAAAGCTGGCTAAATTTAATTTGTACCATATATGCGTCCCCTGCGGTTTAATTTCTTGGTATTTATTCAACTTTAAGTTTTAGAATACTATAAACCTTCGTTAGGACAAACTTGCTGGTGAAAGTTACTTAACCTTCAACAATGGAACAGAGTCAGTGGTCTTAAACTGTGCAACAAAAAGAAACACAACCAACAAGTTTAGAATAAAACTCCACAATGAATTTAATTCTCCAAGTTACAAAGCTAAACTTTAGGAGAAACTTAGATTATTTAGAATAAAATCTAAAATAATCCTAACTGTTTTATCACAAGTACGAAGTATTGAATATTCTGAATGAATTCAAGTAGCCATTATTGTATTGATGTATAATACTGATATGATCTAAAATGTCTTGTAAAGAATTCTCAGTATTACCAAAATAATGTTTGATCTTTAAAACAAGTAAACGAGCACTTATATTTCCAATTAATTATTTCAACAAATAACGCATATCTGAACCGAACACAACTACAAACTACAAACTCTGATCATATATTCTTAAAGTCTCATATTAAAACAGGAATAAAGATTTTGTTCATTAAAGCCCCCCCCCCCCCCCCAACGCCTTTGTGGCAACAGAGTTTTCTTAAAAACTAATGGAAACTTCCAAAATATTGGCAACAAGTTCTCTTTCAGAACATTTTAAGATCGTAATCAAAGCTAGGTCTTGAATTCAAGTTCAAGTGGACTTGTTAATAAAACGTGACAATAACAATAGTCAGGTAGGCAAAAGCAAAATCACTAAATCAAGGACAAAGATCAAGCACATACTATAAATTAAATATACATAATAGTCAGAAATTTTACACCCAATACCTTGGCGAAGAACAACAAACTCCAGATTTTATTGCTGCAGTAGTTTGGTTCAAGAGTGTGGATCTTGCGTTATTTATTGTCATTGAGTCGTTTGCATACTTTTTACAATTCTTTACTTATTCCTTAGAATTATTACACCTTTCGAAGTTCTGCCACTGTCAGGAATAAGAGTGCAAATAGATTGCATTAAGAGCTAGAAGTCAAAATCGGAAATCCTGCTTAATTAATTGATGCCCATTCCGAGTTATTTTAGTAAACAAAATAATTTGTTAATAAATGTATATTCGGGTAATCACAGCGTGCCATATTATCAGTCAAACGATTGCATAAAAAGGACAACACTTTTAAAAGGACAGGTTGGGCAATAAAATCATAACACGCTTGGCAATAACTAAAACTTGTCAATAATTATTCATAAAAATATTTGAAGGTTAAGCAAAATGAAACATTTTGATACGAGTTTGAATTCCAATTCAAGATGTTATTATATTTAATTTTCTTAAAGAGAATGAAATGTTTATGGTAAAAGGATGTGAATATTTTACTGTTTGAACTCTAAAATTGTATTTGTTTTTTTTTTCTCTCCATTATTGATGTATTTTAAAAAATTGTCTAAAGTATAAAAAACCAGACTTTCTTTTTTGTTCGAATTTAATGTTTGAGATTAATGTGAAGTTATTAAGGTTGATGAGAAGAAGAAGAAGAAGAAGAAGAAGAAGAAGAAGAAGAAGAAGAAGAAGAAGAAGAAGAAGAAGAAGAAGAAGAAGAAGAAGAAGAAGAAGAAGAAAAAGAAGAAGAAGAAAGGAGGAGGAGGAAATATGCAATTTTAAATGAAAAATGAAAAGGAGACCGCATAAATAACAATTATGTATGCAATTCAATCTTTCGAAAAATTACCAAACATCTAACTTACGTATGCAACACATTTCTTATGACGTACGTAGTTATACATACTGTCATGAACTGTTATGCAATTTGATGGAATTTGGGTGGCTGTCAGACAGCAATGTAAACAACAACTTTGTAAAGTAAGTTTTATCCTCGAATAATCGCTATTTCCGCTTCAGTTCCAATGGCATCACATCTGAGTTAACCCGAATGAACTTTTATCGTTATTTCCGCTTCAGCACCAATGGCATCACATCTGAGTTAACCCGAATGAACCTACAAACGTCAGTCCTACTGTAAAACAATTCAGCGCCAATACCGTAACTGAGGAATTCGTTGATAAATAATAAGGAGGTTTAGCAAATGGAAGCGTTTTAACGTTATGTATCTAAGGATGGAGACACGGAAATTCAAAGATGAAAGAGTAAATATTGCCAATAGGTTAAACATTTTTGTTGTAATTATTTATTGACTCTATGCCGATGCTATAGAAGATACGATAATCTTCATTCCATACTTTGTTTCCTTTGGAAATTACAGCAAATCCTATGAGATATTAGTTCGACCTGTAGTATGTACGAGACCCAGTTTCTCGTGGCTTGCTCATGTAATGAAATAATCAGCCCACCTTTCGCTTGGATAACTATTTGTTTTACTTGCATCATTTGAGAACAGAAAACTTTTTATAAATTGTAACTTTGGCTCTAAGACATATTTTAATTTGTTTTAGGATTTATTTTAATCATGACAAGAATTTGAATCATAAAAGTCTGAGAAGTATGTCTCACATAAATTACAACACGAAACTTGAAATATATTTTGTCGTAAAATATCTTCACTTTTACGCTTTTGTATTAAAGGAGTGAAAGTATAAAGCAGCACTGAATAACACGTGTTAACGAATACTTGCCTGTCATGGGGTCCACAGTCGGCCGAGTGTTCATAAGCGCTCGCATTTACCGATCACTGTTATCTCATCTCTGTCATCTCATCTCTAGGGCTCGGTCGACGTGGGCATGTGAGAATGCTTGTAAGTACTTCCCCGCAGATCGTTGTTTTTTTTTCTTCTTTGGGCTTTCATGAGTTTGTTGTCCACCAGCTGTACTGGTACGCATAAATGTACTGAAAAATGGCGTTAAACCAATACAGATCATCACCAACACAACTGGAAAAAAAAAACTCGAATAACAATTATGCACACTTATCAGAGGCTAATTCCATCAATAAAACATTCTCAAGCAAAAATCAAGGTTGAAAGTAGATTTTTTACATGACTGTTTATGTTCATAAATACTGAGAGTAATAGAATATTTACATCAAATGTTCCAACCTGGACACCTGCAACACAATTCAATTAATTAGGCTTGCAATTTTTATAAACGTTCTCAAGCATTTGTAACGTCTGACCTGCTTAAAAATATAACAGAAATAATAATCACTATTTTATTATCCATGATGCACTGATAGGACAGGTCTTAATATGAAACGATCCTGATTCAAATTTGTGTTCGTGGTTTCGCTTGCTGCTTAGCGGCACATCAACAAAATATTTGTAATTGAGTTTCAGACAAAATTGGAGTAAAGGTCGCAACACTGTAGACAACTCGGGTTGATCCAGTGGTAGGAGATGAATCCGTACCCTTTCGGTCACGAGCTCGGCTAGCTTCAAGGCTTAAAAGTATGATTTCACATTGCAGTTTCACGAAAGCGATTTTCACAATACTTTTCAACATATATCTATATTTTCATCGCTAGTAGTTATATTTTTGTAAATATTACTATCCGTCAGTTAATTTGCTTATTATCTATATTGCTCAAGAGTAGTTGAGAAAAATAAAAAAAATATTCTTGCGCAAAGGTATAATAACGTCCATAACTAACTTCGATATATATATATATATATATATATATATATATATATATATATATATATATATATATATATATATATATATATATATATATATATATATATATATATATATATATATATATATATATATATATATATATATATATATATATGTGTGTGTGTGTGTGTGTGTGTGTGTGTGTGTGTGTGCGTGTGTGTGTGTGTGTGTTCTACTTGACATGTCCGTTCAAAGTTTAAAGAGCATGTCATTTCCTCTTACTTTTACTCCTTAATGATTAGGGCTGTATGAACAACCACACAAATATGGGTCAAAATGTAATTCGAAAACATTCAGTACGAAATTAATATTTCTTGGCATACACTGTAAATCAATTTGTGTACCAATTATGGAATAAGTATCCTACAGCTAAGTTTTTATTTACGTAAGGAAACATGAAGGTATTCCTGAAAGCCTTGCCAGAATATGGTCTCCCTTTTATTGCTCATTTTGATGAGTGTTTTGTTTCCACTTAACGATTTGCTTTTCGTTTCAACAAAGACACATATCAAGAAGACATACACATATAATGATAGCATAAATTCTGTCCAAAAGTGCTAAATATGTATGCAATGCATGGCGCGTGTTCAAAATAACACAACACCTGTGCAGGTTACGCGGCTAAGACTTTCAAGAGTCGAAGTCGATCCTTGTACTGTATTTAACATCGGTTACCTAATTCAAATCATGTGCTGTGACGGTCTTTTTTATATCACTGTTTCTACCTTTATGACTGCACATGACGTCAAAATCCTTGATACAAAATGTACCATACATTGACCACAATATCATTTTTTTATAGTAAAGACATGTCCAAGACGTATCATTAAAAGGTGTTATGGCAGACAAGGACAATATCTTGTTCCACCAAACTTCCCGCAGCGTTATAAAATGAGCGCTTTGTAGTGAAGATGAAAAGAAATCTACAACTGCCATGAAAAACAATATTTATGTTTCAAACAGGATGCACAATTGAAATAGAGAAAAATATTGACAAAAACAAAAATAATTAAGTTAAATTTTGTCTCATAAAAATTATGTCTGGGGATGTAATTTGGCAGCGAGGATTTCTTGCAATAATGGAGCAAATTGTTTTTGAGTGTTTTAACAACAGCAGCAGCAACAAGAACAACACACATTTTGTTAGCACACAACGAAACTCAAAGTACAATTATTGGAAGGAAATAAACAAATGGAGACATTGTAGATGTATTTTCATGATTTGGTAAACTTTCAAAAATATTTTTGAATTTTATTACCACTGCGAAAGTATTTGATGAATTACTGCTGATACTGAGATTTGGGACTAAAATTCAATATTTAATTAATAATCATTGAAAATTGTTGCATCGTTCCAGACGAAATCATTGAACTTTGTAAGGTTTACACGGTAGATACAAAGAATCAAAGGTTTCTGTTATCTTTAAACAAAATTATCTCGTATGCATTTATTTCAGGGATAAATGTGTGTTCTTAACGGATGATCTTTGCATTCCTAATATAAAACGATGCAATCATGTAAGCATATCTCTCAACGTTATTAACCCTAAATTGTTTGCTTGAAATTATACGTAAGTTTTGTGCATCCTAGATGGTCATGACGGGAAATCTATTTTATAAAGAAATTCCAAGATTTTTAAAGGCAACAAAGAGAACTATTGGTGTAAATTCTCCCAGTGAAAAGTCGGCGTTGCCAGTGCAAGTGCCAGGTTACCTTCATTAACACGTAAACAACTACGTGGATAATGGCATTGTATAGTTATAATTGCTTTTCTTAGAAAGCACTTTGGTAGATTAAGAAACAAAAACCATCGCGATGCTCTCGTTTAATGGTGTGCTTGTTTCTCTTGCAGCACATATACACATTGTTATGCTACTATTTTCATTTTTATATTGTGTATCAATCTGAAGACAACATTTGAGAGAATCTTTTTTGTTAATGAATTTACAGTTACATCACATCAAGATGTTCATTGAATGAACTATTTTGAGAGCCAATAGGCAGTTGTACACAATCGCGTATGCGGCTGGAAATACGAGTCTTTCAGTAAGAAAGATAATGAGATATTGTTTGGAGATTTTTGGGTTATAGTCAAGCACTTCGCTATGTGATGTTGTTATACGACACTGAGATGGTTTAAAAAGATGTAAATCAACATTTAATGTATTACATAATTCAGAATATTGACTTAAAAAAGGATTTTTAAATACATACATACATACATACATACATACATACATACATACATACATACATACATACATACATACATACATACATAAACGTTATATATATATATATATATATATATATATATATATATATATATATATACTTAATACGTAATATATATATATATATATATATATATATATATATATATATATATATATATATATATATATATATATATATATATATATATATATATATTACGTATTAAGTATATACGTTGTACCAAACTGAAGTTACGGCTTCTGAAACATGCGATATTCACGAATAGTTCATCCTGGGACAAGTGCGAGCTCATGTGTCAACCGGTGAAAAGAGCGTTTTACCAACTTTTACATTGAATCTTTATATCTAGCACCTTGAATAATAATAATAATAATAATAATAATAATAATAATAATAATAATAATAATAATAATAATGATAATAATAATAATAGTTGTAGAAGTTTTAGTAGTAGATGTAATAATAATAATAATAACGACAATAATAATAATAATAATAATAATAATAATAATAATAATAATAATAATAATAATAATAATAATAATAATAATAATAATTAAAGAAAATCCGGAGTATGGAGCAACAATTTCAGAAAATTAAACTTCGTTTTGCTTAATGATTATTCGGCGCATTGAAGCCGTGAAAAGAACAAGTTCTAGAAATTATTCTTTAACATTTTAATCCCCCTCCCACCCAAAAAATCAAAATTATCCGTCATCCTTTTCCTATCAGTTTAGCATTAACGTCCTTGGGGAATGCGAATATGAAATATTGTACCCATGGAATTTTTTTTAAACTAAATAGTCTTTATAGTCTCCTCGTTACGTTTTACAACACTTTATTTTCTCAGACTTTGGCATTTGTAAAACATCATTTATCATTTATATGTTGCAAGACATTAAAACGACATAAGTGTGACCTGTGGCATTATTTAACTCAAACTTTTCAAAACGTAAAACTAATTAGAATTACATAGGTTATGACCACGTCGAGATGAACAAGGTAAACTCAACAGGCAGCATGATGAAGAAAAATTAAGGTACTTGAACTGACAACAGTCAGGCACCAAATTGCAATAATGATGGGCAAATAACACTATCCAAAAATATATCTAGACCGTTGTGTTTCGCTATTGGAGAATCAGCATAGTACATGCATTCGGATCACATCGGCTATCTCTGCCTGACAAAATATGATTGGGTATGTATCGACGCTGTAAATTACAGAAACAAATCGTACACTTCGTTTGCATAGAACTCTCTCTGCTAAAAGGGAAACATCGATCTATTGAAACCATCGGTTGTTTCTACTATTGGATAGTTTGTTAGATCAGTTTTTCTGTCAATTCATTGACTTCTTGGTGAATTGTTGTTTTGCAAATAGCTGAAGTGGTCCGAATTGAAATCAATCGGAATACATTAGATCGCATCTATGACCTTTAAGTTGTAACTGAAGTAGTTGTCATTATTACCCATCGACATGTCTGAATATGACCTTGTCTACCCACGGTCTGTTTCGGACAACTTATTACAAACTAGGACACGTCATTCTGTCCTGCACATAATTATGGTCAGGCCGCTCATTTATATTTTTGTACGAAATCCTACAAAATACTCAGTGAACGTTACAGCCTTTAACTATTGCTCGCTATAAGCTTCGTTTTAACCGGTTTTATCTCATTAGAGACTGATATTAGATTTTTGTACAGTATAATCTTCCGGATGCAAGTTCATATTTTGGAATTATCAGACCATGCTTTCTAGTAACAGAACACGAACCCCGGCTCTAAACGGAAACATTTTTTCTTTCTTTATGCATTTCACGAAAGTTTCAAAATGATACAAATTAATTAATTTGCAAAGTTTTACATATCTGCGATCTGGTCGCTGATTAAGCATTAAGTTACCCTCTACCAAGCTCATGATTAGAAAATAGGTCTGATATAATAATAATAATAATAATAATAATAATAATAATAATAATAATAATAATAATAATAATAGCAGCACATATGATATTCTTATTATTAGACCATACAGTGGATAACGTCAGTTTGGAGTGATAATAGGAGCGAACAACATTGTACAATTGATGGTAAAATTCAATATGGAGAAAACCGTTTGCTTTCATAACTGTTTCAGACTGAATTTATATTGTACAATGGTTTTAGTACAAAATGTGATCCAGATACGTCTGATAAAAAAAATAGTCAGGAATTCTTTCCTGGCAGAGTTGGAAGCCAGGTTCGGAAGACATTACTACGTAGCATGTGGCAGATATCACAATATATCAAAAATGTCACAATAAACTGCATCAGATCCGCCATACACAGTCCAGTTTTTATCCTTCGTTTTTTATATTAGTCTGTGGTTAGAGACGGACTGTAGAACCAGTCGGAACTGAGATTCAGATGAGCCGAAAGTAAATAAACAGCTTTGTGGCTGACGAACAACGAAGGTTCAGATAACCAGAAAGTGAAAAGAGCATTGCAGCGGACGAAGAACTAAGGTCCAGGGACCGCTCCTGCGGTCTACTGGTTTGAGCATCTGTCTCGGATGCAGGAGTCGTACGATCGAATCCCGACTGAGTCATACGAAAGAATGATAAAAATGGTACATACATCTGCCTCGCTTTGGCGATCAGCATTAAGACTTTCTAGCGATATGACTGCATAATTGTTAAAGTTACGTTAAAAAAGTCCTTAAATTCATCTCTCTCTCTCTCTCTCTCTCTCTCTCTCTCTCTCTCTCTCTCTCTCTCTCTCTCTCTCTCTCTCTCTCTCTCTCACACACACACACACACACATGTTCAGATGACCCGAAAGTGAAAACTGTCATGTGACTACAAGAAGTATGAGAGGGGAGGAGCGTGACAAGATGAGAATGTGTTAATTAACTTTTATTTTCTCTTATTCATATGTCTCAACAAAGGCTAACGCTTTTTAAAAAAAAATCATAATATGAATAATGTAAAGATGTTTACCTTGCTGCATGTTGTTTTGTAGCACTTGGATGATCCTGAAAAGCCCATCTTTATATGCGCATTTATGACAATGCAGGAAATTATTATTCTTCATTCGATATTATGAAGTGTCACTCAATTCCGTCAAAACCGCTGTCCCCAATTGCAATTTTAAATTTTAATGTCACTTGTTAAAATGATCAAGTCTGTGAGAGCATTTATTTCTAGCATTCGTTGTTTTTTTTAAACGGTCTTGAGAGTTTATTCCTATTAGCACAACCAGAACGTGGTTGAAGAAGTTGCATTGTGAAATTACTTTCACACTGTCATTTGTCCTTACACAGAAATAAAAATTGGGCATCACTCCAATGTGAGCGAGGGGTTTAAAGCCTCTTTTGATATTTCAGAGTCTGTTGTCTAGGGTTTAAAACAGAATTCAGTTTGAAATAGGGTTTAAAACAGAATTTTAATTTATATTTAATTAATTTGTAAATTGATTTTAAATTAAATAAAGCAAGGTTTTGTCTGCGATATTTTGTATCCCTTGTCAGGAGATTACGGATGACATTATGTAAGAAATGTTATCAAGTCACGGTATGAAGGATGATGATATTTAGAATAATTTATCAAGTATGGTATGAATGGTGACGGTATGTAAACGACTTCATCACGTCCACGTATGGAGTATGACGGTATGTATAAACCCTACTTCATTACGTACAGGTATGAAGGATGACTGAATATAAACTACTTCACAACGTCCTGATATGAAGGATAAATTTATCCAAACGACTTCATCACGGCCCAGTATAAAGTATGACGGTATTTAAATGTCATCACATGCCGGCATGAATCATAATGTTATTTAAACGACTTCATCACGTCCCAGTATAAAGTATGACGGTATTTAAATGTCATCACATGCCGGCATGAATCATAATGTTATTTAAACGACTTCATCACGTCCCAGTATAACGGATGACGGTATCTAAACGATGTCATCACGTTCCGGTATGAAGGATGACGATATCTAAACGACTTAAAAAGGTCCCGGTCTGAAGGATGACAATATCTAAATGACTTTATCACGTCACGGTATGGAGGATTGCAATATTTAAGAGAATTCATCACGTTCCGGTAAGAAAGATGGCGGTATCTAAACGACTTTATCACGTTGAAGGATGGCGGTATCTAAACGACTTCATCACGTTAAAGGATGACGGTATCTAAACGACTGCATCGCGTTGAAGGATGATGGTATCTAAACGACTTAATCACGTCACGGTGTGAAGGATGACGGTATCTAAACGACTTCATCACGTCACGGTTTGAAGGATGACGGTATCTAAACGACTTCATCCCGTCACGGTGTGAAGGATGACGGTATCTAAACGACTTAATCAAGTCACGGTTTGAATGATTACAATATTTAAATGACTTCATCCCGTCACGGTTTGAAGGATGACGGTATCTAAACGACCTCATCACGTCACGCTATGAATGATGACAGTATCTAAACGACTTTATCACGTTGAAGCATGACGCTATCTAAACGACTTTATCACGTCACGGTATGAAGGATAACTTCATTTCTGTGAATTTCAAACATATTTTCTTACAGATGAAGGAGTTGATGAGAAAGAAATATATTTTTGATGTCGATTAGGCACGGTGGTTTCTTCTTTAATACAAATACTGGTTAGTAAAGCCATTATCAACCACACGTTCACTATAGACATAATAAATGCCATGTGTAGCCGATAACACTTGTCCGAAAAAATGAGAATAGCTTTAACATTTGTTGAACTTGATGGTACTACATGTGTTAAATTGTGAGGTCAATTCGTTTAGAATTATAGTGTGATGTTTATTGGACACGGTGACTATCAGTAGTAGTGCCATTCACAGGGAATAAGAGTATTGATTACTTTTCTAATTTGTATTGTTATCTTGAAACAATCTTCCACCAAGTCGAGCGATTAAATCCAGAGGCATAGATCTGTGACAGATGACAGAGGAACGAAGAAAACAAAGATTATCATCATTGTTTTGTCATCAAAATATATTTATCACCACCCTCTCCTGTTTCTGCTATCCTGATATTGTCACATCAGATAAGGAATTCACCACAGTATTTAGCCGGTGCTTAGTGCCGAGTATTAATCGGTTTCTGGTCGTTTGTCTGCCGCGAAACGTTTCGAGTAAGCCAAAGCCACTGACAGTGTTAAGGCAGTTAGGAAACACACGACATAATAATGACATGATTAGCATTTGGATAGAAATTTGTCAGCTTTCTTTCCGAATCAAGCTAACGCGCAGAAAGAGGTCGTATTTTCTTATAGTTAATTTTGGTGGACGTGCAGAAGGCAATGTTATAGGCTGTGGCCGTTGTTAAAGCCTTTCCTAACTTTTTATCCTGGAATATTTTTTTTTATATATTTAGCCAAGTAACCATACTAAGTCTTTAAGCTCCAGTGACGTTTAGGGCATATGATGATAAACATGTTAGTCATTACATGGTTTTTGTTGGCTTTGACGAGCTTATTGATAACTTAAAACAAAAATTACAAATTGAATTGATCATTTTATTTTAGTTTGTACAAGTAGAAAGTAATTAACGGGTTGTACCATTTTTTCAATAATAATAATAATAATAATAATAATAATAATAATAATAATAATAATAATAATAATTATTATTATTTATAAGGAGGTACAACAAATGATAGAACTTGGGTCGACGCAGGTTTAAAGCTTAAAGCTATATCAACGAAATATGAGAAAAGTGCATATTTTTACACAGTATTCTTTATTTGCGTAAGTTATCCATGTCAGACGCATTGGTCTTTGAATTTAAATAAATGATATCCTTCATTTCTTAACTTCTCAAGGAGTTGTAAATAGATAATTTCTCTGAAAGACTGGCACAGGTAGCAATGGCCGAACATCGTTAGCAAAGAGGAAGCGTCTTTAGCAAACATGATCTTAATTAATATCGAGTGGAGGAGGAACTTCAGTAACTGGCAGGAAATAAATTGTCATTGGACCACTTTGGGAGGCATCCAAAGAGATCTTTTTGAACAGAAACGTAATAAGATTTTTTAAATAACAGATTTCGGACTTTTCACTCAGAATTAAAGATGGCTGTAATAGTGTACCCCCAATCATTTTTTGGAACGTACGTGAGCCAATAAAACAATAAGACGCTTTAGATAATACCCCTTTGAGACATTACTCTTTGAGACAATACTCTTCGAGACAATACTCTTTGAGACAATGCTCTTTTAGACAATACTCTTTGAGACAATACTCTTTGAGATAATACTCTTTTAGACTATACCACTTTTAGACAATACCACTTGGAGACAATACTCTTTGAGACAATTCTCTTTTAGATAATACTCCTTTGAGACAATTCTCTTTTAGATAATACTCCTTTGAGACAATTCTCTTTTAGATAATACTCCTTTGAGACAATACTCTTTACGTATTTATTCATGACCAAGATAGATATTCCAACATAGTTTTGGTTAGCAAACTTACACTGGATCTGACTTGTACTCCAGACAATGCAATTTCTTCCATGTCGCCTGTGTGGAAATAGTTATTATGTCAGTCACGCTGTTTTGCATATGACGTATTGTTTTAAGACTGTCCTGTATGTAACATATTGTTTTAAGACTGTCCAGTATGCCATGTATTGTCTTAAGACTGTCATTTATGCAACATCTTGTTTTAAGACTATCCTGTTTGGAACATCTTGTTTTAAGATTGTCCTGTATGTAACATATTGTTTTAAGACTGTCCTGTATGCCATGTATTGTCTTAAGACTGTCATTTATGCAACATCTTGTTTTAAGACTATACTGTATGGAACATCTTGTTTTAAGATTGTCCTGTATGTAACATATTGTTTTAAGACTGTCCTGTATGCCATGTATTGTCTTAAGACTGTCATTTATGCAACATCTTGTTTTAAGACTATCCTGTTTGGAACATCTTGTTTTAAGATTGTCCTGTATGTAACATATTGTTTTAAGACTGTCCTGTATGCCATGTATTGTCTTAAGACTGTCATTTATGCAACATCTTGTTTTAAGACTATCCTGTTTGGAACATCTTGTTTTAAGATTGTCCTGTATGTAACATATTGTTTTAAGACTGTCCTGTATGCCATGTATTGTCTTAAGACTGTCATTTATGCAACATCTTGTTTTAAGACTATCCTGTTTGGAACATCTTGTTTTAAGATTGTCCTGTATGTAACATATTGTTTTAAGACTGTCCTGTATGCCATGTATTGTCTTAAGACTGTCATTTATGCAACATCTTGTTTTAAGACTATACTGTATGGAACATCTTGTTTTAAGACTGTTATGTATGTAGCATCTTGTTTTATTTTAAGACTGTCTTGTATGGAACATCTTGTGTTAAGACTGTCTTGTGTGTAACATCCTGTTTTAAGACTGTCTTGTATCAAACATATTGTTTTAAGAATGTCTTGAAAGTAACATAATGTATTTTGACTGTCTTGTATGTAATATATCGTTTTAAAACTATCCTGTATGGAATTTCTTGTTTTAGACTGCCTTGTGTGTAACATCCTGTTTTAAGACTATCATGTATGTAAAATCTTGTTTTAAAACTTTTCTCATTCTAACATCATGTTTTAAGACTGTCTTGTATGTAACATTTTGTTTTAAGACATTTCTGTATGTAACATATTTTTTAAGACTGTCTTATTTATAACATTTTGTTTCAAGACTTTTATATATGTAACATCTTGTTTTAAGACTATCCTGTATGTAACATTTTGTTTTAAGACTGTTTTGAACCATGAAATCCTTAGAAATTAACAATACTCTATGTCTTTAAAGTTTTCTTTTCATCGCCACTTTTTTCCTCTCTTAATTTAATAATGTTGCTGCATTGCTTATCATTTTTATTATTTGGACAAATGCTAATTTATCAGCAATATATGTGAGTAACTTAATATCTTGATGTTTGGATACAAAGATAAATAAAACTTGATAATATGTTGTTTTTATATTATTTATATATTTTTATTTTTATATATAAAACTTTCATCCTCTAACCAGTCGTGCTTTTTGTAGTGCAGTGCTATGTATTTACGTTAATACAGAAGAGTTCATGTTTTTTGCAATTCTTATATTTAAGATTTGAGAATTTAACATGCATGCATACATACATACATACATACATACATACATACATACATACATACATACATACATACATACATACATACATACATACATACATACATACATACATACATACATACATACATACATACATACAGACAGAGAGACAGACAGACAGACATGCAGACATACAGACATTCAGGCAGACATGCAGGCAAACATTTTGAAATTAATATTTAAAGAACTGTTTGTTGATAAGAAAGCTTCTCTTCGATACAGAAACATTTTGTCCCTTGTGTAAACCAAATGTTATAATCCACTTTCAAGTTAAATTATTAAAAAATACCATTTAATAAGAAACTTTTAATTGCAGTATTTGCTTATATAGTCACTAATCACCGTTTTAACGTAATCCAAAGTATTTAATAACGGTCCATTGTTAAAAGTCCACATGTCTAGTTGTGAACTGTTTTCGTGTTATTTTCTTTCAAGTATGTGAGTTTTCCTTTCATTTCACCTCTCTCTCTCTCTCTCTCTCTCTCTCTCTCTCTCTCTCTCTCTCTCTCTCTCTCTCTCTCTCTCTCTCTCTCTATATATATATATATATATATATATATATATATATATATATATATATATATATATATATTTAGTTTTCTTTAAATTCATTTCTTCAGCCTCTCTCAACCTCCCTCTCTATATATATAAACACACACACATACACACACACAGACATACACACACACACACACACACACACACACACACTCACACACACACACGGGTTCCATAGCATGAAAGAAGCTAATTGTTCGATTTAAATGAATCATACCTCCAGCAGTTCTTTGAATGTATATTTATTTATTTTTTCTCTTGTTTTTTTAAACTCGTGCAACACAACTTTGCGAAAATACTGAATATTTACATTTTTTGCATTAGGGGATGTAAGCCTTTATTTGTACAAAACATATATTCGTTGCTGGAGAATAAGATAACAGGGTATTCTAATCACATGATATCATAAATATCGCCTTGCATCTGTCAGTGTTTTTCTGGTTCCGCAACAAGACCTGATTATTGTAGAAGTTTTGTCACCTCCAAGGAAGCAAGAGTTTCTGGATGTGACATTTACTGGCATCCACAGCTTGACATTTATCACATTGCTTTCTCATTTCTTGTGATTTTCATATGATACGTACTTCATTGAAACATCAGGTAAAGACATAAGGACAACTTGTGAAATGTGAATACATTTATATCTCTTTGTTCCACCTACCACTATCAGCAGAGAGAGAGAGAGAGAGAGAGAGAGAGAGAGAGAGAGAGAGAGAGAGAGAGAGAGAGAGAGAGAGAGAGAGAGAGAGAGAGAGAGAGAGAGAGAGATGAATTTAAGGAAAACTCACATACTTAAAAGAAGCTACATGAGTATTCGGTCTTCCTGAAAGCAAATTTATATCTTTATCTATCTAGTTGTGCATCCGCCTAAATATTTATCTAAGTCATATTATGTCCTTGTAGTTCATTTTATTCCCATGATGGCCAAACTAACAGAATTTATCTACAGTTAAAGTGACAAAATATTTTAGCAAAGAAAAAGTCTCCAAAAAGCGAATTCATTGACATTTTACTTAATTTTAATTTACTTACGAATTTGATTTGTATATATTACATACCTTTGTTTACGCTTTCCAAACAGCTTTAGCTTTACTGTATGAATGAAATTCTAATCGAACTTGGATATATAAAATATGATGATAATGATTTAAATTATACACGTTAGTATTGTTAGTAGTGCCACCAGCATTCTGGATATTTAATACCAGAGACTGTCAACAGGTTCAGTGTTGTTGTTTATCTTCACATGGCTAAATGAGCATGGACAAGGCATAAATGTTAATTTAAATAAGATCCCTTATATCTAACCCTTACTAAAACAATAGCAGAGTGGTAGATCAGGCAGTTTTTAGTTGGGCTTGGTACTGTAAGCAACATAGTTTTTTTTCTTCTCTCTAGTTTATGTGAAGATTGTAGATTAATTTTGCATAAATTTGTAAGAACACTTACTTGGTGATTGTATTTCCTTTGAAGCCGAATGTAGCATATATATTATTGTGCAAACAGTCTGACTTAGTTTTAGGAAATATTTCAATTCATGAATTTATATCAATGGTGTGTGTGTGTGTTCGTGTGTCTGCGTGTGTGTGTGTCTGTGTGTGCGTGTGTGCGTGAAAGAACAGCTTTAACAAAACCAGAAAAAGACATAAGATTAATGAAAAATGCACGTGCTGCAGTGTAATGTGTACTTTTACATTCTCATGCAATATATTTTTGGTTAAGCAAGAGAGACGAGGCAAAATTATAAAGGTTAATCTTGAGGTGTGCTGAACAAATAGTAATATTATGCAAACTAACTAACAAAGCAACATTATTACAGAATACACGGATTTGCTTTAAAAAAAACTATAACAATTTTATACAAGTAGAAATATCAATGCTGCATTTTTTTAATGTCGAAGATCAAAAGAGAAAATCTGGGCGAGAAAGCACAAACAATTGTCCATCGTCAACAAATATTTTAGCACGTCTGCAGCTCGTTGACCATAACTGACATTCATTTCACTCTGTTCCACTTGTTATATTATTTTTACTGGCACTAACAATTATAAAGCAAGCGAATAAAGACGGGAGATTAGGCTGTGGCTGATACCGTTCTCATGCAAATGTCTGGAGAGAGAGAGAGAGAGAGAGAGAGAGAGAGAGAGAGAGAGAGAGAGAGAGAGAGAGAATTAAATGCAAGGGATTCGTCCTCTAATAGACTGAAATGAAAAGGTATCAAAGTTATCTAGGTTATCTGCATGGTTGTATCGTTAAAATATTTATCACTTTTCTTTCCCGTCCCTGCTCACCTTATATTGTAAAAACAGATAAGCAACCAATGTAAACATCAATCGAATTTAACATGCAGTGCGACAATCGCTCATTTATTTAACGACTGTGTAACTAACGTAAATTGAAACTTCGGACTGTGATAAACAGGCGCTAAAGCGACACATTAATATCGGGAAAGTTAAGTAACTTGACAGATGGTATGCGTTTGCCTGTCAGTTAGGTCACAAGTTTAACGTATGTGCATTATATGATGTATTTTTTTAAATAATTGCTGTTAGTTATTTTGTGGATCTTTCAGAGATGATACAGATGAAAGATACACCACACTACTGTGTGTATGTTTGTGTGCGTGTATGTATGTTTGTGCGTCTGTTTAACCCTCATTACGTTTGCAGTTATTACCAAATTTTCGTATGCAGCATTATGACATCAACCATTTTTGTGTTGTCTACAAAGTGCAGCCTTGTAAGCCCATATGAAAGCCGTTTATCCCATATTAAATGTTTGTTTTAATTTAGACAACGAATTACACTTCCATAATATTACTATGGGAATATTTGTTAATCTTAATATCTGATTAGCTAAACTATTTCTTTATCTCGTCTTGCATTAACCTGCCTTTTGATTATTTTTAAGAAGGGAATAAAATCCAAGGCAGATATATTGAAATATATTGGCTTCCGTGCATTACATATTTTCGAGACTATTTTTCATTGCATCATGGACAAAAAGGTAATTTTCTACATGAATTGGGGTTTATTGTAAAGGTTGTAGGTTCAGCTCTAAGCATCGTAGATTTATATAATATAATATAATGTCATGAACTCTTTTTTCACTTTAATTTACTTAAATATTTTTTCATATCCGAATAAATCTCGTTTTCGATAAGAAAATTAGTATCCTTAAATATTTTTGTGGATTAAATCTCATTAAAAATTTTGTTTTCTCAACAATGAAAATATGTTTTCCTTCATCTTGCAATTATTCATTTCAATTGTTTTGTTGAAATTTTATCTTGACTTTAAAACTCTTGTTTTGTCAGGAATATTATCGATAAATCTTTCATCGTTTTAGAATATACTTAACAGTACTTCATCAAAAGTAAGTTATCTGTATCGAAACAAGAAACGTTCCTCTTTACAGTAATAACGGGGATGGGGGCAGAGCGATAGCTCTAAAATTCGTTTCGGTTCCGGAAAATTTGACATTTTTATAGCTTTCCTTTTCATTCCAAAATCTATTCAAGCCGTGTCAAGTTCAAGTTTGTAATTGATGTGAACTCCATATTCTTAATGAATATTGACGCTTCGTTTTAAAGGTAGTTAACGTTAAATTAGGAAAATTATTAAATCAAGGGCTTTAACGCGGCTCAGAATGACCCAGTTCTCATTCCAAAATGAGTCAAGCTTAAAGTACGAGTAATTCGAGACGCGTTGACTACAGAGCATAATTTTGGGAGCAAAGTAGCTTAAGAAAGAAGACGACACGAGATTGTACAAAAGATTTAAGGAACACATAAAACAGTCATAATCCATCTGGTCGCCGTATTGGGTATTTTCTAAGCGGCAACATATCTTCCGCCATCTCGTTCATTAATATTCAAAAATAAATATATCATTTTTTAGGCTCACCCGAGCGTCCCAGCATGTAATATTTTTGTACACTGTTAAAGCACAAGTGATTATTTGGATTAGACGATTCAAGTTTATAAGGGGAAAATATATGAAGACAATACTAAAAAATGGCCGGAAAGCAGTTCATCCCTTTATGTATGCTCTGTTAAAAAAAAGTGTTTGCACAACCTTTATTATAACTTCTCAATCCCAAATAATTATATTTAAACTTATAATATATTCATTCATCAAAAGTCTTGCTTGTATATTTTTAATGACGGTACGAAGCGTCTAATTTTGTCATATTAACACATTGTTCTTCGAACACACGGATTGTGAGCAGGTCATGATCTCCGTCCTTTTTTAAACAGAACGCAGAAGACAAACTGCGACAGTTCTTTTAGTCGAGAACGGTAAGAACAGCTGGTCTAGGAAACTAACCATTATAGTTCCGTCGAAAAAGAAAAGAATTACTTTATTTGCAAAATAATCAGATTTGGTTATTATATATAACAACACCAGAATGACACATACTGATGGAATTTTGTTACCTTTTATGCATATTTGAACATAATTTCAGATTTAGTATGTATGATCCTTCTCCCAGGGCAAGTTCTCTATGGAGCGAGTTCTCCACAATTTATTATCAGCAATGCCGGTGTGTACACAGTGTCTCACATCCGCTAATTGTGCGGGAGGGAAGTGCGTTGTTGTATTCAAGACGGATCGGGAGATATGATCGGTTTTTCATAAATTTCTTCCTAACGAGTAAGAATGAAAAGTACAATTTTTCAAAAATGAACCATTTACATGAAGCAAATTATCTATAATGTTTGCGCGAATATCAGTTTTGCATGTTTGTCCCCTTTAAACTTGAATTTAGGTCACCTCGACTTTATTTTGGAATGAATGAGTTACACGAGTTCGTATGCGACTAAGTACCAATTTCATGCATATAGGTGAAATATGGCTCAATAAATTGACGACGTAAACAACGAGCAAAGAATTAAAGAAAAGACGAACAAATAAACGAAAGCACTATTTGACAACCCACACCCACTTCGTTTACGAGGGGATCAGACATTACCTGTCATATAGAGGAATTAACCCTTAATTTGACAACGATTTCGTCTGACTTTGTTTACTTGGTTTTGTGCACACCAAATGTCCCCTACCGCAATCAATCAATTAAATATTTTTTAAACATTTCTTCTAAAAATTAGAGGAAACTTTCACACTCTTTAGAGGTGAAGGACAGAAACATCTCCCTGCCAGATAGAAAACGGTGATGATGCGGTTTGGATCCCTAGTATCTCAGTATCAGTATCAAGCAATGTATAGACTGGTTACAGAGTTCTATGACATGGTTGAATGTATCGTATTCGCCCATATTTATTTACAAATAAAGTAATTCTTTTCTTTGTAAGTTTTCTTCATTTGACTTTGACCTAGCAAGGAAAGTAAATAATAACGTAATGGAGTTTTTTTTGAAGCAAAATAAATAAACGGGAACAAAATTTATATGTTCGACACTAGTACCAACAACGTTTCTGGTTTGCTTATGCTGGACATAACAACGTTTCTGGTTTGCTTATGCTGGACATAACAACGTTTCTGTTTTGCTTATGCTGGACATAACAACGTTTCTGGTTTGCTTATGCTGGACGTAACAACGTTTCTGTTTTGCTTATGCTGGACATAACAACGTTTCTGTTTTGCTTATGCTGGACATAACAATGTTTCTGTTTTGCTTATGATGGACATAACAACGTTTCTCAGCTTCTTCATATGAAACTAAACAGGCAATTTGCACAGCTGTGCCTTTTAATAATTGTGCTAACATCAGCATGCGTGAATTTTAATATCTGACTGTACAAGAAGCCAATTGTCTACTAAACAAGGCAACAAAAATAATCCTTCTCTGCAATTTCGACAATTTCGTTTCCCTTCCAAAGCCATCTGGAGTTGCATAGGTATGGAATTTGCTTCCACATATAGAAGAGCCAATATCTTATAATAAGATACATCATTCGTGTATTCAAAATAATGCAGTAACCACCATGTGGCAACATCTTTGTTGCTAATAGTATAGTTCTAAGGTACACATTTCTATCTTTCAAATAATGTATTTATTTCAAAGATAAATATTAATGAGGTTTCTGAATAACAAGTTTTGGGGTGACTTCTTCAACCATTAGGGGCGAATTCTCCAACCACTCTGGGACGATTTCTCGAGATATGTTGGGGCGAGGTCTCTCAGAGCGAGTTCTCAAAGGGGCGTTTTCCCAGGGAGAGTTCCCATTATAACGTTGATAATGCAGTCAAGCGTTCTATGAGTTGGCTGTTTAAATTATGGCGACTGTCAGTGATGACAGTGATGTGGATGACATCCCCGAAGTAAAATTTTCCATTAGCATCCAACCTTACATGATAGATTCGTGTGACAAAGACGAACAGGACTCGTCAGATTCTGACAATGGCGATGCTCTCGGATCGTTTGAGAAACATTCAAGCTCGAAATGTCTCTGGCACAACCCGGTGTGTTGAGTTAGCATAAAGCCTTCTCTCTTTAATTTTATCGCCCATACATATTTCCTTTTAGGGTCCTTTGAAAATGTGAAGAAAACAGTAATCTTCTGTCTGGAACTGCTATTATTCACACAATTTAGAGCTGCGTATTGAACCATCTTGTTTCTGCTTGACACTTCCCTGCAAAAACTTTTATACGTTAATCGTCTCAAATAACGTCACATCCTGTTTGTATGGAAGGGTGCTAATAAATTCTCGGCAGAATCTTTCCGTTTGATCTCGGAATACAGGACAATATTTTCTACGAAATGTAAGTGCAAATACAATAGATGTAAATAAAAAATAGTCGGGATATTTTATATACACAAACTGCTAAATATCCTTTTAATGACAATAAAGTTATGCAGGTCCGGATTTTATTACCCCTTTAAGAGATTTCTATATTTTCCGTTTTTCCTATGTTACTCTCTTTATATATTAGAGTTTGTTCATTACAGAAATTAAAATTGATTTGCTAATATATCTCAGTGAGGGCAAATCAACCATATTAAATTAAGGCCACCGTTACTTGTTTTTTTCTTAAAACTTTTTAGTGGCTTTAACGATTTCAGTTCCATTCTCTCTCAGTATCCTGGACTCTGTTTTACCTTATTCATGAAAACTGGTCTCAAGAAGGTTATCCAACCATATAACCGATGCTACTTTGACTCAATTTTAAGGAATTTAAGAGTATTTTCAGCATTCCGTTTGTTCTGCCATCAAAATCTTGCACCCTTTATCAACAACACTCACGGATTTCGGATTTTGAAAAAGTCCATGGTCTAGGTAGAAGCCCAGTTTTTGTAGCGCCTATGTTTTCCGTCTTTAATCAGAGCCTACAACATTTAAGATCAAAACAAAGCCACTAAAGTACTAAAAGTACTAAAAGTACTAAAAGTACTAAAAGTACTAAAAGTACTAAAAGTACTAAAACAATAACGCAATCGAACTATATGTTTTCAGTAAGACAGTTCCAACTCAGAAACTAGAAAATCACAATCCGATTCTTTGGCAGGAAAATCACATTCCGTCTTCTAGAATGTTCACTCACCTACAATCCAAACAAATTATAACAATTTTTTGTAGTCAATCAAAGTGTACTCGGTGAAAGCGTATATTAGCTAATGCTTGTTTTCGCAACCCGTCATTCACATCATCCAGCAATTCTGTAAACAAAACACAATAACCATAATATAGATTTAACAAGACCAAGATATTCACCAACCAGACACAGATGTTCACAAAGTATATACATACAGCCAACATTCAGACGTATATAACTGTACTTTTATAAACAAACTTAGAAATTGTAAATTCTTTGTCATGGTCAATGTTATCCAGTTTGAGTGAAGTAAAAAATCCCATGTAACTTTGGACAACGGTCAGGACGTTAGGACTTTAAATCAGGACGCCGGGACTCTTAGCAGGCATATTAGTCAGATATTAGTTTATTTAGTTGTCATTAAAAGAAAATTACATAAATAAACAACAAACTTTACATTGACGAAACTAAGTCGCAGTTCAACCTTATCATTCTCCTGCAATTAAATTTAACGCATTGCATTTAGCCATCTTAAACACATACATTACATGAAATGAAAACATGCTAAATGAAAAAAACTTATTTGATAGATTCATTAAAATATTTATAAATCCATTTTTATTTTGATAACAATGATTCATTGAACTGATATAGAACACAGTGTACCGTGTTGCAAAATCAATTAAAAAAGGCAATTTGGATATGTCAACATGCGGAGCATCATATTCGTATCTTCAAATAAAAACATATACATGTCAGTGTATGCCAAAAATATTCTCTAAATGTTCAATGCCTTTAAAGGTTAGCAATCTTTTATTATAAAAAAATACAAAAATATAAATTAATAAAATCCCCTTCTCCTTTTGGCTAAAAATATCATAATATAATAAATAAATGCTATACTGGCAAATGCCCTGGAAAACATTAAACCACACAACTATTTGGATAACCTAACAAGGCTATTTTTAAGAAAACAGAAATTAAAATATATACATGGTGTTAGAACAATTAACACAGGAACGAAATGTAAACTTAAGAAATAAAAACACTTTTGTCAAGGGATGATAGATAAAATGTACTTATTTTTCTACGGGATAGTAGAAATATTGATGAAAATTTAATAGCATAGTAGGCTATATTCAAAATTTATACAAATCATGAAATACATTTAATTTTAAAAATGGAAAAGAATATAATGATAGCAAGAAAACTAAACAACACACAATGAACGAATATAAGGAAACCCATTGTTAATAATTATGAAGACAAGATAGAACTTATAGCAGAAGCAACGACATATAAAGTTACAACGGCAGTACCTGCAATCACTATAAGAGAGAGTTACAATAACACTGCAATCTTATCGTGTAATAGCGCTAAAACGACATTAAATCGCAACGACATATACAATTACAACGGCAGTACCTGCTTTTTACAACGACATTGCGATCTCATCGTGTGATAGAGCCAAAACGAGAGCCAAAAACGATATTAAATCGCAACGACAGGTACAGTTACAATGACAGTACCTACAATAACAACGACAGTTACTGTTACAACCACAGTACCTATCAGAAAGAGATTACAAGAAATCAAAACATCTTTACACAACTGATTAATTTGATAATTTAAAAGATATGGATCATTGTACAAATAAAGAGTCCTTTATTATTATGCTTATGGTTGTAGTAGCAGGATTAATTTTCTTTTCTAAATAAACACCTCACTCTCTCGAAGCCTTTATTCTGTTAATCACCCCCACCCCCCAAAAAAAACGTTTAGAGCAATGATAAAGAATAAGCTAAATAATGCAGAAATTAAGAAAGTGGCACAATAGTTTAATTTGTTATGTTTTAAAATTCGTTTTCTTTACCAACGTCTTTTTCATTTCCTCTGCCATTCAGCTTCTGATTTTATTTTGTTTAAAATTAGGGATTAAATACTTTCACTGTTAGCAAAAAACTCTCCAATTGTCTTTCGTCTTGTTTTATGTTAGATAGAATTAGTTCGCTACACTCTTGTCGACAACTCATCTGTTCTATTCATCGATATCGGTTCCAGCCTATATTACATCATTCGTGTTAATAACTTGCATTTCTATTTCATCATGTTCTCTTCTCGATTGCCAATTGCAACTGTTTTAAATGTAGCAATTTCTATTTCTCTGTTACGTATATCAGATGTGATATATATTTGCTTTAATTTAATATTGTTTGTTAATTATTTTGTAAAAAATGTTTCATTACATGCTATTTTAATGTACATTTGTTCGCTAGTGATGATTATTTTTTAATAGAAAATATTGTAGCAGAATTGTTACAGAGTGGTTGGTGGATTAAATGAACAACACAAACACAATATGTGAAAGATGATATAAATTTATGAAATAAATTATTAATGAAAAATAATGATGTATCAACACAATAACTCATGCGTTCAACCCACGATCACACTTCACAACCATTCACAATTTAAAAATAAATTAAATATTAATACAAAATAAACACAGATCCAAGGAACTTCCTGGACTACACAAATGTTTCATATAAAATGGAACCTTTACAAAAGTTATATTATTGCACGTATAAATTGCGATAACAAATACAAACATCAAATTACATTATCGCACGTATGGATTGCGACAACAAGTACAAACATCTACATGTATTAAATCAAGTTACTAACTGTTATCGAGATTCATGTAATCCCTTGGAATACTACTGCGATTCAAAGTAACTACGTGTAAATATAACAATGTATTCAATTGTAACAACAATTGAAACACACACATGCGTCTCGACCCTGTACAACCGTACGATTCACCAACTGTTGAATCGCCGCACAGCTTCTCCGAATGCCTAGGGTTGGCCCAATACTTTTATCGGCCGCTTGCCCTTCAAGGATCCACTACAGTTATACGTACAGACAGCATACAGCATCCACTAGAACCACCGGTCCCAAACACTTGATACTACCCCGGACGTTTACACCTCTAGACAGCTCCGACACTCGGACATTTAGACTTCTAGATTTCCGGATATTTACACATCTCGACAGACGTAGACGGACAGACAATCTGACAGACAGACAGTCAGATACCTCAATTTGATCGCACAATCAAATGGCACAATTAAACAGCATAATCACGGCACAATCAATCACATTCAGCCCTTTTGCTGGAGCAATCAATCACATTCAGCTACAATTCAGTCACATTCAGCTACAATAAAGAAACCAAACTAATAATAGTTGTTTCTAAAACAATCTAAAATTTAGATTACGCTATTGCATTTATAGTCTTATAGTGACTAGTAATTCGAAATATTCAGCGGTTTAAAATCTGCATTGTAATAAAGGCATCATTACATGAAATGATAAACTGAATAAAATTCACAATAAAACGAAATATAAATTTAACACTCACCCCTTTGGCTGGAGAAAGAATGACGAGCTATCTCTCCTTTGACAAGATACTTTTGACTCGTAATCTTTTTAGAAATATTCTGCCTTATATGTCCTCAAATAGGTGAGCAGAATTCATGGCAAAATTCCCGTGCACCCCGTGATTATAATGTTCCTGACTTCAAGTTATTTGTAGTCAGGCACATGCAAATCGCTACACGTCACTTACCTTGAAAAACACTTATTCACCCCAGGTAACACATGTACGACGAAAAAAAAAAGGTGAAATTAGTTTGCATTCAAGAAGAAATAAATTCAATTTTCGCCTAATTCTGTGACAAATATGTTGGCCTGAATCTTTTGGGGCAAAAATATAATGTTGACCTAGATCATGACCTTGGTTCAAGGTTAATGGCAGCCACTTTTTAAATCCATATTATCTTTTCTTCGGTTCACTTTAAAGGATTAATTTATGGAAATATTTGATGTGTTCATACGAGATTCTTGGACCAAGATAGTTTGTCAAAATCTCATTCGATTTCCAACACCAGAGTGTTAAATAGTGTGTTTTACAAGGAATTGTAGATAAGCACAAAGCAGATTTAAGCATACGTCATCCTCTTCCATCGTTAATTTTCCAACAGGACTCGAATTGGAATCTCTTAGAACATTTAATTAATAGGAAACTGCAATTTAATTCGTTGATTATTCTTGGATTATTTTTAGATTTGATTCTAAAACTGAAAGTTCTTTTTCACATGTTTACAATTTTTCTCCAGGAAATAAATGATTTTTGTCCAACCTAATGAATGCAACAAATTGCTTCAACCTATTTTCGTAGATATAGAGTTGTTTGCTTACTAATACATTTATTTTATCCTTTGTCGACATGTTAACCATAGATTTACCTATTTCTTGGTAACAAATTGTTAGATACCGAATAATTAAACGACGTTTAGTTACTTCATATAGTTTTGAAAACTAAGTTCGTTAAATTCTTTACATTCGTCATCTTCTTGTATATTTTACTGCTGAACTGTTTTTTCAGGAGTTTCAACCCGTCATTTATTAAATTTTCTATAAAACTGTTTTCTGCAACCCGAGTTTTATTTATTATTGCAACATCATCAAATTCACTATAGTCATAAGCATGATACACATGATTATCGGACAGGATCAACAAACAGGATAACGATACAGGATTAACGAACAGGATAATGATGCAGGATTAAGAAACAGGATAACGATACAGGATTAACGAACAGGATCAACAAACAGGATAACGATACTTGATTAACGAATAGGATAACGATACAGGATTAACAAACAGGATAACGATACAGGATTAACGAACAGGATCAACAAACAGGATAACGATATAGGATCAACAAATACGATAACGATACGTGATCAACAAACAGGATAACGATACAGGATCAACAAACAGGATAACGATACAGGATCAACAAACGGGATAACGATACAGGATCAACAAAGAGGATAACGATACAGGATTAACGAACAGGATCAACAAACAGGATACCGATACAGGATCAATAAACAGGATAATGATACAGGACTAACGAACAGGAGAAACAATTCTTGACCACACCACCTTCTCACATTTTTGTACCAACTTATTTAAATGTATTTTTAAAAAAAGCGAATCAAATTAGACTATACAGATTTGACCTAATGACCTAATCCAAGACGGTATAACTTACGTAAATGATGAATACAAACAGTTATTATAAATAATCATGGCAAATTAAGTGTTAGGCAAACTATAGTGTCAGGCAAAACCTTGAGCACGATAACATTTCGTTTGTGATAGAAGAACAAGGCTAACAATTTGTTTTTATTTTGACAGATGGCAGTTTCATTGCTCTTTTTGGACTGATGTTGTATTTTAAAACACTGTCATCTAGTTATGATATAAAAAACCATATTCACTAATTAAAAATAACAAATAGAAGCAGATAAAATAAACTTTGTCATACATTTACTATGTTAACAGATCAGGAAATTTGCATTAATAAAGGACAATTAAAACGAAGTTGCAGTAATAGCTACGTTATTTTATTTTTCTTCTAGCTTTATCTGGTATGTAACAGTTTTCTAGCCTTTGTTGTCAAAGCTTTTAAAGAATAACGTATACCGTAAAGTTATAAAACACGATGAGATTGTAATCCTTGCTA
Organism: Unio pictorum; assembly: GCA_030141615.1. Lineage (NCBI taxonomy): Eukaryota > Metazoa > Mollusca > Bivalvia > Unionida > Unionidae > Unio > Unio pictorum. Next base: position 13,523,449 of record JARLTB010000339.1, read on the forward strand.
TAAATAAGTTGCAGAGTTTTGATAAGATGGTGGGTAAATTAATAAACAATAATTAAATAAGTTACGAGGAATTTTCGAGGAATTTAATATGATATTTACTTAGTACAACAAATGCAGGATTATGTGGGATGAGAATGAAATAATCATTGTTAGGTATTTATCGATGTGTAAATATTTCCTACTCAGCCACAAAGTAAATAAAGTCCGAATTTATGTTAACTTTATGAGTGATTAGGTGACAATTCACAAATCGATAAATCGATAAATGTGCAGCCTTAATCATTTAATTCTTATAATTACAATTTACAGATTTTATCAACAACGCATTCTAATCTAAATAGCTCGTAGGTTTTCATTGCTTTCTTCACGCGCACTAGAAAACATAGCTTTTCCTCGTAGATAAGAGTCTTCGATTCAAATAGTACTAAGGAATAAAGTGTCAGAGTGGGTCATGGATTTGATCTAAGGAATTTGGCATGGTTATTTTTTATTAAATTATTATTTTGATTTGAATAAACCAGGCTATTCCTTTGTTTCCAAATTACACTTATGTATGGCACGTGCTAATGTAGCAAGAATTTTTCTTGCATAACACAAAATTGTGACCTGTTTTTAGCGAGGTCCGTTTATCGTCAGATGATCCTGACCTTTTTCATAACAGCTGGTGAAACGTGTTGTCGAAGCAAACAACAAAAATGTCTGAATGTAGATTAGCTTTTAAAGCCTACCATATACCTTTTATGGTTAAAAGGGTTAGTGTTGGAGAGCAGGAAGGACTATGCGATTACATTGCTTTAATTTATAATGGGGGATGTTAATCACGTTGTTTCAAATTGTAATCGCAAATGAAAGGATGTGTGGATTCAAGATTATTGTCTTTATTTTTGGTTTAAGGCGTTGGTATAGATAAAGCTTCACATAAGATGATTCGGAAACTATGAACCGAACGTTGAACGCAGAATTGACCGATGTGTTAAAAATGTCCGGATCAATATCACGTGATGTTTATATTCAATCGGATTGAAAATAACTCGATCAGTTCATAAGCATTTGAATTAGAGTGATACATGATGCAAACAGGAAACAGATCGCTACATACAAGGCCAACATATCAAATAGATTCTGAAATAAAAAGAAGACCCCCACCCCACTTTATATAGGATGTCAAAAAAATAAAATACAAACTTGCAACAAATAGTACATCAGAACTATTACACAGTTAGCCATGACACGGGAAAAGGATGGTAGGACTCTTCAAATAGTTAATAATAAAACCGGTTAGAATAGCGTAAATTTCTTAAAAACATAGGTTATAATGTAAACAGAAATTCAGTATGTTTGGTTGTGTTAATGCTGACATTTTCATTTTGTAACTTAAATATAAGCTAATATCTTAGTGGAACGAGAAACTGAAACAAAAATATATTTTTCAACTCCAGTTGAATACATAGATGGTAAAGTTGTTTTGCCGTAGCGAATAACCTTTTTAATTTGGTTTGACAATATTTCGAATGACAAAATATATATTCATTATATTACAGTTATGTCCATTTCTTTTACACCATGGGCCACTTTAAAAAATGTTGAAATCCGAGGGCCGCAGAAGAAAACTTAAAAGCAAGGATTCACAATTGTTTACCTGGTTAAGAATATATACTATTGTATTACATAGTAAAAGTAAAATATAAACATGAACAACGTTTACAAGAGGCAGATTAGAGCCTAAAGTCTCGAATGTATCTGGTAGTGTATGTTGTTGTCGTAAGTGGTATCCTTTGCTATAACTGAAAGGAGATGCTTTAAACACAGTTGTGAAAACAGTGATAGTGGTGATGTCTGTAAGGGGAACGATTGCAATATGTCAAGGGGTTTAAAGATTTAGAGCAAAATCGGATGAGGTAGAGGAAATTAATATTTTATAACGTTAATATTGGGAGCGGTCAATGAACAAAACACTACATACATACATGCGTGCGTGCGTGCGTGCGTGCGTGCATGCATGCATGCATGCATGCATCCATCCATCCACACACACACACACACACACACACACACACACACACACACACACCTACCTACCTACCTACCTACCTACCTACCTACCTACCTACCTACCTACCTACCTACATACATACATACATACATACATACATACATACATACATACATACATACATACATACATACATACATACATACATACATACATACATACATATTATGCTTCTCTTCTACAACGACAACGCTCTGGTGGCCCTGTGGTTCGAACCTCCGTCTAAGATGCGGGAGGTCGCGGGTTCGAATCCCGGCCGAGTCATGCCAAAGACTTTCAAAATGGTACCAGCAGCTTCCTCGCTAGGCGCTCAGCATAAAGAGGTAAGTGTTAGGACTGGTCGGCCATGTGTAAGAGTAGTGTAACTGTATGGGATATGATGTTACATATCATCAACCCTCCTGGAGATGACCCACTCATCCCCTGTCCCTTATGCGAACGAACATTCCGTGCAAGCGATGGCCTCGTCAGCCACCTGCGCACACACAGACCAGAACCAGCCTCTCCAACCCTCGAATCACTAGAGAGGTCCTCGTTGAATCGACGGACAAACAACAACATCGTGTCTGCGGCATGATTCCCCATTACTAGACATCGTTATAGAATGTCACAAAGCAGGCATCGTAGCGATGACTATGAAAACTTGCTACATTACCAAACCTCCCAATCCAAATTCTCTCATACAAAAACTGTAGCTGACTAACGCTTAGTTCTCCACGGGAAGTCTAGTCTTGAGAATACTCCGATCATGACATCAGAATGCTGGCAGTTCAATCTCTAGTCTGTCACTTTATGACCCGTTCCAAGCTTGTAAATAACAAGGAAAAACAAAACAAGGTCATATTCTCTAGTGCTCGTGCTTTTGATATTAATATTTCGATCTGAGCCGTAGTCTTACCCTGGTGTTACTGCACATTATTCATATTTTACAAACTCCTCGATAAAAGAATGTACTTACAAAAACTGATACGGTACTGAAACGTTTTATTAAAAAAATACTTTCCTCCAAATGGAGATTGTTCATTTATTTAATCATTTTATATACTATTTTAGAACATATATATATATATATATATATATATATATATATATATATATATATATATATATATATATATATATATATATGTTGTTCATTTGGTAGGGGGTGTGTTTGTTTTCATTGTAAGAACCTATCGTTTTTAAATGAATAAAATAACATGTAAACAACTATATGATTTTTTAATTACTCTGAGAGAATAACAACAACCATCAACATTATGTTGATTGATAACTAATCCAATATGCATTCACATAATGATTATTGTTAATGGTCCTACAATGGATAACATACAACACTCTATAATCTTGCGCTCAGTTAGCGAAAGTGTTTCTTACAAATTCAATATGGCAGCTCTACGATGCTGTTACACCAATAGCATATTTTCTCGTCATTTGATTGTGCCAAATAATTCAATTAGCAACTAGTCACCTGAATATATATATATATATATATATATATATATATATATATATATATATATATATATATATATATATATATATATATATATATATATAACCTAATAAGCAATCCAAACTAATTACAAAATAATAAAAATATGCACAATGCACAAGACTTTTGTAATGAGCTTTCGACTGTATATTATAGCCATCGGTTTAATACGTTGACCGATTCAGGAAACATTTTGTTGAACAGATACAAAATCAAAAGAACTGTATGTTCATTCAAGTTCGGAGACAAGTTTGCATGTCCCAGGAATGATTATGAACATTTTGAATTTTAGCAAAGAAAGAAGAAATAAATGTTCGGTTGATGTTTAGATTAGATCAGATGTACATGTTCCAAGTATCTGAGGTGGGCTCTCCCACAGAAGCATAGGCCCATCTTAGCGAGAATAGAAGAGTGTAATTCACACACAGAGAAGGCATTTATACCTCATTAAAAGTGATAACACGCATGGTGTTGTGTAAGAGAAGAATACTCAAATGCATTTAACATCCAAACAAGAGTATATGCTGAGCGAATCTTATGGGGGAATTATAAAAAATAAACTAAAGACACATTAAAATGCTTTGTTATGAATCGAACATAATTTGTTTTTTAATGATACCACTTTAAAGTCTCAAAACCGTACAATACAAAGCATCGACGTTCATGCGGCATGTCCTTCATCCTGTATGAACATTCAATAGTTTACAAGACATTTTCTACTTTCGTTATCCGAAGCGACGATATGTTGCAGGTCCGTCTGCGTGGTTAATCTATTGCGGTAAAAACGATAAAACTTCAGTCGTAACAAAGTGACGAATCAAACTCGCCCATATAGGCGAAAATAGGTGGTTGATGGGGCAATCAAGCTTACAAAGGGCACCAAATTAGAAGGCAGTGAACTATTGTCTTTCTGGAGGGGCGCCAAAGTCATAGGTTGCCTATGGCGCCATAATCAAAGGGACGCTACTGTTTGACTGTTTGCATTCACAAAACTTAAATATCTGCCCCATCTTATTAATAAATAATTTCTTTACAAAATAAACCGATATTTATATGTTCCTTTAAAATGTATGGTAAGTATTATGAATTAACTTTCGCATTATCACCCATGGTTTTTTTTTTTTACAGCGAGAGTCATCTAACATACTAGAAAATCGTTTTCTGGTTAACAAATGAAGGCAAATCAGATGATTATGGAAATATTGACATCGGATTCTAAGAATGTGTGTCCATGCATGTAATGTTGGTTTTCTACTGCGTTATTAAAATCCTAAAGTAAAAAAAAACTAAATGATTTTATTAACGCCCGTGGATTTTTTTAGATTCTTCTTTCAAATACAACTGGGATTTTAAATCATTTTGAAATTAATCCTGACTTTTCTTAAGATAGGATCCATGATATCAAAGGTTGTTGATATTTTCATAATAGGATCTATGATATAAAAAAATGTTGATATTTTCATATTAGGAACCATGACATTAAAAAATGAAGCTATCTTCAATAAAATATTTATCAAATGTTTATGCTAAACCTAAATGTCTGTAGAAATCAACTGTTGTGTTAATCTTAATCGTAAAACATTAAATGAGGCTTAATGATTTTGGATTGTATTCTCTATGTTTGGTTGATTAAAAAAGTCTAGTTACTACACTGTAATCTTTACACCGCTTTAATAATCGATTGACGGTACATGCAAAACAATGATTTCATTCATAAGGTAAATGGTTGAATGTCGAAAGAGCTTTGAATGACAGGAGTCTAATCATTGTATCTTTGTATATATCATTCTGAACGATGACGAGTTAACAATGGAGCTTTAACCAGATGTATAAGAGAGAGAGAGAGAGAGAGAGAGAGAGAGAGAGAGAGAGAGAGAGAGAGAGAGAGAGAGAGAGAGAAGCATATGGTTATTTAAGAAATAAATTATTATGTGAATTGGAAAATGAGTCTTAATATTGAGACACTTTGTTTCTCGCACAGCAGCTTTGATGTTTAGTTTGTTAAGTGGGTTAGCTGCGGTCTTGTACTAAAACCATTACTGCTATGTCCGTACCATCCAACATACATTCTGTACCGATTTATCATTCCAAATCAAGTACTATTCCAAGCTTAAGAGTCCGAGCTGCGTCAAATTAGGATGAAAACCGGTTTCTAAAGTAATTTAAATTAATTTGCACAGTTAAGGTCAAGAGAGTTCATTTTAAATATATGTTGGGTAAAAATTAAAATCATACAGGGCATTACTTTATTGAACTATTTCTTATGAAATTAGCATTATTAATATGAAATTTTTAAATCATCATTATCATTACTATTCAATTTTTATACTATTATTAACATTATTATTATTATTATTATTATTATTATTATTATTATTATTATTATTATTTTATGGTGGTGGCGTTTTTGTTGAGACAATTGATGTATGGAACCTTTATGGAATGTTTTATTAATATTATGTAATATTCTCAGTGATGATTATATTATCGCATTAGTATATGAGGTGAATAAGTACTATTCAAATTATATTGCAAAATCTCTTGTGCAAATTTGTCAATGAAAATATAAAACGGGATATAAAATTACAAATGTTCAAAAGCCGCCGCAAAAAGATTAACTTGTCAAATATAAAAAAAAGTCTTTTTGATATTCTTCCAGACAAGTTCGTAATCATATCTCTGTCTTTGTTATGGTGTGGTCTGTTGATTTTGAATACCATAAGGGTGTTTTTCTCGCAAATTTCTTCTATCTCTGTCCTTGGATCATAGCTAACTCAAAGGAATGGATCCAGTCCGTATTAACCGGAGCAAGCGGTAATGATCGGTCACTTTATAATTTAGTAACTGGCATCAGCCAATGTGACTGACATTGATTGTCAATAGACGGATTTGATATGCATATTATAGAATGGGAAAATTAGGATAAACCAGTTTCGAACATTTTGAACCAATTTGCGCCGGAAACAATTTATATAACATGTACTGACCAGCTTGGGTCAAGCGTCAATAAATGTAATACTCTGGACCGTAATGGTACATGCCATTGTTAAAGTTATCGTATGGTTTACTATCATCGCATCTTGCTAATTTTCCAACCAATTAGTGTCGTGGTCACATGGCTCTCACAATTTATCAAGATAATAATGCAACAGAAATTTAAGGTACAGTCTAGTGTAAACTTGATCATTGCGGTAAAATGCACGATAATTACGTCAATAACAGAGTTTAATTTATATCGTTGCGGTAAAATGCACGATAATTACGTCAATAACAGAGTTTAATTTATATAATTTTTTTTAATGCACATAATATTATATAGCATCGTAACTTAAACAACAGCAGAAGCAACATTTTTAGAAACAACAGCTTTTAACTACAACTACTACTACTACGATTGTTGTTGTTGTTCATGATGATGATGATGGTGACGATTTATTTTTATTATTATTATTATTATTATTATTATTATTATTATTATTATTATTATTATTATTATTATTATTATTGTCATCAATGCACTTTAAACAGGATGTCGTGATAAGTCCATTCGATTGGGCTTCTGACTAGTACAATATTTATTTTAAAAAATATGGGCGAAAATTATATTTTGCCGTATATTAACTATTTTCTGAATGATATAGTTTTTTTTTACCTCCCTCTCTTAACTGTCTTGAAGGGACTAAAATGACATTATAAACTTAAATTACACATTTTCAATTTTGATTTATTTAGTCAAGTTGGGTTACTTAGGTTGACGCTGAATAAAACATGATTTTGGTTAAATTATATAGATACATATACAACCTGAAATAATTGTAAGACATGTTTGTCTTCTGGAATAATCAATACCTTTGTTACTCCAGATATCGTCTTATCGTAGGCTGGCAATTTATTGCAGCAATAGCTCATATGTTAAAACCGCAAAACGATTGACTCTAATGTGTTGCAATAATATTTTTCTTCACAATATACTCTGTTAAATAGGTAAGTACGGTTCTTTAAAACTTACACAGCCCTCATATCATGATTAAATAAATAATTTTCATCGAAAAGCTTGATTCTATTATTTTAAGATTATTTTGGCTATATCAGTCAATGGTTTTGTTTTGTGAAACTGATGTCACACCATAACGACCGTTTCTATTTTGATAGGTCATCAGTACTTGGTCTATTTGTACAAATTTTCACTTTTCACGCACTGGACATTTCAAATCCGTTCGATCGGGGTACTGTAATATACATCGGTCCTTGATGTGGCATAAATTAATTTTTGTAATTTTGTTTTACTTATTATGATGTATAATATGAAATGAAATGGAATACTGTTTAATCTAATCGCATCGATCAACATCTACGGATTCGACATTATTTAACAACGGTTGTTTATAACTGCAACAATAGTGTCACGAGTGTGAAATATCATAATCACATGCATTCTTTGAATGAGTCGCAAACAACAAATGATCCTCAACCAAAAAGCGAATAAAAAAGTTTGTCTCATGCGCTAGGTATCAAGCAATGATTTTCTCATCCAAATCAAGGTTAGACATGACATTAATTCTGTCACATTTGTTAAGTAGCTATATTGGTTCTATTAGGTTTACTTTGCTTCTCTTTATTTGAAACGGGGAAGATAAAACTGATATCACTCAATAAGGAAGAGAGTATGCCGACACTACTAATTGGCACCGTAACCATTAGCTTCCCTGAATAGCAGATAGAACAAAATGACATTCAGTGGCTTGCTTCTTGACGGATGAAAGGGTCGTTAAAATGACTAGCTTATCTGTGAGAATGTGTCAACAAAATCTTTATCGCCCCTCTTTTCCGCTTCTGTTATCCCAAGTTTGTCATCAGCAAATACAGATTTCATTATTAAAATTTCTTTCTTCGCGGACTTATCCACAATTCTCGTCGTTTACTCAGAAATGATATCTATTGAAGTGAATTATCTATTGAAAAAAGGTATCCGTTGAAAATAAGATAGCTATTGAGACGGGAACAACACCCGATTGCTTGAAGAAGGCACCTGCAATTAATGTTTTCTTTTTTTGAGGATGGGGGGATTTTACTCTCCCTGTTTGTCTTTTCAGACAATTTAAAGGGAGCTCCACCAACCCGCCTTACTGTGATAATTGCCTGACGGTTTCAAGTTAAATGTTGGTGCTATTTAAATGTATTTTGTCTCATTATTAGTATATTTTCTTTCTTTTGTTCATTCGTTTTTTTTTTTTGCTTGGGTTATTTTATTATTAAGAAATTTGTCCTTACGGATCGGATCTTCTTACTTAATTCTTTTTCTGAGCATTAATCAGTCTAATAGGTAGGTTTCCATCCTATTTTCTTCCTCCTATCTTTTCTGTCTCCTTCTATATCTCCTTCTAATTCTTTCTTTTTCTAGTTTTTTCTTGTTCGTCTGTTATTGTCATTTTTGTTTGTGGTAGTTCTCTTGTGTTTGTTGTTGTTGTTCTTCTTCTTCTTGGTGTTACAGTTAGTTTCAGTTTTATGTTCCCTTGTTCTCCACTTATATTGTCTTGTTGTCGCTGTTTCTGTTAGTACTTCTATTGTTAGTCTTGCTGTTATTGGTTTTCTTGTTGTTTCGTTTCTTTATTGGTATTCGTTTTTGTTTGTTTCGTCTTTTTACTTCCTGTGTTGTTTTCTCCTTTCTTTGTTGCTAGGTTTGGCTCATATTTTCTTGTTCTTTTAGTTGCTGTTTATGTTTTTGCATTTCTTGTTTCTGTTTTTCTTGATGTTGTTGGTGCTTTTGTCCTATTTGTTGGTGTTGTTGTTTCTCTTTATTCTGTTCTTGATATTGCGTTTATTTCGATTTTCATCTTTGCGATATAGATTTGTTGTTTTTGTTCTTCGTTTTTCTCTTCTTGGGTTTCTTCTTGAGCCACCCCTTGGGTCGCTTCTCGAGTCTCTTCTTGGTTCTTTGGGAATTTATGTTGAGTGTGTCCAGTATTTGCAAGTGTCTATGATGCATACAACCCTTGTCCCATGATTTTATTAAGAAACCGTGTAAAAAAAAAAGGCTCGTGTCGTTACCCGTAGATTTGTTTTCTCGATCTCCAATAGTCTTATTCTATTTAAAATATATCTTAATGTATGGGTGCCCATTCTTGCTTTGGCTACATTTATGTTAAATTTCTTTTCAAATTTTCCCACAGTTGCTTGCAAGGGTATTTCTAGTGGTATATCTGCTAAATGTAGTTCTCTCTCTCTCTCTCTCTCTCTCTCTCTCTCTCTCTCTCTCTCTCTCTCTCTCTCTCTCTCTCTCTCTCTCTCTCTCTCTCTCTCTCTCTCTTGGGGGGTGATGGTGGTGGTCTTCAAGCGTAATATCTTTCCTACAACAAATAGTTCTCCTAGTGGCTGATTCCCTTTAGATCTTAGTAAGGTTGGAACCCTTTTCTGTTTGAGGGCATGAGTTCGTCTTAAAAGGTCTTGATTGAATACTTGTAGTGCTACCGTCATCGTTGACGTAACCGGTCTTCTTTCATGTATGCCTTCCTTGTAGGACCATTGTATATAGGATGCTTCGTTTGTTTCAATTCTCCTTGTTTTGAAACATTTCTTTAACTCTTTAAGTTTGTGACAGCGTCATTCTCCTCTTCTTGTAGCTCGTGAGCACATTTCACAATTAAATTTTCTTTTTTTAAGGTTATTAGTTTTGTTGTTTTTATCTTCTTCAAATTTATTCAAATTTCTTCATCGCATAGTTCACAAACATTTCCAATGTTGCAGTCCTGCATTCATGTATTCACAATCATGCGGACTTTTGTGTCATCTGTCGTTTGTACCATGCAAAGGTTAAGATAAAATTGGAAGACTTTCATTTTTCACTCGCCATTTGCGCATGATACGTTATCAGGTGCAAAATGACCAAGATTATATTGTATCAAGGTTAACTATACGAAGGTATCTCCCAAATAAAAACCATATTTTGAAAATTCATTCACTGTGGGAGCAAACGATAATATTTTCGCTAGCATTGGTTACAAAAGTATTATTAGAGCAATTTATTGATGTATACGGCAGGCTTATCAATATGTAGACCGAGAGAAGCTTGTACAGACGAGAGAGCTAGCCAGGGTAAAATATTTATACATCTTTATCTTGCCACAAATATACCTAGCAAAAAGAACGATCAATGGGAGAGGGCGATTTTAATGGGAGGGTGTTTGTAAGTCATATTAGCCCAGCACTACTCCCAAAATGGAGTTTGGTTTTGCCCACTCCCTCATTATTATTCCCTTCCTCGAAAAAAAAAATGTATGTGCATGCCCATGATTATTTCATGCCTGTTCAACAATAACAGTAATAATGACAACACAAATGGTGTAATTTCTTTTTCTTTTACGAAGTTTGCTGACTGAAATAGGAAAGCCAGCATTGATTCCTTTTTACCTGCATTAACGGGAATTTTTAAAATAAATTGAAACAATAGCACAATTTTAAAAGCGACACCGTCTATTGCGTTGAGCACTCATGTCGTTATAAGGCTAAACAGTAAATTAGTAAATTAGATCTCAATAGTTTCTTCTAAATGTTTTATATCCATAGCGGATAGTGCTTATTTTTTCGACGACAATAATAATGAAGTTCGTCTTGAGAAGATAAATGTACTTCATTTCCGGTTGGCGTCCTTTATAGGTGGGAAATCGTAGGTAAACGGAAGTAAAAGCGTTGTATACTTCTTTTTCGATTAATTAAATTATTATTTCTTCTTACCCTTGATAATGTTTTAATTCTTTTTGTTCGAGTATAACTATTTTTAATTATGTAAAGCAAATCTGATGTAAATTGAAAAATGTTCGAGTATGGCCGGTAACCTTTAAACTAAAGAATTTTGATGTAAAAGAAAATAAAATTGTATCTCGAGTTTCCTAATGGTATGATTTCTATAGCTCTGGGCATTCACCACACACCATACATGATTTGAGTTTGGCCTCTTGTATTATTTATTATATGTGGGCTAGAAAGGGTTTTAAATTTTCAATTTTGATTGGCTTTAGCTTGTCCAAGATATAAATTAGCAACTGAATATATTTTTGTTTCATTTTTATTTAATACGTGCAAATTTTATTTTATTTTAAAAAAAACTCTAAAGTGCTCGCTAAAACTCCTTAATATAAATAGACTGTTGGACATAAAATATAATTATCTTTCTCTTGTACAAGCGATGATTCCCAACACATGTATGCTGCACGGATGTAATTATTTAATGATCAAACTTAGTTTGAAATTAAATTCAGAAATAAGTTTAAGCAACAATAGTTAAATTTTTAATTTACGTTTCTTGTCTCCTTGGATTTCCATAGTTCAACTTTTGTCTTTGTCTTCTGACTCGGTGAATTTTTTCATATACGTGCATAAACACCATTATTATTATCAAACTATATCTGCATTCATATTATAAGACCATTATTTTAAGATAGTCTTCAAGTTTCCTTTGACCAATGATTCGTGTGCCCATTCCATCACTCTTTCTGCTACATTTCTTGGTCAGTTTCACATACCATGAAGATATGCTAATTAGTTTAAGCTGGCATGCGCACTGCCAATTACACTTGAAGGACGACCTGGAAGACATTCTTTTGTACCATTCCCGACTGCTAGAAAGCCTACAAAATACTAGTATTTTCTTTCATGAATTAGATAGTCTGAGATACCTCAAATCAAGGTAGTATTAATATATGTTCGGTTCCAGATCCTATTACAAGGAATATACGATAATTTATGTATTTTCGTATATTCAAAATGTGCATATTTAAAAGAGTAATAATTATATTATTTCGACATCCTATCTCATTTACTAAATAACGAGACAATTATATACGTTGCTGATGATCTCAGATACATTTTCTCGTTTCAAATAAACAAGCTTGGATGACATTTCAGGCTACCTCACTTGTACATGAACAAGTAGGATGGATTTTAAGACGATTCTGGCAAACGTATTTAGAACAAAACATTGACCCGTAAACAAGGAAGGAAGAAGAGCTGCTTAAAGTCAGCTAAGAAATTGACGTAGTTTGATTAATTTTGCAGAAATAAATATGCTTTATGTCAGAAATGCATTTCTGTACAGGACTTTCTCGTAGCTGCCACAATGCACTCCTGCGGTACTTTCATGTTTTCTTTGTCTCTGTTCCTCATTCAGGCTCGACAGGCATGAATTCAGACGTGTCCAGAATAAATAATTTACTGTATCATTATTTACCATGCAACACAACAGAATCGCTGTAACCATCTGAAGTCCAATATTTGCTTATTTTCAACATGCATCAGTCTCTCTCTCTCTCTCTCTCTCTCTCTCTCTCTCTCTCTCTCTCTCTCTCTCTCTCTCTCTCTCTCTCTCTCTCTCTCTCTCTCTCTTATTCAAATTGTAATTAGCCCATGAAGCTTATATAAACTTTGTTTTAACATTGGGTTAATGAATTTCCACTGATTAATCACTAGCGATAAAATACAACAACAATACAAATAACAATCCGAATCTTCAAAATAAATTAAACATGGTACAGAATTTCATCAAGATCTTCTCCGCTCCCCTCCTACCCCTCCCACACAATTACTTCACATGCACCGAGTAACCTTAAATAACCTGGGAATACGTAAAGGTTTAGTGTAGACGTTCCATGCAATTTTATTACGGTATCCAAACTACCAATGATACAAAGCTGCAATAGCCTGTCAAAACATGTACCGTACATTATTGGGTAAGGCGGAATACACAGATCTGTTTAGTGATTTTGTTTCCTTGTTTGTTTTCTTCATGATATATAAAATCTATCAACAAAATCTCAAAGCGTATTATTGAATATTAACATATATGAAAGTCACTCTACCCCCTCTCAACCTTCATTGTGTAGGGTTATAAGGCAACAAACAAATGAAACATAAAAAAACCACAGGGATGGACAATGAATAAATGCCTTTATGGTAAGTCTCTCCAACCACACCAAAACTTTCAAAGCATTCCAATGCTCCGGGATAATGGACCATGCCATCCTTTGTTTTGGCCTAATAATAGGATTGTCTTAAAAGTCGGCCACTCGGGGTCCCTTACCAACGAATGAAAAAAAAAGTTCAAAAACTCAATAAGCAAATTATCAATTTGCAAAGGAGGTAGCGATTGTTCACTAAAGGTAAAGAATTACATTTTGTAAATGACACTGGACATGTCTGTACAGAGTTCAGTCATTCCACCAATGCAAAGTTGCTTGTAATCAGTCAAAACTGCGCTGGAAATGCAAGTATGTGAATTTTGTTGTGATATTGATATTAATATTTTATCGAATGATGGATTGGTTATGATGTTTGTAGTACGATTTTCTGAGCTAATTATGCAAAATGAAGCCTTACCATTCTGTGACTTAAGAATACCAGTAGATTTTCTGAACATGCATTGGTAAGGAAGAATAATTGTATATACATTCAACAGCAGGATTCACATTATATGCTTTCACACTTACATGCCTATAATTAGCTCCCACGTGCGAGGATGCTTAGGTCAATATAGCGCCAAATTAAGGGCACGTGTAGACAATAATAAGTTTCTGGGTATTGCATCCTCCGAATGTCTTTCTTTGATTAAACCTGGGGCTGAAGTATCAAGTTTCTAATTACAGTATGGCTTAGTGTACTTCACGGACATGATATGAAATTCAATTCTTGTGATGGAAGATGTCTTTCCCGTCAATCGTTACAGCTCCTTAGACCCATTATGTATCCATCCGGGGAACAAAAATGAGATATCCTAGTGCATTAAAAGTTTTATATTGATTAGTGAGCTCAATACTGAAACGTATTTAAGACCCTACTTATTTATCATCATTGGTATATACAACATAAATGTAACGGTTATCCAGAAGACGACAGGAGAAGACAATGCTAGAAAGTAGAGGTAACCAGTCTATATGGCTCAACAAGCCAATCAGGACATGATGTTTAAAAACGCCTAATATTACGCTCTATAACTAATTCCTTTCGCAATTGTGACTTGAATTAGTAATCAAATGTATGTTTATAAAACCATTAATTATCAGAAAAAGTTGTAAAACTAATATTGTTTTATAGAAAACCTGTGTATTGAGCCATTAAAGTTGAAAAAGATATTCCCTTGTATCATAAAACGTGATTGCAGTTATTTCGTATGATGAGATCACACAAGAAAACTAGGAACATTGAGTTAATAGGGCGTTTTCTTTGTCACATGTTTTAACATGTATTGTATTAATTGCTTTCATCCAGAGAAATTAATGTTTAAATTAAGTGACAGTGCACGCTTCTATACGAATTACCAAAAGATAATGACCTTTGGGGATATTACACTGGACTTTGATAATGCCAATGAGCAATAATTGAGATATTTTTGTGTTTAGCTTTATTTATTTATTTATTTATTTATTTATTTATTTATTTATTTATTTATTTATTTATTTATCTTAGATGCGATTCGGTATTTAAGATTGATAATACTACAATTACACGCAACTGAAACGGTCTTTGTCTCATCTTTAGATATTATATAATTGTGATATATTTAATGACTTTTAAATCAAAGCAGTATAACTAAATTAACACTCTTCCCGAGAATTATTTAACTTTCCGACCACATAATACATTTTTTTATTTTATGCTCAGCAGTGAATTACTTGATTTTCTAGTTAAAATAATATTGATATTTCATTGCAGTGAAAAAATAAGTGAAAAAATAACAGTGAAAAAATAACAATATTTATTCACTACAGGAACTACATTTTTGGGTCAGAACATACTTGACTCCCTTTTATTTTCTATATAAATTTATGTGAGCATAAAATAAAAAGAATATTTGCTTGAAACGAGTGAATAACGGATACATTTCATCTCTTGGATAAAAAAACTCAGTATTTTCACGAGTGGCGAAGACCTTAAAACTCAGTATTTTCACGAGTGGCGAAGACCTTAATACATTAATCTAAAGAATTTAATACATTAATCTAAAGACCTTAATACATTAATCTAAAGACCTTAATA
Source organism: Unio pictorum (assembly GCA_030141615.1). Lineage (NCBI taxonomy): Eukaryota > Metazoa > Mollusca > Bivalvia > Unionida > Unionidae > Unio > Unio pictorum. The sequence continues at coordinate 13,539,021 of JARLTB010000339.1, forward strand.
CATTAATCTAAAGACCTTAATATATTAATCTAAAGACCTTAATACATTAATCTAAAGACCATAATACATTAATCTAAAGACTTCAATACATTAATCTAAAGACCACAATACATTAATCTAAAGACCTTAATACATTAATCTAAAGACCATAATACATTAATCTAAAGACTTCAATACATTAATCTAAAGACCACAATACATTAATCTAAAGACCTTAATACATTAATCTAAAGACTTTAATACATTAATCTAAAGACCATAATACATTAATCTAAAGACCTTAAAATATTAATCTAAAGACCATAATACATTAATCTAAAGACTTCAATACATTAATCTAAAGACCAAAATACATTAATCTAAAGACCTTAATACATTAATCTAAAGACTTTAATACATTAATCTAAAGACTTTAATACATTAATCTAAAGACTTTAATACATTAATCTAAAGACAATAATACATTAATCTAAAGACCTTAATACATTAATCTAAAGACCTTAATATATTAATCTAAAGAACTTAATACATTAATCTAAAGACCTTAATATATTAATCTAAAGACCTTAATACATTAATCTAAAGACCTTAATACATTAATCTAAAGACCATAATACATTAATCTAAAGACCTTAATACATTAATCTAAAGACTTCAATACATTAATCTAAAGACTTCAATACATTAATCTAAAGACCTTAATACATTAATCTAAAGACCTTAATATATTAATCTAAAGACCTTAATACATTAATCTAAAGACCTTAATACATTAATCTAAAGACCATAATACATTAATCTAAAGATCTTAATACATTAATCTAATGACCTTAATACATTAATCTAAAGACCTTAATACATAAATCTAAAGACCTTAATACATTAATCTAAAGACCTTAATATATTAATCTAAAGACCTTAATATATTAATCTAAAGACCTTAATATATTAATCTAAAGACCTTAATACATTAATCTAAAGACCTTAATACATTAATCTAAAGACCATAATACATTAATCTAAAGACCTTAATACATCAATCTAATGACCTTAATACATTAATCTAAAGACCTTAATACATTAACCTAAAGACCTTAATACATTAATCTAATGACCTTAATAAATTAATCTAAAGACCTTAATACATTAATCTAAAGACCTTAATACATTAATCTAAAGACCATAATACATTAATCTAAAGACCTTAATACATCAATCTAATGACCTTAATACATTAATCTAAAGACCTTAATACATCAATCTAAAGACCTTAATATATTAATCTAAAGACCTTAATACATTAATCTAAATACCTTAATACATTAATCTAATGACCTTAATATATTAATCTAAAGACCTTAATACATTAATCTAAAGACCTTAATACATTAATCTAAAGACCTTAATACATTAATCTAAAGACCTTAATACATTAATCTAAAGACCTTAATACATTAATCTAAAGACCTTAATATATTAATCTAAAGACCTTAATATATTAATCTAAAGACCTTAATATATTAATCTAAAGACCTTAATACATTAATCTAAAGACCTTAATACATTAATCTAAAGACCATAATACATTAATCTAAAGACCTTAATACATCAATCTAATGACCTTAATACATTAATCTAAAGACCTTAATACATTAATCTAAAGACCTTAATACATTAATCTAAAGACCTTAATATATTAATCTAAAAACCTTAATACATTAATCTAAATACCTTAATACATTAATCTAAAGACCTTAATACATTAATCTAAAGACCTTAATACATTAATCTAAAGACCTTAATACATTAACCTAAAGACCTTAATACATTAATCTAATGACCTTAATAAATTAATCTAAAGACCTTAATACATTAATCTAAAGACCTTAATACATTAATCTAAAGACCATAATACATTAATCTAAAGACCTTAATACATCAATCTAATGACCTTAATACATTAATCTAAAGACCTTAATACATCAATCTAAAGACCTTAATATATTAATCTAAAGACCTTAATACATTAATCTAAATACCCTAATACATTAAGCTAATGACCTTAATATATTAATCTAAAGACCTTAATACATTAATCTAAAGACCTTAATACATTAATCTAAAGACCTTAATACATTAATCTAAAGACCTTAATACATTAATCTAAAGACCTTAATACATTAATCTAAAGACCTTAATATATTAATCTAAAGACCTTAATATATTAATCTAAAGACCTTAATATATTAATCTAAAGACCTTAATACATTAATCTAAAGACCTTAATACATTAATCTAAAGACCATAATACATTAATCTAAAGACCTTAATACATCAATCTAATGACCTTAATACATTAATCTAAAGACCTTAATACATTAATCTAAAGACCTTAATACATTAATCTAAAGACCTTAATATATTAATCTAAAAACCTTAATACATTAATCTAAATACCTTAATACATTAATCTAAAGACCTTAATACATTAATCTAAAGACCTTAATACATTAATCTAAAGACCTTAATACATTAATCTAAAGACCATAATACATTAATCTAAAGACCTTAATACATTAATCTAATGATCTTAATACATTAATCTAAAGACCTTAATACATTAATCTAAAGACCTTAATATATTAATCTAAAGACCTTAATACATTAATCTAAAGACTATAATAAATTAATCTAAAGATTTCAATACATTAATCTAAAGACCTTAATACATTAATCTAAAGACCTTAATACATTAATCTAAAGACCTTACTACATTAATCTAAAGACCTTAATATATTAATCTAAAGACCTTAATATTTTAATCAAAAGACTTCAATACATTAATCTAAAGACCTTAATACATTAATCGAAAGACTTTAAGACATTAATCTAAAGACTTCAATACATTAATCTAAAGACCATAATACATTAAACTAAAGACCTTAATATATTAATCTAAAGACTTTAATACATTAATCTAAAGACCATTATACATTAATCTAAAGACCTTAATGTATTAATCTAAAGACCATAATATATTAATCTAAAGACCTTAATACATTAATCTAAAGACCTTAATACATTAATCTAAAGACCTTAATACATTAATCTAAAGACCTTAATACATTAATCTAAAGACCTTAATATATTAATCTAAAGACCTTAATACATTAACCTAAAGACCTAAATACATTAATCTAATGACCTTAATATATTAATCTAAAGACCTTAATACATTAATCTAAAGACCTTAATACATTAATCAAAAGACCTTAATACATTAATCTAAAGACCTTAATACATTAATCTAAAGACCTTAATATATTAATCTAAAGACCTTAATACATTAATCTAAAGACCTTAATATATCAATCTAAGGACCTTAATATATTAATCTAAAGACCTTAATACATTAATCTAAAGACCTTAATACATTAATCTATAGACCATAATACATTAATCTAAAGACCTTAATACATTAATCTAATGACCTTAATACATTAATCTAAAGACCTTAATACATTAATCTAAAGACCTTAATATATTAATCTAAAGACCATAATACATTAATCTAAAGACCATAATAAATTAATCTAAAGATTTCAATACATTAATCTAAAGACCTTAATACATTAATCTAAAGACCTTAATACATTAATCTAAAGACCTTACCACATTAATCTAAAGACCTTAATATATTAATCTAAAGACCTTAATATTTTAATCAAAAGACTTCAATACATTAATCTAAAGACCTTAATACATTAATCGAAAGACTTTAAGACATTAATCTAAAGACTTCAATACATTAATCTAAAGACCATAATACATTAATCTAAAGACCTTAATAAATTAATCTAAAGACTTTAATACATTAATCTAAAGACCATTATACATTAATCTAAAGACCTTAATGTATTAATCTAAAGACCATAATATATTAATCTAAAGACCTTAATATATTAATCTATAGACCACAATACATTAATCTAAAGACCTTAATATATTAATCAAAAAACTTCAATGCATTAATCTAAAGAACTTAATACATTAATCTAAAGACCTTAATATATTAATCTAAAGACCTTAATACCTTAATCTAAAGACCTTAATACATTAATCTAAAGACCTTAATACATTAATGTAAAGACCTTAATACATTAATCTAAAGACTTCAATATATTAATCTAAAGACTTCAATACATTAATCTAAAGACCTTAATACATTAATCTAAAGACCTTAATATATTAATCTAAAGACCTTAATACATTAATCTAAAGACCTTAATACATTAATCTAAAGACCATAATACATTAATCTAAAGACCTTAATACATTAATCTAATGACCTTAATACATTAATCAAAAGACCTTAATACATTAATCTAAAGACCTTAATATATTAATCTGAAGACCTTAATACATTAATCTAAAGACCTTAATACATTAATCTAAAGACCTTAATACATTAATCTAAAGACCTTAATACATTAATCTAAAGACCTTAATACATTAATCTAAAGACCTTAATATATTAATCTAAAGACCTTAATACATTAATCTAAAGACCTTAATACATTAATCTAATGACCTTAATATATTAATCTAAAGACCTTAATACATTAATCTAAAGACCTTAATACATTAATGTAAAGACCTTAATACATTAATCTAAAGACCTTAATACATAAATCTAAAGACCTTAATACATTAATCTAAAGACCTTAATATATTAATCTAAAGACCTTAATATATTAATCTAAAGACCTTAATATATTAATCTAAAGACCTTAATACATTAATCTAAAGACCTTAATACATTAATCTAAAGACCATAATACATTAATCTAAAGACCTTAATACATCAATCTAATGACCTTAATACATTAATCTAAAGACCTTAATACATTAACCTAAAGACCTTAATACATTAATCTAATGACCTTAATAAATTAATCTAAAGACCTTAATACATTATTCTAAAGACCTTAATACATTAATCTAAAGACCATAATACATTAATCTAAAGACCTTAATACATCAATCTAATGACCTTAATACATTAATCTAAAGACCTTAATACATCAATCTAAAGACCTTAATATATTAATCTAAAGACCTTAATACATTAATCTAAATACCTTAATACATTAATCTAATGACCTTAATATATTAATCTAAAGACCTTAATACATTAATCTAAAGACCTTAATACATTAATCTAAAGACCTTAATACATTAATCTAAAGACCTTAATACATTAATCTAAAGACCTTAATACATTAATCTAAAGACCTTAATATATTAATCTAAAGACCTTAATATATTAATCTAAAGACCTTAATATATTAATCTAAAGACCTTAATACATTAATCTAAAGACCTTAATACATTAATCTAAAGACCATAATACATTAATCTAAAGACCTTAATACATCAATCTAATGACCTTAATACATTAATCTAAAGACCTTAATACATTAATCTAAAGACCTTAATACATTAATCTAAAGACCTTAATATATTAATCTAAAAACCTTAATACATTAATCTAAATACCTTAATACATTAATCTAAAGACCTTAATACATTAATCTAAAGACCTTAATACATTAATCTAAAGACCTTAATACATTAATCTAAATAACTCAATACATTAATCTAAAGACCTTAATACATTAATCTAAAGACCTTAATACATTAATCTAAAGACCTTAATACATTAATCTAAAGACCTTAATACATTAATCTAAAGAACTTAATATATTAATCTAAAGACCTTAATACATTAACCTAAAGACCTTAATACATTAATCTAATGACCTTAATACATTAATCTAAAGACCTTAATACATTAATCTAAAGACCTTAATACATTAATCTAAAGACCTTAATATATTAATCAAAGACCTTAATACATTAATCTAAAGACCTTAATATATTGATCTAAAGACCTTAATATATTAATCTAAAGACCTTAATACATTAATCTAAAGACCATAATACATTAATCTAAAGACCTTAATACATCAATCTAATGACCTAAATACATTAATCTAAAGACCTTAATACATTAATCTAAAGACCTTAATATATTAATCTAAAAACCTTAATACATTAATCTAAAGACCTTAATACATTAATCTAAAGACCTTAATACATTAATCTAAAGACCTTAATACATTAATCTAAAGACCTTAATACATTAATCTAAAGACCTTAATACATTAATCTAAAGACCTTAATATATTAATCTAAAGACCTTAATACATTAACCTAAAGACCTTAATACATTATTCTAATGACCTTAATATATTAATCTAAAGACCTTAATACATTAATCTAAAGACCTTAATACATTAATCAAAAGACCTTAATACATTAATCTAAAGACCTTAATACATTAATCTAAAGACCTTAATATATTAATCTAAAGACCTTAATACATTAATCTAAAGACCTTAATATATCAATCTAAGGACCTTAATATATTAATCTAAAGACCTTAATACATTAATCTAAAGACCTTAATACATTAATCTATAGACCATAATACATTAATCTAAAGACCTTAATACATTAATCTAATGACCTTAATACATTAATCTAAAGACCTTAATACATTAATCTAAAGACCTTAATACATTAATCTATAGACCATAATACATTAACCTAAAGACCTTAATACATTAATCTAATGACCTTAATAAATTAATCTAAAGACCTTAATACATTAATCTAAAGACCTTAATACATTAATCTAAAGACCATAATACATTAATCTAAAGACCTTAATACATCAATCTAATGACCTTAATACATTAATCTAAAGACCTTAATACATCAATCTAAAGACCTTAATATATTAATCTAAAGACCTTAATACATTAATCTAAATACCTTAATACATTAATCTAATGACCTTAATATATTAATCTAAAGACCTTAATACATTAATCTAAAGACCTTAATACATTAATCTAAAGACCTTAATACATTAATCTAAAGACCTTAATACATTAATCTAAAGACCTTAATACATTAATCTAAAGACCTTAATACATTAATCTAAAGACCTTAATATATTAATCTAAAGACCTTAATATATTAATCTAAAGACCTTAATACATTAATCTAAAGACCTTAATACATTAATCTAAAGACCATAATACATTAATCTAAAGACCTTAATACATCAATCTAATGACCTTAATACATTAATCTAAAGACCTTAATACATTAATCTAAAGACCTTAATACATTAATCTAAAGACCTTAATATATTAATCTAAAAACCTTAATACATTAATCTAAATACCTTAATACATTAATCTAAAGACCTTAATACATTAATCTAAAGACCTTAATACATTAATCTAAAGACCTTAATACATTAACCTAAAGACCTTAATACATTAATCTAATGACCTTAATAAATTAATCTAAAGACCTTAATACATTAATCTAAAGACCTTAATACATTAATCTAAAGACCATAATACATTAATCTAAAGACCTTAATACATCAATCTAATGACCTTAATACATTAATCTAAAGACCTTAATACATCAATCTAAAGACCTTAATATATTAATCTAAAGACCTTAATACATTAATCTAAATACCCTAATACATTAAGCTAATGACCTTAATATATTAATCTAAAGACCTTAATACATTAATCTAAAGACCTTAATACATTAATCTAAAGACCTTAATACATTAATCTAAAGACCTTAATACATTAATCTAAAGACCTTAATTCATTAATCTAAAGACCTTAATATATTAATCTAAAGACCTTAATATATTAATCTAAAGACCTTAATATATTAATCTAAAGACCTTAATACATTAATCTAAAGACCTTAATACATTAATCTAAAGACCATAATACATTAATCTAAAGACCTTAATACATCAATCTAATGACCTTAATACATTAATCTAAAGACCTTAATACATTAATCTAAAGACCTTAATACATTAATCTAAAGACCTTAATATATTAATCTAAAAACCTTAATACATTAATCTAAATACCTTAATACATTAATCTAAAGACCTTAATACATTAATCTAAAGACCTTAATACATTAATCTAAAGACCTTAATACATTAATCTAAAGACCATAATACATTAATCTAAAGACCTTAATACATTAATCTAATGATCTTAATACATTAATCTAAAGACCTTAATACATTAATCTAAAGACCTTAATATATTAATCTAAAGACCTTAATACATTAATCTAAAGACTATAATAAATTAATCTAAAGATTTCAATACATTAATCTAAAGACCTTAATACATTAATCTAAAGACCTTAATACATTAATCTAAAGACCTTACTACATTAATCTAAAGACCTTAATATATTAATCTAAAGACCTTAATATTTTAATCAAAAGACTTCAATACATTAATCTAAAGACCTTAATACATTAATCGAAAGACTTTAAGACATTAATCTAAAGACTTCAATTCATTAATCTAAAGACCATAATACATTAAACTAAAGACCTTAATATATTAATCTAAAGACTTTAATACATTAATCTAAAGACCATTATACATTAATCTAAAGACCTTAATGTATTAATCTAAAGACCATAATATATTAATCTAAAGACCTTAATACATTAATCTAAAGACCTTAATACATTAATCTAAAGACCTTAATACATTAATCTAAAGACCTTAATACATTAATCTAAAGACCTTAATATATTAATCTAAAGACCTTAATACATTAACCTAAAGACCTAAATACATTAATCTAATGACCTTAATATATTAATCTAAAGACCTTAATACATTAATCTAAAGACCTTAATACATTAATCAAAAGACCTTAATACATTAATCTAAAGACCTTAATACATTAATCTAAAGACCTTAATATATTAATCTAAAGACCTTAATACATTAATCTAAAGACCTTAATATATCAATCTAAGGACCTTAATATATTAATCTAAAGACCTTAATACATTAATCTAAAGACCTTAATACATTAATCTATAGACCATAATACATTAATCTAAAGACCTTAATACATTAATCTAATGACCTTAATACATTAATCTAAAGACCTTAATACATTAATCTAAAGACCTTAATATATTAATCTAAAGACCATAATACATTAATCTAAAGACCATAATAAATTAATCTAAAGATTTCAATACATTAATCTAAAGACCTTAATATATTAATCTAAAGACCTTAATACATTAATCTAAAGACCTTAATACATTAATCTAAAGACCTTAATACATTAATCTAAAGACCTTAATACATTAATCTAAAGACCTTAATACATTAATCTAAAGACCTTAATATATTAATCTAAAGACCTTACTACATTAATCTAAAGACCTTAATATATTAATCTAAAGACCTTAATATTTTAATCAAAAGACTTCAATACATTAATCTAAAGACCTTAATACATTAATCGAAAGACTTTAAGACATTAATCTAAAGACTTCAATACATTAATCTAAAGACCATAATACATTAAACTAAAGACCTTAATATATTAATCTAAAGACTTTAATACATTAATCTAAAGACCATTATACATTAATCTAAAGACCTTAATGTATTAATCTAAAGACCATAATATATTAATCTAAAGACCTTAATACATTAATCTAAAGACCTTAATACATTAATCTAAAGACCTTAATACATTAATCTAAAGACCTTAATACATTAATCTAAAGACCTTAATATATTAATCTAAAGACCTTAATACATTAACCTAAAGACCTAAATACATTAATCTAATGACCTTAATATATTAATCTAAAGACCTTAATACATTAATCTAAAGACCTTAATACATTAATCAAAAGACCTTAATACATTAATCTAAAGACATTAATACATTAATCTAAAGACCTTAATATATTAATCTAAAGACCTTAATACATTAATCTAAAGACCTTAATATATCAATCTAAGGACCTTAATATATTAATCTAAAGACCTTAATACATTAATCTAAAGACCTTAATACATTAATCTAAAGACCTTAATACATTAATCTATAGACCATAATACATTAATCTAAAGACCTTAATACATTAATCTAATGACCATAATAAATTAATCTAAAGATTTCAATACATTAATCTAAAGACCTTAATACATTAATCTAAAGACCTTAATACATTAATCTAAAGACCTTACCACATTAATCTAAAGACCTTAATATATTAATCTAAAGACCTTAATATTTTAATCAAAAGACTTCAATACATTAATCTAAAGACCTTAATACATTAATCGAAAGACTTTAAGACATTAATCTAAAGACTTCAATACATTAATCTAAAGACCATAATACATTAATCTAAAGACCTTAATAAATTAATCTAAAGACTTTAATACATTAATCTAAAGACCATTATACATTAATCTAAAGACCTTAATGTATTAATCTAAAGACCATAATATATTAATCTAAAGACCTTAATATATTAATCTATAGACCACAATACATTAATCTAAAGACCTTAATATATTAATCAAAAAACTTCAATGCATTAATCTAAAGAACTTAATACATTAATCTAAAGACCTTAATATATTAATCTAAAGACCTTAATACCTTAATCTAAAGACCTTAATACATTAATCTAAAGACCTTAATACATTAATGTAAAGACCTTAATACATTAATCTAAAGACTTCAATATATTAATCTAAAGACTTCAATACATTAATCTAAAGACCTTAATACATTAATCTAAAGACCTTAATATATTAATCTAAAGACCTTAATACATTAATCTAAAGACCTTAATACATTAATCTAAAGACCATAATACATTAATCTAAAGACCTTAATACATTAATCTAATGACCTTAATACATTAATCAAAAGACCTTAATACATTAATCTAAAGACCTTAATATATTAATCTGAAGACCTTAATACATTAATCTAAAGACCTTAATACATTAATCTAAAGACCTTAATACATTAATCTAAAGACCTTAATACATTAATCTAAAGACCTTAATACATTAATCTAAAGACCTTAATACATTAATCTAAAGACCTTAATATATTAATCTAAAGACCTTAATACATTAATCTAAAGACCTTAATACATTAATCTAATGACCTTAATATATTAATCTAAAGACCTTAATACATTAATCTAAAGACCTTAATACATTAATGTAAAGACCTTAATACATTAATCTAAAGACCTTAATACATAAATCTAAAGACCTTAATACATTAATCTAAAGACCTTAATATATTAATCTAAAGACCTTAATATATTAATCTAAAGACCTTAATATATTAATCTAAAGACCTTAATACATTAATCTAAAGACCTTAATACATTAATCTAAAGACCATAATACATTAATCTAAAGACCTTAATACATCAATCTAATGACCTTAATACATTAATCTAAAGACCTTAATACATTAACCTAAAGACCTTAATACATTAATCTAATGACCTTAATAAATTAATCTAAAGACCTTAATACATTAATCTAAAGACCTTAATACATTAATCTAAAGACCATAATACATTAATCTAAAGACCTTAATACATCAATCTAATGACCTTAATACATTAATCTAAAGACCTTAATACATCAATCTAAAGACCTTAATATATTAATCTAAAGACCTTAATACATTAATCTAAATACCTTAATACATTAATCTAATGACCTTAATATATTAATCTAAAGACCTTAATACATTAATCTAAAGACCTTAATACATTAATCTAAAGACCTTAATACATTAATCTAAAGACCTTAATACATTAATCTAAAGACCTTAATACATTAATCTAAAGACCTTAATATATTAATCTAAAGACCTTAATATATTAATCTAAAGACCTTAATATATTAATCTAAAGACCTTAATACATTAATCTAAAGACCTTAATACATTAATCTAAAGACCATAATACATTAATCTAAAGACCTTAATACATCAATCTAATGACCTTAATACATTAATCTAAAGACCTTAATACATTAATCTAAAGACCTTAATACATTAATCTAAAGACCTTAATATATTAATCTAAAAACCTTAATACATTAATCTAAATACCTTAATACATTAATCTAAAGACCTTAATACATTAATCTAAAGACCTTAATACATTAATCTAAAGACCTTAATACATTAATCTAAATAACTTAATACATTAATCTAAAGACCTTAATACATTAATCTAAAGACCTTAATACATTAATCTAAAGACCTTAATACATTAATCTAAAGACCTTAATACATTAATCTAAAGAACTTAATATATTAATCTAAAGACCTTAATACATTAACCTAAAGACCTTAATACATTAATCTAATGACCTTAATACATTAATCTAAAGACCTTAATACATTAATCTAAAGACCTTAATACATTAATCTAAAGACCTTAATATATTAATCAAAGACCTTAATACATTAATCTAAAGACCTTAATATATTGATCTAAAGACCTTAATATATTAATCTAAAGACCTTAATACATTAATCTAAAGACCATAATACATTAATCTAAAGACCTTAATACATCAATCTAATGACCTAAATACATTAATCTAAAGACCTTAATACATTAATCTAAAGACCTTAATATATTAATCTAAAAACCTTAATACATTAATCTAAAGACCTTAATACATTAATCTAAAGACCTTAATACATTAATCTAAAGACCTTAATACATTAATCTAAAGACCTTAATACATTAATCTAAAGACCTTAATACATTAATCTAAAGACCTTAATATATTAATCTAAAGACCTTAATACATTAACCTAAAGACCTTAATACATTATTCTAATGACCTTAATATATTAATCTAAAGACCTTAATACATTAATCTAAAGACCTTAATACATTAATCAAAAGACCTTAATACATTAATCTAAAGACCTTAATACATTAATCTAAAGACCTTAATATATTAATCTAAAGACCTTAATACATTAATCTAAAGACCTTAATATATCAATCTAAGGACCTTAATATATTAATCTAAAGACCTTAATACATTAATCTAAAGACCTTAATACATTAATCTATAGACCATAATACATTAATCTAAAGACCTTAATACATTAATCTAATGACCTTAATACATTAATCTAAAGACCTTAATACATTAATCTAAAGACCTTAATACATTAATCTATAGACCATAATACATTAACCTAAAGACCTTAATACATTAATCTAATGACCTTAATAAATTAATCTAAAGACCTTAATACATTAATCTAAAGACCTTAATACATTAATCTAAAGACCATAATACATTAATCTAAAGACCTTAATACATCAATCTAATGACCTTAATACATTAATCTAAAGACCTTAATACATCAATCTAAAGACCTTAATATATTAATCTAAAGACCTTAATACATTAATCTAAATACCTTAATACATTAATCTAATGACCTTAATATATTAATCTAAAGACCTTAATACATTAATCTAAAGACCTTAATACATTAATCTAAAGACCTTAATACATTAATCTAAAGACCTTAATACATTAATCTAAAGACCTTAATACATTAATCTAAAGACCTTAATATATTAATCTAAAGACCTTAATATATTAATCTAAAGACCTTAATATATTAATCTAAAGACCTTAATACATTAATCTAAAGACCTTAATACATTAATCTAAAGACCATAATACATTAATCTAAAGACCTTAATACATCAATCTAATGACCTTAATACATTAATCTAAAGACCTTAATACATTAATCTAAAGACCTTAATACATTAATCTAAAGACCTTAATATATTAATCTAAAAACCTTAATACATTAATCTAAATACCTTAATACATTAATCTAAAGACCTTAATACATTAATCTAAAGACCTTAATACATTAATCTAAAGACCTTAATACATTAACCTAAAGACCTTAATACATTAATCTAATGACCTTAATAAATTAATCTAAAGACCTTAATACATTAATCTAAAGACCTTAATACATTAATCTAAAGACCATAATACATTAATCTAAAGACCTTAATACATCAATCTAATGACCTTAATACATTAATCTAAAGACCTTAATACATCAATCTAAAGACCTTAATATATTAATCTAAAGACCTTAATACATTAATCTAAATACCCTAATACATTAAGCTAATGACCTTAATATATTAATCTAAAGACCTTAATACATTAATCTAAAGACCTTAATACATTAATCTAAAGACCTTAATACATTAATCTAAAGACCTTAATACATTAATCTAAAGACCTTAATACATTAATCTAAAGACCTTAATATATTAATCTAAAGACCTTAATATATTAATCTAAAGACCTTAATATATTAATCTAAAGACCTTAATACATTAATCTAAAGACCTTAATACATTAATCTAAAGACCATAATACATTAATCTAAAGACCTTAATACATCAATCTAATGACCTTAATACATTAATCTAAAGACCTTAATACATTAATCTAAAGACCTTAATACATTAATCTAAAGACCTTAATATATTAATCTAAAAACCTTAATACATTAATCTAAATACCTTAATACATTAATCTAAAGACCTTAATACATTAATCTAAAGACCTTAATACATTAATCTAAAGACCTTAATACATTAATCTAAAGACCATAATACATTAATCTAAAGACCTTAATACATTAATCTAATGATCTTAATACATTAATCTAAAGACCTTAATACATTAATCTAAAGACCTTAATATATTAATCTAAAGACCTTAATACATTAATCTAAAGACTATAATAAATTAATCTAAAGATTTCCATACATTAATCTAAAGACCTTAATACATTAATCTAAAGACCTTAATACATTAATCTAAAGACCTTACTACATTAATCTAAAGACCTTAATATATTAATCTAAAGACCTTAATATTTTAATCAAAAGACTTCAATACATTAATCTAAAGACCTTAATACATTAATCGAAAGACTTTAAGACATTAATCTAAAGACTTCAATACATTAATCTAAAGACCATAATACATTAAACTAAAGACCTTAATATATTAATCTAAAGACTTTAATACATTAATCTAAAGACCATTATACATTAATCTAAAGACCTTAATGTATTAATCTAAAGACCATAATATATTAATCTAAAGACCTTAATACATTAATCTAAAGACCTTAATACATTAATCTAAAGACCTTAATACATTAATCTAAAGACCTTAATACATTAATCTAAAGACCTTAATATATTAATCTAAAGACCTTAATACATTAACCTAAAGACCTAAATACATTAATCTAATGACCTTAATATATTAATCTAAAGACCTTAATACATTAATCTAAAGACCTTAATACATTAATCAAAAGACCTTAATACATTAATCTAAAGACCTTAATACATTAATCTAAAGACCTTAATATATTAATCTAAAGACCTTAATACATTAATCTAAAGACCTTAATATATCAATCTAAGGACCTTAATATATTAATCTAAAGACCTTAATACATTAATCTAAAGACCATAATACATTAATCTATAGACCATAATACATTAATCTAAAGACCTTAATACATTAATCTAATGACCTTAATACATTAATCTAAAGACCTTAATACATTAATCTAAAGACCTTAATATATTAATCTAAAGACCATAATACATTAATCTAAAGACCATAATAAATTAATCTAAAGATTTCAATACATTAATCTAAAGACCTTAATACATTAATCTAAAGACCTTAATACATTAATCTAAAGACCTTACCACATTAATCTAAAGACCTTAATATATTAATCTAAAGACCTTAATATTTTAATCAAAAGACTTCAATACATTAATCTAAAGACCTTAATACATTAATCGAAAGACTTTAAGACATTAATCTAAAGACTTCAATACATTAATCTAAAGACCATAATACATTAATCTAAAGACCTTAATAAATTAATCTAAAGACTTTAATACATTAATCTAAAGACCATTATACATTAATCTAAAGACCTTAATGTTTTAATCTAAAGACCATAATATATTAATCTAAAGACCTTAATATATTAATCTATAGACCACAATACATTAATCTAAAGACCTTAATATATTAATCAAAAAACTTCAATGCATTAATCTAAAGAACTTAATACATTAATCTAAAGACCTTAATATATTAATCTAAAGACCTTAATACCTTAATCTAAAGACCTTAATACATTAATCTAAAGACCTTAATACATTAATGTAAAGACCTTAATACATTAATCTAAAGACTTCAATATATTAATCTAAAGACTTCAATACATTAATCTAAAGACCTTAATACATTAATCTAAAGACCTTAATATATTAATCTAAAGACCTTAATACATTAATCTAAAGACCTTAATACATTAATCTAAAGACCATAATACATTAATCTAAAGACCTTAATACATTAATCTAATGACCTTAATACATTAATCAAAAGACCTTAATACATTAATCTAAAGACCTTAATATATTAATCTGAAGACCTTAATACATTAATCTAAAGACCTTAATACATTAATCTAAAGACCTTAATACATTAATCTAAAGACCTTAATACATTAATCTAAAGACCTTAATACATTAATCTAAAGACCTTAATATATTAATCTAAAGACCTTAATACATTAATCTAAAGACCTTAATACATTAATCTGATGACCTTAATATATTAATCTAAAGACCTTAATACATTAATCTAAAGACCTTAATACATTAATGTAAAGACCTTAATACATTAATCTAAAGACCTTAATACATAAATCTAAAGACCTTAATACATTAATCTAAAGACCTTAATATATTAATCTAAAGACCTTAATATATTAATCTAAAGACCTTAATATATTAATCTAAAGACCTTAATACATTAATCTAAAGACCTTAATACATTAATCTAAAGACCATAATACATTAATCTAAAGACCTTAATACATCAATCTAATGACCTTAATACATTAATCTAAAGACCTTAATACATTAACCTAAAGACCTTAATACATTAATCTAATGACCTTAATAAATTAATCTAAAGACCTTAATACATTAATCTAAAGACCTTAATACATTAATCTAAAGACCATAATACATTAATCTAAAGACCTTAATACATCAATCTAATGACCTTAATACATTAATCTAAAGACCTTAATACATCAATCTAAAGACCTTAATATATTAATCTAAAGACCTTAATACATTAATCTAAATACCTTAATACATTAATCTAATGACCTTAATATATTAATCTAAAGACCTTAATACATTAATCTAAAGACCTTAATACATTAATCTAAAGACCTTAATACATTAATCTAAAGACCTTAATACATTAATCTAAAGACCTTAATACATTAATCTAAAGACCTTAATATATTAATCTAAAGACCTTAATATATTAATCTAAAGACCTTAATATATTAATCTAAAGACCTTAATACATTAATCTAAAGACCTTAATACATTAATCTAAAGACCATAATACATTAATCTAAAGACCTTAATACATCAATCTAATGACCTTAATACATTAATCTAAAGACCTTAATACATTAATCTAAAGACCTTAATACATTAATCTAAAGACCTTAATATATTAATCTAAAAACCTTAATACATTAATCTAAATACCTTAATACATTAATCTAAAGACCTTAATACATTAATCTAAAGACCTTAATACATTAATCTAAAGACCTTAATACATTAATCTAAATAACTTAATACATTAATCTAAAGACCTTAATACATTAATCTAAAGACCTTAATACATTAATCTAAAGACCTTAATACATTAATCTAAAGACCTTAATACATTAATCTAAAGAACTTAATATATTAATCTAAAGACCTTAATACATTAACCTAAAGACCTTAATACATTAATCTAATGACCTTAATACATTAATCTAAAGACCTTAATACATTAATCTAAAGACCTTAATACATTAATCTAAAGACCTTAATATATTAATCAAAGACCATAATACATTAATCTAAAGACCTTAATATATTGATATAAAGACCTTAATATATTAATCTAAAGACCTTAATACATTAATCTAAAGACCATAATACATTAATCTAAAGACCTTAATACATCAATCTAATGACCTTAATACATTAATCTAAAGACCTTAATACATTAATCTAAAGACCTTAATATATTAATCTAAAAACCTTAATACATTAATCTAAAGACCTTAATACATTAATCTAAAGACCTTAATACATTAATCTAAAGACCTTAATACATTAATCTAAAGACCTTAATACATTAATCTAAAGACCTTAATACATTAATCTAAAGACCTTAATATATTAATCTAAAGACCTTAATACATTAACCTAAAGACCTTAATACATTATTCTAATGACCTTAATATATTAATCTAAAGACCTTAATACATTAATCTAAAGACCTTAATACATTAATCAAAAGACCTTAATACATTAATCTAAAGACCTTAATACATTAATCTAAAGACCTTAATATATTAATCTAAAGACCTTAATACATTAATCTAAAGACCTTAATATATCAATCTAAGGACCTTAATATATTAATCTAAAGACCTTAATACATTAATCTAAAGACCTTAATACATTAATCTATAGACCATAATACATTAATCTAAAGACCTTAATACATTAATCTAATGACCTTAATACATTAATCTAAAGACCTTAATACATTAATCTAAAGACCTTAATATATTAATCTAAAGACCATAATACATTAATCTAAAGACCATAATAAATTAATCTAAAGATTTCAATACATTAATCTAAAGACCTTAATACATTAATCTAAAGACATTAATACATTAATCTAAAGACCTTACCACATTAATCTAAAGACCTTAATATATTAATCTAAAGACCTTAATATTTTAATCAAAAGACTTCAATACATTAATCTAAAGACCTTAATACATTAATCGAAAGACTTTAAGACATTAATCTAAAGACTTCAATACATTAATCTAAAGACCATAATACATTAATCTAAAGACCTTAATAAATTAATCTAAAGACTTTAATACATTAATCTAAAGACCATTATACATTAATCTAAAGACCTTAATGTATTAATCTAAAGACCATAATATATTAATCTAAAGACCTTAATATATTAATCTATAGACCACAATACATTAATCTAAAGACCTTAATATATTAATCAAAAAACTTCAATGCATTAATCTAAAGAACTTAATACATTAATCTAAAGACCTTAATATATTAATCTAAAGACCTTAATACCTTAATCTAAAGACCTTAATACATTAATCTAAAGACCTTAATACATTAATGTAAAGACCTTAGTACATTAATCTAAAGACTTCAAAACATTAATCTAAAGACTTCAATACATTAATCTAAAGACCTTAATACATTAATCTAAAGACCTTAATATATTAATCTAAAGACCTTAATACATTAATCTAAAGACCTTAATACATTAATCTAAAGACCATAATACATTAATCTAAAGACCTTAATACATTAATCTAATGACCTTAATACATTAATCAAAAGACCTTAATACATTAATCTAAAGACCTTAATATATTAATCTGAAGACCTTAATACATTAATCTAAAGACCTTAATACATTAATCTAAAGACCTTAATACATTAATCTAAAGACCTTAATACATTAATCTAAAGACCTTAATACATTAATCTAAAGACCTTAATATATTAATCTAAAGACCTTAATACATTAATCTAAAGACCTTAATACATTAATCTAATGACCTTAATATATTAATGGAAAGACCTTAATACATTAATCTAAAGACCTTAATACATTAATCTAAAGACCTTAATACATTAATCTAAAGACCTTAATACATAAATCTAAAGACCTTAATACATTAATCTAAAGACCTTAATATATTAATCTAAAGACCTTAATATATTAATCTAAAGACCTTAATATATTAATCTAAAGACCTTAATACATTAATCTAAAGACCTTAATACATTAATCTAAAGACCATAATACATTAATCTAAAGACCTTAATACATCAATCTAATGACCTTAATACATTAATCTAAAGACCTTAATACATTAACCTAAAGACCTTAATACATTAATCTAATGACCTTAATAAATTAATCTAAAGACCTTAATACATTAATCTAAAGACCTTAATACATTAATCTAAAGACCATAATACATTAATCTAAAGACCTTAATACATCAATCTAATGACCTTAATACATTAATCTAAAGACCTTAATACATCAATCTAAAGACCTTAATATATTAATCTAAAGACCTTAATACATTAATCTAAATACCCTAATACATTAATCTAATGACCTTAATATATTAATCTAAAGACCTTAATACATTAATCTAAAGACCTTAATACATTAATAAAAGACCTTAATACATTAATCTAAAGACCTTAATACATTAATCTAAAGACCTTAATACATTAATCTAAAGACCTTAATATATTAATCTAAAGACCTTAATATATTAATCTAAAGACCTTAATATATTAATCTAAAGACCTTAATACATTAATCTAAAGACCTTAATACATTAATCTAAAGACCATAATACATTAATCTAAAGACCTTAATACATCAATCTAATGACCTTAATACATTAATCTAAAGACCTTAATACATTAATCTAAAGACCTTAATACATTAATCTAAAGACCTTAATATATTAATCTAAAAACCTTAATACATTAATCTAAATACCTTAATACATTAATCTAAAGACCTTAATACATTAATCTAAAGACCTTAATACATTAATCTAAAGACCTTAATACATTAATCTAAAGACCATAATACATTAATCTAAAGACCTTAATACATTAATCTAATGATCTTAATACATTAATCTAAAGACCTTAATACATTAATCTAAAGACCTTAATATATTAATCTAAAGACCTTAATACATTAATCTAAAGACTATAATAAATTAATCTAAAGATTTCAATACATTAATCTAAAGACCTTAATACATTAATCTAAAGACCTTAATACATTAATCTAAAGACCTTACTACATTAATCTAAAGACCTTAATATATTAATCTAAAGACCTTAATATTTTAATCAAAAGACTTCAATACATTAATCTAAAGACCTTAATACATTAATCGAAAGACTTTAAGACATTAATCTAAAGACTTCAATACATTAATCTAAAGACCATAATACATTAAACTAAAGACCTTAATATATTAATCTAAAGACTTTAATACATTAATCTAAAGACCATTATACATTAATCTAAAGACCTTAATGTATTAATCTAAAGACCATAATATATTAATCTAAAGACCTTAATATATTAATCTAAAGACCACAATACATTAATCTAAAGACCTTAATATATTAATCAAAAAACTTCAATGCATTAATCTAAAGACCTTAATACATTAATCTAAAGACCTTAATATATTAATCTAAAGACCTTAATACATTAATCTAAAGACCATAATACATTAATCTAAAGACCTTAATACATTAATCTAATGCCTTCAATACATTAATCTAAAGACCTTAATACATTAATCTTAAGACCTTAATACATTAATCTAAAGACCTTAATACATTAATCTAAAGACCTTAATACATTAATCTAAAGACTTCAATACATTAATCTAAAGACCTTAATACATTAACCTAAAGACCTTAATACATTAATCTAAAGACCTTAATACATTAATCTGAAGACCTTAATACATTAATTTAAAGACCTTATTATATTAATCTAAAGACCTTAATACATTAATCTAAAGACTATGATACATTAATCTAAAGACTTCAATACATTATTCTAAAGACCTTAATACATTAATCTAAAGACCTTAATATATTAATCTAAAGACCTTAATACATTAATCTAAAGACCTTAATACATTAATCTAAAGACCTTAATACATTAATCTAAAGACCTTAATATATTAATCTAAAAACCTTAATACATTAATCTAAAGACCTTAATACATTAATCTAAAGACCTTAATACATTAATCTAAAGACCTTAATACATTAATCTAAAGACCTTAATATATTAATCTAAAGACCTTAATACATTAATCTAAAGACCTTAATACATTAATCTAAAGACCTTAATATTTTAATCTAAAGACCTTAATACATTAACCTAAAGACCTTAATACATTAATCTAATGACCTTAATATATTAATCTAAAGACCTTAATACATTAATCTAAAGACCTTAATACATTAATCTAAAGACGTTAATACATTAATCTAAAGACCTTAATACATTAATCTAAAGACCTTAATATATTAATCTAAAGACCTTAATACATTAATCTAAAGACCTTAATACATTAATCTAAAGACCATAATAAATTAATCTAAAGATTTCAATACATTCATCTAAAGACCTTAATACATTAATCTAAAGACCTTAATACATTAATCTAAAGACCTTACTACATTAATCTAAAGACCTTAATATATTAATCTAAAGACCTTAATATTTTAATCAAAAGACTTCAATACATTAATCTAAAGACCTTAATACATTAATCGAAAGACTTTAAGACATTAATCTAAAGACTTCAATACATTAATCTAAAGACCATAATACATTAATCTAAAGACCTTAATATATTAATCTAAAGACTTTAATACATTAATCTAAAGACCATTATACATTAATCTAAAGACCTTAATATATTAATCTAAAGACCATAATATATTAATCTAAAGACCTTAATATATTAATCTAAAGACCACAATACATTAATCTAAAGACCTTAATATATTAATCAAAAAACTTCAATGCATTAATCTAAAGACCTTAATACATTAATCTAAAGACCTTAATATTTTAATCTATAGACCTTAATACATTAATCTAAAGACCTTAATACATTAATCTAAAGACCATAATACATTAATCTAAAGACCTTAATACATTAATCTAATGACTTCAATACATTAATCTAAAGACCTTAATACATTAATCTAAAGACCTTAATACATTAATCTAAAGACCTTAATACATTAATCTAAAGACTTCAATACATTAATCTAAAGACCTTAATACATTAATCTAAAGACCTTAATACATTAATCTAAAGACCTTAATACATTAATTTAAAGACCTTATTATATTAATCTAAAGACCTTAATACATTAATCTAAAGACTATGATACATTAATCTAAAGACTTCAATACATTATTCTAAAGACCTTAATACATTAATCTAAAGACCTTAATATATTAATCTAAAGACCTTAATACATTAATCTAAAGACCTTAATACATTAATTTAAAGACCTTAATACATTAATTTAAAGACTTTAATATATCAATCTAAAGACTTCAATATATTAATCTAAAGACTTCAATAAATTACTCTAAAGACCTTAATACATTATTGTTAATACATTTTTGGAAGACCTTAACACATTAATCTAAAGACCTTTATACATTAATCTAAAGACCTTAATATATTAATCTAAAGACGTTATTATATTAATCTAAAGACCTTAATACATTAATCTAAAGATTTCAATACATTAATCTAAAGACCTTAATACATTAATCTAAAGACCTTAATATATTATTCTAAAGACCCTAATACATTAATCTAAAGACCTTAATACATTAATTTAAAGTCCTTAATACATTAATTTAAAGACTTTAATATATCAATCTAAAGACCTCAATACATTAATCTAAAGACTTCAATAAATTAATCTAAAGACCTTAATACATTATTGCTAATACATTTTTGGAAGACCTTAACACATTAATCTAAAGACCTTAATACATTATTCTAAAGACCTTAATACATTAATCTAAAGACCTTAAAAGATTAATCTAAATACCCTGATGCATTAATCTAAAGACTTTAATACATTAATCTAAAGACCTTAATACATTAATCTAAAGACCTTAATATATTAATCTAAAGACTTTAATACATCAATCTAAAGACTTTAAGACATTAATCTGAAGACCTTAATACATTAATCTGAAGACTTTAAGACATTAATCTGAAGATCTTAATACATTAATCTGAAGACTTTAATATATTAATCTAAAGACCTTAATACATTAATCTAAAGACCTTAATACATTAATCTAAAGCCCTTAATACATTAATCTAAAGACCTTAATACATTAATCTAATGACTTCAATACATTAATCTAAAGACCTTAATACATTAATCTAAAGACCTTAATACATTAATCTAAAGACCTTAATACATTAATTTAAAGACCTTATTATATTAATCTAAAGACCTTAATACATTAATCTAAAGACCTTAATACATTAATCTAAAGACTTCAATACATTAATCTAAAGACCTTAATACATTAATCTAAAGACCTTAATACATTAATCTAAAGACCTTAATACATTAATTTAAAGACCTTATTATATTAATCTAAAGACCTTAATACATTAATCTAAAGACTATGATACATTAATCTAAAGACTTCAATACATTATTCTAAAGACCTTAATACATTAATCTAAAGACCTTAATATATTAATCTAAAGACCTTAATACATTAATCTGAAGACCTTAATACATTAATTTAAAGACCTTAATACATTAATTTAAAGACTTTAATATATCAATCTAAAGACCTCAATATATTAATCTAAAGACTTCAATAAATTAATCTAAAGACCTTAATACATTATTGTTGATACATTTTTGGAAGACCTTAACACATTAATCTAAAGACCTTAATACATTAATCTAAAGACCTTAATATATTAATCTAAAGACGTTATTATATTAATCTAAAGACCTTAATACATTAATCTAAAGATTTCAATACATTAATCTAAAGACCTTAATACATTAATCTAAAGACCTTAATATATTAATCTAAAGACCCTAATACATTAATCTAAAGACCTTAATACATTAATTTAAAGTCCTTAATACATTAATTTAAAGACTTTAATATATCAATCTAAAGACCTCAATACATTAATCTAAAGACTTCAATAA
Organism: Unio pictorum; assembly: GCA_030141615.1. Lineage (NCBI taxonomy): Eukaryota > Metazoa > Mollusca > Bivalvia > Unionida > Unionidae > Unio > Unio pictorum. The sequence continues at coordinate 13,564,093 of JARLTB010000339.1, forward strand.
ATTAATCTAAAGACCTTAATACATTATTGCTAATACATTTTTGGAAGACCTTAACACATTAATCTAAAGACCTTAATACATTATTCTAAAGACCTTAATACATTAATCTAAAGACCTTAAAAGATTAATCTAAATACCCTGATGCATTAATCTAAAGACTTTAATACATTAATCTAAAGACCTTAATACATTAATCTAAAGACCTTAATATATTAATCTAAAGACTTTAATACATCAATCTAAAGACTTTAAGACATTAATCTGAAGACCTTAATACATTAATCTGAAGACTTTAAGACATTAATCTGAAGATCTTAATACATTAATCTGAAGACTTTAATATATTAATCTAAAGACCTTAATACATTAATCTAAAGACCTTAATACATTAATCTAAAGCCCTTAATACATTAATCTAAAGACCTTAATACATTAATCTAATGACTTCAATACATTAATCTAAAGACCTTAATACATTAATCTAAAGACCTTAATACATTAATCTAAAGACCTTAATACATTAATTTAAAGACCTTATTATATTAATCTAAAGACCTTAATACATTAATCTAAAGACCTTAATACATTAATCTAAAGACTTCAATACATTAATCTAAAGACCTTAATACATTAATCTAAAGACCTTAATACATTAATCTAAAGACCTTAATACATTAATTTAAAGACCTTATTATATTAATCTAAAGACCTTAATACATTAATCTAAAGACTATGATACATTAATCTAAAGACTTCAATACATTATTCTAAAGACCTTAATACATTAATCTAAAGACCTTAATATATTAATCTAAAGACCTTAATACATTAATCTAAAGACCTTAATACATTAATTTAAAGACCTTAATACATTAATTTAAAGACTTTAATATATCAATCTAAAGACCTCAATATATTAATCTAAAGACTTCAATAAATTAATCTAAAGACCTTAATACATTATTGTTGATACATTTTTGGAAGACCTTAACACATTAATCTAAAGACCTTAATACATTAATCTAAAGACCTTAATATATTAATCTAAAGACGTTATTATATTAATCTAAAGACCTTAATACATTAATCTAAAGATTTCAATACATTAATCTAAAGACCTTAATACATTAATCTAAAGACCTTAATATATTAATCTAAAGACCCTAATACATTAATCTAAAGACCTTAATACATTAATTTAAAGTCCTTAATACATTAATTTAAAGACTTTAATATATCAATCTAAAGACCTCAATACATTAATCTAAAGACTTCAATAAATTAATCTAAAGACCTTAATACATTATTGCTAATACATTTTTGGAAGACCTTAACACATTAATCTAAAGACCTTAATACATTATTCTAAAGACCTTAATACATTAATCTAAAGACCTTAAAAGATTAATCTAAATACCCTGATGCATTAATCTAAAGACGTTAATACATTAATCTAAAGACCTTAATACATTAATCTAAAGACCTTAATATATTAATCTGAAGACTTTAATACATCAATCTAAAGACTTTAAGACATTAATCTGAAGACCTTAATACATTAATCTGAAGACTTTAAGACATTAATCTGAAGATCTTAATACATTAATCTGAAGACTTTAATATATTAATCTAAAGACCTTAATACATTAATCTAAAGACCTTAATACATTAATCTAAAGACCTTAATACATTAATCTAAAGACCTTAATACATTAATCTAAAGACTTCAATACATTAATCTAAAGACCTTAATATATTAATCTAAAGACCTTAATATATTAATCTAAAGACCTTAATACATTAATCTAAAGACCTTAATACATTAATCTAAAGACCATAATACATTAATCTAAAGACCTTAATTCATCAATCTAATGACCTTAATACATTAATCTAAAGACCTTAATACATTAACCTAAAGACCTTAATACATTAATCTAATGACCTTAATAAATTAATCTAAAGACCTTAATACATTAATCTAAAGACCTTAATACATTAATCTAAAGACCATAATACATTAATCTAAAGACCTTAATACATCAATCTAATGACCTTAATACATTAATCTAAAGACCTTAATACATCAATCTAAAGACCTTAATATATTAATCTAAAGACCTTAATACATTAATCTAAATACCTTAATACATTAATCTAATGACCTTAATATATTAATCTAAAGACCTTAATACATTAATCTAAAGACCTTAATACATTAATCTAAAGACCTTAATACATTAATCTAAAGACCTTAATACATTAATCTAAAGACCTTAATACATTAATCTAAAGACCTTAATATATTAATCTAAAGACCTTAATATATTAATCTAAAGACCTTAATATATTAATCTAAAGACCTTAATACATTAATCTAAAGACCTTAATACATTAATCTAAAGACCATAATACATTAATCTAAAGACCTTAATACATCAATCTAATGACCTTAATACATTAATCTAAAGACCTTAATACATTAATCTAAAGACCTTAATACATTAATCTAAAGACCTTAATATATTAATCTAAAAACCTTAATACATTAATCTAAATACCTTAATACATTAATCTAAAGACCTTAATACATTAATCTAAAGACCTTAATACATTAATCTAAAGACCTTAATACATTAATCTAAATAACTTAATACATTAATCTAAAGACCTTAATACATTAATCTAAAGACCTTAATACATTAATCTAAAGACCTTAATACATTAATCTAAAGACCTTAATACATTAATCTAAAGAACTTAATATATTAATCTAAAGACCTTAATACATTAACCTAAAGACCTTAATACATTAATCTAATGACCTTAATACATTAATCTAAAGACCTTAATACATTAATCTAAAGACCTTAATATATTAATCAAAGACCTTAATACATTAATCTAAAGACCTTAATATATTGATATAAAGACCTTAATATATTAATCTAAAGACCTTAATACATTAATCTAAAGACCATAATACATTAATCTAAAGACCTTAATACATCAATCTAATGACCTTAATACATTAATCTAAAGACCTTAATACATTAATCTAAAGACCTTAATATATTAATCTAAAAACCTTAATACATTAATCTAAAGACCTTAATACATTAATCTAAAGACCTTAATACATTAATCTAAAGACCTTAATACATTAATCTAAAGACCTTAATACATTAATCTAAAGACCTTAATACATTAATCTAAAGACCTTAATATATTAATCTAAAGACCTTAATACATTAACCTAAAGACCTTAATACATTATTCTAATGACCTTAATATATTAATCTAAAGACCTTAATACATTAATCTAAAGACCTTAATACATTAATCAAAAGACCTTAATACATTAATCTAAAGACCTTAATACATTAATCTAAAGACCTTAATATATTAATCTAAAGACCTTAATACATTAATCTAAAGACCTTAATATATCAATCTTATTACCTTAATATATTAATCTAAAGACCTTAATACATTAATCTAAAGACCTTAATACATTAATCTATAGACCATAATACATTAATCTAAAGACCTTAATACATTAATCTAATGACCTTAATACATTAATCTAAAGACCTTAATACATTAATCTAAAGACCTTAATATATTAATCTAAAGACCATAATACATTAATCTAAAGACCATAATAAATTAATCTAAAGATTTCAATACATTAATCTAAAGACCTTAATACATTAATCTAAAGACATTAATACATTAATCTAAAGACCTTACCACATTAATCTAAAGACCTTAATATATTAATCTAAAGACCTTAATATTTTAATCAAAAGACTTCAATACATTAATCTAAAGACCTTAATACATTAATCGAAAGACTTTAAGACATTAATCTAAAGACTTCAATACATTAATCTAAAGACCATAATACATTAATCTAAAGACCTTAATAAATTAATCTAAAGACTTTAATACATTAATCTGAAGACCATTATACATTAATCTAAAGACCTTAATGTATTAATCTAAAGACCATAATATATTAATCTAAAGACCTTAATATATTAATCTATAGACCACAATACATTAATCTAAAGACCTTAATATATTAATCAAAAAACTTCAATGCATTAATCTAAAGAACTTAATACATTAATCTAAAGACCTTAATATATTAATCTAAAGACCTTAATACCTTAATCTAAAGACCTTAATACATTAATCTAAAGACCTTAATACATTAATGTAAAGACCTTAGTACATTAATCTAAAGACTTCAAAACATTAATCTAAAGACTTCAATACATTAATCTAAAGACCTTAATACATTAATCTAAAGACCTTAATATATTAATCTAAAGACCTTAATACATTAATCTAAAGACCTTAATACATTAATCTAAAGACCATAATACATTAATCTAAAGACCTTAATACATTAATCTAATGACCTTAATACATTAATCAAAAGACCTTAATACATTAATCTAAAGACCTTAATATATTAATCTGAAGACCTTAATACATTAATCTAAAGACCTTAATACATTAATCTAAAGACCTTAATACATTAATCTAAAGACCTTAATACATTAATCTAAAGACCTTAATACATTAATCTAAAGACCTTAATATATTAATCTAAAGACCTTAATACATTAATCTAAAGACCTTAATACATTAATCTAATGACCTTAATATATTAATCGAAAGACCTTAATACATTAATCTAAAGACCTTAATACATTAATCTAAAGACCTTAATACATTAATCTAAAGACCTTAATACATAAATCTAAAGACCTTAATACATTAATCTAAAGACCTTAATATATTAATCTAAAGACCTTAATATATTAATCTAAAGACCTTAATATATTAATCTAAAGACCTTAATACATTAATCTAAAGACCTTAATACATTAATCTAAAGACCATAATACATTAATCTAAAGACCTTAATACATCAATCTAATGACCTTAATACATTAATCTAAAGACCTTAATACATTAACCTAAAGACCTTAATACATTAATCTAATGACCTTAATAAATTAATCTAAAGACCTTAATACATTAATCTAAAGACCTTAATACATTAATCTAAAGACCATAATACATTAATCTAAAGACCTTAATACATCAATCTAATGACCTTAATACATTAATCTAAAGACCTTAATACATCAATCTAAAGACCTTAATATATTAATCTAAAGACCTTAATACATTAATCTAAATACCCTAATACATTAATCTAATGACCTTAATATATTAATCTAAAGACCTTAATACATTAATCTAAAGACCTTAATACATTAATAAAAGACCTTAATACATTAATCTAAAGACCTTAATACATTAATCTAAAGACCTTAATACATTAATCTAAAGACCTTAATATATTAATCTAAAGACCTTAATATATTAATCTAAAGACCTTAATATATTAATCTAAAGACCTTAATACATTAATCTAAAGACCTTAATACATTAATCTAAAGACCATAATACATTAATCTAAAGACCTTAATACATCAATCTAATGACCTTAATACATTAATCTAAAGACCTTAATACATTAATCTAAAGACCTTAATACATTAATCTAAAGACCTTAATATATTAATCTAAAAACCTTAATACATTAATCTAAATACCTTAATACATTAATCTAAAGACCTTAATACATTAATCTAAAGACCTCAATACATTAATCTAAAGACCTTAATACATTAATCTAAAGACCATAATACATTAATCTAAAGACCTTAATACATTAATCTAATGATCTTAATACATTAATCTAAAGACCTTAATACATTAATCTAAAGACCTTAATATATTAATCTAAAGACCTTAATACATTAATCTAAAGACTATAATAAATTAATCTAAAGATTTCAATACATTAATCTAAAGACCTTAATACATTAATCTAAAGACCTTAATACATTAATCTAAAGACCTTACTACATTAATCTAAAGACCTTAATATATTAATCTAAAGACCTTAATATTTTAATCAAAAGACTTCAATACATTAATCTAAAGACCTTAATACATGAATCGAAAGACTTTAAGACATTAATCTAAAGACTTCAATACATTAATCTAAAGACCATAATACATTAAACTAAAGACCTTAATATATTAATCTAAAGAGTTTAATACATTAATCTAAAGACCATTATACATTAATCTAAAGACCTTAATGTATTAATCTAAAGACCATAATATATTAATCTAAAGACCTTAATATATTAATCTAAAGACCACAATACATTAATCTAAAGACCTTAATATATTAATCAAAAAACTTCAATGCATTAATCTAAAGACCTTAATACATTAATCTAAAGACCTTAATATATTAATCTAAAGACCTTAATACATTAATCTAAAGACCATAATACATTAATCTAAAGACCTTAATACATTAATCTAATGCCTTCAATACATTAATCTAAAGACCTTAATACATTAATCTTAAGACCTTAATACATTAATCTAAAGACCTTAATACATTAATCTAAAGACCTTAATACATTAATCTAAAGACTTCAATACATTAATCTAAAGACCTTAATACATTAACCTAAAGACCTTAATACATTAATCTAAAGACCTTAATACATTAATCTGAAGACCTTAATACATTAATTTAAAGACCTTATTATATTAATCTAAAGACCTTAATACATTAATCTAAAGACTATGATACATTAATCTAAAGACTTCAATACATTATTCTAAAGACCTTAATACATTAATCTAAAGACCTTAATATATTAATCTAAAGACCTTAATACATTAATCTAAAGACCTTAATACATTAATCTAAAGACCTTAATACATTAATCTAAAGACCTTAATATATTAATCTAAAAACCTTAATACATTAATCTAAAGACCTTAATACATTAATCTAAAGACCTTAATACATTAATCTAAAGACCTTAATACATTAATCTAAAGACCTTAATATATTAATCTAAAGACCTTAATACATTAATCTAAAGACCTTAATACATTAATCTAAAGACCTTAATATTTTAATCTAAAGACCTTAATACATTAACCTAAAGACCTTAATACATTAATCTAATGACCTTAATATATTAATCTAAAGACCTTAATACATTAATCTAAAGACCTTAATACATTAATCTAAAGACGTTAATACATTAATCTAAAGACCTTAATACATTAATCTAAAGACCTTAATATATTAATCTAAAGACCTTAATACATTAATCTAAAGACCTTAATACATTAATCTAAAGACCATAATAAATTAATCTAAAGATTTCAATACATTCATCTAAAGACCTTAATACATTAATCTAAAGACCTTAATACATTAATCTAAAGACCTTACTACATTAATCTAAAGACCTTAATATATTAATCTAAAGACCTTAATATTTTAATCAAAAGACTTCAATACATTAATCTAAAGACCTTAATACATTAATCGAAAGACTTTAAGACATTAATCTAAAGACTTCAATACATTAATCTAAAGACCATAATACATTAATCTAAAGACCTTAATATATTAATCTAAAGACTTTAATACATTAATCTAAAGACCATTATACATTAATCTAAAGACCTTAATATATTAATCTAAAGACCATAATATATTAATCTAAAGACCTTAATATATTAATCTAAAGACCACAATACATTAATCTAAAGACCTTAATATATTAATCAAAAAACTTCAATGCATTAATCTAAAGACCTTAATACATTAATCTAAAGACCTTAATATTTTAATCTAAAGACCTTAATACATTAATCTAAAGACCTTAATACATTAATCTAAAGACCATAATACATTAATCTAAAGACCTTAATACATTAATCTAATGACTTCAATACATTAATCTAAAGACCTTAATACATTAATCTAAAGACCTTAATACATTAATCTAAAGACCTTAATACATTAATCTAAAGACTTCAATACATTAATCTAAAGACCTTAATACATTAATCTAAAGACCTTAATACATTAATCTAAAGACCTTAATACATTAATTTAAAGACCTTATTATATTAATCTAAAGACCTTAATACATTAATCTAAAGACTATGATACATTAATCTAAAGACTTCAATACATTATTCTAAAGACCTTAATACATTAATCTAAAGACCTTAATATATTAATCTAAAGACCTTAATACATTAATCTAAAGACCTTAATACATTAATTTAAAGACCTTAATACATTAATTTAAAGACTTTAATATATCAATCTAAAGACTTCAATATATTAATCTAAAGACTTCAATAAATTACTCTAAAGACCTTAATACATTATTGTTAATACATTTTTGGAAGACCTTAACACATTAATCTAAAGACCTTTATACATTAATCTAAAGACCTTAATATATTAATCTAAAGACGTTATTATATTAATCTAAAGACCTTAATACATTAATCTAAAGATTTCAATACATTAATCTAAAGACCTTAATACATTAATCTAAAGACCTTAATATATTATTCTAAAGACCCTAATACATTAATCTAAAGACCTTAATACATTAATTTAAAGTCCTTAATACATTAATTTAAAGACTTTAATATATCAATCTAAAGACCTCAATACATTAATCTAAAGACTTCAATAAATTAATCTAAAGACCTTAATACATTATTGCTAATACATTTTTGGAAGACCTTAACACATTAATCTAAAGACCTTAATACATTATTCTAAAGACCTTAATACATTAATCTAAAGACCTTAAAAGATTAATCTAAATACCCTGATGCATTAATCTAAAGACTTTAATACATTAATCTAAAGACCTTAATACATTAATCTAAAGACCTTAATATATTAATCTAAAGACTTTAATACATCAATCTAAAGACTTTAAGACATTAATCTGAAGACCTTAATACATTAATCTGAAGACTTTAAGACATTAATCTGAAGATCTTAATACATTAATCTGAAGACTTTAATATATTAATCTAAAGACCTTAATACATTAATCTAAAGACCTTAATACATTAATCTAAAGCCCTTAATACATTAATCTAAAGACCTTAATACATTAATCTAATGACTTCAATACATTAATCTAAAGACCTTAATACATTAATCTAAAGACCTTAATACATTAATCTAAAGACCTTAATACATTAATTTAAAGACCTTATTATATTAATCTAAAGACCTTAGTACATTAATCTAAAGACCTTAATACATTAATCTAAAGACTTCAATACATTAATCTAAAGACCTTAATACATTAATCTAAAGACCTTAATACATTAATCTAAAGACCTTAATACATTAATTTAAAGACCTTATTATATTAATCTAAAGACCTTAATACATTAATCTAAAGACTATGATACATTAATCTAAAGACTTCAATACATTATTCTAAAGACCTTAATACATTAATCTAAAGACCTTAATATATTAATCTAAAGACCTTAATACATTAATCTAAAGACCTTAATACATTAATTTAAAGACCTTAATACATTAATTTAAAGACTTTAATATATCAATCTAAAGACCTCAATATATTAATCTAAAGACTTCAATAAATTAATCTAAAGACCTTAATACATTATTGTTGATACATTTTTGGAAGACCTTAACACATTAATCTAAAGACCTTAATACATTAATCTAAAGACCTTAATATATTAATCTAAAGACGTTATTATATTAATCTAAAGACCTTAATACATTAATCTAAAGATTTCAATACATTAATCTAAAGACCTTAATACATTAATCTAAAGACCTTAATATATTAATCTAAAGACCCTAATACATTAATCTAAAGACCTTAATACATTAATTTAAAGTCCTTAATACATTAATTTAAAGACTTTAATATATCAATCTAAAGACCTCAATACATTAATCTAAAGACTTCAATAAATTAATCTAAAGACCTTAATACATTATTGCTAATACATTTTTGGAAGACCTTAACACATTAATCTAAAGACCTTAATACATTATTCTAAAGACCTTAATACATTAATCTAAAGACCTTAAAAGATTAATCTAAATACCCTGATGCATTAATCTAAAGACTTTAATACATTAATCTAAAGACCTTAATACATTAATCTAAAGACCTTAATATATTAATCTAAAGACTTTAATACATCAATCTAAAGACTTTAAGACATTAATCTGAAGACCTTAATACATTAATCTGAAGACTTTAAGACATTAATCTGAAGATCTTAATACATTAATCTGAAGACTTTAATATATTAATCTAAAGACCTTAATACATTAATCTAAAGACCTTAATACATTAATCTAAAGCCCTTAATACATTAATCTAAAGACCTTAATACATTAATCTAATGACTTCAATACATTAATCTAAAGACCTTAATACATTAATCTAAAGACCTTAATACATTAATCTAAAGACCTTAATACATTAATTTAAAGACCTTATTATATTAATCTAAAGACCTTAATACATTAATCTAAAGACCTTAATACATTAATCTAAAGACTTCAATACATTAATCTAAAGACCTTAATACATTAATCTAAAGACCTTAATACATTAATCTAAAGACCTTAATACATTAATTTAAAGACCTTATTAGATTAATCTAAAGACCTTAATACATTAATCTAAAGACTATGATACATTAATCTAAAGACTTCAATACATTATTCTAAAGACCTTAATACATTAATCTAAAGACCTTAATATATTAATCTAAAGACCTTAATACATTAATCTAAAGACCTTAATACATTAATTTAAAGACCTTAATACATTAATTTAAAGACTTTAATATATCAATCTAAAGACCTCAATATATTAATCTAAAGACTTCAATAAATTAATCTAAAGACCTTAATACATTATTGTTGATACATTTTTGGAAGACCTTAACACATTAATCTAAAGACCTTAATACATTAATCTAAAGACCTTAATATATTAATCTAAAGACGTTATTATATTAATCTAAAGACCTTAATACATTAATCTAAAGATTTCAATACATTAATCTAAAGACCTTAATACATTAATCTAAAGACCTTAATATATTAATCTAAAGACCCTAATACATTAATCTAAAGACCTTAATACATTAATTTAAAGTCCTTAATACATTAATTTAAAGACTTTAATATATCAATCTAAAGACCTCAATACATTAATCTAAAGACTTCAATAAATTAATCTAAAGACCTTAATACATTATTGCTAATACATTTTTGGAAGACCTTAACACATTAATCTAAAGACCTTAATACATTATTCTAAAGACCTTAATACATTAATCTAAAGACCTTAAAAGATTAATCTAAATACCCTGATGCATTAATCTAAAGACGTTAATACATTAATCTAAAGACCTTAATACATTAATCTAAAGACCTTAATATATTAATCTGAAGACTTTAATACATCAATCTAAAGACTTTAAGACATTAATCTGAAGACCTTAATACATTAATCTGAAGACTTTAAGACATTAATCTGAAGATCTTAATACATTAATCTGAAGACTTTAATATATTAATCTAAAGACCTTAATACATTAATCTAAAGACCTTAATACATTAATCTAAAGACCTTAATACATTAATCTAAAGACCTTAATACATTAATCTAAAGACTTCAATACATTAATCTAAAGACCTTAATACATTAATCTAAAGACCTTAATACATTAATCTAAAGACCTTAATACATTAATTTAAAGACCTTATTATATTAATCTAAAGACCTTATACATTAATCTAAAGACTATGATACATTAATCTAAAGACTTCAATACATTAATCTAAAGACCTTAATACATTAATCTAAAGACCTTAATATATTAATCTAAAGACCTTAATACATTAATCTAAAGACCTTAATACATTAATTTAAAGACCTTAATACATTAATTTAAAGACTTTAATATATCAGTCCTTAATAGATTAATCTAAATACCCTAATGCATAAATCTAAAGACCTTATTACATCTTATCTAAAGACTTTAATATATTATTGTTAATACATTATTGGAAGACCTTAATACCTTAATTTTAAGACCTTAATACATTAATCTGAAGACTTTAATACAATTATCTAAAGACCTTAATACATTAATCTGAAGACTTTAATACAATTATCTAAAGACGTTAATACATTAATCTAAAGACATTAATACATTAATCTAAAGACCTTAATACATCAATATAAAGACCTTAATAAATTAATCTAAAAGCCACAATACATTAATCTAAAGACTGTAATACATTAGTCTAAGGACCTTAATAAATTAATCTGAATACCTTAATAAATTAATCTAAAGACCTTAATAAATTAATCTGAAGACCTCAATATATTAATCTAAAGACCTTAATAAATTAATCTGAAGACCTCAATACATTAATCTAAAGACCTTAATAAATTAATCTGAAGACCTCAATATATTAATCTAAAGACTTTAATATATTAATCTAAAGACCTTAATACATTAATCTAAAGACCTTAATACATTAATCTAAAGACCTTAATACATTAATCTAAAGACCTTAATACATTAATCTGAAGACCTCAATATATTAGTCTAAAGACCTTAATACATTAATCTAAAAGCCACAATACATTAATCTAAAGACTGTAATACATTAGTCTAAGGACCTTAATAAATTAATCTGAATACCTTAATAAATTAATCTAAAGACCTTAATAAATTAATCTGAAGACCTCAATATATTAATCTAAAGACTTTAATATATTAATCTAAAGACCTTAATACATTAATCTAAAGACCTTAATACATTAATCTGAAGACCTCAATATATTAATCTAAAGACTTTAATATATTAATCTAAAGACCTTAATAGATTAATCTAAAGACCTTAATACATTTTCGGAACACCTTAATGTATTAATCGGAAGACCGTAATTAGAAGACCGTGATACATTGATCTGAGGACCTTAAATATCAATCGGAAGACCTTAATTCATTAATCTGAAGACATTCATAGGAAGACCGTGATACATTCATCTGGGGACCTTAATTCATTAATCTGAAGACATTCATAGGAATACCGTGATACATTCAACTGAGGACCTTAATACATTAATCTAGAGACCTTAATAAATGAATCTGAAGTTAATATTATTAAGCGAGCTAGATAAGCAAATAGAATAATAACCTGGCTTTAATAAAGTCTATAAAATGAAGCTGGAATTTAAAAAAATAAGTAATGACGATTCCGCAGCACAGCAAAGATTCCTCTCACAGTCAAATTCTTTCCTCGAATATCATCTTTTGTCTTCCATATGCCTGTTATGTAGGACTGGTGGAGAATCACCGGTGCATAAGAAAATTAGTCTGCGCAGTAATCAATGTAAGAACAATTAGACACGAAAGCGGACCTCCCGGTATAATATAAACAATATAAATCCTATCGTATTGCTTCCAGCTTCATTTTATAGACTTTATTAAAGCCAGGTTATTATTCTATTTGCTTATCTAGCTCGCTTAATAATATTAACTTCCGACAGAGTAAGTTCAACAGGGGCTCTCAGTGAAAAGGTCAGTGATTTCTTGTAAGGAAATTTCTAAATCAAAGCCTGCAGCAAATACGTTTTGAATGTAGGAGCGTGCTGCTGTTCCTGTTGTTCTCTCTCTCTCTCTCTCTCTCTCTCTCTCTCTCTCTCTCTCTCTCTCATATGTACACATTAAGATTTAGGAGGATAATGTATGAATCACGTACTTTGCACTCATTGAGTGATATATAAAGAATTAATTAATACCACAATATAATTTAAAATTATACCTTTTGTTAAAAGAAGGCGTTTCAGATTTAAACGAAATAATGAGTATTCTTTTCAACCTTAAAATAAGCATTTTCTACAACAGTTTTAGAGTATTTATGTTCTAATCTCCTATGACGCGCGAATTTGTGTGTAGGGAATTATTCCAGAGACACAAGTATACCATCCAAACTGCAGGATACTTTCTTTTTATCAGCGTCGATTTTTTTTGGCAATAATTGCTCTTTGCCTTAATAAGAAATCTTTTAATCTATACTGAACAGTACATTAAAGCGATTCTTCTTTAGCAATAATTTCTCTGAAGAGAATACATACTCTTGATACGTATGTTTTGTTTTTGTTTTTTGTTCCGGTGTCTGCGTATTGAAATAATTTGTAATGTGTATAACGTAATAGTGTGACCTTTCTCTTCATGTATGCCATAACAAGGTATTTTTGATGCCATTGACCCTTCTTATCTATTGGGTTACTTCATGCCATCCGTGCAAGATGATTAACCTCTATTTGGATAAAACAAAACCTTGCAAACCAGATAAAAATAAAGTGATTGCCGGATATAAATAACAATTAAAGAAAGAAAAAACATCCCCCAAACAATAACTGTATAATTTTTTATAACAAGAACAACTACTGGAATTGATATTTCATTAAACGAATTGTTAAAAACAAGTGAATGGTGCATTTTTAACACCTTTGCTGATTGATATTTACTACATAGCCAATTCTACTATGATAAAGTACATTTCATATATCTTAATTGGTCTACTTTTTAATTGTTACACCCAAATTCTTGTTGCGTCATGTTGTTGTGGTTGGGTCAGTGTTAGAGTGATTTTCCATGGTTGTACGAAAATGGGCTAATAGAATACAACCGAAATATATATATATATATATATATATATATATATATATATATATATATATATATATATATATATATATATATATATATATATATATATATATATATGGCAAGAGCCCTAAATCCCTGCCATCCGTTTCAGTTTAAATATTACCGTATATATTTGAAGAGATTATTTTCTTTCCTTTGAGGATATGAAATAATTGACGAATATTTAGATCTTCGCATATTCTCAGATACGTCTTCAAAGACCAAAAGGCATACAGAATTATTTTTTTTAATCATTGGGAAGAACGAGTAACATTCATCAACATCTCCAAGTCACCCTCGCCAGTATCTTAACTTTTCCTTTGTAAAATGACCACATCAAGCGAAATGAAATCTTAAAACCATTGAATTGCCAATTGATCCTTCTTGAAAACAATGAAATAAGATCGTATATTTCGCAACATCTCCACATATTATTCCCATGACTTTCTCACAAACTTACTTTCAGCGTGATGAAACATTCATTTAAAGTCAGTATGTTCTTCAATTCGCATACACTTTCAAAAGTGTAAATAAATTCCAATCCTCTCAGTTCTGTTCTGTATGTAAACCTGTGCAAGTGGAGTATTCCGCATGAAACACTAAGCAGATGCCAAATCACTACGGTAGAAGATGACGTGATAAAAGGCAGTTGTCTTTAGCATTAACAAACCCACTTTAAAATTTGCCAACAATGTCTGTATAAATCAAACTCTGTTTTATGTCTTTACTGTTTCTGACACGTCCCAAACATATTCGTCCCAGACGCAAGTGAGGAAATACCACGATAGCATCTCGAGTAAATACAACTAACGAGTGAATTTGGCAAAACCGGTTTATTTACTACAGAGGATGCACTCGCTAAAGTGTACATTTTAATATATCATAAATTAGCTAATTTTTCATTAGCGTGATTTTCGATTGGTTCCTTTCCAAGCTCTTACATTGTTTTTAATTTCGAGAATGTTCCGATAAAAGAGATAATACATTAGAGGAAGGAGTGACAGATAGGTAGATAACCAACATGTAGACTCCATACAAGTACTTTCCCTGTATATACCGATAGGTAGACTCAATAAAAGTACTTTCCTCTGTGTATATACCTATACGTAGACTCAATAAAAGTACTTTCCTCTGTATATAACTATACGTAGACTCAATAAAAGTACTTTCCTCTGTGTATATACCTATACGTATACTCAATAAAAGTACTTTCCTCTGTGTAAACCTATAGGTAGACTCAATACAAGTACTTTTCCCTGTATATACCTATACGTATACTCAATAAAAGTACTTTCCTCTGTGTAAACCTATAGGTAGACTCAATACAAGTACTTTTCCCTGTATATCTACCTATACGTAGACTCAATAAAAGTACTTTCCTCTGTGTATATACCTATACGTAGACTCAATAAAAGTACTTTCCTCTGTATATAACTATACGTAGACTCAATAAAAGTACTTTCCTCTGTGTATAACTATACGTAGACTCAATAAAAGTACTTTCCTCTGTATATAACTATACGTAGACTCAATAAAAGTACTTTCCTCTGTATATAACTATACGTAGACTCAATAAAAGTACTTTCCTCTGTATATAACTATACGTAGACTCAATAAAAGTACTTTCCTCTGTGTAAACCTATACGTAGACTCAATAAAAGTACTTTTCCCTGTGTATATACCTATACGTAGACTCAATAAAAGTACTTTCCTCTGTATATAACTATACGTAGACTCAATAAAAGTACTTTCCTCTGTGTAAACCGATAGGTAGACTCAATACAAGTACTTTTCCCTGTATATACCTATACGTAGACTCAATAAAAGTACTTTTCTCTGTGTATATCTACCTATACGTAGACTCAATAAAAGTACTTTCCTCTGTGTAAACCGATAGGTAGACTCAATAAAAGTACTTTCCCTGTATATATCTACCTATAGATTAATTCAGTAAGAGTACTTTTCACTGGGTATTAACAATAATAATTATTATTAGTAATACTGATAATCGCTATAACAGTAAGAATATTTATAATAATAAAAATAACAACAACCACAACGATAATAATAATAATAATAATAATAATAATAATATTATTATTATTAATAATAATAATAATAATAATAATTTAATTTAATTTAATTTATACTCAATTATATATACATGAACAAGACAGCATGCACAGTATTACGAATACAACGAATTGGTAATACGGTTGATGAGAATGAAAGCACTACATGCAGAAAATATATTGCTCTTAAATCATTATCACAAGAATCAATGTTATTCATATAAAAGTAAAACAGCAGTGATCTGTATTACTGTAAAACTGTCTAGACTCACCAAGCACACACACACACACACACACACACACACACACACATATATATATATATATATATATATATATATATATATATATATATATATATATATATATATATATATATAGAATATATGTATAGTATGTACGCTGTATCAATGATATACCACGAGATGTATAAATTTTTCATTAAAAGGAAACGAGGCTTGCCCGAGTTTCCTTTTAATGAAAAATTTATACAACGAGTGGTATATCAATGATACAGCGTACATACTATACATATATTTTATTTATATCACATACAAATACAAATATTTGCAAGTTGGAGTTACGATGTGCTCCTGATATATTGCCCGAGTAAATGACCTCCTCACAACCAAGTGTCTGTCTGCTACAAAATCTAGTTCTACGATTTTTCTTGTTATTCACAATCACATATTCAAATTGATAAGTTGATTGTTTAATTTTTCATTTTCTTTTTTATTCACATTTAATAAATCAATATAAGACACACGCATTATTTAAACATAAAATATGTTGTTGTGTTGTTTTTTTTAATGAAGAAAGTAGTGCACTGCAAACATGGTGATCTTATTATAGACTATGCATGTACTGTCATTGACCTACTGTCGTATGGAAATTCGCGTGGAATATAAACGAATTGGAATCACGAACCAACAAGAGGTAATTAAAATATTTTAATATATTGACAGTTCAACTAAGTCATCATTTTGATTTAATTAGCGATTCTACAGACAAAACTCTCTCTCTCTCTCTCTCTCTCTCTCTCTCTCTCTCTCTCTCTCTCTCTCTCTCTCTCTCTCTCTCTGTACGTCTCGACTAACATTGCCATCATTCATAGGTCCAGACATCGTCGTATAGCTCTCTCTCTCTCTCTCTCTCTCTCTCTCTCTCTCTCTCTCTCTCTCTCTCTCTCTCTCTCTCTCTCTCTCTCTCTCTCTCTCTCTCTCTCTCTCTCTCTCTGTACGTCTCGACTAACATTGCCATCATTCATAGGTCCAGACATCGTCGTATGACACAAGCAAAAATCCACAACGCTTGTATTTTATTTTTCGTGTATTTTTGCTCCAGAGGGGGGGGGAGGCTGGCGACCATTTGGACAGTTTTATATTCAATTATTAATACTCGATTAAAACGGGTTTCAGAAACAACAACAAAGGCTTAAAGCACAATACAGTATGTGCGCATCTTAACCGACAAATTTAACATGTAGGCCTTGTGTGTCGTCTGACGATTGCAACTATGTATCATTGATATTATGAATACTATAGATAAATCCCAAGGAAAGCGTAAGCATAGGTTTACGAGGAAACAGAGTACTGTGGGTTACTTGGTACAAGTTCAGCTATAATGTTTTCGTCCAGCGCAATATATTTCTCTCTCACTCCAGATTTGTGCTTATTTTGCATGAGAAGGGGAGAGGAAAAAGACAGGATTCCGATGAAATTGTGTACCATTTTAATATTTAGAAAACAGGGACTCTTAATATTTGTGTCGTTAACTTCATGTCATTTATGATTAATGAATGAGTAGAAATTCTTCATAGAGCTATAGGCCTACGGTAGAAAGAATGTTTATATATTCGTATTATTGCGCTATGGGCGGATCACTATTTGATATACCAATAGTATTGGTATATAGATTTGCTTTATACCAACACTTTAAATGCCATGTTATTTTTAACGTATGTGGTATAAATATAGAATATATGTATAGTATGTACGCTGTATCAATGATATACCACGAGATGTATAAATTTTTCATTAAAAGGAAACGAGGCTTGCCCGAGTTTCCTTTTAATGAAAAATTTATACAACGAGTGGTATATCAATGATACAGCGTACATACTATACATATATTTTATTTATATCACATACAAATACAAATATTTGCAAGTTGGAGTTACGATGTGCTCCTGGTATATTGCCAGAGTAAATGACCTCCTCACAACCAAGTGGCTGTCTGCTACAAAATCTAGTTCTACGATTTTTCTTGTTATTCACAATCACATATTCAAATTGATAAGTTGATTGTTTTCTTTTTCATTTTTTTTTTAAATCACATTTATTAAATCAATATAAGACACACGCATTATTTAAACATAAAATATGTTGTTGTGTTGTTTTTTTTTTAATGAAGAAAGTAGTGCACTGCAAACACGGTGATCTTATTATTGACTTACTGTCGTATGGAAATTCGCGTGGAATATAAACGAATTTGAATCACGAACCAACAAGAGGTAATTAAAATATTTTAATATATTGACAGTTCAACTAAGTCATCATTTTGATTTAATTAGCGATTCTACAGACTAAACATCTCTCTCTCTCTCTCTCTCTCTCTCTCTCTCTCTCTCTCTCTCTCTCTCTCTCTCTGTACGTCTTGACTAACATTGCCATCATTCATAGGTCCAGAGACATCGTCGTATGACACAAGCAAAAATCCACAACGCTTGTATTTTCGTGTATTTTTGCTCCAGAGGGGGGGGGGGGGGAGCTGGCGAACATTTGGACAGTTTTATATTTAATTATTAATACTCGATTTAAACGGGTTTCAGAAACAACAACAAAGGCTTAAAACACAATACAGTATGTGCGCATCGTAACCGACAAATTTAACATGTAGGCCTTGTGTGTCGTCTGACGATTGCAACTATGTATCATTGATATTATGAATACTATAGCTAAATCCCAAGGAAAGCGTAAGCATAGGTTTACGAGGAAACAGAGTACTGTGGGTTACTTGGTACAAGTTCAGCTTTAATGTTTTCGTCCAGCGCAATATATTTATCTCTCACTCCAGATTTGTGCTTATTTTGCATGAGAGGGGGAGAGGAAAAAGACAGGATTCCGATGAAATTGTGTACCATTTTAATATTTAGAAAACAGGGACTATTAATATTTGTGTCGTTAATTTCATGTCATTTATGATTAATGAATGAGTAGAAATTCTTCATAGAGCTATAGGCCTACGGTAGAAAGAATGTTTATATATTCGTATTATTGCGCTATGGGCGGATCACTATTTGATATACCAATAGTATTGGTATATAGATTTGCTTTATACCAACACTTTAAATGCCATGTTATTTTTAATGTATGTGGTATATATATATATATATATATATATATATATATATATATATATATATATATATATATATATATATATATATATATATATATATATATATATATATATATATATATATATATATGCTTTAACAGGTCTGTGTCTATGAAGTTTGGAGCAATAAGTGGACCAAACAACATAGACCCTGAGTGATAGCGCATTATGTTACGGCATATTATGGTTATTGATGTTTGTGTTTAGACTCGAGTTATATGCCGTAAAAATATAGTTTTATTTCAGGATGCTGTTTATGTAACAAAGTTATTTTAAATTTCTTTTTGCCGTATTTTCACGTTTCTCGTGTCATTCATTCATCCATGAAATGTCCAGGTATGAACGTTTCAGGAAAATAATATCAGTCCTTCGTTTAACGGTCAAAAGCTACACAAAGTCTTCTGTGGACTAATTACTACACGTAACCTATTCGTGTTGTAATTTATATTGTCGACTTTTCATGGCAAGTAAAAAGGCCAATTGACACATTTCACGGACATCTTCTCCTGTTATTTTATGATAGCAGTCTTATTCTATAAGCTAAACATACCAAATGCTTATACTTAGTTAAAATCGTACACAATGCTTATACTTAGTTAAAATCGTACACAAATGCTTATACTTAGTTAAAATCGTACACAAATGCTTATACTTAGTTAAAATCGTACACAAATGCTCATACTTATTTAAAATCGTACACAAATGCTTATACTTAGTTAAAATCGTACACAAATGCTTATACTTAGTTAAAATCGTACACAATGCTTATACTTAGTTAAAATCGTACACAAATGCTTATACTTAGTTAAAATCGTACACAATGCTTATACTTAGTTAAAATCGTACACAAATGCTTATACTTAGTTAAAATCGTACACAAATGCTTATACTTAGTTAAAATCGTACACAAATGCTTATACTTAGTTAAAATCGTACACAATGCTTATACTTAGTTAAAATCGTACACAAATGCTTATACTTAGTTAAAATCGTACACAATGCTTATACTTAGTTAAAATCGTACACAAATGCTTATACTTAGTTAAAATCGTACACAAATGCTTATACTTAGTTAAAATCGTACACAAATGCTTATACTTAGTTAAAATCGTACACAATGCTTATACTTAGTTAAAATCGTACACAAATGCTTATACTTAGTTAAAATCGTACACAATGCTTATACTTAGTTAAAATCGTACACAAATGTTTATACTTAGTTAAAATCGTACACAAATGCTTATACTTAGTTAAAATCGTACACAATGCTTATACTTAGTTAAAATCGTACACAAATGCTTATACTTAGTTAAAATCGTACACAAATGCTTATACTTAGTTAAAATCGTACACAAATGCTTATACTTAGTTAAAATCGTACACAAATGCTTATGCTTAGTTAAAATCGTACACAATGCTTATACTTAGTTAAAATCGTACACAATGCTTATACTTAGTTAAAATCGTACACAATGCTTATACTTAGTTAAAATCGTACACAATGCTTATACTTAGTTAAAATCGTACACAAATGCTTATACTTAGTTAAAATCGTACACAAATGCTTATGCTTAGTTAAAATCGTACACAAATGCTTATGCTTAGTTAAAATCGTACACAAATGTTTATACTTAGTTAAAATCGTACACAAATGCTTATACTTAGTTAAAATCGTACACAATGCTTATACTTAGTTAAAATCGTACACAATGCTTATGCTTAGTTAAAATCGTACACAATGCTTATACTTAGTTAAAATCGTACACAAATGCTTATACTTAGTTAAAATCGTACACAAATGCATATACTTAGTTAAAATCGTACACAAATGCTTATACTTAGTTAAAATCGTACACAAATGCTTATACTTAGTTAAAATCGTACACAAATGCTTATACTTAGTTAAAATCGTACACACATTATTTTTATAAGATAGAAACGTTCAAAAATAAGTATACTTAGTTGAAATCGTGCAGAAAGGCTTATGCCGAGTTCAGATCATATCAAAATGTGTATACAGACTTAAAATAGCAAACAAATTATAATTATATATTTTTTCTTGACAACTTGCTAATTTCTTAACCTCGAGTATATATTTCCAAAGTATACATTTCCGTCTCGCCAATGATATAGCAAATAAATAAAACAATAGATAGATAAATAAATAAATAAATAAATAAATAAATAAATAAACAAAATAAATAAATAAATAATCAAATAAATTTATAATGAAATAAATAAATAAAATTAAATAAATGAATGAATAAATAAACATCTTACGCAGGATCAAGGAGAGTTCCAGCCGCAAAGAGCGCTTCGAAATAACTAACAAACTAGTGTCAAGGAACAAATGTACACTACTTCCAACTACCTTCTCTCCAGTAGACCTTCAGGACCTATTTGCACATTTCTTCCGTGACAAAGTATAAATCATTAGAGACACGCTTGACAACACAATTTCAACTGACTTGTCGTCACCATAAAGTTTCGATACAGAATTTCAGCGACAACCATTATGAGCATTTGAACCATTCTATATCGATTTAGTAAGGATAATTTTCATTAAGAGTGCACCAAAGTCACGTGAACTTGATCCAATTCCAACATCACTGCTGCTTGAGTGCTTAGACCCAATATTGCCGTCACTAACTGATGTTATTAATATATCTCTCTCTCATCAGGGGAATTCCCATCATTTTTCAAAACTGCCATTGTCAAGCCTCTGCGGAAGAAACCAACCATTGACCATAACGATTTAAAGAACTAACGCCCAGTTTCTAATCTCCCGTTTATATAAAAAAAAATCTTAGAAAAAGTTGTTCTAACCCAACTTGTATCTCATTTGAATTTAAACAGTGTTTTTAGCAATGTACAGTCTGCATATCGCAATTGCCACAGTACTAAAACTACTCTTCTGAAAGTATGTATTGACATTCTAATTTGGATAGCGGAAAGATTACAGTCTTCAACCTTCTTTATTTGTCTGCAGCATTTGACAACAATATACCATGATATATTACCTCCCCGTCTCCAGCATGTATTTGGCATTCACAGTACAGCCTTACTGTGGTTCAAGTCCTACTTAGTGAAAAGGACACAAATTGTACGTGCAAAGGGAATGCACTCCAGCCCAGATGATTTATGTTGTGGTGATGACACCCAAATATACAAGTCTAGCCACCCAACAGAAGTTGATGTGAAATTACGGATGATATGTAATAAGCTGCAGATAAATGATGATACAAATGAGGCCGTTCTGATCACAATACAAAGACTTTCTCATTCACATCCTTTACCGCAAACAATAAATATCAGCAACACCAACTTTAAATCCACACAGTCAGTATGAAACCTAGGTGTTTCTCTAGACAGTACTCTCACGTTGGACCAACATGCCATGAACATATGGAAGAAGGCTGCATATCTTGAGCTGAGACGCTTCATCTACATTCGCAAATATTTTTCAATTTATGTCACTAAAACACTTGTGTTTTCATTAGTACTTTCAAGACTGGACTATTGTAACTCAATTCTGTCTGGTTCGCCTCAATATCTACTCCACAAACTTCAAAAAGTTCAAAACACAGCTGTTCAGATCATGTTTAGAGTACCATGACCAGAGCACACCTTCCCGCTGCTCTGTACCATACACTGGCTATCCATTCGATCGATCCAGAATCAAACACACCATTTGTTCTCTGTGCTACGTTTCACTGTCGGACTCCAGTCCAACACACCTATCTGGCCTCACCCAAGTATACATATCAGCAAGATACTTACGCTTCTCTTCTGACAATCGTATACTCATTATTCCCACTATGAAAATGAAGTCATATGGACAACGTTCTTTTGGATACAAGGACCCAGCAACGTGGAATGAATTGCTCATTGAAATTAGACACAGAGACACAGTGATCGCTTTCAAGAGTGCTTTTAAAACTCACCCTTCTCGACTGCAAGAACAAATTTAAAGACCTAATAATGTTTCTTACCTTAAACCTTTTCAGTATCTTTTATGTTTTCTAATTTCATGGTGATTGTTCTTTTTTGTAGTCATATCATTTTTTATGTTGTAAAGCGCTAGATCTTCTAAAGATTAGGCGCTATACAAAGTCCTCATTATTATTATTATTATTATTATTATTATTATTATTATTATTATTATTATTATTATTATTATTATTATAGCATTCCTTAAAACCTGTATGACATCATACATTTCTAAGATCATCAGTTGACCCTAGGTTGGGTATTAGGAACTTGAGTTCATGCAATAATAATAATAATAATAATAATAATAATAATAATAATAATAATAATAATAATAATAATAATAATGATGATGATATTGATATGACTACAGAAAAACAAAAAAGAAAAAAATCTTGAAATTGGAAAACATACAAAATGATGAAAATATTTAAGGTACGAAACATTATTAGGTCTTTAAGTATGTTCTTGCAATCGAAACAGGTGAGTTTTAAGAGCACTCATGGAAGTGTTGAATTATTATTACCAATATTATTTACATAATAACGCAAGGCAGCTTTTCAACAATATTATTTAACATAATAACGCAAAACAGCCTTTCAACAATATTATTAACATAATAACGCAAGACAGCCTTTCAACAATACTATTAGCATAATAACGCAAGAAAGCCTTTCAACAATATTATTTAACATAATAACGCAAAACAGCCTTTCAACAATATTATTAACATAATAACGCAAGACAGCCTTTCAACAATACTATTAACATAATAACGCAAGACAGCCTTTCAACAATATTATTAACTTAATAACGCAAGACAGCCTTTCAACATTAATAGGAGAATAGAAAAGAGTATGAAAAAATAAAGCGTTGCAGCACGTAGTTTGCGTTGGCATACATGTGTTAATTACGGATACACTTAGAAATGCTAAAAGTTTATGCACGTTTTATCTTTGCTTTGTATGGACTTAACTTTGAACTGGCTCTATATAGCTAATACGGTGTTGATGTGCCGTTCAATCTTAAAGATTAATGCATATACATACATTTAAATCGAAATAGTGATTATCACGTGATCTTCACAGTTGTCATTGTCTTGTGCATTTGGACAGTCATTGTCTTGTGCATTTGGAAATTGATTCCGACTTCATTGCTTACTAAATCCGCTAATCCGTACATAATAGAAAAGCGAAACAGTGATTGATAATCACGTGATCGTGACAGGTGTTGTAAACTTCTGGCGCACGTTCTCTGCGTCATATACATTCCTTTGTGCAAATGAAATTAAGATACATTTAGGAAGTTGGCATCGTTTCCCATTTTTGGGGCTTTTGTTGTTTTGTTTGTGCCAGAACACTCAAACATCTGCAACCTACTTCGTCTAATTAGGACGCTTTCACATATTAACAAAAAATCTTAATAGGCAATATATTTCATTCAAAATTTAATTACCGAGAAAACTGTTATTAATTCTTTACAATGATTTGAATATTGGTATTATATACAAAGTATTGGGGCCCCGAGTGGCCGAGTGGTCTAAAGCGCTGTCCGTTCCGGATCACTGCCATCTCACTTCTGTCTGCGTGGGTTCGAGTCTAAGATTCGGCTAATGTAGTTATGTGAGAAAGCTTGCCAGTAGCTTCTCGTGGGTCGGTGGTTCTTTCCTGGGGTTTTCCGGTTTCTTCCTCCACCATTAATACTGGCCGCCATGTATAGCCTATATTGTGCTTAAAAAATGGCGTTAAACCATAAAAAAAAATATACAAAGTATTAAATGCTTACTTGTGCTGAATAATTTCAAACCATAGACGGAACTTTCTTTTCTCTTGCATATATACAAGTTTTACATTTTCATAATTGGCATTGAAGGTTGGTAACTGACAATCCAGACTAGTAAATGGCAACGGGTGATGTATATTGGTAACTGACAATGAAGATTGGACAAGGACAATGAAATTTGCTAACTGGCAATATAGACTGGTAACTGTCAATGAAGATTAATATGATATATGGTAAGTAGCAATGAAGATTGGTAACGTACAATAGAAACTGGTAACAACTGGCAGTGCAGAGTGGTTACTGGCAATATAGAATGGTAACTTCAAATGTAGGTTGTCAATTAGTAATGAGTAGTAATAACCGGCAATGCAGATAGGTAATAAAGACTGGAAACTGGCATCACAGATTGGTAACAAGCCATTCGGACTGGTAACCTGCAATGAGATTTTGGTGAAAACAGAGATATCGTCAATAATGTCAACAAGTAAATTCTTTAATGGTGAAAATTATGCAGAACATACGAACGCAAGACAGCCTTTCAACAACTTCTCGCTTGCTTGCGCTTGAAAAACGTGGCTATAACGTTAGTTGATGGGTCTCTAGATCTGTTTGTTCGATCCAAATAGTCTCTTCTTTTAAACCGCTAGATAATATATCTCATATATTCATGAAGTAAGTTAATTCTGGTAATCAATGAGGAAACATCAAGGGAAATCGGGACATATTCATAAAGAATGTTCTATTGTTTAATCTACAGCGTATAAAAATGTGTTGAACTAGTCTGGTAATTGATACATAAATAAATAATATTGGTAATAATAAACACAATGCTTATATAGGAGATAATATCTATCTGTTTAAAGCCTTTTTTATGTGGTCTTATTCATAAGCAGTCCCACGTCCAGTTAACATAGCTTTCCAATATCTGATTTGATGCTTTTCTTTTAGTTTTGTTTTTTTTTTTTTTGTTTGGTTTGCTTTTTTGTTTGTTTTTACTTCAGTTCTTCTTTAAGAAATATTGATAGACAAGTGAGTCTTGACGCGTTTCGCAGTAACTTTCAGTACGACTGGTCAGCGGTACGTACAATTACTGATAAATACTTACGTTATGAGAGTAGTTGAATGGCCAGTTAGTATATAGTGCCGAACATAATAGGATTGAGTAACTAACAGCACGCGTATCGCATCTAATTTCGTTGGCACGAACCGAAACTACAACTATCAAGACAGACTAGTCGGATGCGAGTATCAGCATGTTCAGAACGTGAACAAGTTATGCTATTGAAATGCAAAACCATGTGTGTGTCAGGTTATTGGAAATAAAGATAAAAAAAAAGCAATCATGAAAAGAAAGGACACTCGTAGATGGTAATATCTAGATATACTTCATTAGATGATAATAATGATAACAAGCGTGGTTAGATGTATCAGTATCATGATTAGCTTGATTGAAGCAATAAATCTATGTTGCTCACTGATGCAGAACTTATTGTAAAAGCAAGATGTGTTTTTGAACGTTTTGCAAATAAAATTCTTATTTGGGATATTTTTTCATCCTAGAAGGTCATACTTAATTTCAACCATCTACTTTTGACTGGATTCTATATGTTAAATTGTTTCCCAAAATTCAATTAAAGACGTACGATATACTAACCCTTTAGTTGAGTGAAAAGTGTCCAAGGCTTTGATTGTCTCTTTTGTGTTAATAAGTTTGATTGGCTTTTTATGTGTTAATTACCTTGATTGGCTACTTATATGTTGAATTCTCTGATTGGCTATTTATGTGTTAATTACTTTGATTGGCTATTTATGTGTTGAATTCTCTGATTGGCTATTTATGTGTAATTACTTTGGCTATTTATGTGTTATTACTTTGATATTCTCTTTATGTGTTAATTACTTTGTTTCTTTATGTGTTAGTTACTTTGTTTGTCTCTTAATGTGTTGGTTGCTTTGGTCGGCTCTTTATGTGTTAACTACCTTGTTTCTTTATGTGTAAGTTACTGTGATTGGCTCTTTATGTGTTAATTACTTTGATTGTTTCTTTATGTGTAAGTTACTGTGATTGGCTCTTTATGTGTTAATTACTTTGATTGTTTCTTTATGTGTAAGTTACTGTGATTGGCTCTTTATGTGTTAATTACTTTGATTGTTTCTTTATGTGTTAAGTATTGTATGGGCTTTTAATGTGTTAATTATTCACTTTGCAAAAATTATGTATCGAACACCTTGATCTTTACTTTTAGTATTTTAGAAGAAAATGGCGAAATATAATCTCTTTACCGTACCTTTCACGATCAAGTTGTTAGATATGAGTTTCATTTTGATCATTTTATCAATAATCATTCGTTGGTTGCCACCTCTTCATGCAAACCCCATTAAAGTAGTGTATAGTTCACAGAGAAAGCCCTTAAAATGGTATAAAGTTCACCTTTAACCCCTGAAAGTGATTAAAGGTTCTCCCAGAAGCACTATATTGTGGTATCAGTTTTAAGTCACTACTAAATGCAATCTCCGTTGTCTTAATTAATTTTGACGCTGCATTGGAACACAGCGTTTAGATAAACTAGGAAACCAATAAAACAGTATGTTCAGGGGCCTTAGAAAGGTTGAGAAAAGATCATATTTTTGATGTAATTTATTCAAATGAATAATTTTGGTAGCACGGAGAGCTATTGTGCTATTTTTGTAGTACATGGTGTCTAATGAAGGAATGTGATGCAAGCAGTAGCATTTGTAAAGCTCTAAATCCTAAAAAGTCACACAAATCAAACTGCAACTGAGCTTGAAAGAGATTTAACAATGATATTGGGTGAACCATTATACACAGCTACTAAATGTCTTCGATAGAAGGTCGTATTTGCTTTCCAGTCAGCGTATAGTACCGGATTACCAATTAGGCACGGCAATCACGTGCTTAGGACACCATCGCAACATGGGCACCTGGAAAAAATATTAAATCTAATTGTTGATGATAAAATTAAATGAATTATATATTATCACTTCGATCATCATGTACGAGTATTTGATTTGGAATGACGGCAATAGTGGTATTTACCACCTTTGAAGCTTTTATAATTTTGTTTTCGTTTTGAGTTTCACATTTTGTAGTAAGGGGGAGAGGGCACGCTAATAATTTCAGTGCTTTGGCCCTGGAAGGCCTTATTCCAGCTCTGTCTTCGTGTTTTTAAACGTATTATTTAACCTTAAATCAGGAGCAGAGATGCTTTGATATTTTCCATGTCCTCACTCGAATTTTGTTGACAACACACCTCAAGGGAATGAATTAACATTATGCAAAACGTTGTGTACATCTACATTTCAATCATATAAACTAATTTTTATTTCTATATCTTGAACGGTTTATATACAGTTTTGCGATATTATGCTTTCACGCGCATGTCAGGATGTGCAGTATCACATAAACCGCGCTTTCTTTTCGTGAATTACTTGAATGAAATCGACTGTAAATCAAAGGTCTCAGACTTTGCTATGTTCTTATGTTACTTAAAAAAAGACATAATCTCATTGTGGAAGAAAAACTTAGGTTGATAACTGATCCAATGACAAGAAATCGAATTTCACTACTTCAACTCTGTACGAAAAGAATATAATATAAATATCATCGTGTCTATCTTTCTCGCAAACATTAATGTAAAAACTACCACTTTTTTCGGAAAACAACAATTTTTGCGTCACAAGTGAGAAATATTCAGTTTCAGCTATAACTTGCTTTATATTGGAAAAAGAGAAATGGTTTGTTGTATCTTAAAAGGACAAATTAGATGTAGTACTCATTTAAGAAAGTTCCTTTCATTGAGTTTAATTTTATTTTTATTTTATTAAGAGCTTGACCAATCAAAGAATTGAGTTTGATTTTATTTGTATTTCATTAAGAGCTTCACCAATAAAAAAAAACCTTGATGAGTACAGAATATAATCTGTTACAATCCCTACTTGGTGAAATATTTAATGTTGCAAAAGAGGTAATGGGTTTGTGAAATGTGTGAAATGTTGAAGGTATACATCTGTATTATATGACACGATCATCCACTTTGGATCAAAATTACAGTTTGACTTTTAAGTTATTGCTAAACCAATTACTGAATGCAATATAACTATCGTGCTGCCCGTATGGTATTAGAGATGAACTCAAATATTTAAAAAATAACCAACTTTGTTATGTAACCAAATCATATTGCCTCGTTAAGTAATCGCTTTTTTAAATCCCGTTGTCTTGTTCTATTGTTATTACCCACTCATATGTTCATTTTCAATTTCAATCACTTCAAACTTCACTCATGGAGAAACAGAGAAGAATAATGCATATTCGACAGTTTTAGTTTTGCCTCCTGTAATTTTTCCTTTTCAAATATGTTTTTCAAAGGTCTCTAACACAGTGTTCCAAATGATCACATCCGTCGTTAACTACTAACCGTTTTTCTGAGATGAATTACAGGTAAGAAATCTACGTTTCTAAATTCAAAGTAAATATTTATCCTATTTGGATACGTTTTAAGGAAATACAAAGTATCTCATTCGAGGTCCATTCAAGTCCTAAACGCTGCTTGTCAATACTATTACAACAAAATGCCATGTTTCAAAGCTTATTTAATAAGAAACCGGAAACGACAATGCTGTTATTATGGGATACATTCAAAGTGTAACCATACCTTATGATACACAAGTCATCTAATAGATGTGACCGTTGTTAGAAGATGCACAATTATATTGGAAAATGATATTGGCCATTTTGACTTACGTCATAACGTCTCGCTTTACATAAATATGAACGAGTGATTCATAACCTATATATTAAACTTTTCCAAAATGACTTAGCAGCACAAAGTTCGTATTTTCCTAAATACCCTATTGCCTAAATATTTTTAAACTAAAAACAATAATTATCTGTGTATTGTTTCGCTACATGGCACACATTGTCTTCTGTTTGTGTCATAAGTAAAGTTTAGGCGACTTTGCCAACAATTGTTCCAACGCTCGATAATTAGAATGACTCGTTGAAAGACATTGGACTGGTAGCCAGTCCTTATCAAAATATATGGGGCTTGGCTCGCAGGTGCATTGTATTAATGGGCTGTGGAAAACTAGCATAAATAACCATAAATTAATCTCAATTAAGGCCAGGCTTTTGGAAAGGTAATGGAATACAAAATTCTGCGTCTTTGATCTTGGGTTTAATTAATGGAATTTAAGACGTGCGAAAGGCGTTCAGCTACATATTTTATTAGGCACGTGCGTGAAATGAAATTCACTTCCTGTTCTCATGGCATATATGCTTAATCATCAGTAGTTGAGAAAATGGGATAGCTGGACCAAAAAATTTATGTCTTTTTAAATCTCCAATAGAAATATGATACCGTAAAAAAAATAAAACGTAATAAAAAAAATACGAGACCACTCATATATTGACGTTTTGTGCATCAGATGAAAATCAAAATTAACAAATCCTGAACCAGTCAGAGTATTAATATTACTAAGAAAAGTAGCGGTCACTACTTTGAAATATAAAAACCATCATAATGGCATGAAGTTAGATTAGACTGAATTCAACAGTTGGGCATTACAGTAACAGTGTCCGTGTCAAAAGATAATTTGCGTTGGCATGGATTTACATGTCCGGATGGGATATAATTATGGTCAAGTGTAGGTGTTGTACAAATTAACGTTAAAAAAAACAAAATGCTGAAGTACTGATGCTGATTTGCGGATCACATTTAATGATGACAACATTGAAATTAGTAACAGCAGCCATGACAATTAGATCGTTAAAACAGAGCAGAATAATCAAGTAATATTTTATAAATTTGATTTGGTTCAATACACATATACGTATTAAGCTTTCTTTACAGTTCAAGTTGAAAACTGCGTACATTTTAAGTTTTCTATACAATAATTCAACAAACAACAAATATAAAATGTTATGTAATACAACTTTAGTTTTAGTGACTTTCTAAACGCCTAATAGGAGTAGACGTCTGTACATGGTTCAATGACAAATAAGAGTAGACGTACAATATTCAGTGCTTACACAAATACGAGTTAAGGATATATGGGTTAAATGGCTAATACCAGTAGACGTACAAGGTAAAACTCTCAATAGGCATAGACGTACAATGCAAAACACTCAATAGGCATAGACGTACAATGCAAAACACTCAATAGGCATAGACGTACAATGCAAAACACTCAATAGGCATAGACGTACAATGCAAAACACTCAATAGGCATAGACGTACAAGGTAAAATTTCTCAATAGGCATAGCCGTACAAGGTAAAATTTCTCAATAGGCATAGACGTACAAGGTAAAATTTCTCAATAGGCATAGCCGTACAAGGTAAAATTTCTCAATAGGCATAGCCGTACAAGGTAAAATTTCTCAATAGGCATAGCCGTACAAGGTAAAATTTCTCAATAGGCATAGACGTACAAGGTAAAATTTCTCAATAGGCATAGACGTACAAGGTAAAATTTCTCAATAGGCATAGCCGTACAAAGTAAAATTTCTCAATAGGCATAGCCGTACAAAGTAAAATTTCTCAATAGGCATAGACGTACAAGGTAAAATTTCTCAATAGACATAGGCGTACAAGGTAAAATTTCTCAATAGGCATAGCCGTACAAGGTAAAATTTCTCAATAGGCATAGACGTACAAGGTAAAATTTCTCAATAGGCATAGCCGTACAAGGTAAAATTTCTCAATAGGCATAGACGTACAAGGTAAAATTTTTCAATAGGCATAGCCGTACAAGGTAAAACGCCTAATAAGTGTAGACATACACGGTTCAATGTTTAATAAGAGTAGATGTACAAGGTTGTGTGCTTAATAAGAGTAACGTACAAGGTGGAATGCTTAATAAACGTTGACGTACACTGTTAAAAGCCTAATATGAATAGATGTACAAGACTGTGTGCTTAATAAGAGTAACGTACAAGGTGCAATGCTTAATAAACGTTGACGTACAATGTTAAAAGCCTAATATGAATAGATGTACAAGGTTGTGTGCTTAATAAGAGTAACGTACAAGGTGCAATGCTTAATAAACGTTGACGTACAATGTTAAAAGCCTAATATGAATAGACGTACAATGTTAATGCCTAATATAAATAGACGTACAAGGTTCAGAATAAGACCAGAAGTACGAGGTTTAGTGCTCAATAAGAGTCGACATACGAGGTTCAATGCTCAATAAGAGTCGACATACGAGGTTCAATGTTCAATAAGAGACGTACACGGTTCAGTGCCTAATAACTGTAGAAGTACACGGTAAAATGTTTAATACTAGTTTACATTCACGGTAGTCGTACATGGTTCAAAGTCTAATCTGAGTAGACGTACATGCCTCAAGGACTAATAAGAGGAAACGTACTAAGTCCAATGTCTAATAATAATTGACGTACAATGTTCAGAGTCTACAAAGAGTAGACGTATAATGCTCAAAGTCTACAAAGAGTAGACGTATAATGCTCAAAACCTACAAAGAGTAAACGTGTAATGCTCAAAGCCTAAGAGCAGACGTACTAGGTTCAATGGCTAAAAAGAGCAGACATACGTGATGCAAGGACTAATACG
This sequence comes from Unio pictorum, assembly GCA_030141615.1. Taxonomy (NCBI): domain Eukaryota; kingdom Metazoa; phylum Mollusca; class Bivalvia; order Unionida; family Unionidae; genus Unio; species Unio pictorum. Next base: position 13,597,620 of record JARLTB010000339.1, read on the forward strand.
AGATGTATAAGGTTCAATGCCTAATAAAAGGGTAGACGCACTAGGTTCAATTGTTAATACCGAAGAGGAGACTTGGATGGTTCAGTGACTAATAAGAGTAAACGTACAATGTTCAGTGCCTCATAACATCAGACGTTTATCATCCAATGACTAATAATAGACGTACACGCTTCAAGGACTAATACAAGTAGACGTACGTGGTTCAAAGTATAATAAGACTAGATGGCACGATTCAAGGACCAATAAGAGTAGAAATACATGTCTCAGATCATAATAAGATTATGCGACATGACTCAAGGATTACAAAGATGAGACGCAATAGTTCAACGGCTAATATGAGTAGACATAGACGGTTCAGTGCCTAATAAAAGTGGACATATATAGTTCAATGCCTAACAAGAGTATACACACATGGTTCAATATTTAATAAGATTAGACATACATGGTTCAATCTTTAATAAGAGCAGACATAGAAGTTCAGTGATTTAGAAGATTGGACGTACGAGGTGTAATGCTTAATAAGAGACGTACAAGGTTACCTGCCCGATAACAGTAGACATAACAGGTAAAATACTTAATAATAGTAGACGTACAAGGTTCAAAGCCAAAACAAGAGTAGACGTACATGCATCAAGGACTGATAAGAGGAGACGTACAGGCATCAAGGACTGATAAGAGGAGATGTACAAGCATCAAGGACTGATAACAGGAGATGTACAGGCATTAAGGACTGATAAGAGGAGACGTACAGGCATAAAGGACTGATAAGTGTAGACGTACAGGCATCAAGGACTGATAACAGGAGATGTACCGGCATCAATGACTGATAAGTGTAGACGTACAGGCATTAAGGACTGATAAGAGGAGACGTACAGGCATCAAGGACTGATAAGAGGAGACGTACAGGCATCAAGGACTGATAAGTGTAGACGTACAGGCATTAAGGACTGATAAGAGGAGACGTACAGGCATCAATGACTGATAAGAGGAGACGTATAAGGTTTAACGCCTAATAATACTTAAAGTGAAAGGTCCAAAACCTAAAAGGAGTAGACGTACAAAGTTCAAACCCTACTTAGAATAGACATATTACGCTCAATGGCTAATAAGAGCAGACATACATGATGCAAAGACTAATAAGAGCAGACATACGTGGTTCAAAGTATAATAAGACTAGACGACATGATTCAAGGACTAATAAGATTATACCTGTATGGTCCAAAGGCTAACAAGAATAGACGTACATGGTTCAATGTTTGATAAGAGCAGACGTGCAAGGTTCAATAGCTAATAAGAGTAGACATTCGTGGTTCAATGGCTAATAATAATAGAGGTACATGGTTCAAAGTTTAATAAGAGTAGATGTACATGGCTCACTGGCTAATACGAATAGACGTACATGGTTCAATGCATAATACGAGCAGACGTGCATGGATCGAAGTTTAATAAGAATAGAAGTACCATATTCAATGCCTAATAGTGTAGACGTACATGGTTCAATGAATAATAAAAGTAGACGTACTTGGTTCAATGCATATTAAGAGTAGACGTACATGTTGCAATGTTTAATAATAGTAGACGTACAGCAGCATGCACTGCCTAATAAGAATAGACGTAAATGGTTCAGTGACTAATAAGATTAGACGTGCATGGATCAATGTTTAATAAGAGTAGACGTACACCATCCAATGTATGATACGTGTAGACGTAAATGGTTCAATGCCTAATAAGAGATGACGTACATGGTACAATGCATAATAAGACTAGATGTATGTGGTATAATGTTTAATAAGAGTAAACGTACATGGTTCAATGTTTAATAAGAGTAGACGTACATGGTGCAATGTTTAATAAGAGTAAACGTACATGGTTCAATGCCTAATAAGAGATGACGTACATGGTACAATGCATAATAAGACTAGATGTATGTGGTATAATGTTTAATAAGAGTAAACGTACATGGTTCAATGTTTAATAAGAGTAGACGTACATGGTGCAATGTTTAATAAGAGTAAACGTACATGGTTCAATGCCTAATAAGAGTTGACGTACATAGTACAATGCATAATAAGACTAGATGTATATGGTATTATGTTTAATAAGAGTAAACGTACATGGTTCAATGTTTAATAAGAGTAGACGTACATGGTGCAATGTTTAATAAGAGTAAACGTACATGGTTCAATGCCTAATAAGAGTAGACGTACATGGTACAATGCATAATAAGACTAGATGTACATGGTATAATGTTTAGAGTAGACGTACATGGTACAATGCATAATAAGACTAGATGTACATGGTATAATGTTTAATAAGAGTAGCCGTACAAGGTTCAGTGGCTCATAAGAGTAGACGTATATAGTCCAATGTTTAATAAGAGTAAACGTACATGGCCCATTGTTTAATCAGAGCAGACGTACATGGTTCAATGCCTAATAAGAGTACACGTACAAGGTACAAAGGCTAATAAGAGTAGACGTTCATGGTTCAATATTTAATAAGAGTAGACGTACATGGTTTAATGTTTAATAAGAGCAGACGTACATGGTTCAATGTTTAATAAGAGTAGACGTACATGGTTCAATGTTTAATAAGAGTAGACGTACATGGTTCAATGTTTAATAAGAGTAGACGTACATGGTTCAATGTTTAATAAGAGTAGACGTACATGGTTCAATGTTTAATAAGAGTAGATAGTAGATGTACATGTTGTAATGCTTAATAAGAATAGACGTACAAGTTTCCATGCCTAGTAAATCTTGCACTTTATGATGATAAACAAAATAGGTTGCCTTGTTAATGATTAGATTTTGCTTGTTAATATTCTCCTATCTTTATTCGGGATGTTAAGAATGTTTTAAATAGTGTTATCTACTGTGTGTATCCTCATGTTGTACACCTCTTTTGGCCCCTGACACAACATGTAGGTCAGAATTTAGCGAGTGGAATATGAAACAGAATTGCAATATGCCAATTAGAATATAATGCACATCTATTAAATTGCACGAATTTCTAAATTAAACAAGTCAACTCTTCACATATGTTTGGCGGTGTAAACGCTTACAAATTATATATATATATATATATATATATATATATATATATATATATATATATATATATATATATATATATATATATATATATATATATATATATATATATATACGCAGTTTTTGATCCCGGCAAAATAAAAATGCTTAAAACATATTGATTGGATTTGAATTAGGCAATAAATATCCTTATATACCAGTAAGTATGCCTACCCTTAATAGTCGACAGCTTGGCTTACAAATATAATGTGATATGAGAAAAGCAAGGATACTTGTGCAATTAGGACCAGCGAAGATGAACCACAACCACTTCCCCAGGATGAAGCACAGACGGTTGGATCATCAATCTTAACAGTAATACAAATACCAAGAGGCGCACTTAAAATATTGTCATGCGTGCACTCTTAGGTGGTGTAGCTACACCGCGTGTGACTGTGAGAGAGCTTCGTGCAACAGCACCAAGATTAATTATTTTTAAAAAAAAATTCTCAGTAAGTCAAGTGGGCGGAAATTGCAGTCATAATTCAGGAGGTACAAAACTGACGACGCATAGCAGTAACTTTCACCGCTGAAGCAGTCGAATACGTTCATCAACAAACAGTTCCAGAATTGAAGTTGTGTGTGTGTGTGTGTGTGTGTGTGTGTGTGTGTGTGTGTGTGTGTGTGTGTGTGTGTTCACACCAAACACAAGCTCTAACGATAACAGCCACGAACAGTTAGTTGCTTGAATTCGCACTGGGTTTGCAGTACGACTTTTCACTAAGCATTGCACACAGTGTGAAGGCATAGTTTGTTCTATGAACGATTGTGTTATATAACACAGTGACATTCATTATGGCATCAACAAAATGGAACAACTTTTTCCGTCATTGATTTCTCTGCGCGGGCAAAGCGCAAACTACCTAAGCACTTTTTACATGTTATCAAACTCAGTTCGCGTATTAATCATTAGTCCGGCTGGATCAGGAAAACCAACTGTTTATTGAGAAAGTTATCGTTGGATTGGTTGTACATAATTGCGTAGTATGATGATGCACTCAGACATCTGATGATAGTGTACCGATAAGTAAATCTTCCACCGTTGACTTAGTTTCCACAGTTGTTAAAGTTCCTACCACTGGACACCTTGGTCCGAGTGAGGACAATTGTACGCCGATGTAATGCTTGAACACCAAGATAACATCGCAAGAATATGTTCTTGTGTCCAATACGTGATCTGTATAACGATACGCATACGTATCTCAAGTGATCCGGAACAACAATTAGTATGGGTGAGTTCGAAATCGGGTAGGTGTTCACGGAAACCTTGAGAAGACAGTTAACCAAAACAGGTAATCGATTAACAGGCAGTTTAAATCGAGTATGATTTATCTGTACAAGTCATGGCTTTAACAAGGCTTTGACCTAGGCAGGTAAATCAGCCCCACACCTATATTGATACTGACTGAAGGTTTAAGGACTTATTTAAACCTACAAAAATCTGCAGTCTTGTTTATACACACCTGTGTATATTTGATACACTTTCCGGTAATTTTTGTATCTGTTAAGCTACCATCGGTGGAAGAGTATTTTAGGCGATATTTATATATATTACATTTCCGGATAAAATCCTGTGTTTGGCTACTTACTTGTAAATCCACGAGGAATAGCACAAATCTATGTCTAGTTACTATTTTGAACTTGATGCTAGATATGGCCGTTGCCAAATACCGGTTAAGTATCTATAGGGAACGCAGGTATGTTCCGGAACAATTTGCATGCAGCAAATTGCACATTTTAGTAAACATCTGACATCAGACCCACATGTCATTAATCAGTATCAACACAGATCTGGATGTTTTATTTATCGGACTTACTTTGACAAAGAGCGGTATTCCCGGTCCATAAAACCCATTATTACCCTAAACTTGAACCAGTGTTTGTTTCTTCTGACGTATTTTACATGTTTTAACTTGTTTTATGTCATTACACACGTGTACTAAATTTTATGAAACGTTGTAAGAATTCTTCACTCGGTTGTTGGTATCTTTTAGCTGAAAAAAGCTCCTATTTTATACGATCTTTGTTTAAAAGGCAAATAGAGGAAAAGTGATGGGTAGACGTTTTCTGGTATTTCAAGGTCTAAAATATCCAATGCTTCTCAAAGATGAAGTCATTAAAAATGAATATGATATAATATGATATGATATGATACGATATGATATGATGTGATGCCATGTGATATTATATTATATTATATTATATTATATTATATTATATTATATTATATTATATTATATTATATTATATTATATTATATTATATCATATCATATCATATCATATCATATCATATCATATCATATCATATCATATCATATCATATCATATCATATCATATCATATCATATCATATCATATCATATCATATCATATCATATCATATCATATCATATCATATCATATCATACTATTATATTATATTATATTATATTATATTATATTATATTATATTATATTATATTATATTATATTATATTATATTATATTATATTATATTATATTATATTATATTATATTATATTATATTATATTATATTATATTATATTATATTATATTATATTATATTATATTATATTATATTATATTATATTATATTATATTATATTCAGTTTTAAAAAAAGTATAAAAAATATAAAGAGCTGCGTTAAATGGAAAATGGCAGCATAAAAGCATTAGACATCGAAAATGAAAGCAAAGAACATAATATACTATTTTATTTAAGATCAATTTATTTGGGACATTTCCTCTATTAGGACATTTCCTCTATTATTTGTGATATGTAATGTTCTGAAGCTAGAAATTTCAAAAGTACAAAATTCATATTGTCATCCAAAACTTCACAAACTTGTAGGGATATATGAGTTAAACTATATTACTAGAACTTACTGCAGAAAAGATTAAACTTTCAAGTCCCACCTAATATTTATCATGTTTCATTTATAGCAAATATGCGTCCTTGATTTGAGGTATCTTCACTCCATTTACCATAAATTGTCATAACAAAAAGTACTTAATAAACAAATGCCAGGTATTATTCATTGATATTCCTCAGATGCCAGTCTTGATTCCGTCTAACATTGCAAAGTACCCTAAGACAATAACTGTCTTTACTCGCTTATAAGGCGAGTTCCACTGCAAGCTGTACAGGACCAGATCTCCTATCGCATAATGCGCCGGCAGATTTGGGTTTTTGCAGTTTTTTTGTAGAAGTAATGAATAGAACAAGAGCATTCTAGAACATTATGCGCCGACAGATCAGGTTATATGTATCGTTTGCTTTTTTAATCGACCTAAGGTGAATACATGGTACTAAACGACCGTAGGTTTATTTTCGCTTGAATGGATTGCGCTCTGCATCTATTGAGGTCATACAATATTATTTGACTACTTAGATCACGTTTCAACAGATGCTGTAAATTTATTGTAAAAAGTACAAGTTTCACGCAGATTTTACACAGATTTAATACGTTCCTAAATTAAATTTCTGCTGTTGCTATCACAGATAATGTAACAATATTTTTTCACTTAAATTCCTTGCGTATTACTCGAGATTTTGGAAACTAATTAAATAGTTGTTGTGGTTTTCTTTCGACCTAATTATGCGTTTTGCAATTGGTGTTACCATGTCTCTTGTTGTAGGGTTTAACGCCATTTTTTAGCATACGATATGCTACTATACATGGCGGCCATTATTTATGGTGAAGGAAGAACCCGGTAAAACCCCGGAAAAAGAACTACCTGCCCACGAGAAGCTACTGGAAAGCTTACTCCCAAATAGTTATCACCTAAGAAAGGTATAAAGAGTTCTTAAATGTTGCGGAGCAAAATACATTGAGCCCACACTCAAATCTAAAACCCCATAAAATTGCAGTCTCTGATTCCTCTTTGGATATACACCCCTAGGGTCTAATCGCAAATAAACCCCTAGTGTCCATTGGCAAAGACTGGTGTCTTGTTTTCAACAAAAAATGCTCAGATGCCCTAAATTTAAGCACATGTGTGCAAGCTGTTTCCACCCTTTAATAAGTCGTGTTACATGTTATTGAATTTAATCTAACAGCAACAAAAATGTACTGCAGAATAATGCTTTTTGTCATTGTGTTTCTAAATCCACATATCATAAAGATGTAAAATTAGTTCCTCAGTAACGTGGAAAGACGTTCAAATCTAAAATCATAAATACTGTATCTGTAGTCATCGGTTCCAATCTGACATAGACCATCGGGTCAAATGACAACGAGTTATTTCTCGCTTTTAAACAAATGTTCCGATACATCGTTAAAACGATAAGCGTGAAATCTTTGCAAGCAGGTGCGTCCATTTAAGTCATGTTAGTTTAAGATTGTCGACTCTCTATACAGTCAATAATTTGGTCATAATATTGTTTAAAAGATTGACGCATATTAGGCTATTTTATTTATTCCAATAATTTATCTCATAGCAAAAGTTCAAATAATCTCTGTGATCATTGTACATGAATCTTTAATAACCTACACGTGATCTTGCGAGACACGAATTCTTGCGCATCATTTAAGTGTTTTTGTTCAACATTAAATACTGTCATATTAAATTTATTATTTAATAATTTGCTGATGATTATTTTAAAAAAGATTAAAGTTCGTTCTTTGTGCGATTTTTATATACAGCTGAGCAGAAAACATAATAATTATCTTTTCATTCCACTCATTGATTTTAATATATTTCTTACACCGTCAGTCAAAATGAAGATGAAGAAAACGATGATACAAATCCTATCATATTTGGTTTTTAACCTCTAGGCAATTCAGCGAAATAGCCATAGTATTTATTGTTTTTAAGATGTGTATTCAAACAAATAATATTATTTAAACTTTATTGTACCATGTCACTTAACTATACAGCGTTGAAAAGAAACAACCATTTATATATTTATTTGTGCATTAAATATATCATAACACACACACACACACACACACACACACACACACACACACACACACATATACATACATACATACATACATACATACATACATACATACATACATACATACATACATACATACATACATACATACATACATACATACATACATACATACATACATACATACATACATACATACATATATACATACATACTCATAGAAATTACTATAACCGTAAACCGGAAGAGCACTTCCCAAAATGCTGTTCTGTATCCTGTTGTTTTTAAACTATCTTTGATTTATCAACAAAATGTCATTTTAGGTTAGACATCTTTTTTTTCTCATTACAATGACATTGTCGTTACACTCTTGTATCATCTAACCTTCACATTGATACTGTCATTGTACGACGAACAATACAATCTTAGAAGAGTACCTTCAATGGCCACGTAGAACTCTAGTAGACAAGTCGAGCAGGATCTATTCAAGAATAATTCAATATTCTAGATTACCTTTATAACTTTTTCTAATTCAATTATTTTGCGCAGAACGAAAATAGCGGCTTTATGATAATATGTATTGGCATTCAAACGTTTTTCTTTACAAAAATACAAGTAGAGACGCCGAATCATATTTATGGCGTAGGTATATAAATTAAACCCACCGAAATAAATTTTCTTAATCGTTATTTTTTCTGATACAATCAGACTATGAAAGACACGTAGTTTATAATACCAAACCATAGGCAGTTACTCACGTGTGAGAGACACTTTTTGTTTCGTTGATTTAAAGAAAGATTAGATCAAACCATCATGTCTAAAACAAGCTATCAGTAGTACTCGCAATACCAGCCCAATGGTAAATATATAAGCACAGATGAATTTTCAGCGTGATTTATGGCCGCTTAAGAAACCATGCAACAATAATATTTCCTCTGTCTTGGTCTCTTGACCCTTAGAGAAATACTTCACTCATCCATTGCGAGAATAAAACGTCTGAGTTAGAGCGCCAAATATTCTGCAGCACGATCAGTTTAATTGGCAAAAATGGTCCTGAATATAAGAACAGCATGATAAAAAATATAAAAATGTTGAATTAATGTCAAGCATTTCCTGCCTCTAGAGGAATTTGAAACTATTTTATTTACAGATGCGCGCGCAGCAGAAATTATGGTTTGCTCGACATTTCTAGCCTGTATCCGTGATTCAGCGGTAGAAATACTTTTCAGAGAGAAGTCTCAAGAACAAAACAGCAAGTACGTGTAATAATTCCAAAAGAAATAATTATACGAATTTCATGTTTGTTTAAGTGCCATGACGAGAACATACACTCCTTAAAAAGAGCAAGGTTTAACTGGTTGTATTAACAAAAGACATGCAAACAAACAAAACCTCAAACAAACAAAAGACAGTAATGACGAAATGAAGAAACGAATGATGATTCGTGATATGTAGGGTACTTTGCTGATTAATTGATATTTAATTTACTTTTCTAATTCAGAGAGTGCATTTTTCTAAACAACAGTTTGTGGTAATTGCGTACACTTTTCTCGTTTAGTTTTCGACATATGGCATATGAAACTTGAAGCAGTCTTTAATTTCTTATTGAAAGCAATATATTTATGATTCGAATCTAATATTTAGTAAGTCTGAATCTGAAATATTTCCGCTGCAATCAACCTGGTGCCTTGTTGAATAATGCTTTACAAGCGTATCGGAAAATTTAATTCCAGAATCATAGCTGTGGTATACATATATAAGTTTTTGTGTCGATTGAAGTTGACAAAAATACCGTAATACCTGTACATGAGGGTTACGTTTCTGTACTCAGGTAGCAGGTAACATTAAAGTATATCATACATCTATTGGTATATGGATGATGATGGATGGTAATATCTATATACGATGAAGGAAATTTCTGTTAAGGTCATAAACTGGTATTCGGTTTGTAAATTATATTATGGTTTAGAGCGTATGCCATCATTATATAGTGAGGATTTAACTCCCCTAGCATTTCAAAGATATTTATTAATAATAAGGAACATATTGTAAAGATTATTTGAGTTTAGTAATATATATATATATATATATATATATATATATATATATATATATATATATATATATATATATATATATATATATACTGTGTATATTGAAGTCTTTTATTCTTTTCCCACTGCTGCGGTATGATTATGTGTACGGTAATAGTAGCAGTTGAATTAAAGTGATGTGCGCTCATAGAGATCATGTAGCACTATGTGTGTGTGTGTACGGTATTATATGTGATTGCATTTATACATGAACTAGGTTGTATTCCACTGCTGGAAACAAAGTCCAGATGCCATAGCACTTTCGTGTAAAGAGAACTAGATGAAATGCAGATGTCCTGAATATTTACGAAGCAATAAAGTTTGCAAACAATGTATATGTGTGCTGCTGTCAGTTTCATGTCCATGATTAATGCTCTTGGTGCTGGAGACGACAAATATACAATGCACACAGTTACATAACATACAGTCTGCTCAAATACCGGTTGATACATTTATGTTAAATAACACTCAGATGGTCCTTTTACGACCCTATGACTTGATTGACATTTTTTTTTGGGCACAAACCTCATTAAATAAGCGTTATTATTTACATAATAATGTAAATGAATAATGTTTGCAGCCGATAGAAAGCGGAATCATCTGATTTGCTTTCAATGACGAAATATTAATTAAATAAGCATAATGCTTATTCTTATCATTAAATGTGCTAAGAAAAAGTAAAGGGGTTGATAGTAAAGGCAGACAACTCAACTCGTAATGAACTCGATGAGCATACGATGCACATTTTAAAACAATATCATATATTTGGAGAAAGCTATTTTTCTCGATCTTTCTGTTCATGTTGATGATGATAGATTTATTCATGTTTCTTAATTTTATAAAATGATAACTTTTCAATTGGTATTTGATTTCCGGGTGCCAAAAACTGGCAAGAGTTGAAGAAAATATCTGGTGCAGTTCACCTTGATATTTTATGAACTCAACTTAATGTTAATTTTGTATGTTGTGGCGATAGAGTTAGAAAACATCTTCAGTAAAATCGTACATTATTTCGAGTTCTTTTTTTCGGGTGGGTGGGTTGGGGTATTTCATAACCTTTATTATTTGGAAAAGGTATAGATGCATTTTTGTCACGACCACTGATGTTGAGTATTCGAGATTTTCGTCTAATACAAAGTTTTCCTTCTTTGATAACGATTACAGTTTGAAAATGTCTCTTTCAGAAGCCGTTAAAATACTAAGATAGTGATCTTTCACAGCTGAAAGAAAAGAATTTTATCGTTTTTAGTTGCAAATTGCCTGATGTCCGGCAACCGAGGCATAAGAACCAACGGATGACCTTTGACCTTTGATATCTCGTTAATGACTATATGAATCTGCACGCATTCTCAATAACATATGAAGCATTCAAAATGTGTATAAACGTTTTGTGCAGCATACTTTGATCAAAGAATGAAAAGGTTCCATTGCTGAAGAAATTTAAGTAAAACATAAGCAGTTGCAAGGGGAAAACATTCCTTTGTTTTAAAAGTTTAAAACTAAACGTTTTGTTTAAAAGTTCAAAGATGTTTACTGGCACATAATTGTTGCACTTCGAAACATCGACGGGATGATTTCTGACATTTCGTTGTCTATCCTTTCTTTTGTCACTTCATTCCATTATTTAAATTCCAAAGTCAGTTAGAAATATATTGTCTATACGATCAAAGTAAAATAATTAGTTGCTTAAATACGTTTTGAATATTTGCGAGATATTCAATAATAGGTTCCTAGCAATACCGTCTTCTTCAAGAGCAAGCCATTTCAAACTTACACACGTCCTGGTGGCTTACCGGTACTGTTCTTGGTATATATTTAAATTTGAATTACATGGCATTACATGGCAAGTCGTCGAGATCCTTCACATTTTTGTGTCGCCAGACATTCCAATTTACACTTCAAAAAGTATTTAAACGTATTATATTTTACAGATCAAAAATTACTGCAACATTCTTCTTCATTTCAAATAGAAGCAAAATATTTATTTTTGTGTAATTTCTAGAATTATTAGTAACATCTCAGCATTCTGATTGCAGTTGCGCCAACATAATCGGTGAAAGCGACAAAAAGTACGCAAAATGTCCAAATTTAATTATATTTGATATCAATGATAAGTACATTTCCACCAATAGCAAAAGGAGTATGAGCAGCAAAAGCCATATAATTTACCTGAAAACGGCAAATAGTTGGAGATGCACCATGAAGCACCATATAACTCTTGCTTGGGATTTTAAAAATAATATTTCAACAGATCAGTTAACCTATTAATACAATACGTTCACATAAAGATGTCCTCAAACAATCATTTAATGATCTTTAACCAATATGCAAGTACCTTGTTATTGCAAGTATGAAGCAATAATTGCCCGATTTCTTCAGACATTGTCACCTCCTATAAGAATTTGCATCCTGCTGGCCGCCATTGCAGTGAAATAGTCACATACAAGCAGGTACATCCTGATGGCCTCCTTAACTGTGGCCCATTGCTGTTACATGATCACGATCAAGCACGCGCAGTCTGATGGCCCCCATTGTTGTGTGATGATCACCCCCAACATGAACAGCTTGCTGATATTATTCTGCAGGAGTTTCTAAAGAACTGACACGGTATCATCTGACAACTGAGTCCTATCCATGTCCCATGCATTCTGGAATGCTTTGCTTGCAGTTATTTGGTATAAGTTACGAACATTGTGGTATAATGTTTCTTTAAGACCTGTAAACAACATTTCGTCATCACCCAACCAGTTGCGAAAGGAAAAATCAAATTATTGTCACATCCATGAAGATTCAATTTTGCCAAATGACTAAAACTTAAAATAACAAAATATGTTGGCAAAGATGAGATAGCAATAACAACTCAATCAATCAATCAATCAATCAATCAATCAATCAATCAATCAATCAATCAATCAATCAATCAATCAATCAACCAACCAACCAACCAACCAACCAATCAATCAGTCAATCAGTCAGTCAATCAATCAATCAATCAATCAATCAATCAATCAATCAATCAATCAATCAATCAATCAATCACAACAACAGCAAACTGAACCACTACTACTATGACACTTCTTATACAACACTACCAATGAACTCAAATTACAATACAAGCTTAAGTTAGTCAGCACAAAATTTCAATTTCATGAGTTTTGATCGTAACGAGGATAGGTTGGAACGTCTCTTCCTAACTGATCCAGATAGACTATATAGGCCTAATTACGTCATATATTGTGTTCCTAGATTTAAAGCTACATTTATCAATGTTCCTATTTAATGCCATATGTGTCGATGTTCCTGTGCTTAATGTCACATTCATCGATGTTCCTATGTTTAACGTCACATTTATCAATGTTCCTATTATTAGTGCCACAGTCATCGATATGAATGATACGAGTTGTGACATCAACAATTATCTAATGGAAAATCTTGACAATTAAGCACTAAATGTATTTAGCACGTGCATTGTGTCCTACCTTATCGTTTAGTAAATACACAAATTCACACTTTTTCATAAACATGCTTAATGGGACATGAAGTTTTGTATGACTTTGTGTACCTTTGCTAGCCATCAATATAGCTTGAAACCGTGACGTTTTAACTTACTGTTTATCCATTTATCGTCTGATTTGATTCTCATATTTTGAAGAGATATAACGCACATGTAAGTCTAATTTAAAATTAAACACGTTAATTTAGACTCAGCGATAAAAAAAAAAACACTCAGATGCATTTGAAATAGCTGTCAGAATGTTTAATGCGAATTTTAAGGTTTATTGCTTAATATGTTAATGGTACGGTGTTGCTCTCCAGCTCTTTTCGAAGGAAATTGCTTTCCGTCTCACGTGTCAGAAAAACCATTTCCTGTAAATGTTTAATATTTGAAGCCATTTAAAAAGCTTCTATAGTACTTCATTTCGATGTCAAATTTGGGGTCAGCAACGATGGGTTCTAACTTTGATGAATGTTACCTTATGAAATTTGGCTAGCCCTAAGGGGTAAATTTCCGTAATGTTTCCCTGCAGGAGAGAGACCGCATTTAAAAAAAAAAATAGAATCTTCACGTCCTATATTGTCTGAAACGTTTACCTATTTCTTCAATGATCTGTATCAGTACAGGTCTAATTGCTCTTTACTTTTTAAATACGATCGTTGAAAGACCGCGTTCCTGTGCCCTTTACAATGTAGTTATATATTTTGTTCAGAGTTGTACGGTTTTCTTAACCGAATGATTTTATGATATTCTGGTAAAGGACTAATATGTGATAATATCAATTATTTCTAAATTGAAATTCTTACATATAACATGTTTATGAAATAGCGAAAATAATGTTGTAATAATTATAAATAGAAGAAAGGAAGACCGAATCAACGTAATTTACTTTATTATTTATGTAATTCCAACTGTTATGAACTGACCGATGGTTCTGCTATTTGATTGGATACAAACGGTCACGTGAGACCGATCGAGGCTTTTGTTTAGCACAATGGATAACTTATTCGGACCACTTTTGTTTCCCAATTTTTTGTGGTCGATTTATGCAAAGCTTTTTTTATACCAAAGCCTTACACTTTCATATCATCAACAAGCAGATAAAAACATTGGATCTCCGTGATTATAAACGCCAATTAAAAGTTAAAACAACGTATTTGCAAAGAATTTCTTGAGCTGAAACATTCAATGCTTTTGCCAAAGAAAGCACGTCGCAGGCATATTTTATAAGCCAATCTTCACTCAGAAAGTATTGTATTTGTATTGACCGCATGTTCCACTAGCTGCTATTAAAGGTCAGGGTCATATGACGAGAAATGGATCTCACTAAAAATGGCCACGATTTACCTTTTTTTAAAGATTGAAATGCGTAGTAAACAAGAACCAGTGCTCCAAGAACACGTGCCATGATCGAGCGTTTTGTTAAAAAAGAAATAGCCTGGGTTAAACAACAATTAAAAAAATCAAATTCAAAAATTACCATACCAAGTTCTTTGGTTCACTGTCATGGCCCACTCTGACACTGTATTTAACGATATCTTACAGTCGACGACTTTTGGCAAGCGAAATGGTGATAGGTATTCTGGCTCAACATTTTGGCTAAAAATATTAGAGCTAACTAATATCGAATACTTTGTCGATGCAATCTGTTAAACATGATGCATAAAAGATGAAACTTTGAATTATACCGATTAAATCTAATTGTAAAATTGTTATCCATTCCCTCACAAAGGTAATATAAAGTCATTCGGACTTTATTTACTTTGTGAGTGATTAGGTAAAATGTACACGTCAATACATATCCAAGTATAATAATTTCCAATTATCGGGTGTTGCATCCATTGTACAAATCACAAGAGGGAGTTGAATACAATTATAAATTTTGTCAACATTTATGTTATTTAAAAAGCACGGAGTGTGTATATGACTGTAGTTTTTGAAGACATAAACATTCTGTGACATCTATTCTTTAAATTCCATGAAATTAATACATCAAAATAACCCACAAAATTGAAAAAATGGTACTGTAAGTTTGATTTAGTGTAACACATGGACAACCATGCCTAGGATTATCTGCCGTAGCTGGATGTTAAATTTTATGAAACAGATGCGAGGAAAGTCCGTGAGCCTGTTTTAAAGCAATATTTACTTTAAACGTCTTTTAGTCCAGCTAGTGCAAATAAAGTCGAAAAAATTTGGTATTCCTTTAGCTTAGATTTATTCAGAATAGATTTAACAAGGTCGACCGGATGACATTTGATAAATTTGCTACAAATATACATAATACATGTCGCTTCCTTCTTCTCTCCTGATTCTGCTCGTACATGACAGTACTATCTGCAGTAGGAAAAATACGTGAAAGCTTTCTGATTACCCATTGGCAACGTTTTTGACATAGAACTCATTTTATTGGCCGCTGAATGAACATCGAAAGAGTTTATAAATAATTGTTTTGTATACATAAACATTTTTATATGCGGGGTTTGGGGGATAGGATCAAAATAAATCTCATGAACTAAATAAACCCCAATGTTGTAAACATAAAACTAAACCTGTCTATCATTTATTCGGCAATTTTATTATTGACAGATCGGGAGCAGTTGTCAATAATGTCGTATGCTCTTGGTTTGACAGATCGGGAGCAGTTGTCAATAATGTCGTATGCTCTTGGTGCTGCTTTGATGTCAGTGATTTTAAGGGACTTGTTTTCTCTTGCGTAGAACGTTTAGGTTTGTATATCATGTCAAAAGTGGATGGATATTTAATTTAGCAAATTTAATGATTGATTAATAGTGTCACTCCCAATGAATTATATAACAATGTCTTAGTATATTGTTTCTTATTTCATGATCAGAGAATGGTTCATGTGATTTCATGTTTAATATGTGCTCTCTTGTCTTTATTACATACATTGATGCTATTTACGTCACGTGGTTTAGATTCATGTAATCTTTATTACATTTATAAATGATTTTTAAATCACGTGGTTTAGATTCAGAGAATCTGTATTACATATATTGCTGTTATTTACGTCATGTGGTTTAGATTAATCGAAGCTTTGTTACTTATGTTGATGCTATTTTTATGTCACGTGATTTAGTTCATTGAATCGTTATTACACACTTTGGTTCTATTTACGTCACGTGGTTTAGATTCATTAAGACTTTATTACATATAGTGGTATTATTTATGTCACGTGGTTTAGATTGTATTGAGTCTTTATTACATATATTAATGCTATTTACGTCACATGGTTTGGAGTCATTGGGTCTTTGTGACATACATTGTCATTGATACTATTAGTTTCACCTGGTTTAGATTCATTAAGACTTCATTACATACAGTGGTGTTATTTATGTCACGTGGTTTAGATTGTATTGAGTCATTAGTATATACATTTATGCTATTTATGTCATGTGGTTTAGATTCATTTTGAACAGCACGTGTTAGCAATCCCTAAACAATGTACTTCGCTTGTCTACAATAAGGTCACGTCATTGGTAGCATTTGCTGCATCAACGTTTGCTAACCATGTAAAGAATGTGTTTTTCACTTCCATTGCAAATGTTTAAATTTATCTCTGACCAAGTCTTTCAAATAACCACAGGAAGGAATTTTTCATTTTGGACTTACTAGGATGTATGTATGAATCTGCAATGTTTAGAGAATACTTCCCTTAGACCGAAAAATCATACAATTTTGGAATATTTTGCTTCTTGTTTGTTTTTGTTCTTCGATTGCCTTCGACAAAGAGTGATTCAAAGGGTATTAGCTACAAGACAATTAGTTTGGAAGTGGCCTTTGACAGTTACTTTGTTGTTGTTATGTATTCGTAATAACTGCTGACACTCGCGATCCCTTTCTGTATCCAGTGCAGTTGAAAGAAATAATGTTATGTACCATAACGCGCACGCGTGTGTGTTTGTGTGTTGTATATCTGTTTTAATATATATTTATCTTAATTTAATTGTTTGTTTATCAGTTTTAGATAATATTTGTTTTTCATTACATGTTATTGTAATGTAAATTTATTCACTGGGGATGATGCTTTTTTCTTCTTCAGAAAATAGGTTGACCTGAATGATACTTTGGTAAACAAGTAATGTCAACCTAGATCTTGACCTTGATTTAGAATTAGTGGCAGCCACGTAAACAGGTTGTTTTTTTTTTAAATTGAATATGATTGGTTCTTGTAAAGGTCAAGATGCGACTAGTGAATTTAAAAGTAAACAACTTGTATTCTTAAAATAAAATGATTGGTTCTCGCCTGGGTCATGTTAGAAGTATGTGATATAAATACAATCACATATCTCCTTCCCCACATTTTGCTCGATTTTGCAATTTGGAGATTTTTTCGAAACTGCGATTTAGATTCTTTGTTTTAGTGAAATATTCTCAGTTTTGGGCTTTTTACACTTGATGTCAAGTTCTTCAAACCTTCTTTCGGATTTCCATCACCGGAGTGTTAAATATTGTGTTTTTACAAGGAACTGTAGATAAGCACAGTAGATACATCATCACATGTCATCTTCGTCCATTTTGGAGTTTCCAACAAGACTCGAACTTGAATATTTTAGAACATTTCATTACTAGGACTTTCTTTTGTAATCTAATTCGTGGATTATTCTTGGATTATTTTTGGATTTGATTCTTAAAACGGTAAGTTTTTTTCTTCAAATTTTACAATCTTTTTTCCAGGGAAATAAATTATTTGTAATTTTTTTTACTAAGCTTGTTGTTTTCACTTTTTCTATGTTCCTGTTTATTACAGCCTGAACACGCAACAGTGTGTAGATTCTATTAATTTCAAAACATCGCTTGCTGTTTTAATTGAAATATTATCATTGTTTCTCTGCACACTACGTAAAAAGCCAATTAGCTTACGACTACTTACAACTAATAGAGCATACTATGATTTGTATGTTACACATTTCAGTTATACCTCATTTTTTTCTCAGAGAAATCTCTTTCCTCTCCATGTTGTGTACTCTCTTAATGAAACCCTAAAACATTTCTTACCGCGTTAACGATGCTGGTTACACATCCCATTATAATATTTTGTATCGAATACACACGAGAGAGAAAAACAAAAGCTAGAATCAAAAGGATGGATGTGAATGCTATTAAATGAGTTCCTTTACAATTCTTCTATGCCTGTTTTCTGATTCTCTCAGTGACGATAAAACCGTCTGTGGTAAGTCGATTATTAGCATGTAAGTTTGTTCGTGCCACTCCTCAACTCGCTTCTGCTTTTAAAGTTTTCTCACGCAGCCTCGTTAAAAATACCATCAGTAGTTCTGCAAATCTAGTAAATGAAATATTAAAATACATGTTACTCATGCAAGGTACCAATCCCACTTCTATCCACAAAGGTCTAACTTTATAAGAAAGGACTTTGGTACGGGCCAATATACTAATATGAAATGTAGTGGAGATTTCACCTTTTCAAGTGCAGGGATCAGGCTGCATGGTCCCTCTATTGTCCTGGTATATGGCCCCTGATACTTATCTTTTGGCCTTAAATATTTAAAATCCCAAGGTTTGGTTTTTATATATGTGCCGCTGTTCTCATAACAATTGTGCAAAATGCTTTGATCTTTTATAAAACGTGGAGTACTCATGAAACAAAAATATCAGAGAGAGAGAGAGAGAGAGAGAGAGAGAGAGAGAGAGAGAGAGAGAGAGAGAGAGAGAGAGAGAGATTTCATCCTGTTTTGTTTCAAATGATTTTTGATTTTTGGTATACACAGTGGAGATATGAAGCAAACTTGATTTACATAAAATAGCACAGGTGTACGTGAACTCTCCATAGTGTTTAGTTGCCCCAACGTAAGCCTTACGCCTTTAAAACCAGGTGAGCTTTGATATTGCCTTGTTTGCCCCCAAATCAACTCCACGTCCTTTAATCCAGGTGCCGCTAAATTATTTTGTTCAATTTCGTTTTTCTTTCATTTCTAACATAACATTTCTACTGACATAAGTTATATAACTGAATTATTTCTGCATTGATGAAAGAAATAGCAGATGTCTATCATACAAACACAAAATTATCATTTAAGTTTCGTTTGTTGTTTTCACATTAGAAATAAGTGTGTCAGACGGCGGTGCCGACTTCGTGCCCTGATCTCTCTAGTGCTTCTCTGTGCATTACTAACTGTAAAGATTCATAATGTCAGCAAATGTTCAAGTAGCCTGTCAAGCTTCTAAAACACTTAACAGACCAATGAACAGAACGTCATAACCGATAGTGAGCAGATTTCACAGTTAAATTTGTATATATATATATATATATATATATATATATATATATATATATATATATATATATATATATATATATATATATATATATATATATAATTTATTTTATGAATGAAATAGGATTCCATATTTTGCAAATCGTATAGAATGTAAGCGTATATATTCTGGATTGGTTTTGCATCTTCAAAATACGTTAATTGCAAAGAGTTTGGAACGTTATCGACAGAAAACAAATATAGACTGGTATTTTATAGGGAAGTCACGTAAGAAAAATGCCCGTACAAATACATTGCGGATCAGAAGAACGATATGAAGGAGAACTAGAGAAACAAGCCTACAGAAAACAGTACCAAAACGAAACTAATAAAAAAAAATTTAAAAACATATTCAGAGGAAAGAACAATAATTGTTGCTGTGGACTTGAAACATTCATGTGAAGTCAAATATTCTGACTGAGGCTAGAAAAGTTATGAAAGAGTAATTGTATATTAAAACAAGTTAGGGTGTGAATATTATTTATCAACTAAACAGTGTAGGAAAGAAATATAATATTGCTTCATTGTTGAGAACGGCACAGTCTAAAATATGCATATGCGTTGTTGAATAGAACTTACACACATTTGCATATTAAAAGACAAATATCTTACTTTATTAAAGGTAACAGTTCGGATTCTAATTTCCAGAAATATCTTTCGAATCGTACATGTTATTTGTAAAGAATATGGACGGTAATGAAGGTTTTATTATTAAAGTGTACAAACAGATTATTAAATTGTATATCAAGTTATATTTTTATTGTTTATAAGAGCATAGTTTTTTTTTAAAAATATAGTTGTTTTAATTTACTTTTACATATCTTTTCACATATATTAGTGATACCCTTTCCTCCCGGTCTATCCAGCACGCACGCAAAATAGTCAAACAGATTGTGAAATAATTCTGACTAAATAAATCAAAATGCATACTTTGATATTTAATGATCAAATGGCAAACAATAAATAAAAATGAGAACCTTTTTCATACGTTGCAGACAGGACAGGATTGTCTCTAAATTGCTAAGAGATCCGTGTAGTAAATATTTGAATTAGTAGAGTCTTTGCTTTATATGAACGTTCTGAGACTGAAGCACTGTCGCAGAAGGTAATCAATATAAAAGAAAAATCATCAAATTGGTATAATTCAAAAATCTAATAACAACATCCAGGCAATAATGTGATTTCACTCTTCTCTGCTTCTTTTTGTTCTTACTGTTGTTTGTATTCATTCATTCATTCATTCATTCATTCATTCATTCATTCATTCATTCATTCATTCATTCATTCATTCATTCATTCATCCATTCATTCATTCATTCATACACTTCTGTGTTCAATTTTGATTATCTCCATGTTTTCGTTTATTTAGAGCTTGGCTATATCAATTCTGCACATATTGAAACATTATTTTTAATATACTCCAGTTGTTAATACACCTGTGTCCGTTTTTGCTTATTTAATTAGTACAACCTTGTCACACGCCTTTATTGTTATTCACTTACCAATGGAAGTATTCTTTGGCAAGCTTCAAACTGTATGATACTCTAAAGCTCATCGCATGTAACATTTGGTATCACATCAGTAAAGGATGATTGTAAGTTGTGCTTCCATACATAATTTCGTCTTCCTGTCTTCCATATGATTGGTTATTTCGGTAAAATCGCGTTTCTTTTGATAGTGTTCATATTACTTTTTATCTTGTGGTTAAAGTCAGCAATATCGGTTCTAAATTTGTTTTATAAATACTTTTCTTCTTTTGAATATTTTTGTTTCATTGCATTAATCGAATGTCTCTAGAATTGTAAATCTTTGTTCCTGTATCTCAGGATTTAATATACATCAAACTCATTAGTTCCTTTTAGACATACGCGTAGAACAATTTTTTAATCGTTATCTTCAATGCTGATAATTAATCTGCTACTTTCATTCCTCTATAATTGCATGCAAACACTATTAACATTGTACGAACCAAATTCACTCTAGAATGCATGTGTATACGGCAAAGAGTTTACAAAGGTTGAAATGCGTAGT
This sequence comes from Unio pictorum, assembly GCA_030141615.1. Lineage (NCBI taxonomy): Eukaryota > Metazoa > Mollusca > Bivalvia > Unionida > Unionidae > Unio > Unio pictorum. Next base: position 13,619,537 of record JARLTB010000339.1, read on the forward strand.
CCTGATGAGACAGTTCATGCCGTTATAATTGTTATAGATTTAGAATTATTGATTTGCTCAAGGAACGTGCATACATCTTTCGATTCTGAATGTCCTCAAATTGTATCGGATTTTGTGAATACCTGTATCCTATCAAATTAGTATTTTAAGATTACTGTATCTTTATAGTAATGATTTGATTACTTTTGCTTTCTTTGATCTATTTTATCCTGGATAACGGAGAAAAATGTTTTACTGAACAAATTGTAGATATAAAAAGAGCCAATTCTAACAAATACGTAGAATATAACATACCGTCATGGAAAGAGACAGAAGAACAAAGGAAAATGTTAACGAAATTTTGGGGAGTATTGCTTAGTCTGTCACTGTTCATTGCATCACAGACAAAGACTACTGTAACAATAACTATTGTCGTTAAGTGTCAGGAATCATCGACAACAAAACAGACATTACACGCCTATTTAGTAAACATTTTTCAGCATTTTGAGATTAATATTTCCTGGCTCGATCGGCTGGCCTAGTGGTTTAAACGTCCCCCCCCCCCCTCAGATGCTGAAGGTCGCCGGTTTTAGCCCAGGCCGAGTCATATCAAACACTTATAACAATTATACTAACAGCTGCATCGCTAGGCATTAAGAGGTTAGTGTAGGATTAGTAGGTCTGCTGTCAGGATAATAAAGTGACGAGGGGGGCATCATGCCTCAGACATTAACATGATATCTGCGCTTGATGCACCAGTGCTAGACATCACTTTAAACTGACACACTGCAGAAATCGTAGCGATATGACTGCATTTTGTTTAAATCTACGTTAAAAATCCAAAAACACACACATCTTTCCTGTTCTTTTCCAGTTTGATATGTACTGACTATCAGTTTGCATGCTAAATTTCTAATACTTATCATTAATTTGAATATGCACTCTACATTTTCTGCAGAAAGTGAGCGTTTGCTATTGATGTTTGCGATAATTCCTAATTCTTTGTCCCGTTGTTTTTTGTCCAGTTCTAAATGCTAATACCTATCGCTATAGTAGTGGGAAGGGGTTTGTAGTCACTTTATGTTGGACAAAACATGGCAAAGAGTGGAACTAACACCTAAGTACCCAATATACAATGGTCTTGCTTAAAGGCTTACAAATTGTTGAAGTCTTTGAAAACATTGAGATCGCTTCAAAGATTCCCTAAAGTCATCCATAAAATACTTCAACATTGAACATGGGTCTTGGGAAGATCTCATATAACATAGTTCCACTTGGCTAAGTCTCGTCCATACTTAAGCTACAGAATTTCAGACTCATACTGAAATGAGACAGTACCGTAGCGTGAGCTACGGAATCGCAGAAATGAAGCACGTTCTCTATTGGTTTAGAGTGCTGTCCAGAGTACTACAGACAGTTCAGAGCAGAAATTGGCAGGATCATCCACACATATACGCACCGAAACCAAACCAGTTAGTAATGTCATGGTAACGAAGGTACGATAAGGTAACAACTGAAGTCTATTACTGTAGGACCTGAATCCTGCAATCTTAACCGAAGATCTACAAAAGCAATATAGTATCAGTGACTATGAGCGATCTTGGTTAAATCCATTATTTGAAACATAGAATATTATATTAATCACGTTGATTTTGCAGACATTTGACATCTCTGGAATTTGGCTTTAATGTCATTTCTCTATCAGGTTCCCAGTTTTATATTTGTAACATTATGTTATTTCGTGTAACTCCAATATTGATTATAGTATTTACCTGTGTTATTTAATTTCAGTTACTACTAAACGTCAGAAGTCAGATAGTCCAGCAAAATAATTTTATCTTCAAAATCCGTGTCGATACATATTTTGCAAGGTGCACCCGATTTTACTACATGTACATTCAACTCTCTTCCAAACTCAACGATTCTTGGTTAATGTTTGCTAATTATTTTACAGACAGTTTGATAGCTGTGTTAAAATTATACGTGGAAAACAACTTATCCAGAAAATTGCATGGTTGATATCTGTTGTTAACATGAGTGCTGTAACTTCTTTGTATGAAGTTAGACAGTAGTGAATGGTCCCAATGTCGGATTCGACATTGATGTGACTTTTGTCACATTATGTATTCCAAATCTTATATATATATATATATATATATATATATATATATATATATATATATATATATATATATATATATATATATATATATATATATATATATATATATATATATATACTGTATATTGGTTTTGTTTTTCAGTTTTCTTTAATGTAATGAGAAGCAAGTTCTGTAATGTCTTTTAATAACACTGTCCACATTATAATCACTTTATCACACTTTTCGTTTGTATCATTGCGTTATTTACATGTGATACGTTCGGATTTACTTACTTTCTATCTCTATTTTGTGATGAACATAAATTTGCATGCCGGGCATGTTTTAACTTGTTCATGCTTTAATACGCTGTTTTGTCTCCTCCAGATTGGTCATATTCAGAAAATGAATTAACTTCTATAAATTCAAATGTTTGTAATGGTTTAAAATATACGTTACGAATCCTCAGGCTCCTGTGGTGTCCAAAACCCATCGCCATTTATTTTAATGGAATACAGTTTCAACTCGTTTCCAACTGTTAAAAAAATGTCATTAGAGCCTTTCCATTTATCAACATACATACATTTGACTGATCATCTGTCATGTTTTGAAATATATTCAAATTGGTATATATAATATTGTTTGTCGTATACAGATGAATCTTCGTCCTAAAACAAACCCTCCATATGTTTTGCTACGCACAGACCATTTTGCAAAACCATGGATTATTTTAATTACATGTATTTCCTAGGTAACATTAGGATGATAGGCTTGTGTGAAAATTGTTTTGCCTTTTGAAAGTCATTTATTTTAAATTTAGGTGCGCCAAATGTATATGGTGCCAAGTAGCTACAAGAGCTGATCGAACGTTTTGATCATGTTCATTGATCTATGGTAGGTGTTTGTGTGAACATAAAATCAATTTGGTAAAGAGTCAACCCAATTATGGCGTCATTTTCAATCAATACTTCCATGTTGATTTCTATGGAGTTATGTAGATTTTGGTGTCTATTCAATACTTCCACAATATTGTCTATAATTTTTTAAAACATGTTTACAGCATATGCTTTATTTTGTCATAGTAGGTTCAAATGGAGTCAGTGCTTGTCGTTTCCATCACATCATTAACTTCCCTGTTGTAAATGTTTTTTTTCTTCATCAAAATGTTTATTTTCAGTACTTGTCTCTTTAAAGGTTTCTCAAAATCAAATAATTTGTATATGTTCTTTTGTGTTTTCACTCTTTGAGCCCATGTGTATTTAGATAAAATATATATCACTGTCAAAGTATATATATATATATATATATATATATATATATATATATATATATATATATATATATATATATATAAATAATATATATCCATTGTTGTAGTTTTCATATGCCTTTTGCATGTCAGATATGTATGTCTGTCACATTTGTCTCTATATCTGCCACCCAAGACGTAATTTTCACTTTTAGGGATTTTTATGTAAGTAGACTACTTGATTAACATTTCCTCAATTCAATGTTGTTTATTTTCTGTTGTAACCAGATTATTTTGCTTACACATTTGATTGATTTCGGAATTAACAAGTAGATTGTTAGAATCGAAGTTTAGATACATTTAATTATATTGCATGTCGGTCACTGAAAATAACATAAAAGCTTACAAAGAAGATGCTGTGCTTGATAAATTGTCTTTATATATTTTGACAAGACATATGTACATCTATTTATAACAGGTACATCGATTTGCAACGTTTCTTCAATCATGTCACACGAATGAATGAATTCAGATTTATGTCTTATACTGCCATTCCCGAGGTTGAATCTGAAGAAGCATAGACTCTGAAATATTTCTTATACTGCATTTCCAATGGTTGAATATAAACAAGCACACATTGATGGATTATTTCTGATTTATATCTTATTTTGTCTTTCGCATGTTTAACAAGCACATACTGAGTAGCCATTAGTCATTGTATACGAACTTTGTGTCCATAAATTCTACCTTTTTTATGTTTATCTTGTAAAGTTATGGGATGTTTAAATTCAACTGTAACTTTAGCTAAATACAAATCTGTGGATATACCCACATAAAGCTGTTTTACATTACCTAATGTTTTGTTGTGTCACGGTCTTGCAGCCAAAGCTATATTTATTTAAATGTTATTGTATTTTGTTTTAAAAACTATATTATAGCCAAAGCTACGTTTATTTAAATGTTATTCTCCTTTTTTTTCTCTCACCATCTTACAGTCAAAGATATTATTATTATCAGGTTTTGAACCATTGTACAGCGAATGCTTGTTTATTTAAATGTCATTATCACGTTTTGAACCATCGTACAGCCAAAGCTTTTTTTGTTTAAATATTATTATCATTTTTAACCATCTTACAGGCCAAAGCTATGTATATTTAAATGTTATTATCACTTTTAGAACCCATCGTAAAGCCAAAGCTATGTTTATTTAAATGTTATTATCACTTTTATAACCACCTTACAGCCAAAGCTATGTTTATTTAAATGTTATTATCACTTTTATAACCATCTTACAGGCCAAAGCTGTTTATTTAAATGTTATTAACACTTTTAGAACCATCGCACAGCTAATGCTATGTATATTTAATGTTATTATCAATACTATAACCATCTTATGGTCAAAACAATGTTTATTTAAATGTTATTGCCATTAAAAGTAATCCGTAGGTTGACATCTTTTTTCTTTTCTAAAATATTGTAGTATTCGTTTGTATTTTGTTGCATGTTTTCTTGAGACAAATCACTTTTTAGTACACTTTTAACCCATCCAACATGCAAAGATTAGACATTATCAGTATTAACCGGCATCGTTACTTTATGTTAATCTAATGAAATATTGTATCACTTCTCTGATAATAGCCAGACTATAAACGATGCAGCATTCTACCATTCAGTTTTGTATTTCAACGCTATTTGCTTTATACTTGTGTACTCGGCGCTGATGCGCCACACATATGTTCCATGTTGTATTGTTAGAGTTGTCGTTTCACTTACACTAGATGGTGATGCATAAAATGTAAGTTGTCTAGTTATTTTATATTTTTTTATTTTTCATGTTCTCGTCTCTTCAACATAAGAATATGACTGTGCCATCCTCGGATATTCCTTTCAGTTCAGCGTTAAATGCCAAAACTCTGTCGCCAGTGTGACAATATAAACGCTGACAATTGGTCCTTATTTCTTAAATACTGAAAGGTTTTCTATAGCTTGAATATGTATGTCTTTTATAGGTTAACAAATATTTCACTGGATCATATATCTGCTATTGCCTATTCAAAACGTGCCTCTCCAAATGTGTTTGTGCGTGGCCGTTTGTTTTTAGCTTTTATGGGGCATCATCAATTGTTTTTGGTTTCTGAAAATACAATGTTAGGCCATCAAATCATGTTATTCATTCATGTTGTATTCAGACAATAGTGATTGCTGCGACTGAAAATCTAAATAACAGACCAAACAAAATTGTACACTTCAAGTTGAAGCAAAACGTGCATTTGAAAATGTTCGTTCCAAGGAAGCTAGACATACATCAATTGGAATACATTGTGCGATATGTAACGCACACACTGTGGTTTCGATGTAATTTTGTTTGTTAATTATTAGTAGTCAGTATTGATGTAATTTTGTTTGTTAATTATTAGTAGTCAGTATTAATGTAATCTTGTTTGTTAATTATTAGTAGTCAGTATTGATGTAATTTTGCTTGTTAATTATTACTAGTCAGTATTATTGGAATTTGGCTCTAATCTTCAACTTTACATCTTGTCGGGTACAAAGCAAAGCTAATATTTTTCAAGCAATGGAACGTTCTCTGAGTATGATAAAAGTCAATTTCTCAAAACAAACCCCCATCGAATAACCCATCTAAAAGGTTTGATTTTGTACTGTACCTTAAACCTCTGAAATAATATTTGATTTCAGTCTTCCGTTCGGACATGACACTTGAGTATTGATTTCTTACTGGTTTTTTTTATTTCGTACTGCAGCTTGAATTTATTTTCGTAGTGTAGCTTGAGTTTTTATTTCCTACTTGAATTATGATCATGTACTGTAGAGCGCGTTTTGATTTCGTACTGCAACTTGAATTTTATTTTCGTCGTATAGCTTGAGTTTTGAGTATGAATGTATGTACCGTAGCTTGAGTATTGATTTCGCATTGCAACTTGATGTTTTAATTCATACGGTAGTATGTATTTTATAATGTTGCTTAAATCTTCACTTCGTAATGTAACTTGAGTTGTGATTTCGTACTTTAGCTTGAGTTTTAAATTTGTACTCTACTTTGATTTTTTAATTCATACTGAAGAATTATGAAAAATAAAGGTGAGGTAGGTGTTTACTCTTACAGCAAGGAAATTCTGCCGAAGAATCGCAATGCCTTAATATTGCAAGTACTTGAAAGGATATGCAGAATTGTTTGATGCGTCAGTTTAAGATAAGTACTCTCATGAAAGTACAAGCGATCCATTTTGAAGACATTCTTTGGTAAAACGTTTTTGTTTTGCGTATTTTAAGGAAAGTAACTTAGTGAATGATTTAGACAGGCCCCAAACCAGAAACAATGATCAAATACTGAAATATATTCAGAACTGTATATTTTACAGATTATATTTGCTTTATCTTGAAAACCAATAAATATTGTGTCCTGTTTCTTTAAGTTCATTTATTAAGCAATCGCTATTTTCATATCTTTATATACATTAAAATCTAATTCAAATCAATTAAATTCGTATTTACGATAATTCTTTCGTTTGATCAACAACGTATGTGATCAAGAGTTATTTCTGTCGCTTGCCGTGAAGCACTTCATCATTCGTTTTCCTGCCAGATCTTGCGGTCAGCTTCACCAGCGTGAAGATATGTTAAATAGCTTCATTGTGGTCTCACACCAGCTATCACTGATAAGATTGAAACCCGTATTTATTGCTTGCCTTGGGAACGAATTGGTCATAAATCCTTTTCAGATGAACGTAATGATCCATTTTCAAAGCAAAGCAGATTTCTTCAAGTTGGTTCACTGGAAAAGAACATATACCAGTAAGTGCCAGATTTACATCAAAACAAAGACTTGTAATAATTCAATACTTTTATCCAAAACCTATAATTTTACATACTTTATTCCTTGATTAAATGAACTTTATTTAGGTTTATGGTTATTCGGTTTACGTTTATCCGTTTTCCTCTAAAGTGTTTATAGACAGTACTAAAAAGTATTCTTTCATCAATCTTCGATAACTAATAACAAAATGTACAGTAGGACAATGCAAAAAAAATTGCATTGTCTGAATTGCATTTGCCTGTCTGAACATATTCAGTTCAGTACATCGGTGTTTTTAAAACACATTTTATTTACTTAAAATATAAACAAGACACTCAATTACATGTGCAATGGTATTTTAGGAAGTTTTACCTATGCATATATACTGACAAATTTCATTGCATGATTGTCAACGTTCTTAATAACTTTCGGAATCATTAAAGGATTCAGATGGGAAACAGATCTATAAAATCCGATTATATACGATAAGTCTTTTATGGACCAAATACATGAAACAAAAGCCTTTATGGATCGGTTATATGCATAACAAGAGTTTTTTTTAATGAACCAAATACATAAAAATAAGGCCTTTTATGGATCAATACATGTATTACAAATTAAAGGCCTTTTGTGGACCAAATACATGAAACAAAGGCCTTTATGGATCGGTTATATGCAAAACAAGAGGTTTTTTTAATGAACCAAATACATAAAAATAAGGCCTTTTATGGATCAATACATGTATTACTAATTCAAGGCCTTTTGTGGACCAAATACATGAAACAAAGGCCTTTATGGATCGGTTATATGCAAAACAAGAGGGTTTTTTAATGAACCAAATACATACAAATAAGGCCTTTTATGGATCAATACATGTATTACGAATTAAAGGCATTTTGTGGACCAAATACATGAATAACAAAAGTCATTTCTATGGATGAAATACATTATATAAAATAGGCCGTTTATGACCAAATGCACATATGACCAAAGGTATTTTATCGACCAAAATACTTGAACAACAAGAGGCCTTTTATAGACCGAATGCATGAATAAGATGAGGCGTTTAAGAGCCCAATACACGACAAGCAATAGGCCTTTCATGGATCAGATGCATAAATCAAATCTGCTTCCTCTTAGCAAAAATTGTTTAATTAAATTCAAGCCAACCTTTTAGTTAAATTTCAGTGTGTGATCATAAAAACAATGAGTAAATAAAATGTTTCCGATCTACAGTGGTTTAATGGAAGTGTGAAACTGGTATGCAATTATGACAAAAGCTTTATCAATTTTGTTACCAAACTACATCAACAGAGAAGGAAATTTATGACGTTTGGTAAATCACGAAGCAGATTTAGAAGGAAAATTGTATTTGTCTTGTCACATATATTATTTTCAATTCTATCAAAATGAAAGACATTAAAACTTGAGAAGCTTTAACTAGTAGAAAATATTTAAAATCGTTGACAATAGAACACTTTTAATGAGAATTATTAACTATTAAAGATCAGGAGAATTGTTCAGAAATTCTATTAATAATAAGCTCCTAAAACAATACGCCGGACTCATGCCCATGGTGAAGGGGACAGTAAAAAACAAACTTTAAAAAAAAACACAAGATGTATTTGGGCCGCAAAGAAACTCTTATCAGCTGACGCTTGTGAATGAAGTTTCATTTGCAAATGTTTTTAATTTACGTTAAATATACTATGCACATGCAATATTATATGCGATATGCAATCCTCAAGTAGTTTTACTTGCATTAGTTCTTTGAGAGCTTGTGTAAGGTAAATACCACGTGTGATAAAAGATTCATAATGTACCAAAAGTCTTCTGGTGTTTACAACCTTTAAATAATATAGCGTAATATAACATTTTTTTTAAAAATATGACGAAACGGCGTTGACACTAGAAACAGTACTCGCTTTTTAATACAATTATCAGATGACTTCTGCTAATTATTCAATCAAATGACTAAATTCAACTGCATTGGGTATGATGTTAGCTACAGCAGAGGCAAGCACGTGGTTCCATCATATTAGACTATCATAATCGATATAACGGAAATGAGATGTGAAAGACGCCTATACGAAGTTATGTTCTATTAACCTCTTTATTCGCCAATCATATTAATGGTTTCACATTTATGAAAGTGAAGAGCATAACAGTTCTTAAAAGAATCCTCCTTGGCACCAAATGTAACTCATAATGAAATGGGTTCTTTAAACAAAAGTAAATACTAATTCCAATGTACACTAAAACATGAACGTTTATTAGTGACTATCGCATCTACTCATGTAAGTTGAACGCAAAATATAAATCAGATTAGCAAGTGGTGTAGGCAAATATGTATACTTAAAGAATAACGGAACTGTAGAAAGGAAAATACCTATCAAGGAACTTATTCACTGATGGCATTGGTCTTACAAAGAGATGCCTTACAGTGGCTCACCATGTTGCATGTATTCCTTCATAAATGTATCCTGATTAGCGGCACAGCTACCTGTATTTTACATTGTAAAAAGGATGTAAGAAACAAAAACAGAACACAATAAATAAGCCGAAGAAATAAAGTAGATGTAATTTTGGATTCTGCTATGTAGAAATCCCAAAATAAAATCACCCACAGTGATATGCTGCATTAACTGCAGATTTCATCGCTCATATGACAAGAATAGCAATTACACAGTGAATGCTTTTCCTGGCAGTAAATAATTTTCCTGAGATAGACCATGTATCTGTGTTCCTTTGGTGCATAGCGTATCGGTGTTCAATAGGTGCGCAACGTATCAGTGTTCTTTACTATGCACAACGTATCTGTGTTTCACTGGTGCTTAACTTATCGGTGTTCCTTAAATGCTCTATGTATACGTGTTCCATATGTGCAAAACGTATCGGTGTTCCATAAATGATCAATGTATCTGTGTTCGATAGGTGCAAAACATATCGGTGTTCCTTGGGTGCATAACACAGCGTATCAGTGTTCCATAAATGATCAATGTATATGTGTTCCATAGGTGCAAAACGTATCGGTGTTCCATAAATGATCAATGTATCTGTGTTCGATAGGTGCAAAACGTATCGGTGTTCCTTGGGTGTATGTCACAACGTATCAGTGTTCCGTAAATGCTCAATGTATATGTGTTCCATAGGTGCAAAACGTATCGGTGTTCCGTAAATGCTCAATGTATCTGTGTTCGATAGGTGCAAAATGTATCTGTATTCCTTGGGTGTATGTCAAAACGTATCAGTGTTCCGTAAATGCTCAATTTATATGTGTTCGATAGGTGCAAAATGTATCTGTGTTCCTTGGGTGTATGTCACAACGTATCGGTGTTCCGTAAATGCTCAATGTATCTGTGTTCGATAGGTGCAAAATGTATCTGTGTTCCTTGGGTGCATAACATAACGTATCAGTGTTACTTAAATGCCCACCCTATCTGTGTTCGATAGGTGCAAAACGTATAGGTGTTTCTTTTGTGCACAACGTATCGGTTTCTAAGGTGTAACACATATCGATGTTCATTAGGTTCACAATGTATCGGCGTTGTATCAGTGTTCCGTTCCTCGAAACGAGATAACAGTTTCCCTTTATTATCGTGCTTCTTTCCCGAACTTTCATGGCCTAATTAAAATTCATTTGAATCTGCATTTGCGTTAATTGTTTGTATGGCATTTATTATGTGCACCTGCGAAAAGAGCTCAAAATATGTTTCAAATGAGCAAGGCATCCTGAGAAATAGCTGAGTAAATGTCATCAAATGATTCCGCTTTCCTCAGATGGTTTAGAATCAAGTTAGTAAATGAACCCTCTCGAAGGCAGTGCAACATTAAAAGCCAGCTATTGCAAAATGACCTCTGAGTTCAAAACGATACAAATAAACAGGCTATACACTGCATTATTACTGAACGTTCATAAAGCTTCCACATTAAAATAACGATGGACGTTCATGTTATATACAACATAATACTTGATCTTATTAAAAATATATATTAATTCTACTAAATTAGTAGCATCTAACTCTAAAACACTTATAGACCATATTTCAAACAATACAAAAGAAACTGTTTTGGAAGTAATGGTTTCAAAGATTGGCATAAATGATCACTTTATAAATGTTTCTAACACGTAATGTCAATGTCAAATCAATACAATCAATATCCATAAATCCATTACTTATAGATCTTATTAAAAAAAAATCAAAGATTCTGTTAAATTCATGGAGGATCTGAAACAGATTCCATGGAATACAGTCCAAATCTGTGAACATATTGATGCTGTTTAGATACTTGGACAGATCTGTTCATCAGGATAGAAAACAAAAATGGCTCTTTTAAAAACACAGGATAAAAAAAAATCACCAGCCAGGCTGGATATCTCCAGAAATTTTAGAAGCAATAAAGCAAAGAGACCAATTAAAATATGTAGGAAATCCAGCTGACTAGTTTGTTGGAATTAAGTTAATAAAATAATGTATCAAGCCAAACAAATGCGCTACAAAAAAGAGCTGGATGAAAACATAAATAACCTGAAATCTATCTGGAGAGTGTTTGCAGAGTTTGGTGGAGGAAATGTAAGAGTAAAACTGAACTATTTTTCCAACAATCATGAGTGCATTTATACCGATAATCCAACTGACATCTCAAATATTTTAATGACATTTTCATTCAAATTGCTGAAAGCTTAAAGAACCCAGTACTTTAACTGAACATCTGGAACAAAAAACGTTTTGTGCTAAACAAAACCTATCAAACAATATAAAGTTTGACATTACTGAAATGTGTTTTAAAAAATGGATGATTGTAAATCTACAGCATATGATATGATTCGACAAAGGCTACCGAATATAGCTGCTTATGCAAGAGTAGAGACTATAGCATTCATTTGCAATAAAAGTATTAGGTCTAATAAATTTCCACAAAGATTTAAAACTGCCGAGGTTGCTCCATTGTATAAAGCGCAAACATAGGATACTGTAAATAACTACAGACACATCTCCATCCTACCTTGTATTTCCAAATTACTAGAACAAAATGTACACGAATATTTTCTCAACTATTTGATCACTTATGATCTTATTCTTGATAATCAAACTGGCTTTCGACAGAATCACTTCTTTGAAAATGCATTTATATATTTGATTGATAAATGGATGAAAGCATTAGATCAAGGACACATGGTAGGTACTATTATGGTTGATTTGTATGAAGCTTTTGATATTGTCGACCAAGAATGTTTGCTTCAAAAACTAAATATCGATGAATGCAGTGGAAACTCACTAAAGGTGACTTCAGACTTAACCTATAGAGTGCAAAACGTATCTTCAAATGGTTAACTTTCTCAAAGTATAAATATTAATTGTGGAGTATCACAGGGCGCTATTCTCGGTCCTCTCGTTTTCATTCTATTTATCAACGACTTACCTCTTAAGATAGGAACTTCAGTTTCTTCCACTGACCTATATGCAGATGCTACAACACTGTCTGAGGCGGGTAAAACAAAAACGGTACTTGAAAATAACTTACAAGATGCTCTAAAACAGACGAAAAGGATGGTGCAAAGAAAACAGTATAAACATAAGCAGAATAAACGAAAGCCCTACTAGTTACAATGCACCAAACACGAGCAAAGCTAGTCAGCAACAAACTCCAGGCTCTATTTGAAATGTGAGCCTTAATATGATCTCCCATGATACAATTCTTGGTGTATTCGTAGATAACAATCTTACTTGGTGTATTCACATTAAACATATGTGAGAAAAGGTTAATTCCTATCCTTAGCTACTGAAGAAAATCAAAATATACATTCCTCTTCAATAAAGGGTCATCTTTTATAAACGATGTATTCAGCCATATCTGGACTACTGTAAGTAGTTTGGGGTAATACCTCCACTTCAATTATAACAACATTTTTAAGACTCCAAAAGCGGGTTTGTCATTTAATATCTAGATCAATATATTGATACTTGTTAACAATACATGAAAGAATATTTCCTAGAAAAGCCAAACTTAAGTATAATGTTCCCAGAAAAGCCATTCCTGTCTATCGAAAGAATATCTTTCACCAAAGAGATGTTGATGTTACTCCAACTATTTGAGGTCGATAAGAAGTAAAACTACATTATATCAGGGCCAAACAAGGACTTGTTAAAAAAATAAGTTTTCAATATACTGGTCCACTGGCATGGAACGACATTCCCATTGACATAAGGCAGGCTTCTAAAATTTCTTCTTTTCATAATCAATGTCTCAATTGAATGAAATCTTTAGACATTGAGTAATTGTAGTAATATAAATAATGTCTGCTTTTCTCTAATATTCCATCATTTTCACAGTTGAAGTTTAGTTTCCGATACTGGGTGATATTTTATATTTTTATGTGTTTACTGATGCCCTGCATATGCTCCAGGCTTGGTACTTCCATTATTGAAATCACTTAATTATTTAGTGTCAAGCCATATTTTTCACCTAACGTTGTATACACTGTATATATTGTTTATACTATATATAAGGTCGCAAGGTAGATTAGTTTGGTAACTAATTGAATTGCCTCCTCTAAACAGTCTTTATTATTCTATTTCTTACTATTATTAATATTATTATTATTAGGTTAATGTACGTGCAGTATATATATATATATATATATATATATATATATATATATATATATATATATATATATATATATATATGTATGTATGTATGTATGTATGTATGTATGTATGTATGTATGTATGTATGTATGTATGTATGTATGTATGTATGTATGTATGTATGTATGTATGTATGTATGATCTACTTTGTATACAGGTTATACTTATACTGAACTGTTCTACATGCTATACGACACTGTTCTACAGGTTATGTAGCACTGTTCTACATGTAATACAACATTGTTTTACAGGCTATGCAAGACATCTACAGGTTATACTGAACTGTTCTAAAGGCCACACAACACTGTTCTACATGCTATATTATACTGTTCTACGCTGTATACAATTATTACAAAATTAAATGTACATTGTGATGAACAGTGTCAAGATGAACATTTAGTGAATCGATGGAGACCTCAGAGACTACTGATAGTACGTATTTAAGCACTGTTTACAAGATATTGTCAAATTAGTGTTGATTTGTCATCCATTCCTTTCTGAGCTTTTTCAAGGGTATGGATGTCTTATGATATTCTTTAAGAAATAAATTTTTTTAAAAAAAAAATGCTAAACAGGTGATATTGACTTGTGTCTATCCCACTGAGCCCGGTACAACCACATACCGACCACTATTTACATTCGGCGTAAATCGGGATAAAGGAAGGTTACTTTTTACATATCATCTAAGCACAAGAACATTCTTGTGCATTTAACAAAAAGTCCATTAGTATATGATGTTAGAAAACATTCGTTGATTTATGTCTAGTTTCCCACATCAAAATTCAACTGTATCCAATATCTCGGTAAATGGGTTATCTTCTGAGCATTGATATTTCACTACTGCCGACTCTGCACCAACTGCATTTTCGTCGGATTCAGGTGTCTGTAATACCTTTTACCATAACACGTGATAAAGGACAATCTCATACACTAATACGACTTTATCGGCATACAGCGCCAAAAAAGTAACGACGTATAGTTTCGAACCAAAGAAGATATGGTTTGAACGAAAGAAAACTTTGGAATCTTTGATAATTATCGCGTCCTATACAGGAAAGTCCTGCGCGTAAACACGTCTGTACAGTTTCAAGCACATGTCGATTTGTAGAGCAACTAGTGCAAACTAACTTCGGTATACATTGGCACGTGTATTTTATTCATGAATGGAACACCATACAGATGCCGCAGTACTGTTATATGTTTACGGAATGTTAATGGGTAGTTGTTTTAATACTGATTTCTGTTTTTAATCTTCAACTTGGAAGGTTCTGACACTCATGAACACATTTGTATCATACACGGAGAGAACAAAGGGGAATGCACCTGATCCTGTTGAATGAGATAGAGTGTGATTCGTACGGACAAGTTAATTCGAACATAGCTTTCACAGCATGTAAAGATACGAGTATTACAGCAAAACAAGAAGGTTACATTCCTGTTCCAATGAATTTAGAGAACTTTTCGCGCCCTTTTCCAGCAATTCAAGTCGAAAATAAAAGTAGCATGAACTATATGCTTATACTTACATCGATCGATAGATAAAAAAAAGACAAAGACGAAAGTAGGAAGAGGTGTGTTGATGAAAAAGAAATGGATATTTGGTATTAAATATGCATATTGTCAGTGTTTTCTAAAGCATATGTAGTCGATTAAATAGCTGCTCACAAAAAGGAACCAAACTTACCTATATATCTGATATCATAGTGTCAATTAAAAAATACTTAAATATTTGTCTTGAGTTTGCATTCAAGTTTACTTTTGATGAATACCATACACAAAAAACTTTAAGCAATTTTATTTTAAATATATCTCATTTATAGTCATTGGATATTTGGGAAAGGATATAAAATTACAAATTATAACCTTATTTTACCAAACAACAAGAATTTACTGTTTGAATAACATATGTTGAACCGACAGTAACAAATATATGTACAACATGATGGAGTAGGGTAATGATTCAAAGAAAAAGAAAGAAAACTTTTGTACCTATGCAGAAATATATAGGTTCAGATACACGCCCCCCCCCCCAACCCTCCTCCACCCCTGCCATATTTTATGACTTGGAAGAAAACTGAATTATCTCAATTTAATTGCATGTAAGAGAAATGACAATCGTGGAAACGTTGCTAGATAGATGTTGATAGCACTCGATTTGTTTTATATCGTTCTTGTTAATCCTTTTGACATATATTGGTTATATCGCGCAGAGCAAAATATGAGTTAAATGTCATTAAAAGCCCATAGAGTGAGCCGAAATGTGCCCACGAGCTACGGAGTACGAGTCTGACGCTCTGCGTCTCCAAGGTAAAATGCGATGCGTTATGGTTATTGTCCTGTAAGGAATGTTGTAACTAAAGTTTCCAAATAGAATTCACTTTTGCAATCATCGGCTAAGTAGCGAGCCTGAATAATAAAACCTAACTTCAAAGAATATTGCTCGCCATCTTAGTTTTTAGAGGTAATTATTCGAGCAGGGCGTGATTATTTCTTTATTCGAGATAGGTTTTCTCGGTGGAAGAGTAATATAATGTTGACATAAACTGTCAGAGCTACACAACTGGTACATCATTAAAATTAGTATTCCCATTTTACTCACACATACCTCTAAGCAATAGCCCTTGTGACTTGCACTTTACATTAAACAAGTTATTTCAGTCACCACTAATATGATTGTCAGTCTTCAATCATCAGCACGACTTGATGTGAAAGAAAAGATTAGACGCGTAGTAACGGGACGGTTGCGCTTTCCCCTGGTCTTGAAGTGCCGAAACCTCCGTGCACCAGAGGTCTTGCGTCAACACAAACAATATAATCAGTTGTAAGTTCAATATTCGTAGATTGGAGGTTATAAGACCCAAGACAGACCGATTGTATCAATTAAACACTTTGTCAAGGCGTATCGTAAAATGTTAAATTTTTAAATTCGATTTCCAAATTTCATTGAAACATTTTAATAGTTTTGAAAACCGACAACTTCGTTGTTTGAAGCGAAATGCTTTTTCTTTTAAATAATTTCTCACCGATATTCGTTCATTGCCTTGCATCTTGCTTCATGCCATTTTACATCTTTTTTTTAGTTGTAATTGCGAATGAAATAATGCTTCATTCTAATTTAGTTTTGTCCTCTCCAAATCATTCAATATTGTTCGCTCAAAGAACACTCTTCATTTCTTTACGGTGTTCTTTTGCTAATCATTCACTGCTAATTATGGATATATCTTGACTTTATTTTCCTAATCATTCACTGCTAGTGAAGGGGATCGCACACAGGAAACTGTTCATTTCTTTTCGTCATTTTCTAATCGTTCACCACTATAATTCTGGATCGCTTACATACCAATTCATTGCACAAATAGTTCATCCCTGAAAGAAAAACGAACCTTGGTTCTTTATGTGTCTTAAATGCATATCCTCAATGAATGGAAATATATGCGCAAATTTATGTTTAAAAAATAGAAACACTTACAGTTTTAAAGATATGGACAACTAATTTCAAACATTCACGAAGATGTTATAGGCTATGAGAGTCGCCATGATGCAAACATTATATATATAATGTGTGCGTGTGTGTTTCTTAGTATGTCTTACAAGGCACACTTTCACACTGTATTACCATCTCGATCCATAGAATGTCGAAATATTAGTAAACAGTTCAGTTGTGAGAGCCGCAATAGTCTATTCGGTGACCTTGCTAAGTCCATTCTGTCTGAGTGACTAATAATGACAGTCGGTTGAATACGAGTTTAGTATCTGGGTTCAATTCTATCTGAGTGCATATATATATATATATATATATATATATATATATATATATATATATATATATATATATATATATATATTTCTTCGAGTAGTACTATTATGTAATTACAAATTTTTCTTTGATCTTTTTCAGAGTCTACTATATCACTAATTTGCTTTCACATAATCACACAAGGAACACACCAAAAATAAACTGGAATACTGCACATATAAGGTTCAAGTTTTTCTCAAACAAAGCACATTTTGGGATATATCTATATTTTTTAAAACAAATAATGCAAATAAACAGGAAGTTAACAAACCTAAGGAAACCAACAATAGCAGATTGTAGAACTGTACTTTAAGTAATTGTATATTTATGTATATTTAGAAATAGAAACCTCGATTTTCTACAAGTTTGACTATATATCTGGCTAGTTTTCTCACTAATTATGATAAATTTCTAAGCTATCTGGCCTTGGTTTCTCACTAATTGTGCTACATTTCTAAGATATCAAGCCTAGCATTCCCGCTAATTGTGCTACATTTCTAAGTTATCTGGCCTAGCTCTCCCACTAATTGTCCTACGTTTCTAGGCTATCTGGCCTAGGTTTCTCACTAATTGTGCTACATTTCTAAGCTGTGTGGCCTAGTTGTTTCACTAATTGTGCTACATTTCTAAGCTATCTGGCCTAGCTTTCTCACTAATTGTGCTACATTTTTCTAAGCTATCTGGCCTTGGTTTCTCACTAATTGTGCTACATTTCTAAGCTGGACGTTGACTACTATTTTTCAATTATCCTTTAGTTGCTGGAACACAATTAGAATGTCAACATTATATACAGTTGGTCTCTAGGTCAGTTCGTTAGAATGCTTAGTCATGTCATTTTTAAATTTGATTATGACCGAGTTGCACACTCATAACGAAATATAAGCAATGTTGCATTTTGAACCTTGGAGGAATAAATTTCGTTTTGTATTCACCTGATTGCAGATTTTGACCTTTATTAACTTATTAAAACCCAGTACTATTTATTGTTAGAAAAACAATGTTGGAAGTTTTTAAAAAGCACATTGAGAAGTTAAAAATGTTGACTGTCCTATGTTTGAGATCGATTTATCAGTTTGTAAGGTAAGCACGATATTTTGTATTGTAAGTAGGCATACAACTATACTGGGAGCATTACTCCGAAACACTTGCATACTTTTTGATAATTGCCTCGATAGCTTCTGTTAACTTCTTGCTAGACACTGTTATCTTCTTGCTACACACTGTTATCTTCTTGCTACACACTGTTATCTACGTGCCACACGCAGTGCAAATTGTAAACCAACATCCAAAACTGATTAGGACTGGACCACGTTCTAAATATTTTATGGAGACATTTGGGTCAATAAAAAGAACGACTGACTTTAACAGGTAGGTATCTAGTATGTTATATAACTGATCGCTCTGTATCAGTGAATTTGTCTTCTACTTGACATAGTTAAAAAACAAAACAAAACAAAACGTTAAGATTTTCTATTATATTAACACTGTTTATTTGGGCTGTCTATCACCATTCTTAAATCCTAGACGAAAGCAATATGACATCATCAATAAATTCACAATGGCTTGACACGAAACTATATATAGACTTTACATATGTCTGAATGTTCCATGTATACAGAATGCAGAAGAGAAGAAAACAAGTTGCCAAAGGTATGCCCGACTACGGAAAAGCACGGTAAGGTCGGGGGAAGATAATCTTTCTCACACCTTCGAGGTGCAGACATACCGCAAAAAAAGCTGATAATATCAATATTGTGACTACAGATTAGTGAGAGATAAGAGATGACAGATCAGATGCTCCAGCCAAGCAAGATTATAAGTAACTGGATATAATATAATGGATTCAGTAAATACACTGAAAGAGGTGATGAAATGTATGTTGCCACAGGTTTATTTATAAAACGTTTTATAACGTAATTATCAAAAGAAACCAACTCACATCTCCTGATTCAAAATAACACGGTTTTCCTGGTGTTGCTTTTGAAAATTTGTATGTTTTTTAAAGTCTAATTTTGAGTCGACCGCTCCGGTGGCCTAATGGTTAGAGTGTCCGCTTCGGATGCGATAGGTGAGCAGGTTAGAACCCAGGTAGAGTCATACCAAAGACACACACACACACACACACACACACACAAATGTTGTGTCTTCAAACGAATTTTGAAATCAATTTTAATACAGAAATAATATGAATTTTAAGGAAGATATATATTTGTTATATACAGGATATACAGGTTGATGAAAAGCTGAAGATAAAATGGTGCATATACAGCGTCTATAACCATGTTTATAATCAAGTTTCGCCATTAAATTAAATGTCAGTGTATAAGGAATACAATTAGGGAAAACAATCACAATAACCTGATGAATGTTACTTCGTTTCACTTCGATAGATTGATCATGCGCACTTATATCTGTTCGAAATTGCAACAGGCTATGCAAACTTAAAAATGTTAGAAATTGTTACGGGCCATGTTAAATGAGTTAGAAATTGTTACGGGCCATGTTAAATGAGTTAGAAATTGTTACGGGCCATGTTAAATGAGTTAGAAATTGTTACGGGCCATGTTAAATGAGTTAGAAATTGTTACGGGCCATGTTAAATGAGTTAGAAATTGTTACGGGCCATGTTAAATGAGTTAGAAATTGATACAGGCCATGTTAAATGAGTTAGAAATTGATACAGGCCATGTTAAATGAGTTAGAAATTGTTACGGGCCATGCACACTTAAATCTTTTAAAAATTGCTTACAATCCCCTAAAGATCGTACTAAATGACCCTTACTTCAATGTAAATACTCATTTCGTCAAAGGTAAACCATGAATTCACTTACCTAATATCCCTTGCTTAAGACATACTACTTTCTCCAGAATAAAAACACTCACCAGAACGGATGTTTCCACAATTTTATTACTCTTTGCTCATAGTTGTTCATTCTACCTGTAAGTATTGCCTTCGTTCCACTTTGAAATTAATGTTTCGAAGACATTAGAATGGAAGTAATTAAATCTCCATGCGAAGGGCACGTGGATACGAAACCAACAACACCTGTGTAGGTCACGTAACTATCATGCTTCTACGACTCAATGAAGATCAGTTCTCATTTGGTACTGACTCCTTACACCGAATACGTGCTGGAACGAACTTGTACTAATCAATCCTTTTCCATGTCTTTTACATTTCATTAGATGGAACCAGAAAGATACCAACTGAACTGCGAATTACTGTAATGGCACTTTTTAAGGTTCAGTTATGTGTATGAAACATACCCAAGGATGTCAGCAATGAATGGTCAGCAATGAATGGTGCACTAGAAAAGGCAGAACAATGATAGCTACGTTTGCGACATAATGCTTTATTTTCTATAGAAAAGTCCAACCAATGTTTTATGCTTAACCTGGATAAAAACGTGGCGATACTGAGTGAACTAGTCCAAATATATTCAGGAATCAATACATGTGAACATGAAATTTTTCATAGACAAATCAAAATGTTACTATGTTAATTTCGAAGACTATATCTTCGTTTCTTTCCTTCCATTCCTGAATTCTAAGCGTTCCGCACATCTATTTGATTTTGTACGAACAAAGTACATCTAAAACTGCAGTTGAGATGATATGACGTAATCATAACATGGACACAGAGGAAAGCGGAAATTTCTTTCGTTTTCTATGACCTGGCGTATGAATTTTCTTTCCACAATTTTAAATATCATATTTGTATTTAAAAAAATGCTTACATCGACCAAAGGAATTTACTCCAGCCACGTTTGTATTCGCTTAAGGAGACAAACAGCACACGAAAAATCATCGATCTGTGACGTTTCGTGTATTTAATCCTAAATATAAATGTATTAAAACTGACAAATTTTCTTTCCTTTGAGATTTATGTCGAAACACAATTTGATAGCTTTCTGATTTACCCTCCTCCAACTGTGACATCAACACAAAAGTTAGATTATATTTATTATGACCCAAATAAATCAAGTCATTTGTAACTTTTCCCTGAAAGTATGCATATATGACTTTGTTAGAGATTTTCGGATCGTTGAAGGACACGTATAAGAAAATTTTGTTCTTGTCAACAATTTATTTAAAGCACAGAGTTTGATGCTCTGAGCAAGAATACGTCAAATTACAATGATATTTTACCGACTCCATTGTTAAGACACTCATCCAATAATATTTGTGATTAAATTAAATTTAGAAAACCTGCTGGACCTTCTCTTGCTGACGGAAGAAATCAAGATCGGTTGCCCCACATGACTGTTCTGTTAACCTGCATGTTCAGATGGATGAACTCTTAGCTTGAAATATTCGAACACTGTAGTTCTGTACCAGCTGAAATGTCTTCAATCCACCAAATGGGTTGATAAGTATTTTGTTTTCACATAGACCATACATTTAGGTCTCTCCCTATCCAATCGTTTCGGGAAGAAAAAGAATTCCGACTGTGAATACAATCTTTTGATGGCTAGGCCGATGCAAATAAAAAACGATGATGGTTGTTTTTGCATAAAATGTGGATTATACACCAGCAGCTATCACTAATGACGTTTCCAGTAATAAAGCTAGTATTTCACCCATACAACACGATGCCTGGGATGCCACTACATCCGAATGCAAAGCCATGAGATTTAGATTTAATTCCGCCACGTCAATTTCAAACAGTTATGGAGATGATGGTACTTTTGGGAGAATATATATATATATATATATACATTAATAAGACCTCCTCTATCTATTTTAACTTCTTTTAGAGTTTTATCTGCAGGGTATCCGACAAGGAGCTATTATTTGCAATTTATACTTATTTGCTATTGAATCATATTTTTAATGTATGTATGTATGTATGTATGTATGTATGTATGTATGTATGTATGTATGTATGTATGTATGTATGTATGTATGTATGTATGTATGTATGTGTGTGTGTGTGTGTGTGTGTGTGTGTGTGTGTGTGTGTGTGTGTGTGTGTGTGTGTGTGTGTGTGTGTGGGTGTGTGTGGGTGCGTGCGTGCGTGCGTGCGTATGTATGTATGTATGTATGTATGTATGTATGTATGTATGTATGTATGTATGTATGTATGTATGTATGTATGTATTTGTACTGTTTATTCAATAAAAGAATGAATTTATGAATGTATGGGGAGAAGTTCCTTTAAAAATCGTCTTTTTCGATACCTACGAGACTGATACATTATTGGTCATATTTCTCCAACTATAAATGAAGATTATGCATTTTTTCTTTAAGATATAATCCAATATGTTCATTCAGTACTGCTTTCCGCATCTAATGTAACAGTCGATTCTGTCTCTTTTATAAATGAAATTCCTGATGATGGAAGACCCAGGGTTGCCGAGCGGTCAAATTCCCTGGGCCGAGCGGTCTTTACAGATCACTCACATCTCACCAATATCCGCATGGGATCAAGGTTCGGCTCGGCCAATGTGGGTATGGGAGAAAGCTTGCTACTAGCTTCACGTAAGTCGGTGGGTTTTCCAGGGGTCTTCTTGGGTTAAATCCTGCACCAAATGTACCTTCCGTTGTGTATAGTCTATCATGTGGTGTAAAATGGCGTTAAACCCACAAAATCAAAAGTCATTCATACGTAGATTTTGTTTTCAAAGTTAAGGCGTCAGCTTAATGGCCACCCAGGACAAAACAATTTGTATACAGTGACAAAACAGTTTGTATACAGTGACAAAACAGTTTGTATACAGTGACGCGTCCATTGGAATGGTCCTTTATTTTCGAACTCACTGAGAACATCGTACGTATATTGTAAATTTGGAACGTGTTTCCTGCCGATACAATAATAGACAGGTTTTGGCTACAATACGAAAACATTTCTTCACTTTTATATAACCTCCATAGAAAAAATGGTGTGGAATATCAACAACGCACAACAGAAGCCAAAAATACGAATACTGCATAAATATGAAATGTATTGGATTTTTAGAACCCGTATTCCCCACGTAGTTCTACATACTTCCTTAGTCTTATTATCTAATAATTAAACGCCATTTTGAATCTACCACTTGGTATGTTGTTCATACATTGGAAAAGACCTTTTAGCCCCAGAGCTGCTTTCAAATCATCTGCTGCCCTATGCAAATATTAAATAGAGCATTTCAGTCAAACAATCATTCGGAACAAAATCAGGGCTGAATGTAGGCTGTGGCAGCGTTGGATTCTGTCTTCCTTCAATAGTCTGTCAAGGAGGTGAATCTTTGTGCCGATGCACTGTGACTGAGCAGATTGGATAACTCGGGGTGGGCAGTGTAGTATTCCATAACTTTTGGCAACATTTGCTGGTGTAACAATGTCCAGTGATACTAGAAGAAACAGGCACATTTAATTGGACGATATTCCTTTGTTTCGAAACACAATGTATACCAGACTCTCTTGAAAGCCGAATGAATTGTGGTCTCAGCTCATTTCATCTGAACAAGGCATTATTATTTTCTCATGACTCTGGTTAAAAAAATGTATTTCGTGCTTCATCATCCGTAACAATCTCATAAAAACATATGTTGTCACTCATTTCATATTTGGCTAGTAGTAGCTGTTTTCATCTAGAGCGTGATTTGCATCAGTCGTCAATAAACGCATCAATCATCACAAAAGCCTTTCTGAGTTTCAAACGATTCGTCAGTACATTAAATAAACAGCTTATAACTTGGTTCCACTAAGTATCGAGCATCTTCCTCAGTTGCAGACCCCCTCCCCCGTTCATCACAGCTGGCGCTTCCACCTCCCAAATAATGGTCTTGCAGAACATGAGGCCTCTTCCATTGGTTCGCGACCATCTTTCAAAGAAGAAACAACTTTAAAAATGTAGGATATGACACAGAAATATGTACGTTACTTGTATCTAAGTCCGCCTTGTTTTCAGTTTGAGGGTACCAAACAGAATTCAGAGATTGTAAAATGCTCTTTGCTCCATATCAGAGTTCTTTCTCCGACATATCACTGTCAGTGTCATTTATCTATGTTGCATCCCATTCATATATAAAGATGTCCGGTGTGCTTAATTTGCAAATGCTGATTATTTTATGGAATATAAATTTGTTTGTCGATCAGAATTACATTTATTGACAGGTTTTAAGTACCAAGAAAGCAATTAAAATATTTAGAACTTTACCAATACCCCTTGTATGAATACCAATCTTTGCCGTAGAAACTGCTTAAAGTCCAGTCTGTGCCTCCTCCTACCAAACTAGTTGTACTGATTAAGGAAAAGAAGACAACTGGAATATGTTGTGATAGTTTTCACTGAAGGGATCAACCCATTTGCACTTGTATTCTTCTATTTGTCTTCAAAAATACTGTTTCCTTTATACACAGGGGTTAAAAGAATGTTCATCCCACTTAGAGTAAAATGACACACATAACAACAAGATTTCATTGCACAGCTTACTGAATGCAAATAACTCTAAGTAATTTTGTATGTGAACAATAGTAACGACAGAGAACTTCTTGCAAAATTATTCAGTTTTGTTCTCTCAATCCCCAAATGCAATATGGAGAAAATGTCCATTTTTGTTTTCTGATAAGAGATTTTGATGAATGGTAAATTCACAATCGAGGAAACTGATATCGTCAGTCAACGAGATCATATGTTCTCTTGTAGAAACGAACGTTCATCAGCTGCCTTGACATATGGTAGCGATCAACGTGTGTTCCATAGATCACCTGGTGTGACGTAAGGCTCCAGTTAGTTGACCGCATGACGAGAACTTTTAGTTTATCTTAATAATAATAATAATGTGGATTTTGTATAGCGCCTACTCTTTAGAAGTTCTAAGCGCTTTACAACATCTATAATGATTTTACTACAAAAATAAAACAAACACCATTAAATTATAATATATTATAAAAACATGCTGAAAATGTTTAAGATAGGAAACATTATTAGTTCTTAAAGTTTGTTCTTGCAGTCGAGAAAGGTGAGTTTTAAGACCACTCTTGAAAAGAATCATTGTGTCTGTGTGTCTAATTTCAGTGAACAGCCAGTGTAAGGTACAGAGCAGCTGGGAGGTGTGCTGCGATCGTGGTACTCTAAGGATGATCCGATCAGCTCTGTTTCGAAATCTTCAAAGTTTCTGGAATATATATTGAGACGAACCAGACAGAATTGAGTTACAATACTCCAGTTTTTAAAGTACTAATGAACATATAACCATTTCAGTGGCATCAACGGAAGATATTTGCGAATGGAGCTGATGCGTCTCAGCTCAAGATATGCAGCCTCCTGCCTTGCATATGTGATGACATGTTGGTGCAATGTGAGAGTACTGCCCAGAGTAACATTTAGGTTTAGTACTGACTGTGTTAATTTAATGTTGGTGTTGCTGATATTTATTGTTTGAGGTAAAGGATGTGAATGAGAAAGTCTTTGTGTTATAATCAGAATGGCTTCAGTTATCAGCATTCATCTGCAGCTTGCTACATGTCATCCACGATATCACATCAGAAATGCACCTCTCTACTCCTTGGATGGTAGCATCAACTTCAGTTGGGTGGCTAGAATTGTATAGTTGGGTGTCATCCGCGTACAATAGGCGAAATACTGGATGATAATATAATAAGACTTGAGAACGGCTGACTGTACAGAATGTAGATAACGGAACAGGTCCAAGAACAGACGTCTGCAGAACACCACAATCCAGATCAATTGGGCTGGAGTGTATTCCATTTGCATACATAATTTGTGTCCTGCTGATTAAATGTGACTTGGACAACGGTAAGGATGTATTGTGAATGTCAAATACATCCTGCAGACGGTGAAGTAATATATCATGGTATATTGTGTCAAATGCTGCAAACAAACAACAGAAGGTGAGGACTTTTATATTTCCGCTATCCAAAGCAGAAAGAATGTCATTAACTAATTTCAGAAAAGTAGTTTCAGTACTGTGGCAAGAGTGATATATAGACTGTACATTGCTAAAAAGACTGTTTGAATTCAGATGAGATACAAGTTGGGTTAGAACAACATTTTCGAAGATGTTTTATATGACCGGGAGATTAGAAACTTGGCGGTATTTCTTTAAATCGTAATAGAGAAAAGGACAGAGACAGAGCTATTAATAACATCAGTTAGTGAAGGCAATATTGGATCTAAGAACTCAAGCAGCAGTGATGACCGATTGTATCAAGTTCACAGGACTTTGGTGCACTCTCAATCTCGATTGTACGTACTATATGCATAGCGACAGGTTCAAACGCTGCTAATGATTGTCACTGAAATTCTCTTTGGCAATTTTATGGTGACGACGAGTCATTTTAAACTGTGCCGTCAAGCTTATCTCTAACGGTTTGTATCTTGTAAATTTGCAAACAGGTCCAGAAGGTCTACTGGAGCGAAGGTCTTTGCAGCTGAAACTTTTTCGTGATCTTATAATTGAAGTGGATAATTTCTCTGCATGGACTATGTTTATGGCCTCATATATATGCTTATTAATAGTGAGCCTGGTTGAAAGCCACGGACTCTCCGCTTTACGGCGGTCTCTTTTAGCAGTGCGAAGCGTGTCCCTAACACTGTTATACCGCAGAAAAAACCTTTGAATTGATACTCGGCACTTTGCAGCTGAGCCATGTTTTTAAAGCAATGAACGCATGCAGTTATCGATTTCTTCTGCTGTAGGAGGTAAGGAAGTTGTTAGGTTTGCTTGGATGGTTCTATTTATCATACGGAAGTTTCTCTTAATAGCAAATAAAGGTGGAGGGTTAGGGACTGATACGTCCAGATGGCATATAATGCAAGAGGTGATCTGATGCAGGTTCATGGGATACAAGGGTAGAAGGTATAATATTATCATCAGGTCTATGAGGAATCCAGTCTAAAATGTTTATGGGTGGGTTGGTTAACTGACTGTTTAAGATTGAAAACATGAATGGAATCTAGGAGTTTTCTTTTTATGTGTGTTGGTTTCCAAGACAGTCAAAGTGAAAGTTGAAATTTCCAAGAATAATCAGGTTGCTACCTTTCGAATTACCATACTCCAGGAGATTTGGAAACTGCTTCAAAAAGATAGATTCAGTCAACTTGTTTGTCTCCCAGGAGGAGGGCGGTAGATGCTGAAAAAATGGACTGACCTTTATTTTAGTGTGTGTCTTGTTTGGTGTAGTTCAAAAGATGTGTGGCAGAATGGAAGGTTGTGGTGTGGTTAAGACATTTTACCATGGATTTTTTTTTGTTATGACAGCAATTCCACCTCCACGAGAGTTGCTGGCGAACGACTTGATGGAGTAACCTGGGTGTTCGATCCGCGCACATGGGCTCATTGCCTGATATTTTTAGCCATGTTTCTGTCCGGAAGAAGACGTTGATATTCTGGTCGTTGCTAAAATTAACTTTTTCTGGGATCTATGGTCCTTCTGATGTGGGTATTGCATAATGAATTACGCATTAGTATCTCTATGATAGTTGACACAAAGTTTGACGATTTAATAGGGATTTGCACCAGGTTATCTAAATTTACGACCGAATTTTTAAATGTTGAGGCGGAAAGGGCGAAAGGGAGATAACTGGACTTTTTCTTCCTGTTCTAAGCCGGCCTTCTTTGAAACAACGTTTATTTTTTCGCTTCCGTTTTCATTTAGGTATTGATGAATGTAGTCCCAGTTCGTTTAGTCTTGAGCTCAATATAGTGTGGAGAGCCAAGGAGTGGTCATTCTAGTGTCCAGATGTTGATGTTCTTAAGATCCAGGCGGTGTCTGGCAAATCTTGACAGCTGGCCTTGCAGTTGTGGAATGAAACATCGATGAAAGAAACTTGATAAGTTGTATTCTGTTTTCCGGAATAAACTCATTTGTGGATATGCGATAAACTTTAACAGATATGGATATGAGATAAACTTCACCATACATAGATAGAATATAAACTTTACCTTATGTGGATATAAGATGAACTTACCGTATGTAGATACGAGATATATTTTACGTGGGTACGAGGTAAACTTTACCTCATGTGGATATGAGACAAACGTTATCTTATGTGGTATGAGATATTTTTACCGTGGATAAGAGTTGCAATTTACCTTATTTGTATGAGATAAATTGTACCGAATGTTCATATGAGAACAATATGATACATTAAGAGAATGGATAAGCACTGTAATAGAATAGCACCAAACGCTTACCTGATTATGAATTGAGATAAATCTGCAGGATAAGGAAAGGAATAACTATCCTGAAAGGGATGACTAGCAAAATATGGCGATGGAAAACAAGATGGGATATTAAAGATAACCGTAGGACAAATCTGAATGTCATAGGAAAATCATACCGGCAAAACATGCTGCCCATTTAAGGACAAAACTGAGGAATGGTTATCAGATACATTTATTTTGTATATATTGAGTAACGCAACAAGCCTGAGGAATGGTTATCAGATACATTTATTTTGTATATATTGAGTAACGCAATAAGCCAGGAAACATATAATCAAAAACAGTAATAATCTAATTATCTTCAAAGAATCGACGAGGCAGGCATATAAATAAAGTGTGAACCGGTATATTTGTATTTGTACCCCATCATAAATGCATCATACACTTATACGTAAGTTCATAATTGTGTTCTTAAAATACGTGTCTTGAATTATCATAAAGTACAAGAACTTAAGTTGCTTTTCATGCACTTAATTGTCTTCATCACTATGGGTATATTTTTGATTTTTTTTGTTTTGTAAAGTGGTAGGATTATTTGCAAGAAATTTTGCTTCTTATTATTTATTGAAGACACTAATTTAAAGCAACACCTTTACTGAAAGTCGTACATTTGTGCGTCTGTTTTTTTCCCCCTTAATCTGGATGCAGTTGAAGGAATCAAACTTGTAGTATTAGTACCAAATACAAAACAATTGATGTGTTCAGTAAAGCTGGCTACTCTAATTAATCGAAGGTATGCAAAGATTACTCGAGGATATGTAAAGGTTAATATGAGGTATGTAAAGATTTTTCCATGGTATGTAAATATTAACTATACATTTCATACACGTTGATTTTCATCTAAACTTATGAATAAAAAGTGTTTTGTCATCGGTATAGTCTATTTATTATACCAAAAGAATCGGTCAGAACGGAAAATCCATGTTACATGAAAAATTTATCCTTGTAGTTATATTAAAGGGCTAAATTTATGACATTAGTTTAAGTTACCGTTTATCTCATTTGGCAGTTTTATTGCCATCTTTACATCTTTTAAGCCCCTCCATGTAGCGTCACTTTCGTTTATAATTTAAGGAATCCCTTTACTAGAAATGAATACTGACGCATTACTGAGTGTCGGTTGACGTTAACTTCGGGAAGTTATAAACTTACAGTTTTCATAGTTGAAGTGGGCTTTGAAATCATCCACTAAACATTTCAGACTAATGTGTTTAAATACATAGAACCTCCTCCACAACAAACAAACCGGGTTGCCTTCCGAGTTAAGAGTTTTTGGTTGGAAATGGCATATGAAGAAAGATTCCAGAAACAGCTGCAGAAGAGTCTGTGGAAGAAATGAAAGTATTATGACTAGTGAGGCAGTTCTAAGAGTGATTAATGTATGCAGCTGTGACTGACCTCATGAAAACCTCAAGTACAAGTACGCATTTAATTGCTTGCTTATAATGCTAGCAGACTATAAGGGTCTCGCTAAAGAAACATAGTATTCTCAATTTCTCAATATTTCAACACCATCTTGTTGAACAAGAGAGGCGAAAACAATCATAGAAAATTAGGTATGAAGCATTTCCTACAGTGGTATATCAATATAGG
Organism: Unio pictorum; assembly: GCA_030141615.1. Lineage (NCBI taxonomy): Eukaryota > Metazoa > Mollusca > Bivalvia > Unionida > Unionidae > Unio > Unio pictorum. The sequence goes on from JARLTB010000339.1 coordinate 13,649,897, forward strand.
CAACATTTGTTATTAATTGAATTTCATTGTTCTGTCATTCACTGATTGTTTTAAGTAATGTTAAAAATGTATCGTACCTGTCTTGTAATTGATACTGATTGGACTCGTTAATACCTGTGAGAAATTTCTAACTTTCACTCACCATTTTTTGCAGCTAGATATAGCATGTCAAGTTTTCCTTCTGTTACACAGCTTCGGCTCGTATATCACTCTGTAAATATAATTAACAGCTGAACACGACCCGACGGAAGAAGATATTTACGTTTGAATGGTAAAACAGTCGCGTTTATTGAACATCGCTCTAAAAAGGCTCTGCTAAACGAATTTTTGAACCAAGTATGTATTTCCTGTCAGGTCTTGTGTTTTAGGGCATTTTCCCATGAAACAAAAGATTGTTTTTTTTTTTTTTGGGGGGGGGGGTAAAGTGCGGGTGAACGGGTGAGTAATGCATATTGTAACAGCTATCCAGTGTCAACGATACATATAAATTCATAATCGGGCAAGCTATTTTTTTAAACTTCATGAAGAGAGAGAGAGAGAGAGAGAGAGAGAGAGAGAGAGAGAGAGAGAGAGAGAGAGAGAGAGAGAGAGAGAGAGAATAATAACCGCGATTTGGGTTAGTATCATGCGAACAAGTGCCGTGCGGAGTTAATAAGATATTTCAGGTTATTGGAACACAGTCGTCTTGATTAAAAATTGAATCCGACTGTGACAACGGATTTATAAAGACAGAGTGGATGATACTTTTGAAGAACAGGGTTGCCAAACACTTTTGGCGTTGTAAAATCTAGAATTCAGTATTGGAATTGAGTCTAGAAAAAGAGTATATTAATTTATACGAAATTGTTTGTCATTGGATATGTTGGTGAGTGATTTTAACGCTGTCACTGTAGCCCAAAATCACAACAAAAGATATGTATCAAGGATTCTCCATACTAGTTTTTGTGAATGTGTATCTTCAGTCAATAATGGTTTCAATGTCATTTTCCAAAGTCATTCCACCAACGTCAGATTAAAAATCAGTGACAATACGAAAGTGGAGAAATGTGTTTTTATATATAAAGAATTTACCAAAATACTGAGGCAGATTTCATGAATATTTAGAGCACGTTAATGAATTATCAAATACATATTAACTCAGTTTCAGATAGCAAAGATGACCTTGAAGATATTTGTGCTGTGAGGAATCATTATTAAAATTTTACCTGTGATGGGCATTTCCTTCTTTAAAGGTGGTCTTTTGTTGGAATTTTGGGTTACAATGACAATGTTATATTCACAGGTTCAGACATAAACATGCGCAAATGACGGTAATCAAACACTGTAATTTAGTTTACATTAATAAACACCAGACTCCGCTCAAACACCCCACTCTATATTAAACACTATTCCAACATTTTTATCTCCTGTTCTTATTTGCAAAATGTACTAATTAAAATAATGATGATTCAGCAAGACAAAAATGTGGCTTCTTAATTGCAATATCAGTTGACATAGTAACCGTACTTTAAAAGCCTTTTAATGTAGTCTCGTCCATCCAGAATTCCAGCATAATAGTAGAAATAAGCCATTTACAAGAGCATCGTAACTTACGCCAGAGTTTTCATTAGTGCAAATTTAGCATGCCAAGTCTGGGATAATAAACAGAGCAACAAAAAAAAAAAAAACGGCCATGTTGATATTTTGTATAGATCTATAAGACAAAATGTTCTTCATTTATGTGTTAATGGTACGTTAATGTATTTTACATTTTAAGGGAAAAGATAGTATACTGTCTCTACTGTCAAGTTCAGGGTCATTTCCCTAATACCTGCCAATCCTTCTCTCATAAGGCTTGTAAGATTGTTTATTTATGTATTTAATTGTTTTGCGAGGGCAGTATAACATTTATCTAAGACAACTAGTGCAGCTCCGTTAGGTGTTAATAATGGTTGCGATCAGTATAGATAATTATGTTAAGCATTACACAATGCACGCAGACAAAATGAACCGCTTTAGCTCAGCTGGAAGAGTGTTGGACTCATGAAACGCATGACGTCAATAACTGGATACGTTTCTGTGAGCACGTGAATGGTTGATCAATCCGATTTGTCCTCTGAATCGTGTGTGGCACACTTGAAATTAGAAGCCGCTTGGATTTGCTTAAGCAACGGAGGAGAAGCTTTAGTCTATTTCCACCACTCGTGCATCAGCATTGCCTCAGTAATTATTTCCCGTTCAAAGACTGCAACTCCAATATGGATGAGACTCTTCCAGGTGGAGCAATCCTGCGTGCGATATTCCTAAGACATGGACCAGTGTATTGACATGTATTGCAGAGAGGACTTGCGGAAATCTTTCAAGCGTTTGTTTCTTTCGACCACACTGTGATCGCTCTCCCACCGTCAGCTAGCCGTAGAAAATATTCTTTGATATTCGCTCTTCTGCTATCCTGATGACATAGCCTGTCCATCTAAACTATGGTTTCAACAGTAGAGAGATAGAGAGGATGATTGGAATGCTTGTCCATTTGACAACTTCTGTGTCTATTACCCTGTCCTGCCATCGTATCCTCGTCATTTGTATCAGGCAGACTATTTGTGTCAAAATGATTCAACTGCTTTGTATGGTGTCTGCTCACCGTCCCGGTTTCATATTATGAATACAGCCGACATGGCAACTCATTGGTTTTGTAGACCTTAAACTAACCTCAATGCCCTGCCACATATTTGCAAGTATCCTGCCAAAGGTTTCGCATGCTTTAGCAATTATGGGTTTGGTTTCATCGTCGATATGAACAACACGTGAAAATGTGCTGTCGAGATAGGCGAATTTGTCCACGGCCCTGATTGTTTGGTCATTTACTTTGATGGTAGGTTCCGCATAAGGTTTTGCTGTTGCATGATTATGTATCACCCATTTCTTCTTTCTACTGACAGTAAGACTGAAAAATTCACAAGCTGAAGAGAAATGGTTTATACTGTGTTGCATATCTAACTCAGATTTGTCATTTAGGGAACCGTCGGCAGAAAAAAAGAGCTTATTAACAGTCGCATCCTGTAACTTCGTCTTCTCATGTTGTCTCAGATTGCAGAGCTTACCATCTGTCCTGTATATAATGTCGATCCCAGTATGATAAGTCAGACCCATGGCAGAGAACGTTTTCCAACAAATCACAGCTGTATGTGTCCATGAATTGTATCAAGTCGATGAATGGCATGTACTTGTTCAAGTTCTATTCATGTCATTTCCCCTGGAGTTGACTAGCTGTAATCACTAGATCTGTATTCCCTCGTCCTTACCTGAAGTCAGACTGACTCTGTGGCAGGGGTCCTTGGCCAATGTGATACACTAGACGGTTTAGCAGAATTCTGGCACGTATTTCGTTGGCTATTGAAAGAAAAGATAAGCCCCGACCAGTTGTTTCATAATAATCTGTTGCATTTCAACTTGTAAAAGTGTTTGATGGATGCATCCTGGGCTTTAGTTGCCTGCGTCCATTGTGACTGGAAGAATTCAATAAGATTCTGTCCCATGTGCTTTGGAAGTTTCTGCTTGTATAGCACCTCTGATCACAAAGTGTTATGTTGATTTCCACTTTGGGGAGTCAATCAATTGCTACCTGGCTGACATATACCTGTTGATCGATAATGATTTAACGTGTATTCTGTCCATCTTTGAAGTAAATTTTCATTGTCAGTATGAAACATAGCGTTGTCCTAAGTAAGTATTGAAAATGTTCCTGATGACAGTGGCCCATGTAAAGTATTAGAAGCATCATAGACGTTTCTCATGTCATTCCTGTCTGTATAGAACTGAATCTCATTCTGGCTTAATGGTCAGGTCTTGCAACTCTCTGGATTTGCATTGGACAAATCCTCTTTTGATTGTTGCTAAAGGTTACCTTCTTACACGATGAAGTGCTGTCTTCTAATGTTTCTAAATCCCAAGTCTCTGTTTGGCAGCAGCGTTCTCGTCAAGTCAGTACAGATTTTACATGTGGTGGGTCCGAAAGTTGTTTCTGGATGCAGTTGAGTACATAGAAGTTTTGAAGGCTGTTCAATTTTTCTCGATATTATCGGAGGTTATATCGATTGTATCCAGTCGAGTACATATAGGTTTTGAAGGCTGTTCAGTTTTTCTTCGATATTATCGGAGGTTATATCAATTGTATCCAGTTGGTTTCATAGTTCTTTGTTTCACATTCTCTTGTTTTAATTTGGAGACATTAAGCTTTTTGGACACTTTTTGCCTTGTGGTCTTCTGTATACATACATACATACATACATACATACATACATACATACATACATACATACATACATACATACATACATACATACATACATACATACATACATACATACATACATACATACATCCGACCGACCGACAGACAGACAGACAGACAGAGATACATAGGTGATGAAGATATTATCATTCTTTTAATTATTGGTATGGTTCTTTGGTTTCTGAGAGTGAGTTTTTTTTACGTTTCTTCGTTTCTCAAACAGTTTCCGTTTATTGTGACAATTTTACTACAATATGTCCTCTATACGCCAATGCTTCAGATCGATGGTTCAGACCATATTTTTACTACATGCGGCGTATGAAATTGATCAAAAAACGTCTATTATCACATAACAAAGTAATTATATTTAGTCACATGACCAGGCTAGCTAAAATTAATTGCTTACGAAACGATTCATTTTTGTACATTTCTGTCATCAAACATTTTTCTTTTCCAATGTACAAATTGCTGCCATACTGTAACAAATGCAAAATATTAAAATATATTTTTAAAACGAACACATTATTCAATATTTTCGCTGCTAACTTCAATTTTTTTCAGTTGACGGTCTAATTAAATTGACGCGAATATTCTGTACTGATACTCGATCTCAATACTTTTTCCTCCCTTTTTCTCATTAGCAGATAAACGATTCATCTGAACAAAACACGTACGTAGATTATGTATTTATCATCTTTCAAATGTGTAAATTAAACTTATACGCAATTATATATTATATGGTTGTATATTTAATCCATCCATGGATTTATTCCTTACAAGGTGTTATATTCAATCGTGTCTTGGATTAACTAGAACAATAACAATATAAATTTGGTTTTGTATTCTTGGCTTAAAAAGTTTGTAGATGTGCTACAAAACCAGAACGTCATTCAGACAGAATAATAACTACTTATTCTCCCACCTCTACAGATGTTTATGATATTAATTATAATGAAAAAAAGAAAATAATACCAATTGTATTTATTATACTCATATAGTTTGAAATAGAATATGCAAATTTTGTAGCTTTCATCAACGGTTTTCCTTTCTTTATGTCTCTTGATGTGATAAATATGTTTGTATTTATATGGACAAGTGCAGACTTGTCGGAGCAGCACGTGTTTGCAATACCAGTCGTTAAACCATTTAACCATGTTAACAGCAGACTACGTGGCCGAAATAAACCGCTTTGAAAAATGAAACCAATATTGTAAAGGTGCATCTGTCTGTCTGTCTGTCTCTCTCTCTCTCTCTCTCTCTCTCTCTCTCTCTCTCTCTGTCTCTCTCTCTGTCTCTCTCTCTCTCTCTCTCTCCAAAATATTAAATTTTAAGGCTGTCAGGTAAATATAACTCATGATTTCTGACCTCTCTTAAAAACGTGGAGGTGTATTTGATGAATGTTGTCGTACTTTATTGAGTTCTCAAATGATTATACGTCTTGTTATCTACAACAATATCCGACAAAGATATTTGTAAAATAAATATCGTATTCACTGCAAACATGAAAGAAAGCAATCCGTCGACAACCGCTGATATCAAGAAACAACGGATGAAATTTGCATTAAAAATAGAGATCATTTGAGTACGTCCAATTATTCTCTCTTCTTCTTAGTGTAATTTGCGAAGCTTGCCTCGCCACAAAAACACACAAACATAATATTACAATTTATTTTTCACGTTTTCCTAGTATACTGCTTTCTATCTAACTAAGAAATATTTCTTAAATGGACCTGACTTTGCTTTTGTTTTAAATAAACATAACTTTCATTTACTTCCGCTTGTCGTTTGTAGTTAAGATTAAACATGACAATTAATCGCATGCAATTTGATATAAATTGTTAGGATGGGAAAATTGTTTATAGATGAAATATAGTATGACCAAAATATTTTTCCAGTTTCTCCCCGATCTCGAACGAGTAGGACATAGTTCAGGTTAATCATGATACAGTTTTCTTGACAGTTAGTAAGTTAATAATTGTTTTATTAGTCCACGCGTTCTAACGTAATATGTAATAGTGTTTGTCTTGATATTTGACGAATGAGTTACAATAGTGTCACAAAATGCAAAATGTGTGAAAAAATTGTAATTGGTGAACTGATGTGTACTAATCTGCGGCAGATAAATATAACTGAATCAGTATTTTGGTCCGACGCATCGGAAAAACCGTGTTTGGTAAGGTGAAGAAACACATCAAGTCCGTCAGACCGAAAATTTATTACTATGCCGTATCGAACGAGTTCTTTCCCCTGATTAGGAATAAAGAACTTGTGTGTCCTTGTATTTAAGAACGTCTCTTTTTTTATTCACACAGGTTTTCTCCATTTGTAAATATATTCTTTAAATGAAACTGAATTGAGGCATTTGGGATTTATGAAAGAAAATGTTCAACCACCTATAAAGTTGTTATATGGAACGTACTTAACCGGGGCTTGGCCTAAAAAAAATGTCGCTGTCACAGGGGAGTGGATTTTTTGTAATATATCTTTTCAATGGAAGTAATTTAATCACACCTTATTTATTGAATGCACACACTCCACCTGCAAGCAAATAGCTGGCCAAATTGAATAGACGAAACAGTAATTAAAGAAATTAAATTATGCAGAAGTTAATTTATTTACAGTCCTTTCAAATTCTGTGTTTTGAACGTTTTCATAACAAGAAATTATTGATGTAATTAAGTTTTAAAGTGATAACGTAGGAATTACAAATAAATTCAGTGTCTTTCTAACGCGAAGACATGATATTTATTTATATTTTAGATATTTCTCAAACAAGAACATTCTAAACGACATTATTCTCTTTTCTAGTTTTGTTTTTGTTTGTTTTGAACTTGAAAAGTCGGAAGATTTGAAAAATGTATTTAAAAAATACAATACGCTGCTTATACCCCAGTCACGGAAAAGTCGCAGCAACATAAAAACATGCTGTATTACTTCAATGTATCAGTCGCAGTAAGTTGAGCCTCTGTTGACTTTGAAACGTTTACGTCACAAATCTTTACTAAGCGAATTTGAATCTTCAGTAGTATTAATAGACATATGGAAAGTCCGTCCATTTACAGTGGCGGAATCATAAATATCATTTAGATGGAGCCTTAAGGGGTGGGTCTGCATAAACAAGTAGACAAGGGGAATGTGTGACGGATCTCCAACTGTTCCCAAAACCCCATTTGGACCCACCTCTGACTGATAGCATGAACAGCTCCGGAGGTCATATTTGGAAAGTCTAAAGATGAAACGGTTTACTGGCTGGTTTTGGAATTTTATATTACTCAGATCGTAAAATATGTTTCCTCTGTTTGTCATCAGTGCTACAGCTGGGAACGGAACATACAGGTGCACGGGTCAGATGTTTACGCATGTGTTTCGCTTCTTCCATTTTCTAAACCGTTTTGTATAAGGTCTTCGCGTCGAGAATTCAGCACTCAGCTGAAGATAAATATTGTATCCTTGGTGGTTGTCCTTGTTTGTCTTAAGCTGTTTTAAACTATTAGTGTATGGTTCATAGGACGAACCATCCCGTAATATTAAAAGATATACAACTTATTTGGTAAAAGTACGCCAGAAGCCCTTTATCACTTGTAGCACTGTTTCCATGGCCACGGACAAGACAGGACATATAGAACAAACTTTCAGGAGCCCTAAACGGTCAGGTAACACACAGCCGTCTCAATTTGTAATTCATAGGGATTTGCTGTAAACTTTTCCAAGGGCTAACAACTCCTCACATTTATCACTTATGTTAGCACGCATAAAAAGTAATAAAGCAAGACATAATACAGACTAATTTTTGTGACACCATACTATAATAAACTGATAGTATAATTCTTTCAAGTAAACAAAGCCCTTTATCAGTCTATCAGCCAATCAGCGAGAAAGCAAGAGTAATTTCTAGACCAATCGTAAAATACGCAACCTTTGCTGCTGACACTTATGGTTCGCTCTATGCTTTCACGTTTTTTTTTTATTCATTACGGATATCTTGCATAAGTATTAGAATGTTACTTACGTATGCGTATGTGTATGTTAATTGTGATAGAAACTCCCCCACCCCCGACAAATATTGAAACTGGTTTGTATCTACTTTTTTATATAAAAAAAAACATCAGTTATTTCGTTTGATAGTCAACCTATTGATAACGCGGAAGAAATATTTATTATATCTTTCTTTTTCGTATTTAAGCAAATATATGTTTGTATTAACGTTTGGAAAAACATGTTACGTCATAACGCGAAGCATACGGTTTGATACTAGAAAATATGCCGTGATTTGACACCTGATAAAGAATACGGTTTGATGCTAGAAAACATGCCGTGATTTGATGCCTGATAAAGAATACGGTTTGATACTAGAAAACATGCCGTGATTTGATGGCTGATAAAGAATACGGTTTGATACTAGAAAACATGCCGTGATTTGATGCCTGATAAAGAATACGGTTTGATGCTAGAAAACACATCAAGATTTGATACCTGATAAAGAATACGGTTTGATACTAGAAAACATGCCGTGATTTGATGCCTGATAAAGAATACGGTTTGATACTAGAAAACATGCCTTGATTTGATGGCTGATAAAGAATACGGTTTGATGCTAGAAAACATATCAAGATTTGATACCTGATAAAGAATACGGTTTGATACTAGAAAACATGCCGTGATTTGATGCCTGATAAAGAATACGGTTTGATACTAGAAAACATATCAAGATTTGATACCTGATAAAGAATACGGTTTGATACTAGAAAACATGCCATGATTTGATGGCTGATAAAGAATACGGTTTGATACTAGAAAACATGCCGTGTTTTGATACCTGATAAAGAATACGATTTGATACTAGAAAACATGCCGTGATTTGATGCCTGATAAAGAATACGGTTTGATACTAGAAAACATGCCGTGATTTGATGCCTGATAAAGATACGGTTTGATACTAGAAAACATGCCGTGTTTTGATACCTGATAAAGAATACGGTTTGATAATAGAAAACATGCCATGATTTGATGCCTGATAAAGAATACGGTTTGATACTAGAAAACATGCCATGATTTGATGCCTGATAAAGATACGGTTTGATACTAGAAAACATGCCGTGTTTTGATACCTGATAAAGAATACGGTTTGATACTAGAAAATATGCCATGATTTGATGCCTGATAAAGAATACGGTTTGATACTAGAAAACATGCCGTGATTTGATGCCTGATAAAGAATACGGTTTGATACTAGAAAACATGCCGTGATTTGATGCCTGATAAAGATACGGTTTGATACTAGAAAACATGCCGTGTTTTGATACCTGATAAAGAATACGGTTTGATACTAGAAAACATGCCATGATTTGATGCATGATAAAGATACGGTTTGATACTAGAAAACATGCCGTGATTTGATGCCTGATAAAGAATACGGATTGATACTAGAAAACATGCCGTGATTTGATGCCTGATAAAGAATACGGTTTATGCTAGAAAACATACCGTGATTTGATGCCTGATAAAGAATACGGTTTTATACTAGACAACATGGCAAGATTTTATACCTAATAAAGAATACGGTTTGATACTAGAAAACATGCCATGATTTCATGCTAGAGAATGTAACATGATTTGATGCTAGACAAAGAACACGGTTTGATATTAAATACGACATGATTTGATATTAGACAAAGAGCACGGTTTGATATTAAACAAGACATAATTTGATACTTGACAAAGAGCACGGTTTGATACTAGACATCATACCATGATTTGATGCTAAACGAAGAATATTTTTTAATGCTAGACAACATACCGTAATTTTATACTAATCAAATAAAACGGTTTGGTACTAGACAACATGCCATGAATCTAACAAAGAACACGGTTTGATACGATACAGCAAGACATGATTTGATGCTAGACAAAGAACACGGTTTTTATTCAAGACAACGTACACGGTTTGATACTAGAAAACAAACGTGGTTTATTAGTAGATAAAAGCCACGCGGTCGGTATGGCTCACATTGAAATATGTATATATCGTCAGTCACCATTGTGGGGAGAATATATTAGCACACGTCCTAATTTCATGGCACGTGTAAACAATGAGGAAGTTGTGATCTATTTTCCTTAGCTATAGGTTGAGCTTTGTTAAAATATTATAGGCACTATTCGACTTGAAGATGATTTCTTTCAAAACTATTGTGTTCATAGCTGGAAAGGAAGAAGATGTCTTACTACATAAGCTGCAGCAGACTGTTGGATGACGTGGGCATATACCAAGATTATTCGGAACTTTGCAGCACTGAGAGTCTTATCAAGCAGTTTTGAACAGCACTCTTGAAAATACTAGTAATCCCAAGTACTTTATTAGTAATTAATGTTGCTCATTAAGGATATATAGAGCGCTTTACAACACTGGACAACACCTGAACCATAAAAACAAATAATGAGATGATTATAAAAACAAACACCATGAAATTAGAAAACATAAAAACATGCTGAAAGTATTTAAAGGCATACAACCTAAGTAAAAACGAATAAAATTATATATTTATTTTTTCAGTTCACGATTACTTAATTAGATGAATAATTACGATTCAGGCTGTTTCTGAGGCCGAAATCAGGCTAGTATCAGAAATTTTGTGATAAAAAACGCGATTCTGAATTATTGTCTGCAGACAATAATTCGCTGTTTGCCACGCCTATATTCATGTAACCTCTGTGTTGACCTCTCCCGAAGATTAAGAATTTTAGCCATGCGCAAACACGTGTTTACAAAAATAATGGCGTCTTCACAACGAGATCGAAAACCAAAATTTAGAATCTGAAAGGAGGGGGGAAAAAAAGCTCTTTGGGCAAATTATGGCAGCACACGCATATGTATTGGTGACCAGCATGAACGATGGAATAAAAAGAAGTCCACTTTGAGCCTGGAAACTAATCCAGAGGTCGCCAAATTCTTGCTGGATACCGGTGAGTCTCAATTTTGCAATGCACAGTCAAGTTTTTATACCGCTATTTTATATCTGTATTGTTAATTCTTTATCAAAACTCTTAAAATAACATATTTTATATAAACTGGCATTATTCCATTTAGCTTGAAATAAAATATCACAGCCCTGCAACAATATCGCTGAAAACCGCATGTACGTACACCACTGCTTCTATTTTTGAGGGTATCAAAGGGGATTTAATGATCATTATTTTCGCTCGCAACCATAAGTCTATTTAGAGGCAAGCAGTCACTTCTGTTTTTTTTTTAAATAAAAAAAAATATATATATAATGTATAATGGCTGTAAATGAAAGTAATGCAATACAGTTAAGTATATATTATGCATACTATTATTTGTAAAGTATATAATATTATTGTGTCTAATAAAACATTTATTTTCCCATGCTATATTAGGTAATGAATTGAATGGCAGTGCAAGGAAAACATCAGAAAAATGTCACAGAAGACATGGCCACAACTTCTACACCTGGGCCAACAATTCATAGGATACAAATTCCTGCTGTGTCTGATATAACCACATCATAATCAGATATGGCATCTGTGTAAGTATTACTACATTAAATTTTTTATGCTTATTGTTTACAAATATTTTGGTAGATGCACATCTAAGGATTTACATGTAAATGTATCATTCTATATTAGTTTAATATTTTGCAGTTGGTAAAGATTGTACATTTTGTTAGTCTTGTCTTAAGTTGATGGAAAAGTCAAAAAGTTTTATCAACCCATTTGAGAAAGTATACTAACAAAAAATTTGTGATACATACATAAAAGGGAATATTTTAGTTAAGTATACTAAAAAAAACTACCATTATGATACATGCATGATATATGTAATTAAACTAAAAGTAATGTATAGTATTGTATTGGTATTTGTGGATGGTATTTGTGTCTGAAACATCTGTTGCTCCCACAAAAGCTTTCTTTTCTGTGTATTATCAAAAAAGTAAAAATTGTGTATTTACAATTTATCTTAAATATAGTATCAATGCATAATTGAAATAATGAAGATATACTGGTTATCACAGAAAGAAAATGAATAAATTGTATTATAAATACAAACCACACTGAGGCCATAGTTATGATTTGTCCATTTAATACACATGGAGAGGGCAAGGGGGGGTTTACCCAAATGCATATGCTTGTGTATGGGGGTGGGTGGTCTACTGATAATATACATACACATATACCTCAATAGTAATTTGTCTAATATGTAACCTGCTTGACTGGGTTCAGTTGGTGTTTGAGTTTTAGTGGACAATAGACAAACTTTTTAAAGTTATGCTGCTTATTTCTTTGATGCAGCCAGACATTCAACATTGGTGGACTATCTGTTACATTAAATACATATTATTGTTAATCCTTGATCTTTTCTGTGTGGATTAAATATTGGCTGTTCTACAGAATGGGGAGGGCAATCGCATGTATGCAGATGGTGTGTGTGTAAATAAAAAGTATGCATGTGTACAGGGAGGGAGGGGTCAAGCTTTGTCTGATTTTTGTACACATGTCCATAGTTGGAATCAGATTTTGTTTCTGGACTTTTTACTTTTTTGCTTGCAATCTAATTCACACCGGTCAGAGCTATACATATACAGGTGAACAATTCCAAAAGTAGGATAAATTGGGGATGGAAGTAAAAAGTGGCCAGGAGGAAAATGATGGGTCAGAAGAAGAAAAAACTCCCACTTTTACCCTTATGCCGAATGATGTTTCTAGCACACCTAGGTGTATATCTAATCAAATCTCTTGGAAACAGATGTATTTCAGTGTATTCAAAATTAGCCCACAAATGCCCTCCCTACCCTCAGGTGACAAGGGAAAAAAAATAGTATGGGTGGAATGAGTTGATTATTCTCTGCCTGTATAATGCTACAGTACATTGGCATTTTCATCGAAACAGATTAATGGGGATTTATAAATGTTAATAGTTCTATGCATCTGAATCAATTTATTTATTTAGTCATTTTACTTTGTTTCAGAAGTACAGCAGAACTGGAGAATTTCCAGAAGTTTGATTTTATTGTATGCCTCCAAAAGACATTCATATAAGCCATCAGCTTTCAGAGCTAGGAATCTGTTGGCAGCTCTTGATTATAACAATCATATTGACAGAGATGTGATTGTAAACACAGATGGAACAATAAGATAATAAACTTTATTCTTGTTAACGTAATAATTCATCTTTGTTAAAATATTAATGCTTTACCTGAAAGTTGATAAACCATCTGTTTGTGGTACAATTTTATCTTTTACAGAAGACATTTTTTAAAATAAATTTCAAAAACCAATTTTGGTTAGAATTAGTCTAATGTAATTAGAAAATTCTGTAAAGAATCTAAACATTTTTATGATATATGGGTAAGATACAGATTTGCTATTTTGACATTTTCATCTGTAGCAAAATGATTTGTTACATGTAATTGTATGCAGTTTTTATTTGGACTTTTGAGAATTAAAAAAATATAAAATGACATTTTCAGTGAAATGTTTGCATTTTCTTGTCAGATACCAAAGGTCATTCAACAAAAAAGGGGAGAGATGGTCTGCATACCCAAAGAAAGCTGATTAACAGTACCTGTATATTCCAGAAATATATATGAAAATATTGAAATGAGGTTAGATGATAGAGTTGGCATGAACCAGCCAGTTGTTTTGGACATAAATGATCCTAGGTGAATATCTGATGTACTTGCTCCAATACCACCACCACCTACATAAGAGATTGTTACAAAGCAGAAATCTCATTTTAAGTTAAAATGATTTAGGCCCTTTAGTCAGGTAACACCTGTTGATATCAAATTGTTATGGAGAGACTGTTCTAGTGATTGTATGGTAAGAAATGGCCCCTACCATGGACCCATATAGACTTTGACTAAGTCTTTCTTGAAGTGCCTACCATGAGCTGATGTCCAGCATCTGTTTGATTTCCAAGTAGCAGTATATCTTCAGACCACTGTTGATTATGTTCTTAAAGCTTTTAAAAAAACATGCATTTGAACAACAAGATGTAAGACCTTTTCTAACTTTTCATACCCATTGCATTTATACTTGTCTTATATGTATGTTTAGAATGAGGTAAATGCAGTGTATTTTGGCCATATGATGTATAAAAAAAGCACAGCAGAGGCTATACATTGTAAATCATTTAATCTTATAGAGGTAACAAGATTAAAATCATGTAATTACAAGTCTGTATTATTGCATAATAAAGTACTTTTTAATAATTTTATTTTCTAAATGTTTTGTGTAAAATTGCAGTCAGAAAGATTTCTAGTATACTTTGAAAAAGAAAAAAAATGTACATTGGAGCAAATGACTTCAATCCATACTCTTCATCTTGATTTAATTGCTCCTGCTAAACATGCCATTAAAGGTTCACATACAGTTTTAAACTGATTTTATAAAGAAAATAATGCTGTTAACTTCTTTTTTTTAATTAAAAAAATAAATAAATTAGAAATGATATTCACCGACTATATTTGGTAACAAATTACTATTTACATACTGGTGTTGACCGTTCCAGTGGCCTAGTATTAAGAGCATCCACCTCATATACAAGAGGTTGGGGTCCTTGATTCCTGGCCAAGTCATACCAAACACATAAAAATGGTATTAACAGCTGCCTCATTTGGTGCTCGGCATTAAGAGGTTAGTGTATGGACTGGTCGTCCTACTGTCAGGATAATGTAACTGGGTGGGATGTCATGCTACATGTCTGCGGATGAAACATCACTATAAACTGCCACACTTCAAACATCATAGCAATATGACTCAAAAATTGTTCAAGGTATGTTAAAAATCCAAATCACACACAGTTACAATTTTGAAACAGAATTTGGCATATTTCCATCACTGTATAGTAGGCCCAATTTCATGAACTTGAGCAGTGATATATTGTTGCAAATAGGGTTAATGGTCAAGCAATTAAAACACCCCTGTGAATGTGTAAGAGTTTGTATGTCTGTGTAGGCTAATTAGTATCAACACTGGTAGCATGACCCCTGCATTCCTGAATTTGATATGTATATCTGAGCCAGTTTTGCATTGTACTTCGTACATTATATATTCTAATCAGTATATATATATATATATATATATATATATATATATATATATATATATATATATATATATATATATATACGTGTGTGTGTGTGTGCCTAGCTACCCTAATTTTAAAAGAAATGCAATAGGAAACATACATGGGGGTGAGGGCATGGGCTTAATTTCAATATTTGTTTCTCTGCAGTAGTTTGTTTAGGTGATGTACTAAAGTTTGGCATTGAGTAAATGGTAATCACTTTTGTCAAAAGTATAAAAAACAAGCACAAGATACTAAAACATCAATGTAATTTCTATAGAACTGTCTAGTATTTTGGAATGGGATGTCTGTAATCAATCTGTTATAGTAATGGTACACTAGTTTCTCACTGGTTTTTCATATAAAATGTCTCTGAGAGACAAAAAGAAAGGAAGGACGGAGGCAGACATTAGACGGACTGGAGGCAATTGGACTACCAGTCCAGAGAAAGATCATACAGATGAGTAGGAACACAGGACAGGAGGAAAATCAATTACAGTCAGATGATAAAATAATCCATAACTTGGTCGAGTTAAAGATGAGTGATAAGGTTTTAATTTGAGTTTCATTTGAGAGATGACTGTTATTTAATGATATTAAATTGTTGTTTATTTGACTTTCACATTTTGTGTATTCATTAATTTAACTGTCGGCACCACTGACTGGGAGCTCTGAGCATTGCATCTCTCTATCACTACTTTAATTCCTCATAAAAACAAAGTCTTTTGTAATAATTTAAATAATATTGGGAGCACCCCGCTAAACCTAAATAACACAGAAAATCTCTATATATTATATACCATAATTATTCTTATATAAGTTTAGTACATTTCATAATGTATAACAGTTTAACAGTGTATGCAGTTGTGTACATTCATCTGGGTATTTATATAAAGGTTATAATTATTTCTATGGTAAATGAACACATTTAAAAACTGAAAATTTGATGCATTTAGTTGGTGTCAAATATATTTGATTTAGTTGTAATAAGATGGCTGTTGATGCATATATTATGTGGTATAAGCATTCAATGTTGCTTTTGATGAACTAGTATTTAAGTCTTAAAAACCTTATTTTTGTTTCCAGAGCTAATTTTTTTCACATGTAATTGAAATTAATGAGCAGTATCTGGATAGAATAGTATCCTAGTGTTTGTAGTTCTGTTGATATTTACAAGCCAATCTTTATTCATGAAACACTGCAACAAGTTTTGCTTTCTCAACTCATGACTAAGCGTTATTTATCATTTAACTTAATGTGTTACTGTATATGCACAATTAAAATCATGTTCACCAGTGTACTTTTGTTGTTTACATCCTTTGCATCCCAAGACAATGCTAGTCAACTTCAATTCATGTTTTTAATAAGCAGTCTCCTCACAGTTGCTTTCAAAACATAGCCATACATATAATCATTCTTTAGTGGGTAGGTAGCTAAAACAATGTTTAACAAAACTTGTTCATGCAAAATAAAATTGCATACTACAAAAAAAATGCTTATAAAACTTAAAATAAACATAAATTTCACTATTCACACATCATATCATTGGATAGATCACCCAAGTCTTCCTTGAGTAAATCCAAAATGGTACTGGCAAAAATTATTTATCCATTATACACCATACACAACAGCTTTGAATGACATGTCTGTTGCCAGAACTTAGGTATCCATTAAGTCCATAAAATAAATTGCCTATTAACAGTATGCCATTTCCCCCGGTGGTATTATCTTCTTCTGCTGCCATTTAATAGTGGTTCTGATTACAATGATACAAATTATCACATTTTTAGTTGGTTTATCTTACAACGTAACACAGTCTCACAAACACGAGAAGTAAACACTTTCAAGAATCGCCCCTTAAAGGAACCTCTTATTGTCAGGATTTTTCATCGTATTGACATTTTTGGCAACTTCTTGTAATTTATCATATATAATGAGAAATCTATAAGCAATACATATATTGTGAGTGACTATAAAGAACTAAGGAGAAGGACAGACGAAGAATAGGGCAATAATTACTCAAAAGCGAAATATATGCTTACCTCGACTTCACGTGACACTCTGACTACGGAGAAAATCGGTACATTCCGTTTCTGCATAATTAATTAGCAATCCGTACAGAAAATCGTTATATTTTCATTGATTAAACTTACAGATGTACATTTTTTGAAACTGAATGACCTGTAATTACTCATTATTTCTACTATACTTTTCATAATATCATGCATTTGCAAGAACAAAAAAGTCGAAAAACTTAGGTTGTATGCCTTTAAGGCAGGAAACATTATTAGGTCTTTAAGTTTGTTCGCTGTCGAAAAAGGTGAGTTTTAAGAGTGCTCTTGAATGAGACCTTTAGAGACTTGATGTAATAAAAGCAATTTAGGAATTCAAGTTTTCAAGATCAATTTCGGTACACCAAAATGACAGCTTTATTCAGAAATGACACTCAGAATTTGTCACTATCGTCGGTCTATTTTATGCATAGCAAAGCTAGCTAGAATGATATAACTAAACATATATTTTGCTGAACACGTTTCTTTGATATTAGAGTTCAAACATGTTTGATGAATGTAAGGTATCTTGGGGAACAAATACTAGCATTTTCCTGCATTGGCTAGAAAATTGGGATTTGACTTAAACGGGTTTATTGAAAAAACCCAATATTATTAGTGTATTGACTTCCTGAGAATTTTTCAATTTAGCCCAAACTCCTTAAATAAAACATCATTTCCACTGATGCAGTAGTGTGTTAGAGTTTCTAGACCTAAAAGAAATACTGTTGAAATACACCTATTCAAATATTCGAACGTAGGTATTCAGTGAATAAATTCGGCCACTTTTATTCCATGTAAGATATTGTTTAACGCAGTTGAGACACTTTTCCTGGAATTCTACATCAATCAGTCTTTCGTTGGCTCTAAAAGTGAGTTCAGCATTTTGCATTCGACATATTTTGTGAGCATTCCACATGGCTAAAGAGGGGAGGGACAAACGATTCGGGTGCTAACCCCCACCCCACCCCCGCTAAATATTCAAACCGTACACACACACGCACAGTCACTTGTAACTATAAAATTTACCACCGTTTTTTTCTTGCCACGTTTATGGATTATTATGCAGATTTTGAGTACATAGACACATTGTTTTAGGAATCTCAGAACCCTTTTGAAATTTTGAACCCCCACCACATCTCCCAATCCATAACACTTGACCTGATCTGGCTTTGCATAGTATTGCCTCTCTCTCTCTCTCTCTCTCTCTCTCTCTCTCTCTCTCTCTCTCTCTCTCTCTCTCTCTCTCAAAAACAGGCATTTTCACATTAGAAGGCAATTATAGTATAGCCACCTATCTTCGGGTTCATTTTACAGCTTTTGCTTGTCAACTCTTCCGACAACAAAATATTCCGTAGATCACGTATTCTGTCTTTCACAAAAATTGATGCACTTCATCACCGTTTCTTCCCCTACACGGCGTGATCAGCTTTATCAGCGTGAAGCTATGCTAATTACTTTAATCGCACACGCGCGCAGTCAATAACGAGTTGAACTCCGTTGGAACACTGGTTTCACACGTAAATGTGTCCGTCACACTTTGTAGACGATATGATTTATATCAACTACATTTTCCTGAAATTTTAGAACTGAATTAATAACGTAACGTTATTCAGGAAAATTCTATTTTAGCACACAGCCGATCGTTTACGAAACGAATAATAACCTCCGCTTTAATGAATCCCCTAATGTTTGTATCTAATTTTTAAGTTATGAATATAATATTATTGTTAATGTTATTGTAAGTATTAGTGTTGTTATTATTATTATTATTATTATTATTATTATTATTATTATTATTGATAGTAGTAGTAGTAGTAGTAAGATTAGCGCAGCAGTAGTAGTAATAGTAGTACTAGTGGTAGTAGTAATAGTAGTACTATTAGTTAAATCTTACAAGATCCAATGAATTTAACGAAGACATGTTATTATGTTATTATTATAGTAGTAACAGTAGTAGTAGTAATAGTCGTGGTAGTAGTAGTAGCAGTACAGTAGTAGTAGCAGCATGTTACAAGATGCAATGAAATTGATGAAGTCATGACAGCATGTAATAAATGATGGGATAAATGATAGATCCTTTGCATGATTACATAAGTTTAATTTTCGTATATCGTGATCTTTTACAACATTTTCAGAAATATGAAGATATATTCTCAGGTTAGGGTATTAGGATGGTAACCATCTTTGGATACAATTCAGTACCTCTAACACATCAAGTAAAATGGACATTGAATTATATCCTAATATATAAATATATGACAAGGAAATTATGAATTTGCAACACATATTTTATTCTTGCATGAAAATTATATTTTATGGTTGATGGAAGTAATGTGTCTCCTCGAAGAAACTAGGAAAGCTAGATTTAAAACCCCAGGATTACATTTATAGAAAATTTAAATAATATAATTTGTATGGTGAACTCATGAAACATTTAGGTAGTGCTTTCTTGAGAAAATCAGATCACACACGTCATAGATGGGATTGAAGAAAGGACCCGTAAACCTAGCAGTATGCTTTAGTTTGAGTAAGATGTTTTTTCAATCTATCCTCTTCCAACCTCAAACAATCATTGTTTATTAAGGACCGGCTCCATCGGTACCAACAAGCAAATCGTGAATTATCGATAAATGGCTAACAAACTCAACGCTTCAATATCTTTCTTTTAGAATCATCAAAGAACAATGCATACATAGTTAGCGATAGTCTCGTTCAATCAGACCTCTCGCGTTATCTTGCGGACATCTCCGCCATTCGAGGATTTAGTAAACTGCCTCACTGATCGGGGTTATCGAAGTAAAATTACTAATACATATTGAGCTATCTACGTATTTACCTAGACAAACTTTCGGCTATCTTTATATCAAAACTGTTTCGTAAGTTGGAAGAATTTTTTTAAAATTATATCTCTATAAATTGTTTATGCCAGAAATCTGTTTTGTTACATATCTTCTATGGTCAGATTCCTAGAAAATTTACTCCTTCGCTCATTCCTACAAAAAAGGCAATCTATTACGATAAAACCTTTGTTCAAATGGGTTTGTTTCAATATCAGAAGAATACGAGACACATAAGAGTGATATATACAAATATGAGACAAACTAGTGATACAAATATGACTCGAATGAGAATGATACATACAAATATGAGATGAATTCGTGTGAAATAGACAAATTTGAGGCAAATAAGATATTACAAATATGAGACAGAATATGTGATATATTACAAATATGAGACAGATAAGAGTGTTATACTCAAATATGAGACAAATGAATGTGATATACACACACACACGAGACAAATCAGTTTCATATATATATATATATATATATATATATATATATATATATATATATATATATATATATATATATATATATATATATATATATATACACGGTCAATCAGTTAAGATATACAAATCGCATTTTTTGTTAAACTATTAACACGAGAGGATTATTCCACCTTGGTAACAAATTACATAGATAACAATTTTGTTTATGATTCGTTAATGATTGCATGCTATTTTTGTGAATATAGCATGTGATTTTATTTATGCCTTGATGTAGGTTTTTGTGAATATAGCATGTGATTTTATTTCTGATTTATGCCTTGATGTAGGTTTGATAGCACACGTTTCCATTACCAACTGGTTGAAAGAAAATCCCGATGTTATCACTTTCAAAGAACAATACATTAGAATGGATTAAATTATTACTGATTAGAATTATAATGAATGGGGGTTAAACATAATATATTATTTCTAAAGCATGGTTTACTAGATAAAGACGGACAAACAATCTTTAATTGCCTAAACACTTCTCAGAAATACATAGTTAATGTTGAATATGTTTTCCAAACTTCATATAACCAAAAAAATACACTCTTATAAATGTCCTTATATGCAAATTACATGGTTTCTAGAAAAGAGTTAGGAATTAATCGATTAGTGTTTCCAGTTTTAAATATATCACGTCTACATCCAGCAAAAATATTGAAATCTTCTGTAATAATTTGTACAAAAATCTGCCATAATTCTTTGTTCACCGACATGTAATGTGTGGAATATATTCAATAAAATTACATTATTCATGCTAAGACCGTGATCTACAATCTCTGCGTGTTGCGTCCTGCAATTTCAACTGACTGACAGCGTACACTTATTCTCTAAGGAAGCCTAATATAATCGTCACCATGACGGCCCAGACTTACACTCTACGGAAGCCCAGCATATCTTCACCCTGACTGTTCAGACTTACTGTCTACGGAAGCCCAGCAGAATCGTCACTCTGAAGACTTGGACTTGCACTCTACGGAAGCCCAGCAGAATCGTCATTCTGAAGACTTGGACTTGGACTCTACGGAAGCCCAGAAGAATCGTCACCCTAGAGACGTGGACCTGCACTCTACGGAAGCCCAGAAGAATTGTCACTCGGACTTGCACTCTACGGAAGCCCAGCAGAATCGTCACTCGGACTTGCACTCTACGGAAGGCCAGTAGCTTTCACCTGGAATGAAATAATTTGCGAAATGCTCACAGACTTAATAATGTTTTATAAACATTTGCAATAATCACAACCTTACACGAAAGCAAATGCTACCTCTATCACTAATATCAATTATACGACAACTAAAATGGTAAAGTATAAACGTAAGTAAAGAAAACTTGATCACTTAAAATCACAATATATCTAAACTGGTTGACCTTGTAATGGGACATTTCTCATTGGCAGTTTTTTTTATGCTTCCCCAGAACTGACATTTTACTGGCATATATTAAGGGATATGTACATTTACCAGATTAGCATTACTGTGTTACAAAAAAGTCATTACAGGCACACTGCTTAGAATGCTAGTCACATTGTGTTACCGACCGCTCCGGTGGCCTAGTGGTGAGAGCGTTACAAGGATAGACATAAAAAAATTAATTAATAGGTACCGAAAATGAAGACTAAATTCGTGTATATGCATATCCCTCGCAAGATCAATATTAGAACGTAAACTCCATGCTGTGAAGCATGTTGTTGAGAAAACGTTCCCTGTGGGTGGCAACTATTAAAAGCTAGCAGGATGACATGTCATCGCCTATATCTCAGAGTGCATGTGCCTCTACATTGGTATGAAAAAGGAAAGAAAACACAATCAGATTCGAAATTCGGGTATATTTATTTTCAGCCAACGGACTAACTCAATTCAATCATATATGGCTGTTAATAACTCGAAAAAACGTTCCTCGCCTTCAAGACAATGTTTTTCAAAAACCATATCGACTATCCCTATTTCCATTAGTGTGCAGTGACCGTGACAAAACACGTTCAATTCAAATCAAGCCAGTGCATCCGTGTCATCTTTCTAAAGTGTAATTGGTTTCATCTTACACTTATATTGTTTAGTGAATGCGAGAAACGCTATTTCACTGACAGAAGAAATATATAAGTTAGTTGGTGCGAAACAATTATTTGCAATGTTTCCGTGAGAGCATACCAAGATGTGTAGATTTCCAATGAACAATAGTCCTTCGGTAGACTCTATGGAATCCATTTCTTAATCTATGAGTGTAAGAACCGACGAAAAATGTGAAGTTTTCCTTTAAGGATTTTTAACATAGCTTTTACAGTTTTAGTTATGTCGCAACGATTTCTGCTGTATGTCAGTTCATAGTGATATATCTCATCAGAATGTCATCACGCTGCTGACATGTAGAATCATGTCCCATCCAGTTACAGTTTCCAGACTGCCAGTCCTAACACTAACTTCTTATTGCTGAGTGAGGCAGCTGCTATTGCCGTTTTTTGCATGGGTTTGAACCCGCGACAATTAAAAGATAACAATTATTAAAAACTGAATTTGTAGTATTAGGTTTGGGTCAAATCTGAGGAAAGAATTAGAAATCTCGCATTTAAGGAATCGAGATTATTGATATAGTTGTAATATTGATATAGTTGTAATATTGATACCGTTGTAATATTAATATAGTTGTAATATTGATATAGTTGTAATATTAATATAGTTGTAATATTGATATAGTTGTAATATTGATATCGTTGTAATATTAATATAGTTGTAATATTGATATAGTTGTAATATCTATATAGTTGTAATATTGATATCGTTGTAATATTGATATAGTTGTAATATTAATATAGTTGTAATATTGATATAGTTGTAATATTAATATAGTTGTAATATTGATATAGTTGTAATATTAATATAGTTGTAATATTGATATCGTTGTAATATTGATATAGTTGTAATGATAATATAGTTGTAATATAAGAGATCACTTTACCACAGACTCTGTCAAAATTAAATTTTCACATTTAAAGCCAACAAAGTCTTCTGGCATAAAGTTCTAGCTCTCTAATTCATTAACTGCAAACTATATTAATCACAATATCATGCAAAATATAATAATAATAATAATAATAATAATAATAATAATAATAATAATAATAATAATAATAATAATAATAATAATAATAATAATAATAATAATAATAATAATTTTAATGAAAAAGAACAGAATAGTGAAACGCTCCATCGACAGTGGAATTGATAAAATCAGTTCCATCTAACGAATAGTTAGTTTCTGGTTACATTCTTTACAAAACATTATCAAAAATGTTGTCGACATTTACACATGAAGCAATTTTCCTTGTTGTTCGTTTTTTTATTCTATTATTTATTTTGTGTGGTGGGATCGCAAATCTCTTGTTTGAATTATAGCCTTCTAATTATACTCAGTGTTCGATAAATGCTCCATTATTATATAGATTGTGTGAAATCACACCAATGTGTGTGCGTATGTGTGCGCGTGTTTGTGTCTAAGTATCTCTTCTTTCAGGAAGTCGTCAAATTACTATGTTACGCAGCGGATGGGTAATTGCGCGTTAAGGGCTTTAGGAACCTGAGTTCCTAAGGTTGCGACATTATTTCATTCTTGATTAGGGATTAAAGCCGAGTTTATCAAATGACAGACAAGACATTATAATCAACAAGTATCGTAAATATAATAATGATTTATTCACTTCAAAATGATAATCCTTCTTATGACGGTCTTTTCATGTACAGTACTCATTAAAATATCAGCATTCATAGTCTCATATGTTGTACAAAGGATGGATTCATACGCTCAACAATCCTTCTATTCCTTGTTAACACATATGTTCAACATTGATGTTATGTATACTCATGTTAAAACCATAGAATGCAGTACTTTCATGTAACAAGCAATATAAGAAGGAACTCGCATAGATTGTTTGAACAGCATGGAAAGTTATCATATATTTTGGAGTTGACCAGTTAATGGAACAGTGGGTCTTCATGGAAGCTAAACCATCTGTACCGACCACTTCACTTCACTCTTACTTAATTAATCAATTTCTTCAAAGAAATAGCAACATTCTTGAGCGTTCCGATAACGTTCCATGCAGTTTTCCTTTACTATTCGCACTCAGCACAGTCAATTAACTTCTAGAAACAGGACAAGGATCGTAAAAAGAACACAATATTTACAGGAAGTTCACATCACGCGAAAATGGAATATTGGCGTCATCACCACACCGAAATTATCAATCTTTCAGCATTATGAAAACAACACTTATGTCGTATGCCAAAGTCTAGAGTGTCAAGTCATACCAACAGTATATAGAACATTTATTATGAAGGCTATCCAACAAAAACGTTATAAGATGTGGTTCCCAAAGTGGTCCGTAGCGCCTCCTGGGGGCAATTTGATTACCGAGGGGGCTTTAATACTGAATAATGCTTTTTACGGGTAAGGCGGGGTAAACAAAGGATAACCAAGGCCAGAAAACGTTTGGGAACCACTAGTCCGACTTTCCTCTGACCCTTGCCACCCTATTTTTGATATTTGGACATTCATATTGGGGTGTAGGGTCAAAGCGCATTCCCTATAGAAAAGATGGAATTCGCCGACACCATCATGGAATAGACGCTTACGTGCCAGCCCAGCAAACTTGAATGATCTTTCATCGATATATACCTGCATGAAATCGATAGGAATATGATTTATTTTCTCGAAACTCGTGAGCATAGCATTCGTTATGTCTTTAATCCGCTCACAGACGAGACGAAAGTACATCGTTGCTGAACTTTGACCTAGATCTGGCCATTTGCATTCTTAGTCTTATACAACTCTCGCAACCTAAATGTCAATGACATAAGATCACAAAATCAGAGTAATACAACACATCACAATAAGTAACAAAATCGTACGCTTAAAAAACGTAAAAATGCTGCTCTAATGTCGACATGGCCCTATAATAATAAGAAACAACATTACAGATCAAATGAAATACAAAGCTAATGAGATTTTTAACATAATAAAAAGTCATGAAAATTGCATTAATTTTTGTATCACAAATAGGTATATTTATACATCTTTCAGATTTAATTCAAACAAATTTCACAAATTTGAATATGCATTTTATAATAATAATAATAATAATAATAATAATAATAATAATAATAATAATAATAATGAGGACCTTGTATAGCGCCGAATCTTACGAAGCTCTAAGCGCTTTACACCATCAATAATGATATGACTACACTACAGAACAACAAATGACAAAAACAATGTAATTGGAACACATAAAAACATGCTGAAAACATATAAGATACAAAACATGATTAGGTCGCTAAGTTTTTCCCTGCAGTCGAAACAGGTGAGTCTTAAGAGCACTCTTAAAAGGGACCACTGTGTGTTTGTGTCTAATTTAAATGGACAATTCGTTACACGTCGCCGGGCCCTGGTGTGCAAACGAACGTTGTCCATATGACTTTGTTTTCACCTTGGGAAAAATGAGTATACGATGATCAGAAGAAGAGTGTAAGGATCTAGCTGGTGTGTACACATGGGTGAGGCTGGATAGGTATGTTGGACTGGAGTCTGTCATTGCAACATAGCACGGAGAACAAATTTTGTGTTTGATTCTGTATCGAATTGATAGCCAATGTAGGGTACAGAGCAGTGGTGAGGTGTGCTCTCTGATCGAGGTACTCTAAAGATGATCCGTGTAGCTGTGTTTTGAACTTTTTGAAGTTTCTGAAGTAAATATTGTGACGAACCAGAAAGAATTGAGTTACAATTCTCCAGTCTTGAAAGTACTAATGAATACACAAGTGTTTTAGTGGCATCAACTGGAACTGATGCGTCTCAATTCAAGATATGCAGCCTTGCATATGTTCATGACATGTTGCTGCAATGTGAGAGTACTGTCTAGAGTAACGCCTAGGTTCCGTACTGACTGTGAGAATTTAATGTTGGTGTTGCTGATATTTATTGTCTGAGGTAAAGGATGTGAATGAGAAAGTCTTTGTGTTGTGATCAAAATAGCCTCAGTTTTATCACCATTCCTCTGCAGCTTGTTTCATGTCATCCATGATTTCACATCAGAAATGCACTTCTCTACTCCATGGATGGTAGCATCAACTGCAGTTGGGTGGCTAGACTTGTATATTTGGGTGTCATCAGCATACAACTGGTGCGACACTGAGTGATGATCTATGACATTTGAGAGCGGCTGAGTATACAGAATGAAAAGAACAGGCCCAAGAACAGATCCCTGTGGAACACCACAACATACATCAGCTGGGCTGCAGTGTTTTCCATTTGCAGATAGAATTTGTGTCCTGTTAACTAAGTAGGACTTGATCCACTGTAAGGTTATATTCTGAATGCCAATTACATGCTGGAGTCGGTGAAGTAATATATCATGGTCTATTGTGTCAAATGCTGCAGATAAATCCAGGATAGTGATGACTGTAATCTTTCCACTATCCAAAGCAGAGAGAATGTCACTAAATACTTTCAGAAGAGTAGTTTCCGTACTGTGTCAAGGGCGATATGCAGACTGTACATTGCTAAAAAGACTGTTTGAATTCAAATGAGATACAAGATACAAGTTGAGTTAAAACAACCTTTTCTAAGATTTTTGATATGTATGGGATTAGAAACTGGGAGATTAGAAACTGGGCGATAGCTCTTTAAATCGTTATGGTCCAGTGTTGGTTTCTTCAGCAGTGGCTTTACGATGGCAGTTTTGAAAAATGATGGGAATTCCCCTGATGAGAGAGAGAGAGAGAGATATTAATAACATCAGTTAGTGAAGGCAATATTGGGTCTAAGCACTCAAGCAGCAGTGATGTCGGAATTGGATCAAGTTCACAAGACTTTGGTGCACTTTTCATCACGATTGTCCGTACTAAATCAATAGAAACCGGTTCAAATGCTCCTAACGGTTGTCGCTGAAATTCTGTATCATAACTGTATGGTGACGAATCAGTTGAAATTGTGCTGTCAAGCGAATCTCTAATGGTTTATACTTTGTCATCGAAGAAATTTGCAAATTGGTCTGGTAGGTCTAGTGGAGAGAAAGTTGTTGGAAGTGGTGTACATTTGTTCCTTGACATTAGTTTGTTAGTTATCTCGAAGAGCTCTTTGCAGCTGGAACTCTCCGTGATCTTAGTACTGTAGTGGTATGATTTGGCTAAATGGACTATGTTTGTGACGTTCTTCTTAGCGGTCTGGTAGATTTGTTTATGAATAGTGAGTCTGGTAGAAAGCCAAAGCATCTCTGCTTTTCGGCGATGTCTTTTAGCAGTGCGAAGCTGGTCCCTAACACTGCTATACCATGGAGAACACTTTTTTATTGATACTCCGCATTTGGTGGCTGGGGCATGTTTTTCAAGCAATGAACGCAGGCAGTGATCAAGTTGTTCCGCTGTTGGATGTAAGAAAGTTGTTAGGTTAGATCACTAAAGTTTTATCTCACAAAAATGCTATCATGAACAAATTTAACACACCTATAAACCTTCTACAACAAGGAATTACCACAAAATTAACCAGAGTTTAAATGAAAGTATTAATAAAGTAAAATTCACCACGGATTTGGTCAAAAGTTTTCTTTGATATAAAGTTAATTGAAATAATGCTAAAAAATGAGTTGTAAAATATTCCATGTGCGCAGAATCAACTAAATTAGGCTATGTAAATGGGAATTTGTTGTGGGAAGTTGTGGCATTTAATTCTTGCATTGATATACAAAAATGAGTCAGAATTGGTCAAATCAGTAACATAATTGTCATATTTAATTACAGATACAAAAACTGCTGTCGAAATGTAAAAGTACTACACACGAAGACGACAACTTCAAGTCAATCAACAATGACAATTTGTGAAACAATTTAACTTAATTGCAGCGAAGATCAAATTCCACCACACCATGAAGGGAGATACCTAAGTAACAAACAAATGATTGATCATGATCAGTAACGAACCACAACTACATCAACTTTTGTAGGGAGCCTACATATGTTGTTGTGTCAACACATAAACATTCCTCTGGGGCAAGTATTATTGAATAGTAAACAAAAGTATATCCAGATAAAATTAATTATACGGCAAGCAACAATGAGTATACCGACCGGCTGGACTTTTACTGGGGAAAACAACAGACTCACGGAGGAAAGTATCGCAAAGTATATAAGTTTATAACTAATTGCGTGTTCTGTAATTTGATGACTCAAGTTCCAAACGGGGACATCTATCACAAATTATATTTTTCAGTATCATCCACTCTTATTCTCAGGAGAGCAAGGTTAGGACACAGATGAACAGAATGTGAAACTTGTAATAAAGAAAAACAGATTAAAGTAGGACATTAGATAATGCAGGTGTTGGTGACAGTGAGTCTTTCTTCATCGATTGCCATAACGATGATATCTCTACTCAATGAACTGCAAATGCAACCCGATTCTCGGATCTTCAAATTATAGTTTTCGTGCACGTTGCTTATGGAACATTAAACGTCATAAGGATTATATTTATCTCTAAGCTTAGTCAAAAGAAAACCAAGTACTAAAACAAATACCCATTATTATTAATACTAATGATTGTTGGTGCAAGGTTCTGTGCCTCTAATTCTTCCATATGCAGTTCGTATGCAAATGATAAATCTACTAATTCTATAAAAATATACAATTACACATTCAATAACAGATCTTCTCTTGGATGGATAGATAATGTGGAGTATGAACAAGAACTGGATATACAACGCTTTTCATAACATTAGTTGCAGACAGAGCAACTCTATGATACAGCTTCAGCTTTTGTGGCTGCAGTTAAACCCTTTCCTTTAAATAATTTAGTTTAGTTTTTCTCCGTAATTTTCGATCTTATTATTTATTTAATTTTTCCCGTGTTGATTTTGTAAATATTTTCATTACTTTCCTATATTTCCAATAAGTTCGGACCTTATAAGTTTCATTTTGTCTGGCTCATTTTGTAATATTTTTCCCGATCAAATATATTCTTCCTTAATATTTTCCTTCAGGTCGCTTTCTTCTTGCTCGTCGTGATGATCGAATTAATTATTAAGTTCTTTTGTCGGGTTGCAATTACAAATGATTTTTGTCGCCAAATCTAATTTTCTTTGCATTATAAAAAGATATGCTGAACTTTTTCAATTACGTCATTTCATATTCCATTTATCATAATTCATATATAACCTGTGGAATTTTGCAGACATTTGGCATCCCTTTTTCCTCGGTACTTAAATAACAGCAAGTTAAAGTGGATATTTTGGCATTGTTTTTTTTTCAATGTCTCCTAGCCTATTAAATACATGACGAAATTATGTGGTTATGAAAGAAGTTGGTTTTTGATGTTGCTTTACGAAATTTTCAGTCTTACATATTTCATAAATCTTGATCCTCCGCGTCTTCTGTTACAGATTGGTTAACACATATTTAGTACCACGAATTTTGGCGATCCAAATGTTCCACCACCATTTTGGTTAGACATATTTCGTACCAGCATTCTGGGTGATAAATCATCGTTCATTTGTACATGAGAGTATTGTTGTTGCTGTTTATGCTGTTGTTGCCTTTAACGTGCGTGTTAAAGCAATTGATCTTTTGTAGTTATAAGTATTACTGTGGGTGAGAGGATGCATACATCCAATTGTAAATCAGTGAAATTTGTCTACGGATGGAAAGGAGTGTATTGTTTTGAAGTTTGAGAAGCACGTGCATAAAACGTGTCAAGTTCTCAAATACGCAGCAGACATTTGGTGAGAACACAGATGGTAGGTCTATTACAAGCCATCAATATATTTCAAGCATTCAAGGCGGTTCTAAGGCATTGTTCATAACAGATTTATTTGCACCTTCTGGATTCTTGGCTATGTGTATGGTCATCACTACAAACCATTAATCGCAGAAAGAGGGATCGTATCTCGTCCGTCCATCTTTGATTGAGTGCTTGCTATGATACAACAATGCAAAAATACTCAAACCGTGTGTGTGTGTGTGTGTGTGTGTGTGTGTGGTTTGGGGCATTTATGTTGCGGTGAGAGAACTGTCCAAATATCGAACAGCGTGCGAAATGTCAGAGGAAACACTTATTATGACGAATCAAATTACACAATATCGTTGTAGTCATTTGTACAGAGGCATAATCAATCATCGCAGCGTGAAAGCAGACATGTAGCATCATGTCCTACCTAGTCATTGCATCCAGGTACTAATTGTGTAACAATTGCTTAATAATTTCGGCATGAATATTTGCTCAGATAAAACAAAAATTAAGGAAAACGAAAAATGGTCGTACCTACAGATAATATACTAATTCAATGTATGCGACCTTCGCTTCGTTTCGAATCCACCATTACAGGAAGTGGGAGGAACATTCGATTGCATCTTATTTTAAAAAGTACTAATGCATCGACCAACACAAACAATAAAATACCTATGTTTATGTTAGTCATCCTTCAGGGTGAAGTTTTTGTTTCAACATAATCTGAACAGAAAAGAAAACGAACGTACAGCAAGGAAACTGTTTCTATACAAACATGCATGTTTCCTCTTACATTCAAAGCACACATGATATTCATACATGGCGTTAGGCAAGAAAAAGTGGTCAATGACAAGCCTGGCTGTCAACATTTTAAACGGTCATACATGTGTTAATCTTTTACGTTCTCACTATTTTCAAACAAGATGTATTGGTTTCAAGAGAATAAGAAAGTACATCATATTTTAGCAATCTTCATAAACGTTACAAAATATAAAATAAATTTGATTTCTCTGTTACATGATAAGATCTTCTATGCCCTTCATAAATATGATCGAACTCAGACTGAATTTAATTTGTTCCATAAAATGCAAAGGATATGCACTGGAATATAATTCATCAGTCTTCATCAGCTTACATTCTTGACACCACTCGAAAATGTGTACGTCCTGTCTCAGTGTAGCATGACACTCGATAAATTATGTGGAGGAACGTTCCTGAACGCAACAAGCTGACACCAAACAAATCTTTGCGCAAGTTCTTTCTTTCTTTCAATGGTGATATATACATTCCAAACCAAACAGCCTTGGACTCTATTTGTAGAACATGACTCGTAAGATTTCTTTGATCTTGGATAGTTTAGGATATAGAGAAGAACGACAAATTAGATTGATAAGAATCCAAAGATTGGAAATGCAGATATTTGTGAAATGGATATCATAAATCAATGAGATCAATTATTTGTATACAACACCGAGAGTTCTGCAAATCTTTAAATCTCCCGCGACATAAGTGTATATGGGCAGAATTAATTGACTGAAAAGAACCAGCGGTGGCGTCACCGCACAATCCATTGCCTCCTAGCATTTAATCTTTCAACTCGACTCGGTAGTCCACAAGTTTTTAAACATCGATCAGCATGGAGTATGGTGGTTGATCATCTAAACAAGAAATCTGAAAATGAAATTATAAACTCGACAAAAATAATGGTGCTGACCATGGCTCTATCGTCATTACATAGCTATATATATATATATATATATATATATATATATATATATATATATATATATATATATATATATATATATATATATATATATATATATATATATATATATATATATATATATATATGATTGCACAGAAACAAAATGGTAACATTCATGGAGTGCATGTAAAACGTTTCAAACAAAGAAAATTAAGACGACGGTTTATTTGGTTTGGCAACTCGTCAATATGTATGAAATTGTATATTGTGACGAGGCGTGTAGATTAAATTAATTTGCTAAAGGATATGACACGGTTGCCAGTCTACGCTAACCTGATGGTGGGATCAAACCCGCGCACTTTTGGTCACGAGTCCAACACCTCAACCACTGCATAAATTAATAGTATTGGTGCCTTCAGCTGCATAATGTAATTGTGTGCGGTCTTATGCAATCGGCTGCAGCTGGTCGTCCGGCTATCGGTCCTATATGTATAGAGATAAGAAAGTGTTCCGTAAGATTGACTGACACGATGAAACTATTAATTGATAAGGAAAGATATCTGAATATAGTCATGTACGAAAAGATCTATAAATGCAGGATTATGAACGACCAAGGTAACATTTCTGGGCAAATTCAAAAAGCTGCCAGATTTGATTATTACTCGATAGGCAGATTTATCGAGCAACTGTAAGATGCGTTCCAGATAAAGGAGTCATGCATACACAATGCAATGCATAGACCTGTGCTTGCGGTAATGATGAAAGATGAATGTTGATCTTGAAGTTGTAATTGATTTTCACAGTGTAATAAGGAAAGTAAAAGAAGAAATTTATCAAACTATACTATATCCTACGTTTTTATATTTACCATCCTTTCTTAAATTTTTAATTTAATTTGTTTTTCAATTATATCGGCATTGGTACGTGCATGATTCTTAAATAAGATACAAATTGATAATTGTCTTGTATTAGCGTGGATATGTGGGTTTTTGGCTACATGATGCAACTTTCGCATAACCAAAATAAAATATAATGTACACAATTATTTAAAAGGTATCTATAATATTTTACTTTTTTACTTTTGCATGGGAGATTGGATTCTTGAGACATTGTTGAAGATGTGGTTAATTAAAAACGTCTTAATGTAAATAATGTCAGCTCTCCTTACAACGTATTTCAACCCCATCATCATCATCATCATCATCATCATCATCATCATCATCATCATCATCACCATCATCATCATCATCATCATCAACATCATTAGTGATGAATCAAGCGAATACGGTCCACCCCCACCCCCATCCCTATCTCGCGCAAAACTTCATTTTGGGAACCAATCCCAATAAAAGAATATTTGTCTTTATAATAATTGTGGTCCCCCACCCCACCCTGGGCGGTTGCTTCGACGCTGAATCTTCCCAACCAAAGATGTTGATATGATATAGCATGCCGTGTTTCTCCCAAAAATAATTATTTGCCTTTATATTCAAAGTTCATAAACGTTTTTGATCTGTGATGTATATATTTCTTGCCAAATTATGAGTATTTTATAAAATATAGCTACTCATCAAACATAACGGTTCAAAGACTCCTTGCTTTTCCATGTTTTTATGACCGTTTCTTTTATAGCTACGTTCATTATATAAATATCCCTTTACGTAGATCATTTGAAAGTCGGTAACAACTGTAATCTCTTCATTCTTTATGAATTTTCATGTTTTGCTCGACTAGCAGTTAACGCTATATTGAAGAAATTATTAGATTAAAATTTTAAAGAGTTGTGGCATCGTTTCAAAGGGTTTTGGCCTCATTTACGGATATATCAGGAAGTCAGGAAAGAGCTTTTCAGTAATTATGTCTTCAGATCTGAGGTTTAATTGTGAAAGGCGTTTAATGAAAGAAACCAACGCCCTTTGTGTGGGAGTGTCTAGAGAGTATCAGAGAACCATAAAACAAATGAGATGAACTAGGAATACAAAGTCATACTGGCATACATTGACAATGCTAAATATTTACTAGACCATTTTATTTTAATGGTAATTCCAGGAAATGAAAATGAAAAAACATATATATATATGCTACCAGAATCGCTTCCAAAATATTGACACTTGCCATGAAATATTGCTCATTTAAAATGTATCTTATTTATTATTTACTGGGTTATTTGTTCGAGCTGTTTGCTTGAACATTGTCTTTCAGGTTCATTATTCCTCATATGTCTTAATAATGATTACGTTACTAAAATGTCCACGATCTGACATAGTAGACAACGTCAATATTGGTTACATTTAACCTATACAACATAAAACTGTGATAATTACTTCTTAATTTCGCGGAATTTACAAGTAAGGCACATTTTTTCATAAGTACTATTCCAAACGATCTCAAGACCTCTATTAAATGTACTGTTTTACAAAATCAGCAGCGTCAGTGTTTATTACCTTTGAGTCTTGAAAATAAAGTTGTTTTCAAGCTTTATTTGTACATGTATATCAAAAGCTTATACTCAAGCCTGAATATTATTAAAGATAGAGATCATGTCTAAAACGTTATTCAACTATGCAAGATAAATTCGGGTACATGCAATGTCTGTACATGTATCAACAGGGAACATATATTGACATCAAACATACGGCCCAGGGTGGATTTGGGGTGGGGGTGGGTGGCATTGGATTTGTCTATAGTTTAGACCTTTTGAAGTTTCCAAAAAGATGCTCTGCGCGAAATCGTTAAAGCTCCTTCGCGATAAAGATTGCTTTGTACAAACATGCGCTTACACCATTCTTTATTGCGATGGACGCTTATTGAATTTCCTGCAGTAACTATTGAATTCTTGTATGGCTGAATGTAAGATGATCCTTAGCGGACACATCAACCAGTCTTTGAAAGTATTTTGTACATCAGAATGAGTCTCACTTCTGGTCTGTAATATTGTACGGAAATCCATCCTAGTTTCTGTATCATGCTAGATACCTTTGCTCATTTTACTGCAGTCATAGAACTGTATTCAAGAATTGAGAGGATAAAAATCATTTCTCCTTTCCTCTTGAAACATTGTGAACAAGATTTAGGTTTCTTGAAGAAATCACAGAGTCTCTTGGCCTTTGCTACCACGTATTGAGGCAGCAAACTGCCTCCTAAACAAACTTATAATTGATCAATTATTTTCCTAATTTTGGTAAAAGGTAAATTCAAATGGATAGATTCTTGCTCCTAAAATAGGAACATATTAAAAGTCAGTTTGTCCTTATGTGATTAGTTCTCACTGTCCATATACCTTTCATGAAACCCACACAAATCACCAATGCTACATTAGATTTCTTTGTTCTACAAATACATAGATTATACTGGTCTCTTTCAGAGGAAAATAAACACTTCTGGACGAGGTTCGTGATTTTCATGACATGTTTTGTTTCATCTCTCACTGAAATCATATTTCTTTTGTTACACAGACATGTCAATTGTAGAAAAGGAATGAGTAATTTTTTGTTGTTGTCTAGAAAAGACGTCAAAATGCATTTGCCTCTTTTGTTTTTGCATTTTGCCATATCTTATCACGTGACCTGTCATTTAGACTGCTAATATCGTTAACGTCTCTATGGCGACCAAAGAAAATATGACAAGATGAACAAACGATCCAAAATAAATCGGGAAACTGCTCGCATAATAGTTCGTCTTGACGCTTTAAAAGGCTTGTTTTCGTTTTGATATTTCTTGCCAAAACCATTCACATGAAATCATGCATTGCATTTCGATTTTGCATGTACCAACTCCTGAATAATTATTTTCGACGAATAGAATGACACGTCCTGTTTAATCAGACATATTTTATTGTGTGTAATAATACTTTAATTTTAAGGAATTTTTTTATAACCAAATAAAAACGCCACAGCAATTAAACATTAGGTATAAAGAATAAAATGGCATACACTATGTATGATACATTTTAAAGGTGTACAGTTTAAAACCCAGCGCACTTCATATAATTGAGATATGGTTGTCTAATGATAACAAAGTCACGGCATGAAATGTTTTATTTCACTTTGTGCTTATCAAAGGGACAAGCAAAGTGACATTGGAACCCCTCAGTATTACTTCCATGGTAGAAAACCATACAATTTGATGATATTGGTTTGTATTTGTCACACATTTCTTGCT
Organism: Unio pictorum; assembly: GCA_030141615.1. Classification (NCBI taxonomy): domain Eukaryota; kingdom Metazoa; phylum Mollusca; class Bivalvia; order Unionida; family Unionidae; genus Unio; species Unio pictorum. The sequence continues at coordinate 13,686,278 of JARLTB010000339.1, forward strand.
AACATATTTTCAACTAGGAATATGCACTCTTTATTTATTTATTTCCGCCTCAGTTAGAATATCGTGAGCGAGAACACTAACATTTGAAATTTGATGATTTTAATCAAAAGTATCATGCCACTAGGATGTTTGATGCTACCTTAAATATCAGGCTGGCCAAGCTAGTCTACATTACCAGCAATACAAGATAATGGCGATGACATATTCTTTATTACACTCAGGTAACGATGAGCAACATAAAAGTAAAATATTCGAATTTTATTTTTCATCCGTGTTCGTCAGCCATAGACGATATTGTCACTCACCGTAAATGCAATATCTCATATAAACAACATTATTACATTCATTACTTTAACTCGATGTGACAACATTATAATATTATTACATTCATTACTTTAACTCAGACAACATTATAATATTATTACATTCATTACTTTAACTCAGAGTGAGAACATTATTATATTATTACAGTCATTACTTTAACTCAGAGTGAGAACATTATAATATTAATACATTCATTACTTTAACTCAGTGTAACAACATTATAATATACAGTCATTACTTTAACTCAGAGTGACAACATTATTACAGTATTACAGTCATTAATTCAGTGCAATAAGATCATTATATAAGTATATTAGGAGAGACAGATTATAAATTACTAAATATGGAACTAAAATTAATCTCTACACAACTCGTTACTTTACAATGATGAACCAAAGCGGAAATAATAATAGACACATCGAGTAAAGATGATTTGCTATAAAGGAAACTTTGATTGAATAAAATCAATTATATTAAATTTGGTTTCTTTAAACACTACGTTTCTTAGATTACAATATTATTTTTAAAAATTAATTACATATAGTATCGTATAGACGTGTTTGGGAAATATTTGCGTTATTTGTTCTCTGAAATAGCTGCATTTAAGGAGATAATCAAATTCGTCACCCATAGTTTTGCGTGCATACGCACTCTTTCTTATCTAGGCAAATAGTGATATGCGAGGGCACGAGTTTCTCGAGTCTTCAAATCTAGCCTCAAGAAAATAATAGCATCCCGAGATTTAAAAAAACATGGTCAACCATTGAATGGAAGTCTTAATTATGATGCACTGAACTAAATGATAGGAATTATATTATTTATTGGACACGTAATGATCAATCTGTTTCTATGAAGCAAAATTTCATGCCAATATGCACTTACGCTTAACATGCCACGTGGCATGCTTATCATATCTTACGGATTAAATCAAATGCTATCCAAACAAATTATTCATATTTTTGCTCCTTCATTCATTCGGTAAAATTCCAAAATAAATGGCTACAGTATTGTAATAGTCATATTCTTCAGTAATAATAAAAATAATTTATACGAAATTGCAATGAGTCTCAAGCTTATCGCTCAGGAAGTCTTTGTCAGGTCAGTTGTGGGACCAATTTCCTCTCATTTCTTTAAATATACAGCAGGAATATGCATTTAGCATGTTTACATATTTTTCTTTTGTGAAAGACCGATCCAGATTATTTAAAACCAATTGGAATGCTTTGTCACAAAGCCCTAAATACGCTGGGCCCTAAGGAATATGGTTCTCCCATCGAAAAAAATTCTCTTGAAAATCTACTCTCCATTTATCAAACCATGCATTGGCTTCAATAAGTTACGTTGTCTGCTTTAGTCCGTTCCCTAATTACACTGAAATCATTTGTTACAGTGATTGTTGCAGTCGTAAAAGTGATATTACGTCAAAAATGGAAAACAGCCAGAAAGTCTCGGTAAATTCCAAGAGCGTTTTGATCGTCGGATCAGTGTCCCATGATCTTGTATTATTCAGCTGTTGAACTCCCGATCTTTAATAAAACATTCTGTTGTATTACGTGCCTTCTGTTCAATAACCACATACTGTTCTTCTTTCCTGGAAGTTTTGTGCTTTGTTCTGAGGTAAAAGGTATAAATGCTGATGTTTCGATTCAAATGTCGAGTTTTCTAGAAGATTCTCGCTATGAACTACAAATTTTGAAAACATAAAATGGTTGGTCTTGCAAACGGTTGCTTTGGAAATATCACCAACAAATAATGTCTACTTCGTTTTCCACACGATACGAGTTAAACTTCCAAACATAAAATGGTTGGTCTTGCAAACGGTTGCTTTGGAAATATCACCAACAAATAATGTCTACTTCGTTTTCCACACGATACGAGTTAAACTTCCAGGAGCGTTATATATACATATGTCATTTAGAAATTATATATATATGCAAAAGTAGAATCTAACTAGCCTGAGCGCTTTCGAATCTTAATGAAGTTTTATCAAAGGCAAATACAAAATGTAGGCAGGAACACAAATAAAGCACAAAAACCGTTATGTTTGCAAAACGTCACATGGTTATTTCTCTTGAAACATAATAAATGTAAAGGCTTAATTCCTGTTGAAATAGAATTGTAAAGTTTTGGTCGTTTTCAGTTTATTGCATTTATCTTAATCATTCCCTAACACGTGTGAACTGTCATTCGCCATATGATCGGTATTCTTTGAATATTCATGATACAAATATACACGTATGCAGATAATATGGTTGTGTTATTCTTCGTGCTAATGAAAACACATATAAAGAGCAATACTCTCTCTCTCTCTCTCTCTCTCTCTCTCTCTCTATATATATATATATATATATATATATATATATATATATATATATATATATATATATATATCTATATATATATATTGAGATTTCGTATTGTTCTTAAATTTGTTTTAATTAGCACGAAGAATAACACGGCCAAATTATCTGTATACGTGTATATTTGTATCTTGAATATTAAAAGAATGGGTATGATTCTATATAAGCATGTTATGTATAAATGTGTAAGTGTCAATGACATTTGTTATATTACATATAATCTGGACTTATAACATTTCCGATAGTACGCGAGGAAATAGTGGACGTTCCTCGGCTGCAAGCAAGCAGACTTTGAGTACTGAATATGATCGGCAAATGTTAATTATTAGACAATCTCAACCGAAATCCTGCATGTTATCTTTGGCTATTACAACAACAGACCAGTCAGCTGTTGGCGCGTGCCTCTGTCTGTGGTAGACCAGTTTTACGGAGATTATATCATCCATTAATTAGTCGATCTATGGGATGTTATCAATGATTACCGGTCGGAATGCTCCGGGATAATGGACCATACCATCCATTGTCTTAAAAGTCATGCATCTCTCTCTCTCTCTCTCTCTCTCTCTCTCTCTCTCTCTCTCTCTCTCTCTCTCTCTCTCTCTCTCTCTCTCTCAAATGTAGTTATGTGAGAAAGCTTGCCAGTAGCTTCTCGTGGGTCGGTGGTTCTTTCCGGGGTTTGTCCGGTTTCTTCCTCCACCATTAATACTGGCCGCCATGTATAGCCTATATTGTGCTGAAAAATGGCGTTAAACCATAAAAACAAACAAGCAAGCAACAGACACAGACCACATACACGCGCACGCACACATACGCAAGTGCCACGCATGGCAGATAAACATAACAAGTGAATATAGTCAATACGAACAATTAAGGTGCAATTTATGTAGCTTGTATTTTTTTTAAAAAAAAAACTCAAAATAAAAACAGCGGATTTACTGGTTTCGTGAAATTTCTACCTTCACTTAAACCGCATTACTTCTTAATGATATGATGAAAACCTAATAAGGAAAGTATGTTATGAAAGGGTGAAATCGTATTGTTAACTGCTAAAAGAAAATAAAGTAACAATCAACTCTTTGACATTTAAGAACTGATTTAGCTACTGCAACCATGCTCCAGTTTTCTGTTGGTGTCGGCCGTTACGTACGTGTACGTGGCGTATTCGTACTACAAATGACACTTTAACAGACAAACAAGACTGCAATACAAATTGTAGCACTTCAAACACGTGTATTTGTAAAGGCAGCCTACATATAGCTGGATAAAAATATCTTATTGATTACACCTTGAAAATTCATTTTTTTTAAAAAATTTATATTGATGATGGTTTCTGATCAATGTTTCTCAAAGTATGATTCTCACATAAAATCAAAGACGCATATTTCTATTCTCAGTTTCTTCGAAATTTTCTCTTTTGAATTCTGAGAACTGAGATATGTTGTCTTAGATGTACGATGGTAAGAATATTCTGCTGTTCATTTGACAGTGGGTATATTTAGAAAAGAATCAAATTTGCAGTTTAGGAATCTTATACATTATACATTATGGAACTATTTCTTCAAAGAAAAATAATTTCAAAGTGGATTTTATATGACTCGGAAATATGATACGGTCTTCACATTTGTCACGATGGTCATTCTCCGAGCTTATGTGTTCAAGATTTCATGTATTACTGTGGTCACGTTTACCTGTTCATCATGTCCTATCTGTGCGTTAGTGTGGTCAAATTTACATGTTCAACATGTCCTGTATGTGTGTTATTGTAATAATTTGTCCGTGTTCAACATGTCTTGTGTGTGTGTCGTTGTGGTCAAGTGCAAGTATTTAACATGTCTTGTATGTGCGTTATTGTGGAAATGTGTAGGTGATCAACATGTCACTTACGTATATTACTGTGGTCAAGTGCACGTATTTAACATGTCAATATGTGAGTAATTGTGGTAATTTGTACGTGTTTAACATGTCGTGTATGTGTGTTACTGTGAGAAAGCTTATTTATTCATCATATTATGTATGTGCGTTATTGTTTTAATTATGTGTCCATCATGTTCTATATGTGTGTTATTTTGGCAATGTATGTGTTAGTTGTATCCATTATTTACGTTACTGTGGTAAGGTGTTTGTGTTAACAGGTCCTACATGTGTGTTAAGGTGGTCAAACTTACGTGTTTAACTATTCTGTAAGACTGTATGTGTATTATTGTGACGCAAGATTTCAAGTTCATTACAGTGCTAGAAACAAAGAGAAAAGTAATCGCAGGAGATCACAGATAATCTGGAGAAGTCAAAACATTCTTGCAGAGAGTATTAGAACTATTATTTCCGACAAATCAGAAAGTCCAAATATTAAAAATTTGCAGGAAAAGAAACATAATGCAATTGGTTAAGCAAAGAATTGAAAGAATATATAACCCAGTGACCCGTTGAATATCTATAAACGTGGAGAGAGAGAGAGAGAGAGAGAGAGAGAGAGAGAGAGAGAGAGAGAGAGAGAGAGAGAGAGAGAGAGAGAGAGAGAGAGAGAGAAACAAGTCTTAAAACTTGGTTCATACATTATTTATAGACAATCAAAGTTTGTGCAGAGTGCATGGCCTGTCACACTAAGTCTATTTATATACAACTGTTTTATTTTAGGAAAACCATGTTTATTCAAATATTTCTAATAACATTAAAATGTAGCGTAAAGGAGCAAATTACTTTCATTTTTAATATTAGTTTCTGATATCAGTTTTCATTATCTCCCATTGGATTGGTGTATGTTTACATGCAGTTTCCATCGGATCCCATTTGATTGGTGTATTATGCATGCATGATAGTTTCCATCGGTTTTCAGCATCATGGTATAGGTTATTTGTTTGCAGTATCGAGAATTTGCGTGTCTTCTCTGTGTGTAACATATTGTAATAAATTCGGTTACAGCGACCCGGTTTAAAGGATTTCTTAGATTGGTGTGATTACTTGTGTGATTATTGGAATTCGGTGCAATGGAAATATTCTTAGCCCGAACTAATTAGCTAATTACTAGGAGCAAAAGTCATGGAGTGAAGTGTTAGTGAGTCCATGATGGCGTTGTTCACTAGTAGTGAATTCGTGTTAAAAACGAATGAATGTCCCTGTCGTAACATAGTTCATATTAAAATCTAGTGGTGTACATTAGTGGTGTGACTGCAGTGGCAGTATTTACGGTAGGAAACATGTGAAATACACAACGGAATAAATAAGAAGGGAATCGGCAGATACCGTTTATGACAAATGTGGTGCAGCTGTACTGACGAAATTTGCCTGGAACCACCAATGTACACCACTAGATTTTAATATAAGGTGGCGGAGTTTAAATAGTTCCCTGAATTAGGGGAGAGTTGTATAGTTTCCAAGGCGTGAAGTGCTTGCGGTGCGGAAACCTGATGAAGAGAAACCATGCAGATGTGTGGTTGATAAATATTTGGCCGGTTGTTTTATATGTGGTCTTGCATTGATTAAAGTAAACTTTATGTATAGAACGGACACGTCGGGCTTTCTAATTTACAACTTAAGTTGTATGGAAGTCTTTGGAAATTTGGGGTAAACTTATGAGTCATGACTTCTAGTAGGAATCGCGCCAGGGTTTGACAACCGCTCGGTCAAGCAAAGATCCCTGTTTTGTAACAATATTTACAGCAATTAGTTTTGTTTTGCCTTTCCTCTGTACGGGACTTCTTCTACGTAATTATCTAATGTACTTGACTCTGTGTGTCTTGAACTTTAGATTTGTAAATGTCTTGTTTTTATATTTTATTTCAGTTTTGCTCTCATGTTTGTGTAATGAGTTTTAGTGACTCAGATTAAAAAACTGAGAATTGTATTTAAGTATTTCTTTAGTATGGCCATAATTTACTGTAAACATATGCTTGTCACAGTCTTTTCGCTTTAGTTTCATAATAGACGGAACGCATCAAGTTAAATTAAAGTTGCAAATTCAAGTATACAGTTCAGGAGTATGTATGTATGTATGTATGTATGTATGTATGTATGTATGTATGTATGTATGTATGTATGTATGTATGTATGTATGTATGTATGTATGTATGTATGTATGTATGTATGTATGTATGTATGTATGTAATATTATTGTAACACCTGTGTGTTATATATAAAAAAGACTAGAGTTTAGGACTTAAAAAATTATTTTTTGAAAAATAAATAATAAAGGTAAGATAGAACATGCTTTTCAGTCTCGCATAGTGACTTAATAAAAACAGTCTGTCACGACAACCAATAATAATAATATTGATCAGACATGTTTATCTAAATGCCTAAAAGACAACGTTATAATAGACCACATTATGGTGAAATTATTTATGTTCATATATTCCTATGCATATTAACCGCTAAATTTATTAGATTGACTTAACACATTCTGACACAGTAGTGTGATCTCAGTGGAAAAATAGTTTTAATGCTAGTGTACTTGAGCAGTGTGGTGTGAGATAGCAGAATTACAATATAATAAATGTAAGGATTTTAAATTCAACAGGAATCATGTAATAAATCTACTTAAAAATTATATTTAATTCAGTTTTGGGATTTTATCATGCCAAAGTTAATATCGGTTACATTAAAATATATAATTGATGGTATTAGAATACATAGTCAAAAATTCTTTTCTACTTAGATCTAAACATAGGTGTTTGGGTAGCATACGTTCAGGATTGGAGGAAGCAATTCACCCGTGGTAGATGTTTTAAGCGACAGATTAAAACGACAGATTAACTATGCCAGTCATGCAGGTCAAACTTCGTTTCGTATCTGAACGTTTAATATCAAATAATCTTGACACATTACATTAACAATGTTTGAGCATGCAAAACTGTATTCTCACTACCATTAGGGTATTGGATATAGTGAACTGCATGCTGTTTTTCGGACTTTGTTTCATGTTTTTACCTTATCATTATTAGTATTATTACTGTAAAGTGAATGTAGTCCATACTGGTGACTAGTATACTGGTTCTGGTCACATTAACCTGGAAACTAGTCCTAAAGTAAAATGTAATGAACAACGATAAAAAATACAATGATGAAGACAATGCAAAACTCTTGGATGAAAAGAAGTTGCTGACATTTGATTTACATCTTTAAAAGAAAGTATAGCGCTAGCTCTTCCTCGTATCACAGAGCGTCTAACATTTGTACATAGTATCGTATGGAAGTCAGAATAAAAAGGGTCCATTAACCTAGTCTACAAGAATATTGTCACATAAATTCAAGTTCTTTAGTTCTTCTGTACATCAATTCTACTCCTTCTGCTGCCAAACACATGAACAGTCACGTCCAGTCGTTCATAAAGGCCATGTTTTCCACTCCCTTACCCAACATGATTCGAAGTAGTATGTCATATTCTTGACTTAAAGTCGTTGTCTAGTGATTATGCCAAACGATTTTTTTTAAAAATTATCGTGTAGTGATTATGCCAAACGATTTTTTTAAAATGATCATCGAGTGATCATGCCAAACGATTAGTTAAAATGATCGTCTAGTGATTATGCCAAACGATTAGTTAAATGATCGTCTAGTTATTATGCCAAATGATTAGTTTAAATGATTGTCTAGTAATTATGCCAAACGATTAGTTTAAATGATCGTCTAGTGTTTGAGTTCCTAGGTTTTCAAAATGTTGAAGTTACACTTCACTAATCAAAGCGAACATGCTTTCGATAATTTTAGTCATATGTCCTTTCTTATGATGTCCAATTATTCGATCGAAATTACCTACAACCAAATCTGAAGCTTTTTATATCTCATCGATATGTTGATGTTCGGACTGGGACTTTTTGTGTCTTATTTTATTGGATCCTTCCCTTTGCTAATTCTTCAATATATACGTTCGATTATGCAATGTAGGTCATTTCATATACACAGATCAACACACTGTGTTAGGGATCACCTTACGTAAAAGTAGGCTTGGGTATATATTTAAAAGAGGATCTGGGGATGACTGGGAATACATTGTGAATAGACAGACCTATATGGACTAAATACATTGTGAATAGACAGACCTATATGGACTAAATACATTGTGAATAGACATACCTATATGGACTAAATACATTGTGAATATACATACCTATATGGACTAAATACATTGTTAATAGACATACCTATATGGACTAAATACATTGTGAATAGACATACCTATATGGGCTAAATACATTGTGAATAGACAGATCTATATGGACTAAATACAGACCTATATGGACTAAATACATTGTGAATAGACAGACCTATATGGACCAAATACATTGTGAATAGACATACCTATATGGACTAAATACATTGTGAATAGATAGAACTATATGGACTAAATATATTGTGAATAGACAGACCTATATGGACTAAATACATTGTGAATAGACATACCTATATGGACTAAATATATTGTGAATAGACAGACCTATATGGACTAAATACATTGTGAATAAAGAGACCTATATGGACTAAATACATTGTGAATAGACATACCTATATGGACTAAATACATTGTGAATAGACATTCCTATATGGACTAAATACATTGTGAATAGATATACCTATATGGACTAAATACATTGTGAATATACATTCCTATATGGACTAAATACATTGTGAATAGACATACCTATATGGACTAAATAGATTGTGAATAGACATACCTATATGGACTAAATACATTGTGAATAGACATACCTATATGGACTAAATACATTGTGAATAGATATACCTATATGGACTAAATACATTGTCAATAGACATACCTATATGGACTAAATACATTGTGAATAGACATACCTATATGGACTAAATACATTGTGAATAGATATAAATATATGGACTAAATACATTGTGAAAAGACATACCTATATGGACTAAATATATTGTGAATAGATATACCTATATGGACTAAATACATTGTGAATAGACAGACCTATATGGACTAAATACATTGTGAATAGACATACCTATATGGACTAAATATATTGTGAATAGACAGACCTATATGGACTAAATACATTGTGAATAAAGAGACCTATATGGACTAAATACATTGTGAATAGACATACCTATATGGACTAAATACATTGTGAATAGACATTCCTATATGGACTAAATACATTGTGAATAGATATACCTATATGGACTAAATACATTGTGAATATACATTCCTATATGGACTAAATACATTGTGAATAGACAGACCAATATGGGCTAAATACATTGTGAATAGACATACCTATATGGACTAAATAGATTGTGAATAGACATACCTATATGGACTAAATACATTGTGAATAGACAGACCTATATGGACTAAATACATTGTGAATAGACATACCTATATGGACTAAATACATTGTGAATAGACATACCTATATGGACTAAATACATTGTCAATAGACAGACCTATATGGACTAAATACATTGTGAATAGACATACCTATATGGACTAAATACATTGTGAATAGATACCTATATGGACTAAATACATTGTGAATAGACATACTTATATGGACTAAATATATTGTAAATAGACAGACCTATATGGACTAAATACATTGTGAATAGACAGACCTATATGGACTAAATACATTGTGAATAGACATACCTATATGGACTAAATACATTGTGAATAGATATACCTATATGGACTAAATACATTGTGAATAGACAGACCTATATGGACTAAATGCATTGTGAATAGACATACCTATATGGACTAAATACATTGTGAATAGACATACCTATATGGACTAAATACATTGTGAATAGATATACCTATATGGACTAAATACATTGTGAATAGACAGACCTATATGGACTAAATACATTGTGAATAGACATACCTATATGGACTAAATACATTGTGAATAGACATACCTATATGGACTAAATACATTGTGAATAGACATACCTATATGGACTAAATACATTGTGAATAGACAGACCTATATGGACTAAATACATTGTGAATAGACATACCTATATGGACTAAATACATTGTGAATAGATATACCTATATGGACTAAATACATTGTCAATAGACATACCTATATGGACTAAATACATTGTGAATAGACATACCTATATGGACTAAATACATTGTGAATAGATATAAATATATGGACTAAATACATTGTGAATAGACATACCTATATGGACTAAATATATTGTGAATAGATATACCTATATGGACTAAATACATTGTGAACAGACAGACCTATATGGACTAAATACATTGTGAATAGACATACCTATATGGACTAAATACATTGTGAATAGACAGACCTATATGGACTAAATACATTGTGAATAGACATACCTATATGGACTAAATACATTGTGAATAGATATAAATATATGGACTAAATACATTGTGAATGGACATACCTATATGGACTAAATATATTGTGAATAGACATACCTATATGGACTAAATACATTGTGAATAGACAGACCAATATGGACTAAATACATTGTGAATAGACATACCTATATGGACTAAATTCATTGTGAATAGATATACCTATATGGACTAAATACATTGTGAATAGACATACATATATGGACTAAATACATTGTGAATATATATACCTATATGGACTAAATACATTGTGAATAGATATAAATATATGGACTAAATACATTGTGAATAGACATACCTATATGGACTAAATATATTGTGAATAGACAGACCTATATGGACTAAATACATTGTGAATAGACAGACCTATAAGGACTAAATACATTGTGAATAGACATACCTATATGAACTAAATACATTGTGAATAGACATACCTATATGAACTAAATACATTGTGAATAGACATACCTATATGGACTAAATACATTGTGAATAGACAGACCTATATGGACTAAATACATTGTGAATAGACATACCTATATGGACTAAATACATTGTGAATAGACATACCTATATGGACTAAACATGTAAGTGTATACCTTGCTTTTCCCTTTTCATTTCACATAAAGCAAGATACTCATGTTGTTGTTTTGGAGTTATGGCTTTAATTTCACGACATGTCCTGTGATACAGTAGCAAACAAAAATAGTATTTTGACAAACTTGGTAAACGGTACGTCTCTGATAGATATGAGATATTCTTGACCTCAATATGTTTTTCTGTGCTATAGTTTTTAGACCCTTGAGAGCACTCGTCATAGTCTGAACCATTCTATTTGCAAAATAATATGAATATTCTCCTAAATAATTGTTTCCATGATCAGAACGATATTTTACATTTCTGCGTCTCTCCCGTTTTTTGTTTACATTTTGAATATCTCTTTCATTTCTTTGCTTCTTTGAAAGTTTCGTTTATGACTCAGTGAACTCGTCCACATCGTTAATTTTATCATCTATACTTTATAATGGACGATGCATCCGCTTTAGTTCATTCACAAACAATGTTAATCAACCTAAAGCGTACGAGTGTACATGGTTTGTCTACAAAGTAGTTCCTAATACACTATTATATCTTTAGGCACTCGTGTCGTGCTCGTGCCTGCAATATGAAGGTGTTTTGTATCATAAAAGCTGGACGATTCCGACAACGTAACGTTAATAGAGACAAAAATGAACATATGATAATATGCCATTCATTGGTTGTCCTGTGATAAAATATGTACATAGTTGTTCTAGTGTGAAACAGTATTTATTTGCTGCTATGTGATACAATATTTATTTCATGCTCTGTGATATAGTATTCATGCCATGCTCTGTTTTATTTCTTGTTCTGTGATACAGTGTGTATTTCTTGCTTTGTGATACAGTATTTTACTTTGTGTTCTGTAATACGGAATTTATTTGTTGCTCTTAAAATTTGGGCAAACTTTACATGATATTCGTATGAAACATTTAAGACTTTCGATAGAAGATTTTTTGCGAGATTGGAATGACATTCTCTCAATCTATCTCTAACTCCGTATACTTTCTGACACACAATATGTGTTTCATTCGCTTATTTGAATATCATAATGTATTTGCCGTCACTTGTCATGTCATTGAGAGTCTAATTCATGATACATTTCAGTATTACATTATTACATTACACGCTCTTACATTTTTACATTACACGCTCTCACTCATACATGCCTTTAATTATCAAGCACGTGAAAGGATTCAATGGGTCGATTTAGCCCTTAATGCATAGCATATGTGACCTGTATGACCCTGTCCAGTCTCTTGCTTAATAGTCTTAGAACATAATACACTGTATTGATACTGTCAAGTTGGAGGATGCCGCTATTCATCGCATGACCCAATAACGGCAGTAGCTGGGAATAGACAAATTTTCTGCTTAAAATGGTCGTGCAGTTAGAATGAAAACTTTAAGTTCTGCTAATTCATATGCGAGAAATGATAGAAATGTTAAATAATCACAAAAAAGGAATAATACCTTTTATTCATTTGAACACAAAAATATATTCCAGACTTATTTTATGTTTCATAAAGTACATACTTGTATCCTACTACTTTGCTGGAAAAAAATACTATTTTAATTTATTGGATAATAATAATAATAATAATAATAATAATAATAATAATAATAATAATAATAATAATAATAATAATAATAATATTAATGACTTTGTATAGCTCCTAATCTTTAGAAGCTCTAAGCGCTTTACAATATCTATAATGATGTGACTTTCCTTTGCTAATTTTCATCGTTGTTTATTCAATGTTTTTTTTTTTAATCTGAATTATGTTAACCGGTGTCTTTTGAAAAAGTTATTGCCATAACTAAAACAAAATTATATGGGGATAACGACATTATTTTTGGGTATTTGGAATTGAAATTTGGGACCTCATTATTTGTTTGTTACGTGATAATGGGTCATGCCAATTTAGATTTGTTATTTTACCAAATACTTCTTGTCTGTCTGCCGCTGATACATATCTAGTACACGCTGCCATTGGCACGGTGAAACTTTTAAACTTTAAACTTTTTAAACTTTTTTGTTGCATGTTTTTTGTTGAGTTAAAAATAGTGTTCAGCTTCGCTTTGTGAACAGCATTAGCTTTTTATTCTTTAATTATTTATATTAGCGTTCCAATAAAATAAATATGTCATATAATATTTTAAGACAATTAGGTCCACTCTAAACTGTTGATTTTGCATCTAATATACATGTATTTAGAATAATGATACTCAAACGGAAAGTGTTTGGTCATTTTGTTGTCTACAGTTAAGTATTAAAATATGTGTCAATGTTGCCTTTTTTTCACTGGACGATCGACATGTTGAAAACTATCGTAAATAACACTATATATATATATATATATATATATATATATATATATATATATATATATATATATATATATATATATATATATATATATATATATATATATATATATATATAAATAAACATATATAAATAAATCAAGTGTATTTTTTTTACTTTGATCTGTGCTTTAAGCTCAAATTGATATCATATTATAGTCTTGGAAAGTCTGAAAACTTTGAGAAGAAGCATTAAGTTTAAGCCATTGTATTGAAAATATTCGCATAAAGCCATACTGCTGCATTTAAAGCTAAACAAATCTCTGTATCCTGATTAATAAGCAATTACATCTCACCACGGCCCATAGACTTCTTCGACCATCCGAATTTCTGGTTCACGTGCAATGTCTGTCGCTTCTACTCAAGCACTTCATCATCCTTCTTTCCGCCACATCTCGCAGGCAAGAGTTACCACCGAAAAGATATTCAGATAAATTTAATCTCCACGCGCACTGTCAGTTAAAGACGATGTTCGAATCGCGTTCACTGTACTAGTTTGAAGAATGAATTGATCTGGCATTATTTCCAGATGAGAATATGCCATGACCAAGACACACACATATTAGGTCTTTTTAAATGGTAAATTTTATTGATTTCTTTATTTCCTTAAATAAAATGTTCACCGTGTTTCCATCGACATCATCCCTTTTTATTCAATATAATTTTTTAAAGGTGTTTTAATATTGACGACATTTTAAAACTATAGGAAAGAATTATGACAGTCTTTGAACTAAGGATTTGTAGCTTTTGTTTTTTGGTTGTTATTGGTTGTTTATGAGGAGGTGGAGGAGGAGGGGGTTCTACACACTCTTGCAGTTAATACTTCAGTATATATTTATTATTATCAAAGAGTTACAAATGCCCGGTCTGAGCCGTCTGGATATAGTCGATGCCAAGTCTATGCTGATGAGCGTATCATACATTTTTGCGAAAGCAATCTACTAGTTGTTGTATAGACAGCAGGGTTAATAACCATAAAACTGTGGGCGACTGAGATTTTACAAAGTCGTTTTAACTAGGTGATAATCAAACTCGCCCTCAAAACCAAGCAATATTCTGTGATTTCCAGTTGATTAGTGCTTCTGAGAGACAGCTGAAACAATCGAAACTATTATTTTTTCATTCGAAATGTTATCATTGAATCCATTCTGTCAGGCAAAATGTAGTATCTAATACCTTTTTATGCAGTATTTATATCTAAACGTTAAACACCAGGCACCAAACATTTAATTTTTTGCAACAAAGATTAGACTTTTGATAGGTATCATTATCTACTTAAATCAACACACTTTTTATTTGACATATTAACAGCAATAGTTCATCAGTTGCTGACTGGATCTATTTTCTAATAGCTTCTCCAGAACCCAAACGAAACATATATATATATATATATATATATATATATATATATATATATATATATATATATATATATATTAGAGACTGTGAACGAAATTCATAACAATACGTTAGCGCGAAACATTCCATCCAGAATCAAACACAAAATTTGTTCTCTGTGCTACATTTTACTGACGGGCTGCAGTCGAACATACCTATCTGGCCTCACTCGTGTGCACACACCAGCAAGATACTTACACTCCTCTTCTGACAATCGTATACTCATTATTCCCACTATGAAAACGAAGTAATAAGGACAAAGTTCTTTTGCATACCAGAGCCCTGCAACCTGGAACGAATTGTCCATTGAAATTAGACACAAAGACACCAGTGATCCCTTTCAAGAGTGCTCTTAAAACTCACCTTTTTCGACTGCAAGAATAAACATAAAGACCTAATAATGTTTCCTGCCTTAAATTGTTCAGAATGTTTTAGGTTTTCTAAAGTCATGGTGTTTATTTTTTTTTTGTTGTAATCTTATCATTATAGATGTTGTAAAGCGCTTAGAGCTTCTAAAGATTAG
This sequence comes from Unio pictorum, assembly GCA_030141615.1. NCBI lineage: Eukaryota > Metazoa > Mollusca > Bivalvia > Unionida > Unionidae > Unio > Unio pictorum. The sequence goes on from JARLTB010000339.1 coordinate 13,702,203, forward strand.
GTGCTATACAAAGTCTTCATTTTTATTATTATTATTATTGTAGTAGTAGTAGTAGTAGTAGTAGTAGTAGTAGTAGTAGTAGTAGTAGTAGTATGCCCCAATGCTAGACATCACTATAAACTACCACACTGCACACATCGAAGCGATATAAGTAAAGAATTGTTACCGTTACATATAAACCCAAATCACACACATTTATGTACTAATAAAGTGACCTGCTGTTAGCTCCTTTCTTTTTAAGTAAGGCGTAAATTGCATAGTGGTATTCTTTTAAGTCCAAATTTGGTGCCTTTACATTTATTATAAATTTAAATATTTGGACCAGTAATTTTAATTTTATTTTTTCTTCTTAATTCTTGACAAATGGTTTTTAATTTATCAAGGTACTATATTTTATCTTATTATATTATCGTATCGTATCGTATATTGTCTTATTATCTTATCTTTTTTTCTTATCTTATCTTATCTTATCTTATCTTATCTTATCTTATCTTATCTTATCTTATCTTGTCTTGTCTTGTCTTGTCTTGTCTTGTCTTGTCTTGTCTTGTCTTGTCTTGTCTTGTCTTGTCTTGTCTTGTCTTGTCTTGTCTTGTCTTGTCTTGTCTTGTCTTGTCTTGTCTTGTCTTGTCCTGTCCTGTCCTGTCCCGTCCCGTCTCATCCCATCCCATCCCATCCCATCCAACCTCACCTCACCTCACCTCACCTCACCTCACCTCACCTCACCTCATCTCATCTCATCTCATCTCATCTCATCTCATCTCATCTCATCTCATCTCATCTCATCTCATCTCATCTCATCTTATCTTATCTCATCCTATCCTATAAGTCGTTATGGGGAAATAAATCTTACATTTCTAACTGTATTGTCAAAGATTTTGTTTTGCATCTCTAAAAACAGTTTTTTAGCAGAGAGAGAGAGAGAGAGAGAGAGAGAGAGAGAGAGAGAGAGAGAGAGACAGACAGAGAGACAGACAGACAGACAGACTCATAACTCAAATAAAACTCAAACCATTTTCCTTATTCAATGATATAAAAAAATCTTTTTGAAGTTTACAAATGTTTCTAACGTGTGTGTAGGCAACACTGCCAATTAATTCGTCGTATTGTCGTGTTTGCACGAAGTCCATACTTGTGGTACTCGTACCAATTAATTCATCGCATCGTCTTAAGCACATGTTTAGACTTCATATAATTGTCTTCATCACAATAGCCACGCTTTGTCGCATTGTCCTCTAGCACAATATCCAGACTCATCGAATTGTATTTAAGCACGATGTTCAGACTTGTGACTATGAAAACCAATTATTTACGCGATGTCCAGAGTTGTCGCATTGTCTTCAGCACGATATTAAGACTTCATCGCATTGTCTTCAGCACGATATTAAGACTTCATCGCATTGTCTTCAGCACGATGTCCATGATTCATCGCCCTGTCCAGATATGCTATAATCGTACCATATAATGCATCACATTGTCTTCAGCACGATGTTCAGATTTCATCTCATTGTCTTCAGGACGATGTCCAGACTTCATCCAACTGTCTTCAGCACGATGTTCAGATTTCATCTCATTGTCTTCAGGACGATGTCCAGGATTCATCGTCCTGTTTTCAGCACAATGTCCAGACTTCATCGCATTGTCTTCATCACGATGTTCAGAATTCATCAAACTGCTTTCAACACAATATTTAGACTTGAGATACTGGTACCAGTTAATTCATCGAATTGTCTTCAGCACGATATCCAGGCTTCGTCGTATTGTCTTCAACACAAAGTCCAGACCTGTGGTATTCATACCAATTAATTAATCGCATTGTCCTTTAAGCGATGTGGAGTCATCTCATTCTCTTCAGCACAATGTCCAGATTGTATCGCATTGTCTTCAGAACGATGTCCAAGAATTGCAATACTCGTACCATGCTTACTGATCCAAATATTTAGTACGCGAAAAACAACAAATTAAGAGCTCAGTGGAGGCGTAAGAAAATAAAGTAATTTGAGGAGAGACAGTGGACTGGTAGTTAATAGCTCTAGTAATAAATCGGATTTCTTGGCAGGTGCACTACATAAATTATCTGGTGCCGTCGAACATAAATAACACAAAATGACTCTAACTGGAAATCAAGATTTAAACACGGAAATGATATACGAAATAATAAGACTTTGATCTAAATGGGGCATGGGGAAGTAAAAGATAACAGGATGACTTTAGCTTCAAACTCTGTCCATCAGGCGCATATACGAAATGTACTTTGATATTTCGATTATTTTCCTGACACTGTTGAATTACAACGATTGATGAATTGAACCGGTATATTCATTTTTGAACAATATAATATTTTGTTAATTATTTTTCTTTGTTTTTCTTTGTTTTTTATTACACTATTGCAGTTACTTGACGCAGGAATATTTATCATACATACTGCGATCAAAAATTATTTGTTTGGAAAGAGTGATCATGCGGTTCATTGACACTAAACCATGCTCTCATATTTCTATGAAAACAGTAGTCAATCAGATTTTTTTCTAGAGGTCGACACATTGTTGTTATAAATTCGTTTCAATTGATAGTTTTCGTTGGTTTTATTGTTTTGAAAACTTTGAATCGGTTTTAAGTAACGTTGCATAGTGTGTACATGTAAGAGACGTCAGTATTTCATAGCTCGAAAATCAATATCGCTGAGAGAGAGAGAGAGAGAGAGAGAGAGAGAGAGAGAGAGAGAGCGGTATGAAATAACACTGTTCAAGTTTTCTTTCATAAACAAATGCATCAGTATTAAATATATAACAATAAACATAATATAGTATCAAGTGGTACAAAGAAATGAAAATATCAATCTCGGTTTTTTGGTTTGTCACAGTTTTTACACATTTAGATAGAAAAAGAAATTCCAAAGAAATGCAGTATTAACTGGGGGAAAATACCAGTGTTACAAAGAGCAAATCAAATCCCACATCTCTTAAAGGGAAAGGTTGTAATCTACATTAGTCGCACAAGTACTTGTGTTGCTTTTCACAAATTTTGATTAATTCGTATATGTAGATTTATTTATTGTTAATGTCCCAAAGATTTACTAAAGTTTTGTCTATTCTAACAGCTGCAGTCCAGGTATGTTGCTCTATCCATTGGTTAATGGAAAAGACAAACCGATAATTAAACTAAATTCCCACTTCATATCCTCCGACCAATTGTATGGTATAGTTTTTACAGAGCTCTGATACATGAGGTGGTAATGCATGATTTCGCGCAGTCCTGAATATCAGTAGCGGAATGTATAGCATTTTCAGTATCAATGCTAAATAGCTTTCAATTCTTTTTTAAAAGTATAATTTCTTTTTCTTATATATTTCTCTTATAGCTTCCTCATACGTTCACACGCCATACTGCGAAATGAAACGCTAATTAAAGGTAGGAACCGCGAGTTTGATTCGAACGATTTGTTCTAACAATCTATAATTTATATATGTTCTGTAGCGGCTTAAAAGCTAATTCAAACAATCCAAAGGTTCTAGCCAATTAGATAAACATTATTTGTTTAGATTTATGAAAACACATCAGTCAGATAAAATGAGAAAGAATAATAAAACATGAATACAATTGTATTAAATGTATTACAAGTAGCGTATTTTTGACATCCTTTGTACCACACTATATTTTCAGTTAATACGCATCAAACATGCGTTTCACCGCTTGTTCTATCGACAATTGAATAAGCATATGTCGTTACCATGACGCCAACCAGCTTGATGAATGTGACATTCTTACGAGGTGGCAGAATACAAAAGAAAGCAAAAAAGCTGAAAATTAGCTGATATGTTACTTTCAATGCGTTTAACAGAGCGTGAACTACATAGGTACTAAAAGAAGTTTGGAATCTCATCGTCCATTAGATGTGCATTATTGATTACAATACTTGAACATTTGCGTGTTCTTTGACGTTGCTGAGAGCATTAATTTATGGCATTCAATCGCAGGCTAAATAACAAGACTAATACTTACGGGACATAATACGCGTTGCCCTAATGGTGCCTTTGCGCATGATATAGTAGCGGGGCGATTTTGAGCGCGAAACTATTCTTTGTGATTATTTTCCTTCAGAAAGAGCAAACGAGAATTGACATAAACAGAGTAACATTCCAACTGTTCATTAACCTTCTGAGTCATTGCGTTCATGACATGCGTAGTATCAAGCACTTTCTCCTGCGTCACAATTTGCCTTGGCCTGTATGAGTGTACATATTTAATCAACGAAATGTCGTACCAAAACACTTCCCAAACCAGATAACGCGTGCTTGGCCAAGAGAAGTATAAGTTAGGTCGATTGAAATTATTTTTTTTAGGATGTAGAGAAACAAATGAACCGAACAAACCAGTTGTTTTATTACAATCTCTGGTAAAGCGTGTCTTGAAGAATTGGAACAATCCAAAACCAAACGCCACGATTCTAACTTTGTTGAAAACACCCATTACAACCTGGCATTAAAAATGGCGATGATCTGCAAGTCAAATGTAAGATATGGAGCAGTTTTATGTAGTCATTGCTTCATTCTGGCGTCGTCTTCCAACGGTATTTTCTGATCTGTATCGACTTAATTCTTGAACCTTTGCATTCCAAGCATACTTGAAAACAAAACAGTTTAAAATGTATTTATTGACGCTAAAGCAGACCTCTGAAAAAAAATATGAGCAATTTCAAAGTATACATTTTTAACAGTTTTTCTTAAACATGCTATTATTCAAGGTCAAATATTTTTGGCAAAAGCATTTGGTTATATGGTTGTGGATAATTTATTACGTTAAGCTTAATAAACTTCAGTTAAGAGATAGCATTTTTTACAGTGTGAGTCAGTGGGGCATTATGCCACATGTCTGCGGCATGATGCCCCAGTGCTTGACATCACTATAAACTGTCACACTGCCGACATCGTAACGATATGACTGAAATATTGTTAAAGGTACGTTAAAAATCAAATTCACACACACACACACACACACACACACACACACACTGGGATTACTTTTTGCATACATATTCCGGAAGATGGAAAACTTCTAGTCAGTCAGAGTAATACTAATTATAAATGGTGGCACTCTAGTGAGAAATGTAGAAATTTATTTACAATAATGTAAAATTAGACTTTGTAAACTAATTCACGGATTTCGGTGTAGTTTTTAGGACAGGTGGTCAGTTATAAATACACGGCTTTAGCTGAGCGAGTGTTCGGAAACCAATATTTTAATTTGATAACTAAAAATGTATAATTTTTATCATTTTATTATAAAGTTTAAAAAAACACTTATGGATTATTGATCTCATATCTAAGGGTTTATACCAGCCAATAGAACTTAAAGGGTGTATGCACATTTTTGTAAACATTTATTACAAAATCTACTTAGGAAACTTATTACATATTAAATATGTTTAACAAATAAAAAAATAACAATGATTTAGAACAGACACCAAATAAAATAAACTTTTCATATCTGGTTAAAAATGTAATGTCATAATCAATACATTTATAGGTTTATTTAATCAAAATGTCGTTATTATTGAATTTTTTTTTACATCTGTTAAACAAAAGACTTTTGGATCCTTTTGTTCAAAATTTGTATGATAGACTTAACATTTCTTTTCAGCTATTTATTATATAAATATTGCATCCTTTGGGCCAAAATATTTCCTGGATATTATCAACATCTCAGTGTCGAATTGTTATGCCAAATCACTGACTACAGATATGATACAGAAACTCGTACATAGGCATGACCTCGTTGACCATGTTTTTTCTTCTTCTTCCGTGTACTTCTTAGTTATTCTGTCATGACTGATTGCATTTAATTATCAGCTTTCTGTGGAAACAATGTCTTCTCGCAGTTTCGTTCGAATTATGGAATTAATGCAAACGTTGTTCGTTGTGTCGTATTTTTATAAAATCATGGCGTCAGAAATATATTCGTGATTGAACAATACATTTGAACAAACATGACCGAATATTCCAGACTAGATTCTGCAAAGAAGCGAAGCAAATCAGAGAAATATAAGATGACTTTTAATTACCGTCAGCATTGAGGCATACCGCAAAGATCAGATAACATGCATGTTGAGATAATAGATTGGCGATAAAATACAATAACAAACAAAAACGAATTGTAAACTGTTGCTCTATACAGGGATTGTATAAATCAACGGATCATCATATTTACAAGAGTGTAGTCTCGGATATCAATTAATAATAGTATGCTAAAATCAACATGCTAACTACGCTTCACTTGAAAAATATGTTTCCACCCTGTCTTGATAATTATATAAGCTTCATTTCTTTGCTTATAATTTGCTATACAAAACCCTGTATTAGGTAAAAGTAACGTTAACTGAAAGTTCTTTTTTTTCTCCAAACATTAAACAGATAAGAAAATTAATTTCCTCGTTGGTACAGAAATTGAGACCTTAACTTATTCAACAGTTATTTACTTTTGCACACTTAAATTGTAATAGTTCTTTGCTTTTGCATACTTAATTGTCATACAGTTATTTGCTTTTCCATACTTAAATTGTAATACAGAATGCTTTTGCATACTTAATTGTGATACAGTTATTTGCTTTTGCATACTTAACTTGTAATAGTTATTTGCTTTGCATGCTTAATTGTAATACATTTATTTATTTTGCATACTTAAATTGCAATACAGTTATGTGCTTCTGCATACTTAAATTGTAATACAGTTATTTGCGTTTGCATACTTAAATTCTAATATAGATATATAATTTTGCATACTTAAATTGTAATAGTTCTTTGCTTTTTGCATACCTAAATTGTTCGCTTTTACATCTTTAAATTGTAATACAGTTATTTGCTTTTTCATACTTAATTGTAATAAAATTATTTGCTTTTCCATACTTACATTGTAATAGTTGTTTGGTTTTGCATACTTAATTGTAATACAGTTATTTGCATTTACATATTTAAATTGTAATACAGTTATTTGCTTTTTCATACTTAATTGTAATAAAATTATTTGCTTTTCCATACTTACATTGTAATAGTTGTTTGGTTTTGCATACTTAATTGTAATACAGTTATTTGCATTTACATATTTAATTGTACTACAGTTATTTGCTTTTGCATTTTTAAATTCTAATACAGTTTTTTGCTTTTCCATACTTAAATTGTAATAGCTAAATTTGCTTGTGCATACTTAATTGTAATGCAGTTATTTGCTTTTACATACTTAATTGTATTACACGTATTTGCTTGCATACTTAAATTGTAATACAGTTATTTGATTTGCATGCTTAAATTGTAATACAGTTATTTGTTTTGCATAGTTACATTGTAATACAGTTATTTGTTCTGCATACTTAAATTCTAAAACAGTTATTTGCTTTTGCATACTTAAATTCTAAAACAGTTATTTGCTTTTGCATACTTAAACTGTAATACGGTTATTTGCTTTTGCATTCTTAATTGTAATACAGTTATTTGCTTTTGCTTTTGCATACTTAAATTCTAATGCAGTTATTTACTTTCCAGACTTAAATTGTAATACAATTTTTCCTTTGCATACATAAATTTTAATACAGTAATTTGCTTTTGCATAGTTAAATTATAGAAGCTACTCGATTTCGCATACTTAAAATGTAATACAGTTATTTGATTTTGCATACTTAAATTGTAATAGTTATTTTGCTTTTGCAAATTTAAATTGTAATACAGTTATTTGAATTTTGCTTAAATTGCAATACAATTACTTGCTTTTGCGTAGTTAAATTGTAATACAGTTATGTGGTTTTGCATGCTTAAATTGTAAAACAGTTATTTGCTTTCGCATACTTAAATTTTAATAGTTATTTGCTTGTGCATACTTAAATTGTAATAGTATTATTTGCCTTTATATACTTAAATTCTAATACAGTTATTTACTTTCCATACTTAAATTTTAATACAGTAATTGGCTTTTGCGTAGTTAAATTATAATAGCTACTCGCTTTCGCATACTTAAATTCTAATACAGTCATTTGCTTTTGCATACTTAAATTGTAATACAGTTATTTGCTTTTGCATACTTAAATTGTAATACATTTATTTGAATTTTGCATGAATTGTAATACAGTTATTTGCTTTAGCATACTTGAATTGTAATAGTTCTTTGCTATTAGCTTGTGCATACGTAATTGTAACGCAGTATTTGCTTTTGCATACTTCAATTTTAATAGTTATTTGCTTTAGCATACTTAAATCACATTTCAAGCTTGAACATAATCCTGTCTCAAAGTATGTTTCATTACATATCCATCTAAATTTAGAATTTTATTTTATTCTCTGGAGCCATTTCAAGGTTTTATATATCGTTATAAATACCTACAGACATAAAACCGTCATCACTATTAGACTCTCAAGTCCTCTCAATTTCAAATTAAACGCTTTTTTTCTTAAAAGATAAGTCTTTTTAAAACTTCATTGTTTGTCGATAGATATTGTGTTTCCAGATGTAGTTTTCCGATAACATTTGCAATAATTTAATTTGTACTAAACAATTCCTAAAGCCGAAGGCACATGCGTAAGAAGTCAACGTCACATTGTAGGTCACGTGATTATCACTATTCCACAATTCGGTTTGAAAATACCTATAGTTTACTAGCGCAAAACACGTAGAGAAATTATATTTTTTTAGTCATGTTAATTCGCATTTCCTATGATACTACATGAAATCGAATAAGTGATTGTAAATGCGTTGCAGATTTGAAATATAAAGCAGAATAGACACAATACTATTGGTAACGGAAAGAAGTTTATGCTAAGTGGAATACACGGACACGGCTTCAGTGTTTTTTGCTCTAAGAAAAACAAGCCCAAGTAGCGGAATTTACCTATGATGTTTCTTACATCCAAAAGAACCTATTTTGCTAAGAGTGTATCTCTGCTAGTATTAATCAGACTTGAACATATTTAAGAGAGAGAGAGAGAGAGAGAGAGAGAGAGAGAGAGAGAGAGAGAGAGAGAGAGAGAGAGAGAGAGAGAGAGAGAGAGAGAGAGAGAGAAGGGGGCAAACGAATAGTGGACAAAATAATAAAAAGCACAGTGCGACAAAAGCATTGCTGTAATACGTGTTGTGTGTATTCAGATAAGTGTGAACTCTTTAACAGAGAGGCACGGTAAATTAGAACATGAATACTTTTTTCACACCTCAAACAGACAGGTAACTCGCCAAGAAGCCCATAAAATGAATGTCGGGACAACTGATGTATTTATTGGTAGAAAGATACGGACGAGATGCGATACATAAGCAAAGCTGAATGCAAGAGCAAACATATCTGGCACCATGCAACGAATGAAAAACACGCTTTGTAACGGGTCTGGATGTTCTTGCTATGCGAATATAAAAAGGAAAAACCAAAACCTTACTATATAAAACGTGTACAGATTTCTTTCACATAACTTTTGTATTTCAGATTATGTACTGTATCAAGGGATAATATTAAAAAGAATATATGTGACAATTTGGAGATTTCGATTGCTTTCACTCGCTAGGTTTAGGGGCCGAATTCAAACTTATGTATGTATGCATAAGATTGTCATACCTAAAATAGAAATATTCTGAAAAGTCTCCAAATAAATTGGACTTATTTTAGTGCAGCACATATTTCAGAGAAACAAAATCGCCATTCCAGCTTTCAAAATGAACTCACTCTAAGTATAAACGTATCTTTAGCAGTGAAAATTATCTGATACACAGGCCTGTAAAACTATATTAATGCAATAAATGTGTGTGTGTGTGTGTGTGTGTGTGTGTGTGGAGAGAGAGAGAGAGAGAGAGAGAGAGAGAGAGAGAGAGAGAGAGAGAGAGAGAGAGAGAGATAGTTTACGTATCTTTAACAATTTTTCAGTCATATTGCTATAATGTTTGCAGAGTGGCAGTTTAGGCCTACAGTGATGTGTAGCACTAGAATATAATGGCTCAGACATGTAGCATCATATCCCACCCAATAACATTATCCTGACACCATGCCGAAAATCCTAACACCATAACACCACCCTATCAATGTTAAGTGCCAAATGAGGCAGCTGTTGGTGCCATTTCTAAGTCTTTGGTATGAGTCGGCCGGGGTTTGAACCCGCGTCCTACTACATCCAAGGTTGACGCTGTATACACTTAGGCCACTATGTGTACTAGGTGGGTGGGTGTGTGTAATAACAATACAACAACAATGGTTGGATGTATTGTGATGGCGGTATTACCAATGCAATCAAGAATAAATAATTATTCGAACACGAAAATGTTCAATGCGACACGTCGCTTCTTAAAATGTTGTATGATAAACATGGAAACAAAATAAGTACAAATTTCAGATCATATACACAATCAAAATAAACGAATGAATATTTTAAATTATATTGGCGAATGAGAAGTAAATTTACAACACTATGGTTAGAGGTGATAAACAAACAAGACTGAGGAAATGAAAGATCTAATGAAGTATCTCTTTCCCATGATTTGTTTCATAACTGTAACTGAAAAACAAAATCAGGAAATATTAGAACGGTGCATATATGTACGGCATATCTAATACAAAAAGGGCGTGATAAGACATTTGGCACAGAGAGAAAAATGGTTTGTGAATTAAATTTTGAAAAGAATTCAGGATAAAGTTCACGTTACTTCCAGCGACATCCTCATCACCAATACTATTTACCTACCCTTCCTCGTTTTTAAACCCTTCCTGGGTGACGTCATCAACAGCCATGTTGATGGCATGCTTACCAGTTTACGACTGGTTTAATATGTTGTTGGGAAGCTGAAATGAAATCATGTGGAAGATAATATTTGAAGACTACTAAAATGGAAAGTGCACGAAATTGGCTTTCTCGTGGTTTTATTTATGTTTGTGTTGATTCTGCTTCGTTATGTCTTATTGAAAGGGTCAATACTGTATTGCCTCATATAGGAAGAAAACTGCTAGATGTCCATGTATAATGAATGGTACGCTTATCAGTGGGAAGGGTATATAAGTAACAATCACGCTCGTTAAGATATTCTTGTAAACGTTCTTCGAATTTGCTTTCTGCTCGTGATTTGCACGGAAAATAACTCGAGTCGAACAATATCGTTTTCTTCTTTCCTTTATTGAATGCCTATTACGTAGACATTAGTTTCATTTGCAAGCTAGGATTGCAGAAGCGGAGACATCGTGCGCAATAAATCCACAACACCTGCCTAAGTCACGTAACTATCGCAGATACAAAATTCCTTGCAAACCTGTCTTCTGTATTGACACTAGCTTGCTAACACAAAACACGTGCTGAGATTATTTTGGGGTATTCTTGTCATTCTGCATCTCTCATGCATTACTTGAAGTTATATCATTGATACTGTATAGATTCCGCAATGATCATAACAGCTTTTTCTTAGGTCGGCATGATCCATGTAATTCCATCATCGCGTTGCATTAACGGCATTGTTGAGCATACCGTCCTAGTGTTACTCCAAAGTTCTTTTATCTACATTGATATAATACTTTTTGTCATTTAACATTAGGAACCTGGATAGGGTTGAAACTCGGAAATTTCTTGTAATAAATAAGCGCATTAAGGTATTATATCTATTATTGCAAACCTCGATATTGATTTAGAAAATAAAAGACGTCCCAGTTATTTTCATCATTTAGGTCTTACATACATAAGAAGGTTTTAGCCCAAAAGTGTATTAAGGATCTTCCTAATTTGTGTACACTGAGTTTAACTCAAAACTGTTTCATAAAATCATGAAAACAAAATGTTTGCAATGTTGTCACAACATTCACACATTCCCGGAACCAAAACTAATGTTTATGACACCCCCACCCCCAACCATCTTATTTAATTTGTACTCAGCGGAGATTTCCAACTCAGGTACGCGGAATACGGACTACATTGCATTGCATGTTTGCACAAACTTCTGTATCCTCTCGACCATACACTTGTACTAAAATGATACTGCCATAGACATTCATGCGTAGCAGATAACCAGCTTTTTGTTTTAGAAAAGTATCGCTTGTATTAAATTTAATATACTTATTCGGTCAATATTAAGACAATGATTTATTTAGCATTGCCTAGACTTCAGATAATGTCATTTGTCTACAGCTAAAGAACCACTCATATTTTAAAAAAAAAAAATGAGACTGATCCGATCTTCTTTAGAAACAACTAGTGGAATGTAACCGTTTCCACGATCTTTGGTAGCAGCAGCTAGTGGATTGTAAACATTTATCAGATAGTTTTGTAGGAGCAACTAGTGGGATGTAAACGTTGTTAGTCTCTATTGTGGAAGCAACTACCGGTAGTAGGATGTAAACGTTGTTAGTCTCTATTGTAGAAGTAACTAGTGGTATGTAAACGTTGTTAGTCTCTATTGTACAAGTAACTAGTGGTATGTAAACGTTGTAAGTCTATATTGTAGAAGCAACTAGTGGTATCTAAACGTTGTTAGTCTCTATTGTAGAAGCATCTAGTGGTATGTAAGCGTTGTTATTCTCTATTGTAGAAGAAATTAGTGGTATGTAAACGTTGTTAGTCTCTATTGTAGAAGTAACTAGTGGTATGTAAACGTTGTTAGTCTCTATTGTACAAGTAACTAGTGGTATGTAAACGTTGTAAGTCTATATTGTAGAAGCAACTAGTGGTATGTAAACGTTGTTAGTCTATATTGTAGAAGTAACTAGTGGTATGTAAACGTTGTAAGTCTATATTGTAGAAGTAACTAGTGGTATGTAAACGTTGTAAGTCTATATTGTAGAAGTAACTAGTGGTATGTAAACGTTGTAAGTCTATATTGTACAAGTAATTAGTGGTATGTAAACGTTGTTAGTCTCTATTGTACACGCAATTAGTGGTATGTAAACGTTTGTAGGCTCTATTGTAGAAGCAACTAGTGGTATGTAAACGTTGTAAGTCTATATTGTAGAAGTAACTAGTGGTATGTAAACGTTGTAAGTCTATATTGTAGAAGTAATTAATGGTATGTAAACGTTGTTAGTCTCTATTGTACAAGCAATTAGTGGTATGTAAACGTTTGTAGGCTCTATTGTAGAAGCAGCTAGTGGGATGTAAACGTCTTCCAGATGTTTTGTAGACGTAACTAGTGAAATGTGAATGTTGTCAAGATTTTTTCTATAAACAACAAATGGGATATAAACATTGTCTGATATTTTTTGTAGAAACATCTAGTATGATGTAAACGTTGTCTTTTTTAAAATCATTTTTACTAATTAGGTCATTGTGATCGATCAGGCAGCACTGATCGGAGTAAATACATATAACCGTACATCTAATGCCCGTACATATCGTCTGTTTTCGATTTTCATATCCAAAAACAAATCAGTCAAGCATCATGCAGAGGACACGAAGCACAAAACATCAACTCTGATTAAAAACTCCAAAAACGATTTATCAAGCACGTGACAGCTGAATCAACATATTTTAACTTAAAAAAAAACGCTTGTGTTATCTTCAACAAGTGTCACGTGTGTAAGAAAAAGCAAAGATGATAGCAATCTGTTATGAAGGAGGAACAGGCTTCAGTGAAAAGATTTGAATATTGATTAAAGTATTTAAGATAGCATTTACGAAGAACAATAACAGCAAAAGTAATAACCAGTTTTCGTAATATTTGGGTCCGTGATATATGATCTTAGCAACAGGGTTAAGTTTTGTATCTCACTCGCTATTAATAGTAGTGTCAATAATGCATAATTTCATGTTTGATACGCAAGTGGACGATTCTAGTGCAGAATCGCGTTTGTTGTGGCCGAGTTCAACAATAAGTTTCGGCTATTCATTTCTTCAATATTTTGTTATGTTTTGTGGCCAGTTGTTTAAATTCATGAATTATCTGGAACTATGTACAAATCTGGGCACATTTTCATTTGCATCGTATGTATGTATGTATGTATGTATGTATGTATGTATGTATGTATGTATGTATGTATGTATGTATGTATGTATGTATGTATGTATGTATGTATGTATGTATGTATGTGTATGTGTGTGTATGTGTGTTGTTGTAGGGTTTAACGCCATTTTTCAGCACAAGATAGGCTATACATGGCGGCCAATATGTGTGGATGTACGTACATACATACGTTTGTATGTAAATGTTTTCTATAAATGAAGCAATTAAAAAATGAATAAATAGAATGGCTGGATGGAATACAAGTGAATGTCTCGTCTATCTACAAGAATGACAGCCTTACTTACAATATCTTATTTGGTTTCATTTAACATATTCATACTTTCTAGGGCTTTTGCTGCCTGACCAATTAAAGACCTTTTGAATATTTTGCTTTTTAAAGTATACCCATCAAAGACATCCAGCACATATATCTATATAAAGCAGACAAAAATGCTGCATGAATGGTCAACTGACAAGACAATAATGCTGTATGAATGGTCAACTGAACAGACGAGATAGATGTCCATATGGGATTTATCAAACAGCAGACAACGGCAGGGGTGTGAAAGATTTTTGCAGATGTAGCCATATCTCTAATCCTACAGTAGCACCCTTGTCTCGATGTCCCTGCACTCTGTAAAATGTGATATTTATATGCGCTCTTCAATTCAGTGTCAATCCCAATTCTATAGAAGAATGCAGTTTTGTGCAAGAATAAAAGGTTGGCATGGTGATTCGCTTGGTAAGCACGATACGAGGTGCATCATGTGTCGGTCGTTCAAAAGTCTTACACTATTTTTAAAAGATTGCGGCACATGCGTAATACAATTTTACTCCGTATTTTAGCGATTATGCCGTTTTTGCTCGTATCTCTGATTTTATGGGCCTCTCTCTCTCTCTCTCTCTCTCTCTCTCTCTCTCTCTCTCTCTCTCTCGTAGGGGCAGAGTTTGGCCAAAAGAACTAAGCAGTATCATATTTCTGTACTTTATTTCTCACTTGTAACGCATACAAACATGGAAAAGAAATATATTAAAATATACATGAGAAACATAGAATAACACACATTGTAACGAAACCGTTAGTAGGAGCGTGTTCATTTCTGTTTGCAATCTCTACCACATCAAAAAAAAAAAAGTCCAAAAGCGAAAGACGGCTCTCCTTTCGAATCGAATTAGAAACATGAAAAGACTTGCATTTCATAGAAATTAAATAGATCTATTTGTTCGACATGTACATTTAAATAAATAATTACCTACAGACTGCAAAAATTGGAATTTGCTTCAATCGTAACTCTTGAAAAAGAAAATATTAGGCTGGAATCAATTTAAATTTCTGAACATTAAGACGGGTTAAATTATAACACGAAGTTGAAAGATGCATGAAGATATACATGATGTGTGATTATCAGGAATACTTTCGAAGTTACGGGTGATGCAATATTTATTTTAATAAATGTATTCTTTATTGTTAGCATTATCATTCAGTCCGTGCAAACACAAACGAAATTCTAACAACACAAAATATAAATTTTTCTAACTAAACTGCGATTGTCTTCAATCAAATATTTAAAAAATGAAAGAGTGAAAACTGAACAATCATTCAAGACAACAAAATCCATAATGGATTCTAATAAATCATAGAGAATTGGTGTCAACATTGATAGAAATACTAAATCTACGGGACAACTACTAACGCTAGATCAATGTAATGTTTTAGAACAAATCTGGATTGAATCTTTCTTTGTCTTACAAATATGGGTATATATATATATATATATATATATATATATATATATATATATATATATATATATATTATAATCAGATCAAAGAATGGAAATTACTTGGGTCTTCCGCAATTACTGACAACTGAATGAAATGAATTAGATATGTAGATAAGTCATATGCAGGATGCAGACATTTTAAGTTTAGTATCACCTGTTGAATCGAAATAGCTTTTTCAACATAACTGAATTTATTTAAAGTACAAATCACTGATAAATCTATTTACATAACATAACAAAAACGATTTTTTAAGCAACAAAGAAACACAAGGCACGAACTATATCAATGACATGTTCTGTCATCTACAGTTTTAAAATGTCTTATATGTGCTTTTCAAAAGAGATTTGAAAATAAGTAGTCCTGATATAGCGAAAGAAGACACCTAGGTAGATATATCAAAGTTCAGTTCATAAACCATACATAAATACTGATGTGAAAATCGTTTCCCTCTGTGAGTGATATTCTAACGATCCCGTCCATACCGAAAGCAGAATAGGTGATGATTTTTAAACCAATAAAGTCGATGTAAGTTAAGGCAAGGAAGTGACACTTTGAATCTCTAGATGAAGGCACTTTGTTAAAACAGCACAAACACTTTGTACATCCTGATTCTAGTAGATTTGATTCATACAAAATACTAAAAAAAATGCATCATATATAACACACTGGTACTTTACAATCCTTCACGAAAATGTTACTGAATCCCGATATTTTCTGCATCCATCTTCACATATTTTCAGCCGAGAAAACTCGATGCCAAAAATTCAATACGAATGTTTCTCCTAATCCTGAGGGGAATTTTGGGAGGTTTGTTGATCAAATTTTCAGATAACAGATATGAGATTGAGAAGTACTGATCCTGGAAACTGGATATTGCATATCAATGAGATCGAATGTTTCCTTCAGCTGCTAGATCAATCGGGACGACATTGATAAAATATCATGACCCATCAGCTAAAAGGTTCACCAGCTGTGACGTAACGCAGAAGGTGATTACATCTTGGGATTCGGCCTTTCAACTGCCTTACTTGTCCACAAGCGTTAAGCTCAAGCTCAACAGGGTGTCTGGTAACTGATGGTTGTCCTTCCCGTAGTGGAATCTGAAAATTGAGAAAGATGTGTGATATGACCCATGTGCACAATGGTATAATTAAGCAGAAGTAGATTCATTCAAATAAGAAAATTTGATGATCGATACGGGAATCTTTGTCATTAGCTACAACTGAACAGTTGAAACGCGATATATGCGAACATATTCATATATTACGTGGTGGTTTTGCGAAACAAGATGGATTATGTATGATAAGGATAAAGTAAAGTCACATTCGAAAAAGTGATAGCAGGAATCATCCAGATCGGATTGTAACACGAGCAGCTGGATACATGTATCTGATGCAAGAACACGAAACAATGAAATCATACGGAATTAAAACAACAAGGTTATAAAAATGCAGCCGAGATATACAGGGACATTTTACGAATGAACATTTGCTTTCAACATGAGGGAATGATCAGAATTTAAAACCGCTCTTCTCCTTCGTACCTTATGGACCTCTTTCTCCCTTTCTCTCTTAGCCTTGAATCCTCAATATACCATATTACGATATATGTTCTTAGTCATACAAAGGGTTACCCCCACAAAATCAACAATACACCATATTATGATACTGTGTATATTCTTAGTCATATAAATTAAGGCTTGCCCCTTTGTGGGGAAATGGCATAAGGTCAAGCGTAACATAGCGTGCTCATCTGAGGCAACAAGTAATTACAATGTTGTATTTATATTTTTATAGAAATAGAAAAAAAAACTATTTGGTAATATTTGGAGTAGTCTGCAATATCTATATTAAACTGAAGAATAAAACATCTTGTGCTCAAAAGTGGCAAGGGAATTACAGTTGAAGTAACCGTGGCAAGGCAATTACAGTTGATGTAACCGTGGCAATGTATTTACGGTAGATTTAACCATGACAAGGTAATTACAGCTGATGTAACCGTGGCATGGCAATTACAGTAGATGTAACCGTGGCAAGGCAATTAGAGTTGATGTAAACCAAACTAAACAGTAACAAGATTAATTTTGTTTATTCAACAATTATTTACCAACTTGGTGCTAGTTTTTTTTTTTTAAATCCCATTTTGTTCGAAACTTTTCCCACAAAGTTTCGTACTTGATCGCTGCCGTACATTTTTCACAGAACTTTCTTTAGAATACATGCATTTCAAGAAACAAAGCCTCTTCTTACGCGGTCGAATGATCTCAACGAATGGACCCATGGGATTCTTTTAGGTTGAGTGTCTAATAGCGGTTTTATAGCCGTATTCACGATTTAGAAATCCCTTCATGTAGTGTCATTTTCAAGTCGCTAATAAATGTAATCTCTCGACTCTAAATGAATATGAACGCTTCGCTTACATAGCAGTTCACGTTAAATTAGAAAAATTATACAATTAAGGATTGCAAGAGTGGCAGCATCGTTTCAAAGGATTCAAGCCACATTTTCGGACACATGAGAATTATAGGATTTAAAATCTTGAATATAATGGCGTCAGATCATAGAACAAGGAAGCAAAGCGCTAATAAAATGAAGAAAACCCGCTCCATTGAAAACCGTATATCAATATACTTTGAGTTATATACATACAGGATTAGCACGTGGATTAAGCGTATGTATAAAATGCGCACGAATATCAAAATAAAACCTGGACACAGAGTCCTAATGGCGCAAAAACGCGACGAAAAGTCTGTCATTGACTGATCAGAATACTCTCGCAAAGTAAAAACACGAAAGCATGGCCAGTTAAACGTCATGCTCCTGACATGTTGATAATCGATATAGCCAGAACCACTACTAATTACGGTTGGATGCATGCAGTATAAATAGCAAAACAGATAGGTGTTTCATATTAGCTGCAGGTAATATATGTAGGTTAGGGCTACAAATATAGAATGCATCCAAATGAAGCCAAAATTATGCTAGGAATAATGGTGCTGTGTATATATGTATCGTTGTACTTATTTTCTTCTAATTAACAAGATTGGAGACTGGCTTCTGAGGGTGGTGCTAGAATGGAGCGACAAAACATGACTTGGGAGCGTTCCAAAAACCAATTACCTCAACTTTGTTTTAAATCTAATAAGAGAACATATATTGTGTGATTACAAAGGTGTATACATAAAATGTGGAAACGTCCCTGTATCGACCAACATATTAAAACTATGATCAATCAAGAAGAAATTGGTAACATGCCCATACTTTCGCATGAGAGGCTTGTGTGCTCTCTAGGTAGGTACATTATGTTTCCCGTAAATAAAATATATATATATATATATATATATATATATATATATAATATATATATATATATATATATATATATATATATATATATATATATATATATATATATATATATAATATATATATATATATATATATATATATATATATATATATATATATATATAATATATATATATATATATATATATATATATATATATATATATATATATATATATATATATATATATATATATATATATATATATATACATACATACATTAAAATATCGGATCCAAAAAGCCGATGCGTGAATTCGAACTGCAAATAATTTATAAAATCGGGATATCAATAGATAAGTAGAGCAAACAAGGCAATCTTACGAGTGTATGGAAAGAATATCAAAATTGTTGTATTTTCTCTCGTTTTGGCTTCTCTTATATCTAGATCTAACAAGGTGCTCGCTCTGTTAACCAGTCTTTGCTATCATATCACAGTGAGACATCGTTAAGAGTTCGGAAGGCGAACTGACAAAGGCGATATGAAGAGTTGAACGTTAAAACAGACGCTAATATCGAACGTCGCTAAGGCAAACTCAGCGAAGCAATTTGTCAATGATGGATGCTTCAAAATTGCTTATATATCCTGTTTCATTCCTTCTTTTCAAGATATTTTCCCACGAAATTATGTTTTCGGTGGTGCAATGCATCATATATATATATATATATATATATATATATATATATATATATATATATATATATATATATATATATATATATATATAATGCATTCAAATGTACAAAATGGCCTTGAAAAACATGTTGAGTGAAAAAGAGATACAATTAAGTGCACTTATCAGGATTAAATGTGAAAGAATAAAAGGAAGTTTTGGGATTATTGTAATATTGGTTATAATACTTAATAGGAGTTTGGACTGGTTTCACTAAACTAAATAATACACTGAAAAAACAATTCACTGAAAAATGGTTGACATTCTATCGTATTTGTAACATAAGGTTTTCTTTAGAGCTCTAAAATGAAATCCAAAATTCAAGGTTTACTCTTTATATTTTTCGGGACAAACTTTTACTGTATCAATGTTCAGTGCCAACTGATGCATCAGTACAGAACGGCTTATTTTTATAAAGCAAGCCCACCACTGAGAACAGCTAATTCGATGTTATCATTCCAAAATCGTCAGCAGATATTCCTCATTCATTCACTGCATGTTTTGACCTTTAGTCCGAAGACACTGTAGTTGCACGAACTTTCATGACTTTGGTTTGCACGAAATATTATGTTCATAATAAACTTTTTAATGCAAGGAGTCGATATGAATCATAGGAATATATAATGTTCTCAGTGGCACTGTTTCTTTCTATAACGGTCCGTAAAATGTAATTTTATAAAATATTTTACTTAAGTTATTTTATGACACCTCTGCCTATGTATTATATTAGTCATCCAATCCTGTAAGTGCGTTTTCACTAATGTTGACCGTATGTCATATCACCCATCCCAAGTCTATATCAGCACTAAGCTAGATCGTAGATCCAGACTAAAAATCTTTATTGTCTACCAATGCTCACCATTTTTCTGTTTATTTGTTTTACTGTATGGTATTCATTTCGTTTTTCCTTTTTTTTTTAAAATAAAGATAATTTATGTTTCCCGCATTGATTGTTAAAGGAGCTATTTCTTATGTGCTTTGGTTGGATGTTAAAGGAGTTATTTCTTCTCTGTGCTTTAAATCTTCTGCGGAAAGATTATACATTCGATTTTCGTGCTCTTGTCTACTACAAAATATTTAAAACCCAATTAGAAGTCTTCATGGCTCAGTGTTAAAATGGGCAGGAAGACGGAATGTAGGTTCACACGTTGATTAATCACTCTCGTAGGAAATTTACACCCCTATCATTCTCAAAAACTTTCTCCTGATGGGACGAGTTGTCTGGTAAAGTCGACTCCCTGCATGCAGGCTACTGAATGCATTTCTCATAATGAGTGTTCCAGCTAAAACAAATGGCACGACATTACTGAATGGAGCCAGAAAACCGAAACAGGCACGATCACGGCCGCCTGAACATGGTTTCATGATTAGACTTCTTCCAAACTTTAAAATACTATTGTCAATAGAAAACCAGTCTGTGACATCGTTTTTTCTTAAATCATAGAAATGAAACCAGTCCATTGTTGAATTATTTCTTTTATCTCTGGGTTAAACTATGCCAATCCGAAATTCTAAATAGAAGATTTGGGCATTCTCAAGTTCTTAGAAATGATTTCGAACATAACTCGTTTCATTTAGATACCGTAGTATCCCTCAGTACTCGATAATAAAACAATCTGTACCAATATAATATATCAACCATAGTCATAGCATTTATTCGAAACTCTATGTCGATATAACGTACAGTCAAAACTCAGTTCAGCTACATTCATTGTAACTAAATAGTCGGGTTCCGCAGAAATGTGACAGGAACATGCGTTTTCGGTAGAAGTTTCAATTTGTGAACAGAATATTCAATCTGGGAAACCAAGCAATTGCCCTGTATCAAACATGCATCATTCTGTTATATACATCTCTACATTTTAAATTTCTGGCATTTTCCTCTTATGAAGACTGTATTGGAATGTAAGTAATTTCTATTTCCAAACAATGAAATAGGAATATATTTTAAATATTATAAAAATAAAGAAATACTATATTATTAAATAAGCTGAATTAGGATTTAACTTTTTAATTCATTTTCTCACTTGTTCTAGTTTCCTCTGACCCTTGATGGCAGTGACATACATGTAGGTTGCGAGATTTGTATAGTCATGTGACTCGGAATGTAAATGGCGAGATCCATGTAACTTTCAGCAATTAGGTAACATTCTTCTCGTCTGCCAGCAGATTAAAGATATGACGAATACTGTGCCCGCAATTTTTTTTAAAGCAAATAAATCATATTCCTATCGATTTAATGCAAGTATATCAATAAAAAAGGTTTGTTAGCCAGGCTTGAAACCGGTTACCCTATGTGACACCAAATGGCAGACTAAACACCCCAATATAAAGGTCCAAATATAAATCTGTTGAAACATGTGGTGGCAAGGGTCTGAGGAAACTCTGTAATGTGCTCGTTTTACAACCCTACGACAATTACTACTCGTCCAAACTTAACGAACGCTCGTAGCAACGAATGACAAATTCGTTACTGTGACGAAATGGCTGGTAAGGAACTTAGTCGTTGTAACGAGAGTTGCTTGTACAATATAAACTCGTCTTCCCTTTATTCAATACAGCATACTAGACAACAATGAATTCATGTATGCTGGTCGTGACCAGACATCATCTGTTGTTTGTGATGAACAAATGCTAATTAACAGACAACCTCTCCATTCCATTATCTTTCGATATTACAACAGACCAGTCAGCTGTTGGCACGCGCCACCCACCATAAACTGTAGACTGCTCTTATCGGTATGCTATTAATGAAATAGTACGCCACCGTTCTTAACGCACCGTGCCGAGTCTACCATTTATTACTGACCGGTCGAGTTCTAATTATACGATGTAATGAACTGCAGCTAATTGTGGTAGGATCTATTTACATTTACAAGCATAATTTCATATGGATGCGAGCATCATTATAATTATACAATGCAGAAGACAGAATTATTTATCTTGTTTATGCGGACCCCCCCCCAAAAAAAAAAAAAAAAAAAAAAAAAAAAACCTTTCTTCAATAATAGCTAGGACGGAGCATATACTCAGCCTGGCTAGTACATGGCAAACGTCAGCTTAATTCAACAATATGAAGTATATAAAAACTAACTTTATTAACATTTGATGAGAGATTTGCGTTTTCCCTAATGAAGAGTTTTAAAAATGTTTCAATCACTTCTAATGGCGAGTCATACACAAAAACGACTTCGAATACTGTAAAGTTCTTTCTAAATGTAAATACGATGTATTTTTTTTATTGTCGCTCTTAACTCTTGCAGAAATATAACGTTGAACTCGCTGGCCCTTTTGAAATTGCACATTTATCACTACGTCATCAATCAAGCGTTTTGAAAATAAGATCTTATCAAAACCCGAACAGCGGGATTAATAATTATTAATTATCAGTAGTTACAAAATCTCAAAGAACGACCGATAAGCTAATCTAGAATCATGAATATGACCGATAAGCCAATCTAGAATCATGAATATCAGCTTTGGCGGGGGGGGGGGTGTCTTTTTTTTTTCTTTTTCTTTTTATATAATACTAGGTCTATCCTCGGATCTTTTCATAATTTGTCTTACTGGTTATCGACTAGTTTGTTCTTCTTATTGTTTCAGTGACAAGTTGATTAGGTTTCACAAAGTTTTCAGCCATTTTCAAAACAAAATAAAAAAGATCGGCTTTGCAAAGATATTTCAATAGAACTTAGGGGGATCTCTCTCTCTCTCTCTCTCTCTCTCTCTCTCTCTCTCTCTCTCTCTCATACAAACAAAAGAAGTGGGAACTGCTGCTGTACATGACATATATAGGAAAGCAAAAGTACATCCAGTAGCTAAAATATTCATGCTTTTCCATGCATTAGTAACTAAAATATTCACGCTTTTCCATGCATTAGTAACTAAAATAGTCACGCTTTCCCATGAATTAGTAATTAAATTATTCACGCTTTTCCATGCATTAGTAAGTAAAACAGTCACTCTTTTCCATGCATTAGACACAATTGGTAAAAATGTTGTTAAACTTATGTTTATTCTAAACCATTGTATAATTATACAAAATGTAATATATTCATTAATTCATTTTAAAAAGAAGCTTTTATTTATTTATTTTTTCCTGTAAGAAAAAAATCACCATCATGAAAAATGAGGCAAGGCTAGGTGACCTGTTGTCTCTCGTTTCTCGCAGTCCGGAAAATGGACTAAAGCAGGGGATACAAAAACAGTTCGCCCCAGTCCCTAGTTTATGCGCCACAGGTTACTAAGAATGATAACAAACATCATCGTATCAATATCGTACGAAGACCACAGCTACAGTAACATGAATAGCTGGGAAATGGCTCAACCAGTATGTAAGGAAGCCCATAGGACATATTTACTCCAAGGCTTCACAGTCATTTTAAGAGCCATATTAAATATCGAGATTAATAGACATGTGGGATGGGATACAAACAACATAAAAGGAAATGTAGATAATGTAAATAATGAAATCTATGATATATCTCTTTTTGTTTTGGTCCGTCTTTCATACCTAGTATCATTTTTAAAAAATCGTAAATTACAGTTACACAAAACTTAAGATTTAACAACTGTAAAATACCTAGGTAAATATGTTTTTAATACATTGCAACATATATTATCTTTTGTCATCAATCAAGCGTTTTGAAAATAAGATTTTGTCAAAAATCGACCAGCGTCAGTAATAATTGTTAATTATCAGTAGATGAAAAACCTCAAAAAACGACTGATACGCTAGTCTCGAATCTCTAATACCAAAGATAGGTTAATCTAACCAATTATAGAACTCACAGTACCTTTGTGGAACAATCAACTTTGGATTGCTTATTTAGTACAAGGTCTATCCTCGGATAAGTTTCTTTTCGTAATTTAAGTTTTACTGGTCATAGTTATTCCCCTTTATTGTCTCAGTGACATGTTGAGTTTTCAGCCATTTTCAAAACAAAATAATAAAGATCAACACTGCAAAAAATATTTAAATGTCTCTCTCTCTCTCTCTCTCTCTCATCACGTGTAACAAACTTGCTTGACAAAATCGGAAATGTGGGACAACAAAAACAAAGATTTGACAAATTTTTCGTATAACCAAGAAATAACAGAACTATATATCCTAGAAAACATGAAAGTAACAATGATAAAAGTCATGTTGCTAGTCCATCTTTACAGATACAATGAATGTTTCATTATATAAAGTAAAATGCTAAGGGTCACAAGAATTTATTAAGAATGACAAACTGAACTAAGAACTGGTGTAACTTAAGAATCTTTGGCTCGGCCAATGTGGGTATGTGTTGTAGTAGGGTTTAACGCTATTTTCAGCACAAGATGGGCTGTACATGGCAGCCAGTATTAATGGTGGAGGAAAAACCCGGGAAAGAACCAGACACACGAGAAGCTACCGGCAAGCTTTCTCACATACCCATATTGGCCGAATCCGAGACTTAAACCCACGCAAACAGAGGTGAGATGGCATTGATCCGTAACGGAGAGTTCTTTAGACCACTCGGCCACTCAGGACCCACGATATATGAGAAAGCTTGCCAGTAGTTTCTCGTGGGTCATTGGATCTTACCGGGGACTTTCGGGGTTCTTTCATTTACCAGTTATACTGACCGCCTTGAATAGCCTATCATGCGCTGTAAAATAGCGTTAAACCCCATAAACCTTTTTTTAAAAAAAAACCTAACAAAACAATCATTAACTCCAAGTGAGACAGGTATATAAGGACATTACCTTATATTCTGCGTTATTATTTAAACCACTTAATACCATAATTCATTCTCGTCTCCCATCTGATACGGATCAATATACACGCGATATTCTTAAGAGTAAAAGAAAATAAATAGCTTGCTAATTAAATGTGAATGTTCATCAGATATTGGCTCCAGGCGGGGTTATAAAAGAAAGGAAAGGCGAATCTAATTTTTCAGTTTTCCTTTCAAATCTGGCTGCAGCAGGTAATACCAGTCCCGTTCAATTCTAACGTTAATTGGAAGGGAAACAAATACCGGTTTGCTTGTATCAGCAGTTTTTCATTTGTAATTTGGTGTGCAGTAACTAAACAGACGTGACGTTTACAGACTTTTCGGTTGCAAAAAGCGAAACACGTACGTATTTTATTAAACTGCAGTGGCACAATTCACGACACAAAGAAGCAATCGTTGAGAAAATATTGTAGAAAAAGTACACAGTGCTTTTAATCCAAATAGTAAAAATACTATGTTGTGGGTTACTGTAGGACAAAAACGAGAGAGAGAGAGAGAGAGAGAGAGAGAGAGAGAGAGAGAGAGAGAGAGAGAGAGAGAGAGAGAGAGAGAGAGAGTAAACAGCAGCAAATGTGACTCTAGAGCAACAACACATCACTCGCCAAATCATGACAGATGAGCAATATTCATCAGAGATAAGACACACACACACTTTGCAAAACAAATCATATCAAATTGTTTACGTCTGGAAAATTAGTCATAAATTCATTTTCGTATTCACATTAATATCCGAAAGCGGGGTATCTAAAAACGAAACTTATCTCGCTGCTTGTTTGTTGTGGAACTTAATCTACGTCTTCTCAGAATAAAGCCTTTTTATTGTTTAAAAAGTGATTATGTTCGTGAAGTCCTTAAAACACTTTGAGTGGAAATAAAAAGGCAAACATACGTCAGATAGATTCCACTACTCTTTAAAATGGTTCTAAAAAACGGTAATTATCAAATTTGATCTAGGTCTACGTAACGTAAAACACCTCATACCAAATGTGTCAGTATAAACTCATAAAATAAAAAATGTTAAGCGGAAACTTAAATAAAAAGCTCTAATTCACACAGAGGACATTGGCATAATCTTTAGCCGGAACTAGGTAAAAATTTAACTTTACCTAGGTTATCTT
Organism: Unio pictorum; assembly: GCA_030141615.1. Lineage (NCBI taxonomy): Eukaryota > Metazoa > Mollusca > Bivalvia > Unionida > Unionidae > Unio > Unio pictorum. The sequence goes on from JARLTB010000339.1 coordinate 13,728,824, forward strand.
ATGTCAAGCCTTACAACAAATTTAGTCTGATTCCATGTAGTCCTTTAAAAGCCATTGAAAGGAAAGGAAATTTGCGATGGACAGACGTAACACGACAGGTAGCAATATATGATACATTGCTGCCACTAATTGGATGGGACTATACAATTGACATAAACAAAGTTTGCTGTAAATTAAGGGTTGAGTTATATAAAAAGTACATTCGGATATGTTCCTCTCTCATCAAGGCTGAATTGATGATATGACGAATGGTTCATCAAAAGAGCTGGAGCAGATTGACTAATTTCTTCTAGTAGTAAATGGAGAAACCTAAATACTAATACTTTTTCCATGTCACTCAGACACGTTTGCCTTTAATTTGAAATTATTTTTTTTCAATAAAATATGTAGCAGTTCATTATAAATAGCACAATGAATGATTTAGAGAAACCAAATAAATGTAATTTAGACAGAAAATCCAATAGAAGGGCTTCTCGGATTTGTGCTAGCGTTATGTCTACAATGAGATATGAAAACTTAACATCGCAGGTGCATCATCTGTCAAAACTTATATATCAAATATAATTAATAAAGACAGCATATCCGGCATTTTAAAGTACAGGGTAAACTATGGTCATCGACTTAGGGACCAACCCGTATTTGTGTGTGTGTGTGGAGGGGTGGGGTGGCTTGGGTCATTGTTTGAATCAGGTTAGTTTGGGGTTGTTTTGTTTCAAGATAATTTTTTTTCAACTAATTCAGGGACTGTCATTAGTTCTTTTTCGATAAACCAAAGCAATACTACATTTTTTTCTAGATTTTGTGGACCGGAAATCTTAAAATATGTTAAAATATCACCCATCCATCTTGTGAAAGTTTAATGGTCGGTCCCTGTTTTGTGATCGCTCACATAGACAAGCATCTGTCCTATGACACCAGCAATACAGTCATATGTAAACATAAAAATAATCTTACTACATACAATGTAATATTTTTATCTGAATAATATGCCCCGTGGGTCAACATGCGTCAATATCTGCCATAGTATAAATTTCTAAATGCGATGCTAAAGTGCGACAAATCTGATTACCGCCATTTCTAATAGCACAACAATGGTGGATACTGTTTCGTCTGCAGCCAACGTGGATGCCACTGTTTAAATCCAGTTAAAGAGGTGGTAATTCGACCCCTGGGTTATCTTATCAACTAGAGTTTATTGGCCGATTGCATCACTGATAGAGAGTTGAAGAGCTTGCAATTACCCCTCCCACAGAGAAATCTCAACTCCCTAAGAAACTAATATGTGGTACATCGTGATATTGAGATATTACACAACAGAAACTACAGCGATTCAAACGCAAGGCCATGAGAAAATACAAAATTCGTATGGGAATATTTGTTTATTTTGTTATGTGAATTTGGATAATATTATAGTTAATGGCGAGATGTTAGTTCCTTCAACGATAAACGGCTAGTAATTGTTTGCACCAACTTGATAATGAAAATTCACAATTATGGAAGTCGTTTTTTTCTTAAATGAATGTTTAAATATAATTGATATCGTTACCTTTACTTCTGTTTTATAAATGGCATCTCAAGCTCTTTATGAAAATGCAAGCAAGCCAACGATGTTACATAGTCGAGCAAAGTCATGATTTGTACTAGATAATCTAACGTAACGTTTTTCATTTCTAAACACTGCAAAATTTCGAACATAAAATTCCAAAAAAGATAATGTACTATTTTGACAACCAAGCTAATGTTAAATATATATTAAACATTCTTTCTTTTTGTAATTATATTTCATAAGTATGCTTCTAACAAGGTTATTATTTAAAGGTTATTTGCAGTGTTTGCTTTGATTTGTTTATGGTCTTGTTCAAGTCAGTACTTAGTTTGTCAACTACGTACGATGTTCAAAATAAATTCCCCCTTAATCTTTCTAAATTAAGAGAATTTTTAGTATAATAAATTACATGAAATGCTTCATATAAGTAATTCCATGATAGTCTTTATATAAGTAATTACATGATATGCTTCATATATAATTACACGATATACTTCATATAAATAATTACACGATATTCTTTTTATAAAAATTAAATGAAGATATTAGTTTAGAGCTCCAGAATGTTTTCCTCCATATTTATTAAAATGTTGGCATGTTTACATTTTTCAATATTTTTTCATAATTATCTACTTTTTAATAACATAAATCTTCGATATTATTGTTATCATTATTATTTAGTATTATAAGTAGCTGTTGTAACAGTAGTAGGAGAGATGTAACACTATTTTATTCTAGTTCTGTTTGTGATGGATCATACAATAAAAAAAAAACTCTTTTAATTCTTCTTGTTGATACAGTGGATATATTTGCTAATCATATTAAAGCGGCTACGAGGTGTTGACACATCCGTTCGCGGATAAAGCAAGCGAAAGTACCTTAGCAGATTTATTTGTCGCTTTGGTGTCAATCGGATTGAACGAACCACGAGTACAATCGTCTCTACTTATGACGTACTTGTTCATGAGGTGTTCGTATTGATACATTTCGTGATAGGTAAATATGGTTAAATTGTTTATGGATATTCTACAAAAAGTGAGGAAGTAAGTTTTCGCACCTATATCTCCTAACCAAAAAGATCTGTGAAAGTCACCACATAGATTCTTGGCAAATATTTGGTTTCTTGCAAACAATATAACTAGTAATACATGATGAAAGTGTTTGCTGACACCGTCCCCATCACGAACTAAAACGTGAGAAACGAAACAGATGTACCCAGTTTTCTACAACAAGTCAATAATTCTCCTATGCGACAACGCATATAGCAATGTATTCTATTATCACCCCACCCCCACCCCACAAGTTATAAAGACAACTTCGAAAGAAAATTTATATTTATCCTTTTATCGCATTAAAAATTTTTAAGTAATGCATTTGTTGCCTGATTGAAAGGAAACTAAGTTAAATTACAAGAGCAATAAATTCTACCTTATGTATACTGATCTTTATCAGATAAAACATTTTTTTCTGATCTTGGCCATGGTGAAAAATAACGATGAAATTTAAAAAAAAAAAAAACATTATGTATTATTCACCAGCATTTCTAAGAGAAGGAACGACTTATTGCCAATGATTGCTCATTTATTCTTTACCTTAGAAGTTAAAAAGATCCTAAAACTCACCAGAAAATGGAAATAGCTGCCTTAATTATAAAAGAGATCCTCAATGACTGGGTAATGACCAAGCTCCTTCCATCCTCCAGACTGAGAAAGCGTAACTAAGACGTTCGCTGGCCACGTACGAACAACTTGCCAACTTACCGTCCGTGTTTGTGTCTTCACTCCTTAAGACCTGATACAGAAAATCAATATATCGGGATGCGAGTTTTAGGGTTTGTATTTTGCTCAGTTTGTCCGAGGGCAACGTAGGAATAATTTGTCTGAGTTGAGCGAATGCTTCGTTCAGAGACTGTGTTCGTTGCCGTTCTCTGACGTTAGCCATTACACGTTGGGTTTGGAGGTCTTCGTACGTCTGCGGACTTTTCCGCCTTTTCTTGTTCGGCTGACCGTGCTCACTGCCTTGAATACTGCTGCTGTCAGAATCCGGAGAAGATAGATTCTCAATACTATCACATCTTTTGCTGAAAGTCCTTTTCTTTAACAGCCTATTATCCTTTTGATAATCCAGAATTTCGGAATCAGTCAATTCTTGTCGTACTTCTTCGTACTCCTGCTTAATGGGAATGTTTTTAAACGGTTGAGAATGGTTTTGTGAGTTCTGTTTCTGGACTGTAGCCATATCCAAGACACCCGTGTCTAATAAATGTGGATTTTCTGGAATCATCCCCGTTTCTGTATGCACCATATATTTAAGCTAATGTTCAACTAATTCGAAACCTATTACTAAAGATGACCAAAACCAGTCGAGACTGCTACTCCTTTCACACGCTAGTGCCGGAGAGATATATCACAACCATTCAAACTTTGGTAATTTTTTCCACACGTGCTCTCTTGGATATCGTTGCCAGGGTAATTAACTCTCACAAGATGGGTACTTTGGTTTCACTGAATGATTCCAGCAGACGACAGGTCCTTTATCCCGGGATTACAGCCCCGCCAAAATGGGAGGTTCTGTGTGGCGAAACAGCTATTGGTGCCGCTTGGATTTGGTAGGGATAATTTAGCATACGTCAGTCAAAGTCTAAGACAGGCAGAAGACAAATGGAAGATTGAGTTACAGCCCACATATCCATGCCACTGGATGGATAATGATCCTGAAACACGCTAGAAGGTTATTGGTGAATCGCAATTCTGTGTTTTCTTGGTTGCTAACTAAGAGTTTCAAAGTACATCAAGTATTGAAGTTCTTCACCAAATTTTTAAATTTTACTTAGCACATTTTTGTTATTGTGCAAGCTGTTTCGTGAATATTTAAAGCTGTTTTGAAATATTGTCAAACGCTTTGTATTGCAAATTATTTCAATGAAATGTTAAAAGATTTAACTCTCTCTCTCCCCCCCTCTCTCTCTCTCTCTCTCTCACGCACACACACACACACACACACACACACACACACACTTAGAACTCGGCGATAATCCAGAATAAGCTAATCTAGCTCAGAAGTATATGCTTTAATCCAGTATGAGCGATATGGCTTGTTAATATTTTAAATAATTAGTCATTATTTCTTCCGATGCATGAACCATACATACAATTTTCAAATTGACAGTTGCCAAGGTAACACTACTTCGACATTGAGGACCAAAATATTTTGAAATATCCAATTTTGGCCTTACCTATGGCAATTCATTTCTACAAAACTCACCTAAGGGTTGCCTAATCAAAACAGCTGTTCAATTATCATCTCTAATATGCTAAGACACAAACAATGACACCTTTGACGGGCGATATAGCCAGGAGTTTTCGTTATTAGCAACCAGAAGTTCTGAAGTTGAATAAAACAAAGGCATCCTATCCCTTGACATGTCAAATCTGTGCCATCGAAATTGGGTTGGCGTTACCGTTGACTTCCGAAAACTACTGAATATTTGCATAACCTCGCCAATCACTACAGTTCTACTGAATATTCAGTACTATGACTCGGCCGGACTGGAGATCCAGTACCACAACTGCGATGGACAGTCAGTAGAAACCCTTGAGATGCTACCGATTCAGTTGAACTGCTATGAAACCCAAATATACTGAACGATATCGGAATTTACTATTGAGAACCCACTGGTATTCGGTCTATATTAAAATGTTTTGTTTCTATTTTACATGTATTCAGTCGATGTGAAGAAGTATTGTGTCTATATGAAAAAGACAAAAATCTCAATTTCAGTCTTCTCAATGTTACGCCAAGTATAAGTTCATGACCCAAACGAAAATCTTTGCAACACTTTTAAACAGTTTAAGTATTCCGTGTCTCCTTGCATCAATTATTATTATTGTTATTGTTATTGTTATTATTATTATTATTATTATTATTATTATTATTATTATTATTATAAAGATATACAAGTTTCTTGACATTTCATTTACTACCTTCTCCATGCATAGTGTATCATGGTTGTAATGTCACTTTTATTTCATATTGTAGTGTCTGGCCTTAGCACTGAGCATTGTTTCCGTATTTCGTTCTTTAGATTGTCATTACGTGTAATGAGTTTGCTTCTCAGTACCATATAGAAGAATTTACTCAGATCGACCCAGCTTTGATTATACTGTAATAAAGTATTGTTCTTCTGCAAGACGATCGACACGTCGTTTACAAATTATGGCACTGGTTTTCATCATTTCTTTTGTACATTCTTCTCTAATTCAAACATGTAATGGTTTTCTCTCAACATTTCTCTGGTGTGTTAGTTTTACATGTTTTACTTTTCCTGATGAAGACTTAGTTACGTCGAAATACTAAAATACTGTTTAGTAACCGTGACGTTACTGAATGCGCGTGTCCCTGTCTGCTTGTCTGTCTTCTGTCTGTCTGTCTCTGTCTATCTGTCTGTCTGTCTTTCTCTCTCTCTCTCTCTCTCTCTCTCTCTCTCTCTCTCTCTCTCTCTCTCTATCTATCTATCTATCTATCTATCTATCTATCTATCTATATATATATATATATATATATATATATATATATATATATATATATATATATATATATATATATATATATATATATCGCTATGAATACACACGCAAACGCACACAGATATACACACAGTATCGGTCGTTTGATCTTAAAGATTCAATGTATATCAGCTTTTTCCTTCTATATGCTTTACAAACTTCATTTAAGCAGCTGATTGTAAGCAAGTATATAACCCCTGCTGATTGTAAGCAATTCAATGCTCACTGCTGATCATTTATGCCTATGTTTGTTAAGTTTTATTTTCCTTCCAATGAAGGCATGATTGTATAAATAATTGGTTATATGAATGGATGGCTATAGGAATGGATAGCTATATGAATAAATGTTATATGAATTGATGGTTGTATGAATGGATTGTTATTTGAATGCATGGTTATATGAATACATCGTGATATGAATAGATGGCTATCGGAAAGCATGGTTATATGAATGCATGGTTTATATGAATGCATGGCTATATGAATGCATGGTTATATGAATGCATGGTTATATGAATGCAATGCTAAATGAATGCATGGGTATATGAAAGGATGGCTATTGTAATGAATGGATATATGAATGCAATGCTAAATGAATGCATGGGTATATGAAAGGATGGCTATTGGAATGAATGGCTATATGAATGCAATGCTAAATGAATACATGGGTATATGAAAGGACGGACAGTAGACACACAAAGGAAAAGTCTGATACGTAAATTACATAAATGGGTGAGAGGGTCAATGAAACAATCGGTAGATGGATGCATGGGAAGGGGACATACGGCAGGACAGACAGAAGGACGGACGGTCAGATAAATGGACACACACACACATACATACATACATACATACATACATACATACATACATACATACATACATACATACATACATACATACATACATACATACATACATACATACATACATACATACATACATACATACATACAATGCAAACGAAAATGTGCACAGATTTGTACATAGTTCCAGAGAATTCATGAATTTAAACAACTGGCCACAAAACATAACAAAATCAAAAATGCACACAAAGGAGTTTTCAGCAACAGTGTCATGCAAGTCATGAGAATATCACCAATGCAGACGTTAAATGAAAATTAAGCGCGTTATCTCTCGCCAATCTGTAAGAGTCTTATTCAATTGTTATAAACTTAAGGGTTTGTTTTACTTCAAAACTCTTAAAATTAGTTAAATCTTAAGGACCATTGCTTGCATTCTTGAGGAATAAAACCTTTTTTATATCTAGAAAAACGTTCGAACATTTTTTTTTACCATGGGAAACTAAAATATGGCTTGAAACTTGAAGTTCGTCTGGATGCAGTTATAACACATAAAAGTTATTTGTTCTACGAGAAACTATATTTTATGGCAAAATATGGTACAGTAGGCGTGAAAGATGTCCAGTCTCAAGCTAAATTTACTACAATTTGGGAGGGATCTTCAAAATACCCGATAGGAGATGTGCCAAAAGATGAAACAAAATTTTCGCAAGAAAACCAGGCTACTCTTTTATCTTTCTGCTGATCAAAAACACCGCTCGCAAATTTATTGCGCTCTAATTAAAAACCGAGATAACGTTCGCATTCGATGCAGTTTGTAAATACCACTACAACTTCGGACGCGGTTATGGGCGTGCATTCAACAGTTATTTTAGTCCTCCTAATGTGTTATATGACCTCCGGTCAGTCGCGCATACTCTACACCCGCATTTCCGCAAGGTAATAAGTCCTCAATAGGTCCTTGAAATGTCGTCCTACTTGACCAGAATCATTCGCAGACGTAGCAGCAACGCATTCAATTCCATATTCACAATTTCACACCCAACCGACAGGTTGCGCAAGATTGCACGGTAATAGTGTTACAAAGAGAAGAGAGTAGACAATTTTCATAATGGTTCATCGTTCTAATTGGTATCAATAGATCCGTGAAATAGGTCAGAATTTCCATACTCCGTCCATTACGCTTTTCCACACTATTTAGTTAAACAATCTGTCTGCATTGAATGTTCTGTAACGTTTGTTTTGTTAAGTAAATCTTATTTGGTCTAAGCTAACGTATACAAATGTTTTTAAATGTGTTTTTTGTTATTAATTGATCCTCAAGTAAAATTATTTTTTTAACGGCTTATGATCGTTTTCCTGTTGTAAACTTTCTAAATAAAAATAAACAAACTTACTCTGCATTACTTTTCAAAATTCGAAATATTACATAAAGGACAAATAATTGGTAAGGACGCAAAAGCCCTAGAAATTTATTCTGAAAGTATGAACATGCTAGTCCTCTACCCAGCCATATATCTATTCATTTATTTAAAAATTCAGTTATATATATATATATATATATATATATATATATATATATATATATATATATATATATATATATATATATATATATATATATATATATATATATATATATATATATATATATAACATTTGCATACATAAGTACGTAAATAAATAGATGCATACACACACTTATATGCAGACTTGCACGCATACCTGTATACATACATACCTACATACATACCTACATAAGGCGTGTTACATACATACATACATACATACATACATACATACATACATACATACATACATACATACATACATACATACATACATACATACATAAATACATACATACATACATACATACATACATACATACATACATACATACATACATACATACATACATACATACATACATACATACATACATACATACATAAGGCGTGTTACATACATACATACATACATACATACATACATACATACATACATACATACATACATACATACATACATACATACATACATACATACATACATACATACATACATACATACATACATACATACATACATACATACATACAAAATGAGAGAGGGAGGGAGGGAGAAAGAGAGAGGGTGGAGAGAGAGAGAGGCTGCGTCAGAGTAAAGCATGTTTTTGACAAGGTCTCTATCATGCCGAAATCTAAGATATCCTTTTTGCCAACTAAAATTTACGTAATTAAGTGCTAAATTAGAATAATTTATATACAATATGAACTGGATTCGTCTTTCTATCCCTCAAAGTGATTTCCATGATTGACAACAAATGTGATTGGTGAATAGTGCATACAAATTTCCATTTTGATCAAATGCTTTACGCAAATATTTGGGTCCAGGTCTCCCATTACCGTGATATATTTTTATTTCCTTCATATGGAAGTGGGGGAGATTTTGACGTTTCCATACCGAATGTCAAATAGCATAACAGAAAAATAAAATTCCAAAGACCAGTAAGTGTAATTGCAGTCAAAATGCTATAAGGAAATTTTCGGGTTTAAGGGGCTATATTTTGAGTCAATTAGTTGAATATTTATTTAAAATTTAAACAAAGCAGTTTCTAAATGAGTCCGTTCCAAGTAGTTGCAGACGTCCACTTATATATATATATATATATATATATATATATATATATATATATATATATATATATATATATATATATATATATATATATATATATATATATATATATATATATATATAGTATGCACAGCAACAGCCAATTTTATCGTACTTTACGATGGAAGCGTAGCAAGATATCGTTTTGGGATTTTTGCGGCCCTCATTTCTGAAAGAGAGTAAACCTGAAGTGCTTCACAACGGATGAACAAGAGAAGAGCTGACTTTAACAGTTTTCGAGACCAAAATGCTTCCGTTCTGTAAGCTAGGATTTACCTATTTCCCACGCTACTCAGAAACTTGGTAGAAATCTTTCATTCACAATTTCGTCAGCATAGCACATATTAGTAACATGATGACAGCAACGTCTATGGCAGACCGGTAGGGCTAAAAGAACTTGCATTATTTGTTTAATTAAATGACAAAATAGGTAAGTTTAAAACTGCGCAATCGCTGTTGTACGAGCCTTTGCACAGAGAGAGAGAGAGAGAGAGAGAGAGAGAGAGAGAGAGAGAGAGAGAGAGAGAGAGAGAGAGACCCATTTAAATATTTTTTGCAGTGTTGATCTTTATAATTTTGTTTTGAAAATGGCTGAAAACTCAACATGTCACTGAGACAATAAAGGGGAATAACTATGACCAGTAAAACTTTAATTACGAAAAGAAACTTATCCGAGGATAGACCTTGTACTAAATAAGCAATCCAAAGTTGATTGTTCCACAAAGGTACTGTGAGTTCTATAATTGGTTAGATTAACCTATCTTTGGTATTAGAGATTCGAGACTAGCGTATCAGTCGTTTTTTGAGGTTTTTCATCTACTGATAATTAACAATTATTACTGACGCTGGTCGATTTTTGACAAAATCTTATTTTCAAAACGCTTGATTGATGACAATGATAAAAGTGCTATAATAAAAGATAATATATGTTGCAATGTATTAAAAACATATTTACCTAGGTATTTTACAGTTGTTAAATCTTAAGTTTTGTGTAACTGTAATTTACGATTTTTTAAAAATGATACTAGGTATGAAAGACGGACCAAAACAAAAAGAGATATATCATAGATTTCATTATTTACATTATCTACATTTCCTTCTATGTTGTTTGTATCCCATCCCACATGTCTATTAATCTCGATATTTAATATGGCTCTTAAAATGACTGTGAAGCCTTGGAGTAAATATGTCCTATGGGCTTCCTTACATACTGGTTGAGCCATTTCCCAGCTATTCGTGTTACTGTAGCTGTGGTCTTCGTACGATATTGATACGATGATGTTTGTTATCATTCTTAGTAACCTGTGGCGCATAAACTATGGACTGGGGCGAACTGTTTTTGTATCCCCTGCTTTAGTCCATTTTCCGGACTGCGAGAAACGAGAGACAACAGGTCACCTAGCCTTGCCTCATTTTTCATGATGGTGATTTTTTTCTTACAGGAAAAAATTAATAAATTAAAGCTTCTTTTTAAAATGAATTAATGAATATATTACATTTTGTATAATTATACAATGGTTTAGAATAAACATAAGTTTAACAACATTTTTACCAATTGTGTCTAATGCATGGAAAAGAGTGACTGTTTTACTTACTAATGCATGGAAAAGCGTGACTATTTTAGTTACTAATGCATGGAAAAGCGTGAATAATTTAATTACTAATTCATGGGAAAGTGTGAATGTTTTAGCTACTAATGCAAGGAAAAGCGTGAATATTTTAGTTACTGGATGTACTTTTGCTTTCCTATATATGTCATGTACAGCAGCAGTTCCCACTTCATGTGGCCGTTCGTCTTTTGTTTGTATGAGAGAGAGAGAGAGAGAGAGAGAGAGAGAGAGAGAGAGAGAGAGAGAGAGAGAGAGAGTCTATTTAGTTCGCGCAATCAGTTTTGGTATGAATCCCCACTTGAATTACTGCCAGATATTTGGTAGGGACAAAATGTTGCTTAAAAACTTTACTGTTTGTGTTGCTGATATTTTGCTTGTATAGCAGTGTGATCCAAACTAAATTTATCGTGTCTAAATAGTATTATTGATCAATACGTTACGGTGCCACAATTGGTCATACCAAACTGTTTGATCCAGGCTATTTAAGATGTGTGAAAAGTCAATCTCACTGAAGGTCAAGCGGAGACTATGTTGCATGGACAGTAGTTTGTGGACGCTGAGATTATGCGAAACACACGTTTTAAAGCTCTCCTAAATACAGGACAATTTTGAAGTTGTGACATGCTGCTAATTTCTGTAGGATTTATTTCTCCATTTTTCAAATTTGCGGTATAAGTAATCGTGCTGGCTAAAAATCAAACGAATAAATCAGCAGGAGCTGGGAGGATAGCCGATTTCCCTACAGGGGCGAGTAGCTCTGCACGGTTAAGACAACAAAAGGTCGGGCACCCTTCAAAAGGGCGACGAAACCTGCCTCAGTGTCATATGACATTAGAGGGTTTAATAAACAAACAAAACGCTCCATTTACAAGATAGATGATTTAACAGCATCATATTGGCTTTTGAAATGGTAAAAGAGGGATTATTTTGCGCTTATGTATGTTTTCATACAAAGCTCAACGTCGGAAATGAAGCATAAAGCAAACAGCAAACAACATTCACTATTTCCTTTTGTGCAAGACCACAAGCGCCAAAATGTCGATAATCTTAAGATGTACACATTAAGATAGAAATGGCGTAAGGAGTAAAATTCATGCATTTTCATGAATCGTTAAATCTTAGAATACCCCTTTATCGAAGTGGATTTTGATGTTAATACTCAGTGCTTGAAATTATTGGATACAGAATCCTTAAGTTCTTACATGATGTAAGCAGTTACCGTTTAATTACATGCTTCCAAAAAAAGTATATTAAATTCTATACTAATTTAATATTGTAATACTCAGAATATGGATTGGACACGTTTATTTAACAAACTGTTCTTTTCGAGTTGTTCATTAAATAAATCTTGGTCTCATTTGCCCAATGATACAAGTTTATTTTGATTTCTCTTACTGCCGTCATTGGGGGTGGGGGTAGGGGTGGGTGGGGTTAATTTGTCGACATTGTTTTAAAGGTCTATTAATCTGCAGGGTCATTTTTAAATTATTTTATATACAAGATATCTATTTAAAGTAATAAGACAGTAGATAGATAAACTCTCTCTCTCTCTCTCTCTCTCTCTCTCTCTCTCTCTGTGAGAAACTTACTTTATAGGCAGAACTAATGGATTACTAGCGGATATACTGCAGTTTCACGTCCATGGCAAGTTATTACCACCACCCCCAGCGCCTAATGATTTTATCAGTCACTAAGATACCATAAATATCCGTATCTTCGTTATAATTTGACATTTGCCTGGCATAACGAAAGTTGTCATTGACTTGACACTGCTTCCATTTGGTCTGTCGATTGGCGGTCTGTCCATGTTGGCACTTGAAACATAGGGCTACTATATTTCATATTGGAATACTAAACTTCAAAATATTTTGAATTCTATTTCCGTGGTCAGGACTAAGTGGCTATTATTTCGGCCAGTAGTGCATTTGTCTCTCTGAAATAGTCAAAGCTTGATCAAATGCGTTTGTCCGATGCCATGTATTTCGTAGTCCACATATTAGAGCTCCTATTAAGCTAATCCTATGATTGACACGAAACGGCACAACACACACACACACACACACACACACACACATATATATATATATCCCAAAGTTAATTTGATTTTATATGATGATTGTGCCCTTCGGAAATCAAATATCTTATGATATTATCGCTACGGATGGTTATATTGACAAATTATTTGAAATAAAAAATTGTTTTCACAAAAATCTAACAGTTTTAAATTTAAGTCGATTTTATTTCCTTGTTCTACGATTCCTAACCTCCCCGTAATTAAGGTCATTCTACACACAATACTGCCACAATGCATATTGTGTAAACATGATCAAAATACACATAATAAGCTTATTTTCATATATAACATCAATGCAAATAAACCATTATAGTGATAAAAGATTTAAGGTTGCTCTCTACAGTTTCTTACTTTTGCATAGGGTTTGATTATTGAAGAAAAATAATTTAATTTTAATTTTCGTCAATGGTTATCCTGATTATTTATAAATGACCATGTATATCTGAAGCATTGAAAAAAAACTTTTAATTCCCTTTTATTATAGTTTATGATGTATCGAAAGGTCTATTTTGGGTTTAGAGTATACAGCTAAGCTTTACTTAAGATGTGCACCAAGAATGCTAGCTTCGTTTCGTCATTTCACTTCCAGGACTTCAAAGGTGAATTATAATACAATCTAAAATAATAAAATTTAAAAAAAAGTTATTTTTTAAATATAAAGTTGATAATGTTTATTTCATTTTTATATATTATTTAAACCATTCATTGAACCTAGTGGTTACAGCGTTCGCCGCGGAAGCGTGAGGTCGTGGGTTCGATCCCCGGCCGAGTCATACCAAAGACTTACAAAAATGGTACTTACAGCTTCCTCGCTTGACGCTCAGCATTAAGAGGTTAGTGTTATGACTGGTCGGCCTGATGTCAGGATAAGTCGGGACATCATGCTAAATGTCTGCGGCATGATGTCCCAGTGCTAGACATCACTGCAGACATCGTAGCGATATGACTGAAAAATTGTTAAAGCTACGTTAAAAATCCTAATCAAACAAACAAACAAAGAAAAAACCATTCATTGCACTTATATAAGATTTTATCGCCTACTCTGTCAAATTTCGTTTTCTGTTTTAATAACTACTAAAGCTAGTGTACTTTGGACTAGTTAAGGGACCGTTAATTTTCATCTGTTTAGATATTGTTCGATTTCCACGACTAGAACATATAATCAAAGTTCAGTTACATATATGATGTGTATAATAGTGTAAAACTGTACATGTATAATAGTGTAAAACTGTACATGTATAATAGTGTAAAACTGTACATGTATAATAGTGTAAAACTGTACATGTATAATAGTGTAAAACTGTACATGTATAATAGTGTAAAACTGTACATGTATAATAGTGTAAAACTGTACATGTATAATAGAGGTATGCAAACAATCCTTCCACTGTGCATGTTATAAATGCAAAACGAAAATCACTTAACACCTGATAATCCATTAGGTGTATGTAATAGATGTCTAGACCCCAACTCTAGATACACAAGGCTTCAGGAGCCAATAAAAGTTGAAATAGCGAGGGACATATTGAAATGTTACCTACGACATAGAAACTCAAAGTCTACACTGAATAGATAAAAATTAAGTGTTTCCTACCTGTTAAGAACAGTTATTGGTGGATAGTAAGCAATCCAGACCAAATAATGTAATTATTGAACTAACACTGCAATATTCATCTTCTATATGTACCTGATTTCTTGTTATTCAAATGTAATTATTCCTACTCCACAAAATCACACACACACACACACCCACACACCCCCCCCCCACACACATAGTGGATGTACATAACGGGGTAAAAATGACAAATAACCGCTTTCAGAACTTAAATTTCAGATACATAATTTATAATCCAAATTTATGAATTATTCTATTTTGTCTATAAATCAGTCAATGTATTGTTTATTCATAGATGGAAAATTATCCAACAAAAGCTAGGTTTTAAGTAAATAATGCTGATTCGTCAGATAAGAATTTGTTTTTTTTTTACCCAAGGGAGGTAACTGTTACAATAAGTGTGCAGTTTGTAAGCATTTGCCTGTATATTTAACAAAGGCAGCTAAGAGATTCACAAGTGTCGTTCTTTCTAACGTATTATCCACCACAATACGTACATCTATCTGGTACAATCATGATAATCCTACTTTGATTTGGAATTTCTATCTCTAACATGCTCATTTTAAAATGACGTGTTGAATGAAGATATTTGACTTATTGTGGTCTAGTGCTTGTTAAGAATTCTTGTGTTTTTACCGTATGTCACCGTTCTGAGATTTGTATAACAAAATGTTGCTTAATGCGGGTACACAATCTTTAATGTGTTTTGCCCACAAAATAACAACGCAGAGAAAGACCTCATTTTTCGTAAAGAAACCTATGTGCAATTTACACACTAACACACATGGTACGTACAACGAATACCTCTGCAAGCGTTTTATAATTCTTCAGAAGACTGGTACAAGTCAGTTGAGCGCTTTTAGATTTTTTTCTTCACTATCTATCAGAAGCATTATATGTACATCGAGTAAGGGTCTTATACAAAACGGTTTGATCTCTCAATTATTCATTCAATTATTCAAATGTACTTGCTCTCTTTTTCTTTGAGCTGCGCAGTTTTCTGATTTTTGTTCCTGGTTATATAATGTTTAACTCATTCATGTTTACCTCCATCTGGATCGAATATTATAAACAGATGGTTGCTTTATCAAACTGCTAGACCTTTCGTTATTGCTCCATCAGTAATTAATGCTGCCACGTTGTTGTATAATAGAGCGACACGTTTTTATTATCGTTTTGTATTTGATTATATAGTCAATAATTAAAAACCTTTTTTTAAATCAACTGTCAAGATAACTTTAAAACTTGATATCAAAATGCCGTTCTCTTTCAGTTAATAGGTATGAATATTATTAAAGTTTTCAACATTTATATACACTGGGTTATCATGAACCAATATATCACTACCTTCTATCGATAAATTAAATTTACCAATATATTTAAATTGTTAAGCAATATATATATATATATATATATATATATATATATATATATATATATATATATATATATATATATATATATATATATATATATATACAGGCCTAAGGTGGCGTTTCCTTTACCAAACTTTTTTTCGTATTTATGGAGTTTCTATTTTAATTCGATTTTTATTATACCTGTTTTCTTACCAAGTTAAATATTGATTATTTCTTTATCTTTATATCGGTTTAAAATACCTTAATTCTATTTCTTGAGCCAAGAGACTTAAAACTATTTCAGTCTGAATGCATCTATATCAGTTGTAAATGTTTGTTCGAATCATTTCACTCTTTTGTTATTCGTATTATTACATTGATGTATTCGTCAAGAACAACCTATATATATATACCGACAATTTTAGTTATTTCAAATTCCTTTATGGTTCTTTTATCACGAACGTCAGGTAGAGATGATCCTAACTTGATATCCAGCACAGTTTCTGATTTAATGCCAGTTTATCTCAGTTCATTATGTAAACTCAGTTGTCAATCGGTAGAAATCTGCTGATTAATTACGTTACAATGTAGATCACTATTTGTTTTGTTCATCTTTCACAGCTCTTAGTCGGTATAGGAATTATGGGTTATCTCATCGTAATTTCCATTTTTGTAATATCTATGTACAATTCCGGTCTATATTCTTCAAAATCCATAGATAAGTTTTAACCTTTCTACACAAACATTTTGTAAGCAATATCCCCTTTTGCTTTAACTTTTTTACCTTTGATAACTTTGAGAATATGTCATGCATAATCAAATGTATTTATAGCCATTATAACACACACACACACACACACACACACACACACACACACACACATATATATATATATATATATATATATATATGCATATCAACAATATCTGTATGACACACCTTAGCTTTGTATTTCAAGCTTACTTAAGAAATTGTTGTTTCATTAGACGATAGTGCTCTGTCTCTTTATAAAAAAAATAATTCGACATAATATTCGATAGCTTAAATCCTTAGATAATAGCTCGACCTTTCCCCAATCACTTATTGCGAAGTTACAGGCTTGTTCCTTAAGTCTAAGTGGAGGCATTATGTCCGACACCTTTATAAAATATTGGCTATTCATTGCCAGTAAAGTAGAGGATGTGAAGATTTCAAGGAAGTAAAATTTTCATAATTGTAACCCAACTTCTCTGGTTCTTGTATTTATGATAATAGTTTGTGCTATTGGCTCTGAGAGTCTTAATCCGTAGTCTATTCCTTTTTTCTCATCTAATATAAACTATGTTTTATCATCGAGCCTAATTTGTGATCATTTTATTGGAACACTTCTTTTAGCAAGATTGGGAAGATTAGACATCAGCGTTTCTCATGCCTGATTAACTGTAATGCTGTCATTAAACACTTGAGTCAAATCTGAGTAATACTGCTCCACCTTGAGAGTACTGTATTAATCCTGACCTTGAGAGTACTGTATTAATCCTGACCTTGAGAGTAATGTATTAATCCTGACCTTGAGAGTACTGTATTAATCCTGACCTTGAGAGTAGTGTATTAATCCTGACCTTGAGAGTACTGCATTAATCCTGACCTTGAGAGTACTGTATTAATCCTGACCTTGAGAGTACTGTATCAATCCTGACCTTGAGAGTACTGTATTAATCCTGACCTTGAGAGTACTGTATTAATCCTGACCTTGAGAGTACTGTATTAATCCTGACCTTGAGAGTACTGTATTAATTCGGGGGAAATATAAGTCATATTTTCCTAAATGCAGCAACCTTACCATTATATGCTCATTTTGTATTGCTACCTAAAGTTTAATAATAAAAACACACCATCAGAAACGAAGTAACTGAATTTATTCTGCATTACAAAATAAATACACAACCGTTAATTCATCAATACATAGTAAGATTATTAATGTGCACCTGGCACCACTAAATGACCTATGAACTTTGCCTTGCGCTCATAATAAGTTTCAAAATAATACTGTCTTCTGAAGTACTTAAAATTTAAATTTTTAGTCATATTGTGAAAAAATGCATTGGAACAACTTATCCAGCTGGTTTGGAATGGATGGACTTTTAGTCAATCCAACATAATTCTGCTTTTGATGGACTGATTTAGGTCTAATAGCCGGGCAATTCCATGCGTTGTACATGTTATTTGAATAGAGATGAGACTGGCTTGAACTGCAACCGTGTTTCTGATCAGTCATTGATTGTTTGGAATTATAATGTGGTGAAAATATTAATTCTCTTAATTTAAATTATCAAAGAGACGTTATGGAATATCACATTCATTTTGTGTCGAGTGCAGTAAGGAGAAAACGATTTTTGTTGGATATGTAGTCGACATTACATTACAATTTTGCCGTGTGTATCGTGTGTATCAATCTTTGGAACCCATGACATGATTCTTGTAAATGCGGATTTGCATAAATAAAGATTTTGAGGAAATTCTGTATGCAAAAATGTAAATATATTTATTTTCATACTTATTACCAGTTGAAGAAGATATATGCTTAAGCCATGTCAATTGCATGATTTTTGTTGGAAGGACCCCAGCTATATACATGGCATGTATGGTTCCTATTACAAAAGTTAAAAATGGGAAAATTGCAAACCAGCTGTTGTGCGACAGTTCATTTAGTCAGTTGAAATAAGATATCCATCCTCGTCGTCTTGTCTTATTTGTTCTAAAGCGCTTAGTTTCCTACCAAAACCTTCAGTTAAATTGTTCTCAAGTTTTGTGTTTGGGCTGACTTGTAAAATGGTACGTCTCTGATAGATATGCGATATATCTTGGCCTTAATTCGCCTTTCTGTTCAGAACCATTATATTTGCGAAAAGTTAAAAACATTTGTCCTAAATAATTGTTTAATGATCAGTATGGTATTATCAATACTTCATCTGTCATGTTAGTTATGGTATAGTCAATACTTCATCTGTCATGTTAGTTATGGTATATTCAATACTTCATCTGTCATGTTAGTTATGGTATATTCAATACTTCATCTGTCATGTTAGTTATGGTATTTTCAATACTTCATCTGTCATGTTAGCTATGGATATTATGAAGATCCAGTTCATTCGTTTGTTTCTTTGAAAGTTTCATTTGTGACTGTGTAAACTCGCCCACACCGTGACCTTTGTCATCTTTACTTTCGAATGGAGGAATCAGAATGTGTATTTAGGCCTCCAATCAATCAAATAAACTAAAAGCTAAATCGTCTTATACATGAGCGTATACTGTTTGTCTTCAAAGTAGCTCCTAATACACGATAATGTTTTTATAATGTAAACTTAAATGGGCATATAATAATCTATAATTATAACATAATCACTATATTATTTCCATGTTGATTAATAATTTCATGAATTGATTTTTTTAAAAATATATTGATGAACAAACTGTTTATAATGACCATATATGTAATATCATGTTTGATATGCTTATATCATATATTATACAAGGTATATTTTAATACATTAATGACCTGACACATGCGCTTGGATCGATATAAAAAATGTTTAAAGCTGTTTTTATTAGTAAAACAATTTTGTAACAACCATTCACATTTATTGTAAAGAAGGTTTTATTGAAGGTTTTATTAACTAAATTACAACAGCAACTATATAAGTTATCTGCAATAAAATGTGATACCAATGTTAAACGCACTTTATCAACTTTTGATTTGCATGCATACATACATACATACATACATACATACATACATACATACATAGATACATACATACATACATACGCAACTCTTTAAACAAAAGATTTAACATTACTATAAAAGGATGATCATAATAATCAGTTAGTTTAATTTACGAACCATAAAAATTATTTCTAGATATAATGGCAAACACCTGAATCAAAAGCCATCGTTTCCAAGCCGACCAATAATATTGAATCTAGAAAATGTTGTGAGTATAATATTAAATCAATGATCATACAGGATTCAGATATTGACAAATATATATCTACACTTGCTAAAACCAGTCTGATTTTTGTTGCTAAGGTGACGTAAGATGCTCTTCATTCTGTTAGCGATACAAACATAATCTAATTTAAATGAAATAATCAAGTAAGTATTCCCTCTTTCTGTTGATACAAATTCTGCTGTTAGTTTTATCCCACTAGAAAGTGATCATGAATAAATAAATAAATAAATAAATAAATAAATAAATAAATAAATAAATAAATAAATAAATAAATAAATAAATAAATAAATAAATAAACTTTCTTAAAGGATATTGGACTGCCTAAAGATAGTTTCTGTAAGTTAGCTAACTTATTTCCATCAGCAATCATATTATTCAACCCAGCAATTTAATTGATATAACATGCTTTCCAAAATTTACACGATTTTATCCAGACATTTCTTAGTTTATTTATAAATTTAATTTTGACTTGTTTTGGACAATCATTCTTTATTAGCATTGTTATCTTTTTACTGACATGGTAACTTTATACAACACTACATATAGACTTAATTGGTAACCTTTTCTTTATAAGGACCCCGTTTTGCCTTGAACGAATCATAACATGTGGGTTTAATTTCATCAATAGACTAAATTTAAGTTTGAAGTCCAGAAATCTGATTGGCTGAAATATAAGTCTGACTTAAAATTGACGAATGAAATGTCTTAAGTGTAGACTGAAATTAATATGTGTGTTGGCAAAAATGAGACATGGTTTTAAGTATGTAAGAAACATCCTCAAACTGAAACATTTAATATTATTTTATACTTATGAAAATTTATTAAAGCATAAAACGGAACATTTCTATCACGTTCTTTTTTTTAAACAAAAATGTGTTTGTAGTCGCTTTACGTATATCTCAATCACTTAGAACTCTAGAATTAGTAATATTATCACCATAATGTTTGCGTCTGTCTGTCTGTCTGTCTGTCTGTCTGTCTGTCTGTCTCTGTCTGTCTCTCTCTCTCTCTCTCTCTCTCTCTCTCTCTCTCTCTCTCTCTCTCTCTCTCTCACGTCACATCGCAATATTTTGGATCATGCAGTCTATGTACAACCTTTGTAAGAAAATTGGTATTTGTCTAAGATGTTAGAACATGTACCGATAGTCATATCTGGTTGTAACAGCTACGGAAATACAATACGTTTAGACTGAAACATTAATATTTAACAATAATGCAAAAACGTTTATAATACATCTTAAATGTATGAAGGCTTCATAGTTTTCGTAGCAGTGACATATTTAAAATATTCCAGAAATGATTATATCCGTTCGATATAACAAACGCCCACAGGTTAAAGTTGTTAAACAGTGGCGTCTATCAAGCGCAAATATGTTCAGCAAACATTGCAAATAAAGACAATAAAACTCTAGTTTCAATCAGCATCACCCAATCAATTTTTGGATAATGGGGATATATATACAAGAATCTGACCGTGACACTAATTGATCGGAAAATCAGAAACATAAAATGATAGTAAACTAGTCAAGGGCTGGACAACAACATGTTCCATGGCGGACGAGAAAAGCGTTGTATCACACGTTATTTCATCGACACGGGACAGTAAAAGTCACATAATCTTGTTTAGTACCAATTAGAATGGAGTGGCCACGCTACTTTACTGTTCGTTCATGTCTAATAATGAATACCCGTAGATGAATGTCCGAAAGGCTTTATTTACTTGTCAAACATATCCCCACACATATTGTTTGTCACGGGTTGCCAATAAAACTAGAGAGAACATTAAATTAGAAATTCTCTTTTTAGATAACTCATTACACATTAGGAATGAAAAGAATAAATTAAAAAGTTTATAAGGCACTGATTACGCAACTCGAATCTGGTCTCGAATATTCTGACATAACTACAGTAAGCGCTTTATTCGAATCTAGTAGAGTAGAGCCATACAGATTTCGGGTTGCTTTGAAAAGGGTAGGGGAAGGGTGGCATCAAGACATGTGCGAAATATAGTTATCCATTTCTGGTTCGTTATGACACAATATAAGATATTATATTTCAGAACGTTCGTGCGTGTGACCGTCATGAATGATATACGCCTTTTTAGTAGGCGATGGAATAATTCCTGTGTTTTAAAGTGCATTAAAAATATCTGTTTTCTGGTGATCATTTTTGGTCAAAACTCTTCCTTATTTATCCAGAGCAACGATTTGCTTGTGCTATTAGCCTGAAATGACTGTCTCGCTTGTAATATTTTCCGTTTACAGACATTTGCAGCCAGGTGTAATAATTCATATACATTTAACACAGGATCTTGAGATCGTTTTGTCAGTTGTAATTCGGAGATTACCCTCAGTATGTGATGATATTAGTTCAGTTTGGGACAATTCAACTGTGTCATAACAGGAACTTTTTAGATTATTCAGTCTGCCTTTTCTGGAATTTATAAATTCTGGATGTATTTCTCCATATTGTACAGCCGTAATCTATCAGTGGTAGTATACATCCCAAAAAATAAAGTTAAAGTGACTGGGGAGGTAGAAATTTCCAATGCAATTTAACAGTTATTTCAAGACTACCATTGCACATAGGCGATCGATGTGTGCATTCCAGCTGAGATATTGATCAACGTAGATAAGTTTTGACTTGTGACAATAAATACGTCTAAGCCATTCTAAGTTAAAAGTAAATCCATGTTAGTATATAGACACTGCCTTGTTCCTATTGCCATAGATTTAGTTATATAGATATTAATACGCATTTCGTTTTGTTGACACCAAACTGATATATTGTTGAGTCCGATTTGAAGTTTGTAATAAAGTCTAGAGATTTACCAGATAAATGCAATATAGAGTCGTCAGCGAAAACATGTGTTAGAGTGCGCTGGATACAAGGCTTAGTCATTGATAAACAGTAGTATTTTTCATCCGTAAAACTGTATATTCGGGAAGAATTGCACAAAGCCTTTCAGTACTCTGAATTTACCCTGCAGTACTTCATCCGTCAAGTAATGTTTCAGTGACTTGTACGAAGCTCTGGATTTTCACTTATGGAACACTTTTCTTTATTGCGCAACTAGAACTTTCGAGAACTTGTCCAAACGTCGTCGATATTCACAAGTTTCGAGACAGGAAAACCTCTGAACTCGGTTGTTTAGTTATTTCTGTTTTTGGTCATTACGTTTAGCAGACTTAGCCTTCATTGGTTCTCTATGACAAGTGTTATGAAAGACTGGGTAGTTCTTTACCCCATGGTTTGAAGGTGTTTGATGAAGTTGAAAAGTCTGATAATAAAACACAGGGACGGTAGACTATCTATCTCACCAAATATCCATACACGCACCATGAAGCTACAATTTCTTCACAGGTCACCCCCACCCCACCCCAGCATAACAGGGTCACATAAGAAAGCAGTTTACAAAATATGACTTGAATATGACTTGTGCGCAGCGAGTTCAAACATACGAACGTTGTTTCAAGGCCGGTAGTTTTAACAAGAATTCCATGCTGTCCTATCTACTGCAGGTACAGGGACAGTATATGCCGGGTATTTGGAAAATTCCAGTATTCCAGCTCTATCCACTTGCAAACACCTTATTAGTTTGATATGACCAGAAGAAGTCCACACTATGGATGAATACAGATGATAAGCAAGTGAACATTAATGAAGCACCAGCAAAAAACTAGTAATATAATTTGTTGATTATAAAACAAAATCATACTGTTTCAAAAAAGATTCACGCTGTTGGCATATTTACAATTAATGGTGAGACGTTATTGAATCATTGAAAATTCAAAGAAGTTATAGTAACGCTACACCAATTCGGATTTGAAGACATTTCGAAAACACCCGAGGGAATTTGCAAGCATGCAACATAAAGGAATAAAGACGTTACAAGTCGGCTTAAAATCAATCGGAATACTTCATGGCTTTTCGCACCTCCTCAAAGGTCAGATTAGTTCATAATACATTGCTGTCATAAAGCTGTTTTGACCCCCTGGGCATTCCAAACCCAAATACATCGTCTTTATACATTGGTACACGAGAATACCGACAGGATTAAACCCACGTTTCCTAACCACGGATTGAAATCAAGTGGAGAGAAAAAAAAAAACGAGGTTTAAAAAACCAGACAATACTTTGATACTTAGGTGCTACATTACTGAATAGTATGACGTCTGTGCCCGCAATGTCGCAATGCCATCCATGTCACACCTCGGCGAGTAAGGAATTCCTGACTTTTCCTTATTATTTTTGTTAAGAAATGGTCGCAGAAATTACAGTTAAAACTGGGAGTGATGCACTCATGACAAAGTACCGTTTTCTCTCTTGGCATTTTACCGCAAGATTTCATTTCGGTGTCAGAGGCATTCTTTTTTTCCAAAGGGAGGTAACCCGCTATGATGAGTATGGCTTTCCTACCCAAATCCATTTCAGAAATACTTCAGTGGTGATAGAGTGCAAAAAGAGGAAAATCGACGGAAAACCCAGCATCACGATGTTTTACGGTAAAGCAAAAAAGAACTTTGCCAAAGCCTTTTCTGGAATTACCTGCACTAATCCAATCAAATAAAGTTCAAAAGTAAGTCGCGGTAATGAACACTTTGATGGTGTTTCATGCATATGACGTCATTTGGTATACAAGGTACGTGCATATGCAAAAGCGCGACTGTTATGACGGAAAATCATTTGATGGTGGCGACCTCAACTGTAACGTAATACCTATATCGATCATTAGAGACTCTCTCTCTATATATAATATTCATCTATTAGTATTTGAAACGTTTTAGAGACTCTCTACCGGACTGAACACCTGCATTCCGCGAATGGACTATATTAAAGGTAAGAACTTCTACGCCTAATATCATTGTCTATGGCTAATAATTAAGATTTTCTGTCAGTATGTGTATTTAGGTCCGAATTACTGGGTACACCTATGTGATTTTCTTTCTACAAATAACGTACATTGCAGGCTTAGTTTGCACAGCACAAACATCCAATATTTTGATAAATATTTATAACATACAAAAATCTTGATGTTTCAATATATATATATATATATATATATATATATATATATATATATATATATATATATATATATATATATATATATATATATATATATATATATATATATATATATATATATATATGATATTCATCTATTAGTATTTGAAACGTTGTTTTGTTTAGCAAACAACTAATAACTTCTTTTTGTATTTCAACAGATCATTTTCCAATATAAAAATCATTCTTGAAAAATGCACATGTAAAAAAAAATGAATCACTCGCGAAAAAAAGTGAAAGAGAATAATTGCTTAAATATGATCGGGAAAAGTTCATGACGCTCGCTCAAATCAGGGACAGCTCTGCGTGATAAATTTGTTTACATGTGTACAGTTCAGGTCGGACAAAGACGATCGGAATACCTACTACTAGTGAAGCATGTCTTGTTGGTACATCACAGCATTCCAAGCTAGTTCTTCACTGCGAACTTATACACTAATACAGGTGTTAATATATTTAATAAACTGCCTTTATAATTTGGCGTATATATATATATATATATATATATATATATATATATATATATATATATATATATATATATATAGTGCTAGGAAAGGATAGTGCTAGTTGTTTTCGTTTCTTTTATTTACATATTATTTTCAACCGATTCAGGAATTAGAAGAATAAGTATAACCTTTCCATTTGTCTAGTAGATATTTTTTACAATAATTTGTTTTGTCATATAATCATTTGTTCTAGGTATAAATGTTATTTCTCATAGAGACAACTCCTCCGGGTAAAATATTCCGATACTATTCTCTCCCTTTGCCTTCCAAATTGTAAACGGATCCCTTAATCTGATTAAACTCAAATCTCCGCTGTCCTTCAGATATACCAGCGGAGATCTGATTTTAATGCGATTGACAAATTACCTATATTTTAAATATATTGTTTCGTATTTCTGTCTAGCATCTCGTATTTTATACATCCATAACCAGGTCATTGACAGTTTCATAAATCTTTTAAAGTTCATACCATGCCTTTTTGAAGTTTTGGTCTGGTTCCTTGTTCCGTATGCTACCCGCCTTGTACTCCGCTATATTAAGAGAGTACATGAAGCAGGAAACCAGACTATTTCGAAGTTTCTTTTCGTTCACCATCTATTTGATGAAGACAAATTACTTAATTATTTTGTATGGAGGGAAAGTATATTTTACAAAAATGTAATCGTTAGCCTAGAAATTGATAGTGGAATAATCAGGCTTTAAACTGTAATTATTTATATCTACCAAGCCAATAGCGAAAACAACAATAACGTCATTTATCGAGTTATAACCACTTGATGGACCACTTTTGTTTTCAGTTGGTGTTGGTTTTCTTGTTTAAGCAGAAGCGTTTGGTTTTTCAAAAACTTTTGATCGGGTCCTACGTGCTTGCCAAATCCAACGTTAACGTCCGTACTCGATTATAAGTCGAATCAAATTGCAAACAACGAAGATCCCAGATCTGCTGTAGTATAATGCACATGCTGATCAGGGTCTTTGGTGTTTTGTCTACAGATTACTCCCAACAAACTGCACAGACCAAGATATGTAGGCACATTATGAGACAGAAAATCTGGACCTCTGCAGCTATCATTTGGACTTCACTTAGACACACACACACACACACACACACACACACACACACACACACACACATATATATATATATATATATATATATATATATATATATATATATATATATATATATATATATATATATAATTCTTCAACTTTGAAGTTACTTTTTCATCATTTCAAAATGATGCAAGTCAGTTAGTAATTTAAAAATTCTTAGTGTTTCATCTTTATAACTTAGAACTTTTTACTGTAGATGTTTAAACTTTGCTAAAGCTTCAAGGTATTACTGAGAACGACCTGTCTGATTTAGAACGGTAAAATAAATGTCTCATCGGCAGAATATAAGATATATGTTACCTACTAAAAAGAGATTAAAAAGTGCTTAAACTGAAAACGAGATCAATAAGATTTCTTTCATAACATTAATTTTTTTCCTTTCGATTCTTTCTTGTCTAGTTGTTTCTTTAGATTAATCTGTTTAAATAGTATACAACTCTCGTTTAGAGGCGTACTATTATAAATTAAATAAATTAAAACTTTAAGGTATCCCATTCTATTTGTTGTCACGTAATCTTATATTTAGTCTGTCTTTGGCTAATTAAGGTTGTTGAAGCTATGAAATAATCATGTGATAATCACTTATTTTAGCCATTGCTGAATTTACAGAGAATTCACATTTTCTTTATTTACTCTTCGTCCATTATATACTATTCCTTTTCAGGTAAAGCTTACCGTTATCTTCGTTGTATGTTATAACACACGAGCGCGCAGCGCACGGACGCACGCACACACACACACACACACACACACACACACACACATACCATATTTTGCACATTTATTTGTGCACAAATTTTGTCTCAACCTACCTCTTCTCCTGAACAAGGAAACTCGATTTACAGCATAAAATGTACAGTCAGCATGTAGTAATATTACTTATAATTATTTAAGTATGCCCTTGCATAAATCCGTCTCAAACATATTTTCGCTGCTTCTTTCTTCACCCAGACTGAATTGATTTCTTTTCAAACATTGTATATCCAACCAGTTTAAAATGCATTTCTTGAAGATATGGCTTTCCCCCGTATAATAATAAATGACAAACATTGGTTCAACAACATGCAATTTACATTATTTTTTATTTAAAAGATTGAAAACAAACAACAAAACGATTGGTTCATTCCGTTGACAAATCAGGTTACAATTATGCTTTCTGTTCAGCTAATTTTTAAAAAAATTATATTTAGCAAAATTTCAAAACCAGTTTAATTTTTAAATTGATGTGATTTCATATGTACTTCAGTAGCAGCAGAGAGAGCGAACAGACTTTCTCTAATTGAGTTATATTTTAAGCAAATAATTTTAAGTCTCCTTTTGGCAAATGGAGCCTTAACGATTTTAGAGTTCCATTTGTCAAATAGACTTTTCTAGTAATTTTTAATAGAAGGGTCGATTTGGTAAACTAAAGGCTTCCTTGTAAGGGTCCATTTGGTAAAAAAAAAGACGCCAACTATATGGCGTTCACCCTCGTTGCTGCGTTACGCTAACCGATACAGCTATAGATACAATGATGAATTAGCGATATCTTTTTTATATAAAATGTCAAACATCGGAGAAGCACAAATAACTAGATTAACACGAGAACGGTTGGCTGCGATTAAGAAATTTCTCCCGGTGAGAGATTCTTTCAGAGATAATTTGCAAGCGCGTCAACAAGCAGAGATGGATTTTACTACTGATACTGAACAGTTATTTAAACCGATAACTACGGCAACTGGGGAGGTTGTAACCGCGATAAAAGAATCTAAACCTGCGGTTAAACCTAAAAAGTTGTATGATGAACGAGTTCAAGAACTCCGAGATAGATTTACCGAGGAAACTTTAGCAGAGATTGATAAAAAAGATATAACTGCTTTAGTAGAGCTTCCTGTGTTGGGATATTATCAAAAAGGAAAGTATTTAAAACCTGGGCAAAAAGGTTATATAAAAAACGTAGATGATTTTGCTAAAGCAGTTTACAAAATTAAAAATAAAGTACCACAAATTGATAGTGAAGATCCCACGTATCAGTTATATTTGACCGCTGTTGATCAAAAATATTTAGATTATCAGGGAAAAAGGGGTTTATTAGTAACTGAACAACAACGACTAAAAACCGAAGAAAAACAACGAGAGAAAGAGGAACGAGAACGATTAAAACAAGAACGAGTAGAAGAACGAAAACGTGTACAACCATCTCCACGAGGACGAGGACGACCACGAAAACAACCAGAACCTGTTATTGAAGAACCTCAACAAGAAGAACCTAAGTTTGATATATTTAGAGAAGAACCTCAAGAAGAAAAATCCGGTAGTGGTTATCATGGTGGTAATTTGATGCCTTGTTCAAGAAGTGTCCTCGATGATATATCACGGTTAGAAGTTCTCATTGGAGGAGTACGAGCTGGAAATAATTCCCCGGAAATAATTAACGAGGCAACCGAAATCTGTCAACGGTTATTTCAAGGACATGTAATGGATATCGGACTATATCGTAGTTTCATAGATGAACTTACCGATGATTATTACAGTGATTGATCACTGATTAGATATATAGCATTTAAATAAAATGATAGTACATCGTAGTATGAACAGAGCAAGACCTGTTTACGTTGTAAACTCGCGACTACCGGTTTACAAGCTCACGTATGGTAATGGGCTTGGTGATATTGTCACCGGATTATTTACTAGAATTGCTCCAAAGATTTTACCTGTTGGTAAGGAAATAGCGTCAAAGGCTATTGGTGTTTCGGTGACCGAGCTGGTAAAGTTATCGGTGATAGCGCATTTGATATGTTAGGTAGCGCAAAAGAAAAACTTATGTCGTTGGCGAGAGGTAAAAAGAAAAATGGAATTTCACAAAGAAAGTTTCAATTACAGTCTACGGAACAAATGCCCCCTAAGATAGGCAGTGCGATTAATAAACTTGCAGCGGCGAAGTTGAGATTAATTGCTGGTTCAGGGTTGGCGCGGTTAAGCATTTAGATCAACTACGTTAATATAAAATGTTTCGGGATGAGATTGATGATGCTTTTAGAGTAAATGATCCCGTATCAAGGAATAATTCTATACGCGATTATCAGTATTTTTCATATCAAGCACAAAATCCAAACGTAAAGTCACAAATTGATCTTAAATTTGATGATACATCTAAATACTTCTTGCCGTGTGAAGCATTCATCGAATTAGAAGGACAGCTACGGAGGAAGAATGATGCTGATGGTGTTGCGTATGCAGCCGGCGATAATCTTAAAGATACCCGGATTGGGTTTGTCAACAACGGAATAATGGCGTTATTTAGCAACGCCCGGTATTCGATTGGTTCTTCTAAAATAGAATTCATTGATAACGATGTTGATATTGCAACAACGATTATAGGTTTAGCTAGATATTCTGATGATTTTATTAAATCAGCTGGTCATTCAATGATGTTTTCCAAGGATACTACCAATCACGCTGATCATCGTCAATTTATTATAAGAACACCAACAAAGTTAGATAACTCTGCCTTCGCTGATGGTTCTAAAAGTGAACCTGTTGTTGTGAGTGATAATCCTGATTACAACGCAGGATTTGCGTTACGAAAAAAGAATATTGATGCCGATGGTAGATTTTCATGTACGATTCCACTATCTCATATATTTGGATTTTGCCGAGATGTTCGGCGAGTAATATTTGGTTCTAGTCATACTGTAACGCTTACACGAAGATCAACTGATGAATATGCTCTTTGGTGTGGTCCTGCTCCTGTAACAGATGGTATTGTAACATTGACAAAGTTAGCGTTGTGGATGGCAGTTATGACTCCATCGTTGACTGTTGAGACTCAGTTGCTGTCGTTTATGGACCAAGGAGGAAAATCGTTGATGAGCTGGGGTGAGGTTACAACAGCTACTACGTCTAGTCCAGGTCCTGGAGTTTTTACTTGGCAACTTGCGTTGACGAAAAACATTTCCGCGCCAAGACATGTTTTTGTTGTATTACAACACCAAAATAGAACTCAAAAGACAGCTGCAGATGACAGTCTACAATTACGATCTCATATGATATTTGATAAATTTAGCGTCAATGAAGTATCATTGCGGATAAGTAACCAACAAGACCCCGTGGAAAATCTTATCATCGATTACGAACATAATCAAATAGGACGAGTTTATCATCGATTATGGTCGTTTATGGGTCGTGATCAAAACATCGATACTGGACTTCAAATATCACAGGTGGATTTTAAAGAATTATATCCGATTTATTACTTTTCGTTGCAACATCTTGATTTTTCTAAACACTCAACCGTTGATGTAAAATTTCAAGCTCGTGTTGGTCCTGCCCCTGACGGATTTAGAGCAATTGCTGTTCTTGTCAGTGATAAATCTATGATGCTTGAAGGTGGTGGTGGAAGAATGAGAGTCATTGATGCACCAGTGGAAAACCTGTAATTGAATCAATCAATATTATATAAAAATGTCGTATAACACTATTAATGTCACATTGACACCCGGTCAGATAAAAAAACTTCAATCAAGTTCAGCTAAAAAATGTGGAACTACGATTACGCTAAAACATGATCAAATGACTGGTGGATCAAATAAACTATCGTTGACGAAAACTCAGGTTAATCACTTCAATAAAGCTTTTAAGGAAAAAAAGGGAGTTCAGATTACGCTATCTGCGGCTGCTATAGCAAATATGATAAAAATTGGAGGATTTTTCCCGTTGTTGGCTGCAATTCCAGGATTGATTGCATCAGCGGCTCCGGCAATTCTTGGAGCGTTAGGAACTGGTGCAGCCGGAGCACTTGCTTCTGGTGTTGTCAATAAGATAATGGGTAAAGGTCTAAAGGGAAAATCAAAAAAAAAAGGGAAAGGGATTCAGACTACCAGGAAGTCGATTCACAAGATACTACAAAACCAGTTAGTGAAATCCAACGAAATTTCACCAGGAAAATCCAAAGGATTTTTACGAGAAATTCTGAAAGAATTTCCAATGTCAAATTTTGATTTACTCGACGCTGTAAAAAAAAACTACCAATAAAACATTTCAGAGGTGTATTCATGAAAGATCAATTATCAGCAAAACCACAAATACCAGAAACTGGAATAATTAATCTTGATGATAACACTGGACCTGGAACTTATTGGGTTTGTTACGAGATATATCCAACGTCAATTATTTATTTTGACTCATATGGATTACCACCTCCGATTGAATTTGTCAAATATGTGTCCACGATTTCTTCAAAATCGCGAAGTAAACCAATCCCAAAATCGAAGATTTCAGTTTGGTATTCAACGTTGCCCACGCAAACATTAACAGATCCTCCAATATGTGGCCGAGAAACTCTTAACGCGTTAATGGTTATCTCGGCAAATCCTAAATTACCTCATAAAGCCATCCACGAGTACACAATGATGAAAAATTCTTCAGAATTTGAGAGATAGATCTAATATACAATACAATGTCAGATATTTTTGGAAGATCAGTAACACGTGTTCCTGAATCAGTTACTATCTCACAGGTAAAAAAAATAATCAACAAAGCTATTTCATCGATAGCAAACTTAGATGAATTAAAAAAATTATCTGATCAAATAAATACTATTATAGGATTACAAAAAACTATCGATGATATTAAAGTAACTGCTGGTGATTCCGCATCACAAGTAACTAAAGTACGTGGTGAATTTAACGATCATATAACCAAATTTAATCAGCTTCAAAAGGATATCAGTGCCATTGAAACTCCTATAAATAATATCTTTGGTGTCCCACCTACACACGCTGATTTACACATCGCAAAAGTAAAAGCAGCCGTTGATAATTTATCAAAATTACGAACTGATTTTGATTCTCATGTTGAGCAATTTACTAGTTTACGAAGAAATTTTAGAAAAGCTGATGACGCCGTCGACAAGTTCTTCGGAAAAGATGCAAAACCAGATGATATTAAAAAAAACTCTCACAGACATTTATACCAAACTCGATGAAATAACCGCGATTAATACCCGGTTAGGTGTTATTCGCGATACGAGATCATTTTCAGATTTAATCGCGGTTAATAAAAAATCCATCGATGATCTTAAAACATCCATCGATGATCTTAGCACGACCACTAATGGCATCATAACAGATGCAACAAGGATGATAGCAATACTTGAAAAAGTAAAAATCCCTCATGAAAAAAAAATCATTGTCAACAACGTATACACGATTCAATACGGATCATATACGTGGACACCTACAAAAAATATTTTACACGTTACTGCAGCCGTAAAGGGAATTTATCGATTAACGTTAGTAACACCAACACAATTCACGATATCATCGTCGAGTTCAACCGGGGTAAATAATACGATATCAACGATCATCGACAAGGATATGATTGAACAATTCACGATTACATCCACTGATAATAATCTAGCTAGGGTTTCAATGACATGGTATGTTGAATTTGTAGCTGATTTAAGTAAACAGATAAACTAGAAGTTTCAATTGAAATGATTTCAGAGAATTGTTGACGTCGTTAATAGATAAAATGTCATTGTTATCGTTGGCACCAACAGTGTTTGAATATCGTTATAACACCGTCAAAGATTTTCAAAACAAACTTGAAGCGTTAATCACCGAGTATAAAACCAAAAAGAAAAAATATCAACGTAGAATCACCGCGTTAGATGTAGCTGTTTACTCGGTGTCAGGTGTAATTGCCGGCGCTGGAATAATACTATCATCGGTGGGAATGATAGCTCCAGTTGTTGTCCATGTGATAATATCCGCGGCGGCAACAATCACAGGAGTATTTACCACGATAACAAAAAAATATCATCGTGTTCTCAATGTAAATTTAATGATTACTCTATTAAACTTATCACTGTGTCAAACGCTTATTCGGAATTATCAATGTTAATCTCGTCGGCAATTGACGATCAAATAATATCTGACGAGGAATTCTCGAAGATGGTTCGGTTGTATGTTTCAACGATTTCAAAATTGGAACGTGATAATAATAATAACAATGGCAACATCGTCGCAAGAAATCCTTCAACGAATATCAACAAACACCGCCAACACAAAAACAAAGTTGATCTCGCTGGTAACGAAAACACCAGAATTCAGCATTGAATTTAATCCTCCGTTTGCGGTATCTGCAATCGCGTTAACGCAATTAAGATGCTACTACAGTTGGCCAAATGTAAGATCAGCACCGTTTAATGGTAAACCTCCCAATAACAGTTTTACATTCACGTATAGAAAAACTAACCCCGATGGTACAAAATCCGAACCAACCACACATACAATACATTTACCAACAGGCGTATACGATATCGAAGATATCAATGAAGCAATCATAGAATCAATCCAGGCAATCACAGGACCGAATAAAATCGACATCAAAGATGAACCTGATAAATATCCTATTGAAATAAAGGGATCCGAACCGTTGTTGTCAACGGTCATCGAAGTAAATTCACCTGACTACGCCGTAGACATATATAACAGCTCAATTAGAAGATTATTAGGTTATCCTGAGTTTATTCCAGGCACCGTTGATATAGCGGACCTACCACCGGAACCATTGAAATCTGACTATGTTTCCACGAAGGAGGATTATCATGGTTATAATATTCGTATAATTCATCGTTATAATGGTCATAGTGAAGAACTTGCTCCCAATAATGAAACCAAATTAACGTACATACTAGATAATTTTAGAAACCTAACAATTGATCATGGGATTATTGCTGATGTGTTTAGATTAATGCATAATGATTTTGAGCGATTTATCCGTTATTTAGTAACAGCAATAATTGAAATCCCACCTAACCGTGATGATGTCATCAAATTCATGGAGGTGTGTAATAAAATTATCTCTGACATGGAAGAGTATAATGGGAATATTATTCAAAAGGTATTACGTAGTAATGAATTTGCAGCACATTATAATATCCGCGTCGAAGATATTCCCACATTTAAGCTTCCAGGATATAATGTACCATGGATGCGTAAAAAACTCAATGACACCATCGATCAATTCTTCCCACGGATTCACAAAGCATGGCTCGATAATCTTCCTGCGGTTCATTATCAATTGCCGGAACCTAGCAAATCCGACTTTTTCACTGATGATCCACCAACAACAGATCCAAAGTTCAATTACAACTTCGATATTAGTTTTCTACGACCTCAAGATATTTATCAAAAATATTCATATGATGTCTACGACGGAATAGAAACTGATACACTTAGAAAATATGAACACAACGAATATGGTAGAATAGTGTGGAGATTTGCTCTTGGTGACCAAGGTGTAATTGTGGTCTCAGAGAAATCACTTACTGGGATCTTCAACTCGATGAAGCAAATGTTCCAGATGAAATTAACACAGTTGCGAGATTATCTACAACGATCTCTATTGTTAGATCTAACAACTCAGCGTGGTACAATCAAACAACAACAACAACAACTAAATCAAATTATCGCTGATATGAATTTCCTCAATGATAGATTACTCTCGTTCGTCTACGAAGATAAATCACCAAACAAAGAAAAATTCAAACGGGTGTTTTCACGCACCAATGACAATTTAGTATTTATGAAATTCCAAGGTTGGGATGTACCAGCGATGAAAGCATCAATGAATAAAGTCATCGATGAATTCTTTCCGCAGATTCACGCGTTATGGTTTAAAATAAATCCTCCCGTGGAAATCTTAACATCAACGAATTCAGTGTACCGCAACAACAAACACAGATCTCCCGGTAACGTTGATATATCATCTGTTATTGCAATACACGTTATCTGTGATGGTATCCTGGGAAGTTTCTCCGTGGACGTTTCAAAATCAAACAACGCCAAAAAAGGATATATCATGTACACGTTTTCTCCGGACGTTTCACCAGGGAGTCTTATAGTGAAAAATCCGCCTGATTTGACTTACTTGGAGCCCATTAATCCATTTCTGTCCAGGATGAATTTTTCAATAACCGACCAAGAATTTAACCTAATTGACCTTCGCGGGGAAACACTACAAATAACGCTAGATGTGAAAAGTTCCTGAAATGGAAATTGCAATTTCACAAAGAATTTTACAAAGAACTTTCAAAATCGTGAATGGAAAATCGAAGATTTTCACTTGCAATTTCAATTAGAAAATTCTAAAAGAATTTCAATAATGTATCAGCATGTACTAGTATCTATCCATGACAAAGAACTTCTTGTGGACGCTATCAGAGAGGTATTCGGGGGCAACACAACAAGTGAATTCTACGTGGATATAGTCATAGATAACCTAGGCGAAAAATCCTTGTGATTTCAACGAAAGTTTCTATTGACTGATTATCAAATGTTAAATCTTCAGCAAAACGTTATAACCGTGGTGAGATTAACCCGTGATCAAATAATGCAATACGCCCATTCATGCTTATCCATGCAAAATCTTAAAAAAATCTTACATATTTTCTAAAATTGTTCATTGAAATGGAAATTGCTTTGCAATTTCACGAAGTATTTCACGATTTTGAAATTCTAAAGAATTTTCAGCTAAAAAAAATCACTACGTGAACTTTTATACTTCCCTGTTGTCACACACACACATACTAACAGGTATTATACATGACAATTTTACTTCCCTGTTGTTGACACAGGTTTTACAAATTTGTTCAGTAATCGGAGACGCATTCATTACCTGTGTACCGGTTATACAACAAGGAGGCTCTCTACGCGTGGGAATCAGCCTGATTGATTAAAGCTTTTATCTGTCTAACCTTACAATTAATAATTTTTCTTTGCTCGTATTCAGAACTTAATTGTTTCCGTATATCTTCTACTATCCTACATAATGGTACAAACACATTAACGTCTTCGGTATTAACTAAACTTTCACGGATAAGTTTTTGTATGCGCTTAATTAAATAATATTGCTTAGCGAGTACATATTTTCCATTGTTTTGTGCAAATTCAATATCGTCAAAATCGGTCATGATTTGATCACAATCTAACCCTGAACATAGTTTAATATTTTGATTTTCGAGCTTGTTAATTTCCGAAATAATACATTTGAGATTTTCAGAATTCATATATATGAAAAAGTATATTTGTTTAATTGATGAGTTGGAAATCCAAAGGATGGAAACTCCTTGAGTTGGAAATCCAAAGGATTTCACAAAATGAATTCTGGACCCGCTAAGGTGTTGGTCATCTTAGCATGTCCAGAAGCTTAATGCGATTATAGGATGATGATGGTTATATATACAGATGCGATTATAGGATGATGATGGTTATATATATACAGATGCGATTATAGGATGATGATGGTTATATATACAGATGCGATTATAGGATGATGATGGTTATATATACAGATGCGATTATAGGATGATAATGGTATATATACAGTGCAATGATAATGGTTATATACAGTGCAATGAATGACGACGGCACAACAATAGATTATAATGGGACAGCACAACAATAGATTATAACGGGACAACACAACAATAGATTATAGGGGTGATTATGGTATGTACAATGACAATGGATGACGCGGGCTATTCTACATTCAAGTGCAAAAACCAAACCCAAAATCAAACCCGGTTTGAATGTCAATAATAACATTCACACCACGTGTGACGGTGTGATTTGAGTTTGCACTTGAACTTCGGCTAAAGCCCAAACATATAACAGACCAGGTTGTATATAACCACTCATTACAACGAAGTGACATAGAGATGTGTGTTTGTAATTCCTTGTTGTGTATAATTCTGATTATTGACAGCGCAGAATTAATAGTGAGTACTTGTAAAAAACACTAAAAAAAAATAATACGATTATTTGTAAACTTCATGATCAATTTTGTTTCCTATGAAAATCCTTTGAAATTGTAAAGCGATTTACGATTGAACGTCCTTTGAAATTGCAAAGCACGGATCTCGTCGATATTTATAACAGCCAATAAAAAACTACCTCCGCGTTCACCAACGGTAACTCTGTCATTGGTTATTTGTCGCACGCGTTATACCTAAGGGAGTTATTTCCCTTGAACAATGCAAGTTTACGTACTTATACATAAACAAATTGAATACTATTATTGAAGCGTTTTGAAAAAGCGGTCTTGGTTATTCCCTATGCAACAAATCGTACTGAGGGGGGCAGGGCAAATATCAAAGTACCTACCAGCTGAATACAAAGATTGAAATACTATCTCCGTGTTATTTTCAGTATTAAATGATTTTACAGGTCTAGCATTTTTTTTCGAGTGTTTCCCAGTCCTACTTCGTTTGATGTTTTCGCGTTGTGTAATAGCTTGTAGATTCGATAAAGAATTATTAGTCTTAATACCATAAATTTGATCAATAACAAGGCCATCCTTGATCAATCCATTAAACACTTCATATATGAAACGGTGATTGAGATAAGTTTTCTTTCCAGAATTAAACCCCAAATATCCCAAACCATTATCTCGCCCAACAGATTTCTTGAGTCTACAGTGTCTAACAACACCATCACGAGAGGCTTCGTAGTTGGTGATCACTGGATATCTTTGAAATTCTTGGTTCATTTATATACATAATATTTTATTTGTCTAAATCATTATTTGGTTGAGATATAACATTAAGAAATCTTTCTATGTAGTCCTGAGCAGTTTTTATGATTTTGCCGTTGGCAACGTTAATGACGTCATTGACAACGTCAGGAGTTTTTTTTTTTTTTTTTGTCATAATAACGCTTCAACTCTCTATAACGCCTACCACCGCAACTAATACATAACTGTGATTTGCCTCTAACACCTACCCCACAATACAGGCACGGAAGAGGACCATTGCTCCCCCGACGAAAACTTTGCATATGATACCCACATAATTCATTTCTGCATGATTTATTACACGTGATTACTGATCTAATCATGAGCCATTTGCAATGATTCATTATATAAAATACTTTTTTATTTAAATACTTGTTTTAATTATAATATGAAGGAATTCAAGAGATTATCGAAAATTAAGCCTTGGAAAAATGCTAGATTTAATCTCGATAGAATCTCTGATATACCAAAAAGTCTAATAGATGACAAAACCCTGTTGAGTAAAATCAGCGACTGTTTTAATGAATTTAAGCGCGATGGAGCATCTCATGCGTGGTCGACATTTCGAATTATTGATGAAGATGTCAAGAGCAGCTGAGATAATTTCACACCTTCGAAAACGGTATTTTTTCAGAATAAAATTCATTATCGAAGACGAAGGTGAATGGATTATCAAAGATAAATTTGAACCAATTCTCAAAGATAAAAAAATTGTCATTGTGAGTAGAGATTCCAAACCAGGAATTCTAACTGGAATTGACAAACCATACTACGAGAGATCTTACCCTGTAACAGCAGTTGTTTACGGAATATATCCGCTAAATGATAAACCAAGTATTGCAAAACTAGCACCTATGAAATATTCACCGTTGACTTCGTCAAGGCTCAATTGTGTAGCAACACGGGTAATGGAACATTTCACAAATGCATCCCGAGGAAATAAACTAACTGATCTGCGACGAAAAAAAATAACCGAATGGGAACTGACAGTGAAACAGCGCGGGGCAATGATTTCCGATATTGCTAAATTAGAAGCATCATTAAAATTTCCAATATCAGTAGCGACGATAACCGGAGAAGTATTATACGAACCGAAATATCAATCGCGAGGAGATCCAATTGAAATTATTGATCATAACAAACACGCGTGGACACCTGCAGTAAATACATTTCCACGAGAACGAATCGTGAGATATATCCCCGGGGAATTTTGTAAGGATGTTTTCCACGAAGAGAGGTTATTCGATGCTATTCATGCGTTGTGTAAAGATGATCCTGTGTCAGTGTGGCTACTTCGCAGCGCTGAAGATTCCGAATCAGGATTTGATCAGTTTGTAAGACCGAATGGAGAATTATATCGCACTGAAGAGTTACACTCGAAGATGAAAAAAACCGCTGTAAAATACTCGAATAATTTCCATGAAAAACTACTCACGGATAGTTTTACGATTCCATCAGTGGTAGCTCATTTTGCACGAGAAAAGAACTCATGGCGTCCAACACAAAGTGATTTTCTCGAAGATGTCAAATCAAGCTGTCTTGAATTCGGTCATGGAGGACTGTGGAATTCAAAATACCACCGCGATGGTATGATTTCAATTGATATATCCGCGTGTTATCCGGGGAGTTTTCTAGGATATGGAGAATGTGCTAAGTATTTTAAACGATCTGGACACCCCACACATGAAATGACTCGTGTTTCTGTTAATGGTCCATTGCCTGATTTCGATTTAACTGGATTCGCTTGTGTGGTATCATTTGAATTAGCGTCAGGATTACATCCGTGTAGTTATGTTTGGATTGGTAGACATATGTCTGTGAAACACTGGATGCCAATAGTGTTACTACGATATATGATTGATAGTGGTATGCTGATATCTTTGATTATCAGCGAAGCAATTATATGCTATCGAGCTCAGAAAGAAGTTTAGCTATCAAAACCCGATCTAGATGATATAATACGCGAACAACGAAAACAGTTTTCTGATGGAAATTCTTCGAATCAAAAATCAGAGATTTTCAATGAACAACAAATCATGGATTTGTCTAGGCATTTATTTGAAAATGAAAATAAACTAGCAAAAGATTTTGGACGAAAAATAATTGGTAAATTTACTCAAGGTGGAAGATTTGACAATGCAAAATACTCTTCGAGGTTGATCATAGACGTCGCTGAATACGATTTTATCATAGCGGATTTAACGAAACATGGAAAACTTGTAACTCGTAAAGACGCTTTTCTATCCAATGGGACTAAGTTAGGTACAGTTGTTACCTACTGTCATGGATATAGTCCCCAGTACACACATTTGAGAAGTTCTATGCTCGGTTATTCTACTATTAATCTATTTTCGATGATAAATAGATTTCCTAATACCGCGGTTAGAGTAGCTACTGATTCGATGTATATACACAATAAATACAAATCGGATGTAGCGGAATTCACATCCCCGGAGGAAGCGTGGGGATGTTGGAGATTTAAAAAGGAGACGCTACATGAGTATTGTAAATCTGCCGATGTTACCAACGACGATAAATACTTGAAAAGCAACCAATTATCAGAATTTTCTAATGCACCACCGATATCAGATCCGATTACGCGATATAAAATCGTTTTTTTGAATGGTTGTGGAGGATCAGGAAATACAACACGAGTAATTAATTTATTTCATAGGGAAAGAAAACCAATTGAAAAATCCGTTGAAAAACCAATTGAAAAACTTACAGATGATCAAAAACAGATACAAGAAATCATACGACAAATCCTAGGGGAAAATTCTATGGAAACCCCTATAGAAAATTCTACGGAAACCCCTATAGAAAATTCTATAGAAAAGTCTACAAATTTCACAAATATGACTGTGTTAACACCAACTCATAAACTTGCCAGAGACATAAAACAACAAAATGTAAAATCTGGTACTTATCACAGCTTCTTCCGATGGAAAGTCGATAAGTGGACCCCTGAAAGAATGGGACAGAAATTTATTCCACCGGTGATAATCTGGGATGAAATTTGTACAGTACCGTTGAAAGTACTAAAAATATTTCTTGAATGGCTGTCAACGAAAAATACAAAAATTATTATGTGTGGTGATCAAGGTCAGCCACCACCATTTGTAGGTGAATCTCCTCATGACTGGCTCAAAAAACACGTTGATTATTACGAAGAGATTAATGATGACTTTAGAGCTCTAGATGAAATATTACGTGAGTTTAAACAACTAATCAGATTACAACCGGATAGAATCCAATGTGAAATAATGCGTGAAATAATTTCAGAAACTCCCATGGATGATTTTTGGGAAACGTGGAGACCAAACGATTTGATAATCGCAAGTAGAAAAATAGTCAGAGACAAACTTCAGATGAAATTATTTGAATTGCATAAATGTAAATTTGCAACACTTCCAGTATCGCTCTGTTATAGACCAAAAGATACCCGACGACAAAATATCCTCGTTGACATTCCTGGACAACAACAAAAGCAGAATTTAGTGTTAAATGATATTGTGCTGGTTGATATCAGCGTCGTCGAAGATGCATTGCGTGCTGATATATCCCCGTGGAAGTTAGGTTACGCAGCAACAATACACTCTTCACAAGGATTAACTGTCACAGACACAATTGTTTGGATAGTAGATAATCGCATTGAGTGGTCAAATTTAGTTTATCTCGCAGTATCCAGAGTACGAAGAATAAATCAGCTTCGAAGAATTGTTGTTGACGAAGTCAGTGACGATAATGACACTTCAATCAGCGTTGACAACGTCAATGACATAATCAGAAAAAAACTCTCTGGTTATAAACAACAGGATAAAAAAAAATAATAGAAAATTTGACATTGATGCTGAAATAATAATTTCACTGAAGCAACAACAGAATAATCACTGCGCGAGTTGTAATTGTATAATGCGTTGGAGTTGGTCGGATAAAGATCCTCGCCAATTTACCGTAGACAGAAAGAATAGCAGCGTAGGTCATACCAACGATAACGTTATGCTGACTTGTCTTGAGTGCAACAGACGCCGGGGTGCCAGCACAATGCCTCTGGGGAGGGGGGTGCTAGTTAAGACCACGCGGTGGTAATTGAGTTTCCTCGGGAATTACCTGTAGTTGTTGTCGAGTAAATCCTCGCTGAGGAGCAGTTGAATCTAGTTTATAGATTGCTGGTCTAGAAACGCTAGCGTTTTCACCAGTTGATCGTATTATACCGGATATCTTATGCGTAGTAACGCTCCAAATAGGATCGGTAGCTCTTTTTTTACCACCCTCAAACTCTCCTGGTTCGTATAAATACCTTACAGTGACATTACTACCAAGAATTTGTTCCTTGAAATCTTTTTGTGAAATTCCTTGGATTTCCATTTTTGGTATAGACGCTTTCTTAATCGCGTTGACAGGTTTCATGTTAATTGTTCGAGTAATCTCGTTATTGAGCGTGGTAACTACACCTGGTAATCTCTTGACCCATTCACGAGATCGTTTATTCTGGATGAATTCCTTCGCGTATTGATATCCAAATAATCTCTCAGCAAGTGTCCGATTAAATCGCTCAACAATTGCCTGATCGCGATGTAGCGCAGTATGCCCTCGTCTGATGGTGACATTATGATGTTTCATCGTTGTTAAAACAACGCCTTGAAATTCCTTGCCAGGATCAACTTGTAACAGATTTGGCCAGCGTAGTGGACCTCGTCGATAAATCCTTTC
Organism: Unio pictorum; assembly: GCA_030141615.1. Lineage (NCBI taxonomy): Eukaryota > Metazoa > Mollusca > Bivalvia > Unionida > Unionidae > Unio > Unio pictorum. The sequence goes on from JARLTB010000339.1 coordinate 13,772,031, forward strand.
AAATGCAGAAGCTACTTCAGTAGATGATTTTGTCTTCAGCGGTTCTGCTTGTTTGTATCGACTTGCAACATCAATTAACGTTAACGCGTATTTGTAACCGTTGTCATGTGGTAAAAATAGTATATCAGCTTGATGAACCTCATTAGGAACGGTCACATCAAAATGCGAATAGTTAATTCGTTTAGGCGCTGGTAGATAAATTTGCCATATAGCCTGTTTAGATAACCAGTTCGCTGCAGTGGTTTTTTTCACCTTTGATGCGCTAGCGAGTTTATTGATTGCTGCCTTGCCCCTCCAGTATCCCCTCGGAGAATAATAAATAGATTCCATATTTTTAATTACCAGCACCTAACATCAATTTACCTTTCATAGCTGATTTTACCAACCACGAAGCCAATTTTTCTTTAAACGATTTATCTGGAATAGCATTCAACGCGTGAATCAATTTTACAACCGCGAGATGACGCTGTTGTAGATCACCACTACGGTAAGCTATATCATGTATACGACATGCTTCATCGATAGCGTTTATAGGATTTTCTCCCGGATTAGGATTATCATGACTATCAAGTCTTATATCTAATCGCGTTCCCGGCCCACAATAACTATACCCCGGGAGATGTTTTTCACCTGGATATTTTGCCCATGGTAACCCTGGAAACGCTGCTGACTTAGCGGCAATATCTCCTCCTTTTTTTAAAGGATTTTCCTTCAAAGGATTTTTCACAAATCGATATTTTTTTATACTACATATTTCACAATTTCCAACAACTGCATTTCGATTATTTTTCGTAGTAGTATTTGCAAGGTTTAACGTTGGTGTACGCTTCCTACATTTCACACAATATAAATCCATAATATTATATATACTATATCTAATGGAAGTAATCGATTTCTCCGCGTTGAAAAATCAACAGCCGATAAAACATCATCCAATGCTACCAAATTCAATCAGAATGATAATTATTGGGCCATCAGGAAGTGGTAAAACACAATTGTTGGTTACGATGATAATGAAGTATCTCACCTGGGATAAATTATATTTGATAGCCCCAAGAGTAGACGATCAACATTGCTATCAAGTGTTAAAAGATTACAATGAAACTGCTTCAGAAGCTTACGGTGAAAATGTAATTGAATTTATTACCGATATCGACGATGCGCCATCCGTTGAAGACTTGGATAGATTCGTTAATAATCTTGTCGTATATGACGATGTAATGTTGGAGAAACAAAAAAAACCCTGCAATGATATTTTCTCGAGGGCGTCATAAAAACTCCGACGTGATATATGTAACTCAAAAATACGCACAGATTCCGAGTGTAATAAGAGAAAATTGCAATTTAGTATGTGTGTTTAACGGTACTGGAAAATACACATTACAAAATATTTATAATTATTGGTGTGACGGTGATATGGATTTTAATAAATTTAAAAACTTCTTCAATAACGCAAGAGCTACCCCTCACGGATTTATAACGATAAATTTATCAGATCCTCGAACACGATATCGAATTGGATTAGACCGTATCTATAGCTAATTCAGTTACAACCTCCCCAGTTGCCGTAGTTATCGGTTTAAATAACTGTTCAGTATCAGTAGTAAAATCCATCTTTGCTTGTTGACGCGCTTGCAAATTATCTCTGAAAGAATCTCTCACCGGGAGAAATTTCTTAATCGCAGCCAACCGTTCTCGTGTTAATCTAGTTATTTGTGCTTCTCCGATGTTTGACACTTTATATAAAAAAGATATCGCTAATTCATCATTGTATCTATAGCTGTATCGGTTAGCGTAACGCAGCAACGAGGGTGAACGCCATATAGTTGGCGTCTTTTTTCTTACCAAATGGACCCTTACAAGGAAGCCTTTAGTTTACCAAATCGACCCTTCTATTAAAAATTACTAGAAAGGTCTATTTGACAAATGGAACTCTAAAATCGATAAGGCTCCATTTGCCAAAAGGAGACTTAAAATTATTTGCTTAAAATATAACTCAATTAGAGAAAGTCTGTTCGCTCTCTCTGCTGCTTCAGTAATTTTATTTTCCCCAGATACTCTGTCTTTCAGTGCGCCATGTTGCAGTACATTTATTGAGCTTTGTCACACAAGCATTATAAATTACTTACATGCGATACGTATTAACAATTATTGCACTTATGGATTGAACGCACGCGTACTTATATAGTCAAGTTTGACAAAGAATTGTTTACTGTCAGAACCTAAAATCTTAAGTGAACACACAGTGGTTGCGGAAGAACAGAACATATCTCATCCGTCGTATACATTGAGATAAAGGACATTCCTGGTGTATTAAATAGTGAAGTGATGTTTACTCAGACTGCTGGTATCTTTATTTCTTACTGATTGTTAGTTCTTTTAAAGCATTAGGTACCATTGCATTGCCTTAGGGAGTCAACTTATCTTGCTGTAACTTGGTACGTATACACGTTTGTTTTCACTCTATATCAGTTGTACAAAGGGTTAGACAATGCTAATATTATTACAGACATCTACAAAATTGATGGTATCTGTATTTTAAAACAATTTAGTTGTTTAATAACAATATATTTATTTTTTTATTTATTTCAGAATCTCTGACGATGCGACTCTTCCTTATAGGATGTATTCTCCTTGCGTCTGCATACTCCGCTCCACCGACGAAGCAGGTACTATTTTCCTTACGTGCTTAATTGGTATACAATGAATGTCTATAATTAATAGATTATATACTTTTATGATGCCATGCTTTTTAAAGCAATAACGTTGTCATTATTTTATTTATTATCAACTTCTTTTAGTGTCCCAATACTATTTGAACTGAATATAGGCAATGTAATAAAAACAAAATTTGATAATTATTTACTTGGCCAGCTATATTTATTACATTTAGTTTTGCAGTCTTAATTTGCCTGTGATAATCTCAGAATTTACGCATCTGATTTGATTCTGTGACATGACGCTAAACATTTTCGTATTCTGCACTGATTAACGTTTTAAAGATAAAGTTAGTCCCGACGTGGGATCATGTTATTTAAGGATGAATATTGCGATGCTTATGTTATACTAAATTATTTTCATTTAAACGTTTAGTATGTACCAGTTATTGAGGGTACGTGGCCCTGTGTGATAACTACAGCGTTCGAATACGAAACGTTCCGCTCAAGTGAATAGATGATGTGAGAAAGGCAACATGAATACCAGACGTTTTAGAGGAAAATACAAATGTTTAGCAGACCAGATGTATTTACTATTTCTTGTAAATAAGGGAAAATTAATTAATGTACTTTAATCTCCATATGAATGTAGGTTTAGGATAATTCGATTGGCGAAACGACAAAAACTTTCTTCAGTTGTAACACCTCATGATATTTACTGGGTTATGACTGGCAAACATTTTTTCAGAGGCGGGGATACTACTTAATGACTATTTGTTAAAATAATTTTCTGGAAAAAAAATTACAGCCTGCAGTAGAAGTAGAATGTCAGTACAGTGGCAAGAAATTCAAGCCTGGCGATCTTGTTACTGGGGACAAGTGTGACCCCTGTTTCTGTACCTCCTTTGGGGCAGTGTACTGTGAACTTCGTCAGTGTCCACCGGTCATGTGTGTTGACGCCGCCGTCCCACCTGAAGAGTGCTGCCCTATCTGTTCTAATGGTAAGTACGTAAAATAATATAATAAAATAGAGACAAACAGTCATACATATAAATTCATTGTTATAAAAGATATACAATTAATCAATATAAAAGAAGTTATACAATTTGTTTTATTATAGTGCATTTGTATTAAGGCCATTGGGATACAAACTATCTAACTTATGAATCTAGTAAGTTTCTTTTTTATGAGTCTATTCATGTCACCATACACAATATACATTGGCAGGAAAGAAAAATACAGTAGAGATTGATTATTGGTGTTGAACTGTGTTGAAATATTAAAGGAATACTGAGTATTTATATATATATATATATATATATATATATATATATATATATATATATATATATATATATATATATATATATAATTATATGAAAGCGATGATTATTCATTCTCTTAGTAACTTGTTGAAGTGTTTGTCCAACATATTGCATGCTACATTTTGTACAGGTTATCAAATGAACCAATTATATTAGCGTCATCTTTTAGTATATCTTTTATATTTAGATTATGTCATTCAAATATATATATATATATATATATATATATATATATATATATATATATATATATATATATATATATAACACGTCACCCAGTTAGTAAGAAGGGTAGGTAATTGGATTTAGCTACGTTATCTAGGGAATGACCTCCTTCGATGTTATCACCCGGTGTGTGTGAATAGATAGAATATCAACAGAGAACTGGGCAAGATTATTAAGAAGACACAATGCAATACGAGCCCCCTTGAACAAGAAAATAACAAATTTAGTCAAACAAATTAATAGTGGTAATTTCAATTCAACTTATGTTATATAAACAGGATTTAAAAACGGTGTCTAATTTGGATTTGTTTCATCATTATAACTATTGGTGAAAAGAGCGCATTGCCCACGACTGATCTGCATTACCTTCCTCTCGACCGTTTTCTAATGTTTCCTTTTTTCCTCGAGTCTTCCTATTCCGACTGCCTCATCCTTTCTAGAGTTCATAGTCCTTTACTCTAAACTCGTCACTTCTCCTTTCTTCTTTCCGGACTTCCGTCTTCGGACTGCCCCCCCCCCTCTCTCTCTCTCTCTCTCTCTCTCTCTCTCTCTCTCTCTCTCTCTCTCTCTCTCTCTCTCTCTCTCTCTCTCTCTCTCTCTGAAAGTTGTTGCCTTAAAGGATAAAATTGTCCCTAAATCTCTACATGTATCACTTTCAAGACGTATATAAAATTCCTTAACATACGTTACTCAGAACACGCTAGCTATGAAAATTTGGATTCATGCAACCAATTTTATCAATGAAATAATAACTGTAAAAATAAAAAGATAAATTGCATAACAACTCTAGCATCAACACATTTCCATGAAACTGAATAAACGATACATACTATGGAACATAGTCATATCAAACTTAATGCATAAAACAAACAATCAAACAATAGAATATTACGGCACATTAAAAGTGTGTACAATAATGCTGTTGTCTTTCAAAATTGTACGTCTTAGTACTAAACCCTTTTCTTCTTACAATACAGACACCTGGTCCCTTCTCTTGATTAAGGATGAAAACATTATTTTTTTTCTAGGCTTCCTCAGAGTCAAACTTCTCTCTCTCAAAAAATTTCGGACTAAAGAAGTTCGACCAAGGTTATCATTTTAAATGCACATTACTTCCAATGTGTACGTATGAATTTCACTCTGGCCAATCATAAGCAATGGTCTTTAAAAATAGTCTTAAGACAATCATGTCTTTCATTAGTTAAAATATGTGAATTACGTTGTATAACCAGTCCGTATGAAGAAAAACTGTTTTACATGGATCGGAATTTCAGCTGTCTCTGTCTCAAAACCGTGTTAAGATATCTGGTCAACTTCATTGAGTTGGAAAGCTGGCCCCTATAAAGTTTAACACTGACATGGGACAAGATGAGGTAGATAGGTCAAAGTGACCACTCACAAAGACTTCTCCTGTTTAAATGTGATCCAATCTTAATGGTCAATGCATTCAACATTAAGGTTCAATGCTTTTCAAAATTCGACACTACATTACATTACAATATATATATATATATATATATATATATATATATATATATATATATATATATATATATATATATATATATATATATATATATATATTTATATATATATATTTGTAATTACCTATATAGCATGGTATTCCTCACCTATTTTACAATCGAATCGTGTCATCTTCAACAAAAAAAGTTGTTTTCATATGTGCACAAGTTATATATATCTCTACCTCTCTGTCTTCTGAATAAAAATATCCTATGCTTTTTTCAAAAAGTAAAAGGTTACTTCCTCTATATATTTCAAGAATATATCGCCATCATCCAATCGTTGCAATTGTAATCTCCGCCATTATCATTACTATCATCACGTTATCGTCATCAGTACATTATCTTCTTTTTCTTCTCAGACAGTAAGTTAGCAGCGTTTTCTGTTTCAGGCCCAAATTGTTATCTATACGCCAATCGGACTATCATACCGGGTGGTTCGGTGTACAGTTTGACAGACTTCATAGAATGTGAGTGTGTCCCCAACTCTATGTGGGCCTCCTGTCGGCCCAAAAAGGATAATAACTTTCCCCAGCCTATCCTCTGAAAGGAAACGGACAAACAGTGGAAACAGTTTCCTCGAATATGATGCAGCTATAGATTAAAATCCGTATTTGAGCAAACAGGTGACGATCTAATGTCCAACCCACACGGTTTTATTTTCTTTTCAAAGAAACATTGCATTAAAATCTTATATTTCAATGAGAAACGAAATGAAAAACATCACACATATGCCACTTTTTACGTCTGTATGTCACATAATTTTTAAAAAATAACATTTTTTTGTGTGATTTTGTTTTCATTTAAAATCTTTGTCAGTGTTTATAAAAACTGTTTCATTATATTCATGGACTTTACAACAAGTAAATTACATTTTTAATCTAAATTAGTAAGTACATGTACATTTACAATAGTTAAATTGGAATGATTTTAAATAAAACATATATATATATATCTTGACCTGTCAGTGTATACAGTGAGATACTTATTCGCAAATTATAGGTGTATTTTCATTAAATTAAAACATTTTTTTAAAATAAAAAAATATGTTTCATTCTTTGGATTGTAAACTTATTAAAACAAATTATAGCTGTTTTTAAGAAATTTTTTACAGTATAAATAAATATGTTCTGAAACTTATAACGATTTTATTTTCATTACAAAGAAAGATTTCAATGTATATTGAAAGCAGAAACGAGTGATGTGGCACAGTTTTATCAAAACATAGTTAACAGTTTGATTTATTTTAAACGATTACACTCAATTGGCTATGTACAAAAATCTTTTATTATTTCATATACATGTATATATATATATATATATATATATATATATATATATATATATAGATATATATATAAACATTGGTGTATAATTATCAGTTTCATATATATATATATATATATATATATATATATATATATATATATATATATATATATATATATATATATATATATATATATAAATGCAAAAAACTGACACGCAACAGTTCAAAACTATAATCACTCTAGCCTAAGCGCTTTCGACTTTTAATGAGTCTTTATCAAAGGCAAACACAGAACATAGACAAGACAAACAAGTACAATACAGAAACCGTGTTTACAAAACTTTACATGCCTGCTTCTACAGGAATTAAACCTTGAAATTTATTGTTACAACTATTTTCTAACAACTTGTTGCGGATGCTGTAAAATGTGTTGACTTAGAAATCGATTAGCCAAAGCGACACATGTTTTTGTATGTAAATTTATGTACGCGCAAATTATATCCCGGATATTTTATATTAGTAGTTAGAGGTTATTAAGCAAATTTAGAGAATTATTTAAAAGAAAATGTGTCAGCTGGAAAAAATAATTACATTTGTGCATGGCTGTCTTTTTCTAGTCTTCTTGGTTTAAACCGCTTGGTTTCAATGTTCGAAGGCGTCGTATCTAGTAAGATTCCTTTTCTTTCCTGGTTTCGGAACTCCAGTTGTGGTTGTGAGCAATTGCAATAAGTGTTATATCACTGAAGGTGTGGCTAGGGGAGGAGAAGTGTTCTGCGACCGGACTTCTGTATAGCTTCTTTGTTATCCAATAAGATCTATGAAGGTTGATCCTTTTGTGTAGCCTCTCAGTTTCTCCGACATACTGCAGGCTACAGATCTTACATGTGATGAGATAAATTACATTCTCTGTTTTGCACGTTTTGTTTGGACCATGTATGTTTAGTTTTTCTCTCGTCACTGTGCTAGAAAA